>JAVLSZ010000011.1:72030000-72750000 GCA_032313775.1 Urocyon cinereoargenteus | reverse complement strand
TACGGTTAGGTTTAGGGTTAGGGTTAGGGTTAGGGTACGTGGTAGGGTTCGGGTTAGGATACGGGTTAGGTTTAGGGTACGGGTTAGGGTTAGGGTTAGGGGTTAGTGTGAGGATTAGTTTTAGGGTTAGGGTTAGGGTACGGGTTAGGGTTAGGGTTAGGGTTAGGGTCAGGGTTAGGGGTTAGGGTTAGGGTTAGGGTTAGGATACGGGTTATGGTTAGGGTACGGGTTAGGTTTAGGGTACGGGTTAGGTTTAGGTTTAGGGTTAGAATTAGGGATAGGGTACGGGTTAGGGTTAGGGTTAGGGTTAAAGTTAGGGTACGTGTTAGGGTTAGGGTTAGGGTACGGGTTAGGGTTAGGGTACGGGTTAGGGTAAGGGTACGGGTTAGGGTTAGGGATAGGGTACGAGTTAGGGTTAGAGTTAGGGGTTAGTGTTAGGGTTAGGGTACATGTTAGGGTTAGGGTACGGGTTAGGGTACGGGTTAGGGGTAGGGTACGGGTTAGGGTTAGGGTACGGGTTAGGGTTAGTGTTAGGGTACGGGTTAGGGTTAGGGTTAGTGGTTAGGGTTAGGGTTAGGGTTAGGGTTAGGGTTAGTGTACGGGTTAGGGTTAGTGTACGGGTTAGGTTTAGGGTTAGGGTTAGGGTTAGGTTTAGCGTACGGGTTAGGGTTAGGGTTAGGCTTAGGGTTAGGGTTCGGGTACGGGTTAGGTTTAGGGTACGGGTTAGGGTTAGGTTTAGGGTTAGGGTTAGGGTTAGGGTATGGTTTAGGGTTCGGGTTAGGGTTAGGGTTAGGGTACGGGTTAGGGTTAGAGTTAGGGTTAGGGTTAGGTTACGGGTTAGGGTTAGGGTTAGTGTTAGGTTTAGGGTAAGTGGTAGGGTTAGGGTTAGGGTACGGGTTAGGGTTAGGGTACGGTTAGGGTTAGGGTTAGGGGACGGGTTAGGGTTAGGGTTAGGGTTAGGGTACGTGTTAGGGTTATGGTTAGGGTTAGGGTTAGGGTTAGGGTTAAGGCTTAGGGTTAGGGTTAGGGTAAGGGTTAGGGTTAGGGTATGGTTTAGGGTACGGGTTAGGGTTAGGGTTAAGGTTAGTGTTAGGGTACGGGTTAGTGTTAGGATTAGGGTACGGTTTAGGATTAGGGTACGGTTTAGGGTTAGGGTTAGGGTTAGGGTACGGGTTAGGGTTAGGGTACGGGTTAGGGTTAGGGTTAGGGTACGGGTTAGGATTAGTGTTAGGGTTAGGGTTAGGGTACGGTTTAGGGTTAGGGTTAGGGTACGGGTTAGGGTGAGGGTTAGGGTTAGGGTTAGGGTTAGGGTTACGGTTAGGATTAGGGTAGGGTTTAGGGTTAGGGTTAGGGTTAGGGTTAGCGTACGGGTTAGGTTTAGGGTTAGGTTTAGGGTTAGAGTTAGGTTTAGGGTACGGGTTAGGGTTAGGGTACGGGTTTGGGTTAGGGTACGGGTTAGGGTTAGGGTTAGGGGTTAGGGTTAGGGTTAGGGTTAGGATACGGGTTAGGGTTAGGGTACGGGTTAGGGTTAGGGTTAGGGTACGCGTTTGGGTTAGGGTACGGGTTATGGTTAGGGTACGTGTTAGGGTTCGTGGTAGGGTTAGGGTTAGGGTACTTGTTAGAGTTAGGGTTAGGGGTTAGGGTTAGGGTTAGGGTACGTGTTAGGGTTCGTGTTAGGGTTAGGGTTAGGGTACGAGTTAGGGTTAGGGTACGGGTTAGGGTTAGCGTACGGGTTAGGGTTAGGTTTAGGGGTTAGGGTTAGGGTTAGGGTTAGGGTTAGGGTTAGGGTTAGGGTACGGGTTAGGGTTAGGGTTAGGGTACGGGTTAGGGTTAGGGATAGGGTCAGGTTTAGGGTTAGTGTACGGGTTAGGGTTAGGGTTAGGTTTAGGGTTAGGTTTAGGGTACGGGTTAGGATTAGGGTACGGGTTAGGGTTAGGGTTAGTGTTAGGGTTAGGGAAGGGTTAGGGTTAGCTTTAGGGTTAGGGTTAGAGTACGGGTTAGTGTTAGGTTTAGGGTTATGGTTAGGGTTAGGGTACGGGTTAGGTTAAGGGTTAGGGTTAGGGTTAGGGTTAGGGTTGGGGTACGGGTTAGAGTTCGGGGTAGGGTTAGGGTTAGGTTTAGGGTGAGAGTACGGGTTAGGGTTCGGGTTAGGGTTAGGGTAGGGGTTAGAGTTAGAGTACGGGTTAGGGTTAGGGTTAGTGTACTGGTTAGGTTTAGGGTTAGGGTACGGGTTAGGGTTAGGGTTAGGGTACGGGTTAGGGTTAGGGTTAGGTTTAGGGTACGGGTACGGGTTAGGGTTAGGGTTAGGGTTAGGCTACGGGTTAGTGTTAGGGTTAGGGTTAGGATTAGGGTTAGGGTTAGGGTAGGGTTAGGGTTAGGATACAGGTTAGGGTACGGGTTACGGTTAGGGTTAGGGTTAGGGTTAGGGTACGGGTTAGGGTACGGGTTAGGGTTAGGGTTAGGGTTAGGTTACGGTTTAGGGTTAGGGTTAGGGTTAGGGTTAGGGTTAGGGTTAGGATTAGGGTTAGGGTTAGGTTTAGGGTACGGGTTAGGGTTAGGTTTAGGGTTAGGGTTAGGGTACGGGTTAGTGTTAGGGTTAGGGGTTAGGGTTAGGGTTAGGGTTAGGATACGGGTTAGGGTTAGGGTACGGGTTAGGGTTAGGGTTAGGGTACGCGTTAGGGTTAGGGTACGGGTTATGGTTAGGGTACGTGTTAGGGTTCGTGTTATGGTTAGGGTTAGGGTACTTGTTAGAGTTAGGGTTAGGGGTTAGGGTTAGGGTTAGGGTTAGGGTACGTGTTAGGGTTCGTGTTAGGGTTAGGGTTAGGGTACGAGTTAGGGTTAGGGTACGGGTTAGGGTTAGGCTTAGGGTTAGGTTTAGGGTTAGTGTACGGGTTAGGGTTAGGGTTAGGTTTAGGGTTAGGTTTAGGGTACGGGTTAGGGTTAGGGTACGGGTTAGGGTACGGGTTAGGGTTAGGGTTAGGGTTAGGAAAGGGTTAGGGTTATCTTTAGGGTTAGGGTTAGAGTACGGGTTAGTGTTAGGTTTAGGGTTAGGATTAGGGTTATGGTTAGGGTTAGGGTACGGGTAGGTTAAGGGTTAGGGTTAGGGTTAGGGTTAGGGTTGGGGTACGGGTTAGAGTTCGGGGTAGGGTTAGGGTTAGGTTTAGGGTGAGAGTACGGGTTAGGGTTCGGGTTAGGGTTAGGGTACGGGTTAGAGTTAGAGTACGGGTTAGGGTTAGGGTTAGGGTACTGGTTAGGTTTAGGTTTAGGGTACGGGTTAGGGTTAGGGTTAGGGTACGGGTTAGGGTTAGGGTTAGGTTTAGGGTACGGGTACGGGTTAGGGTTAGGGTTAGGGTTAGGCTACGGGTTAGTGTTAGGGTTAGGGTTAGGATTAGGGTTAGGGTTAGGGTTAGGGTAGGGTTAGGGTTAGGATACGTGTTAGGGTACGGGTTACGGTTAGGGTTAGGGTTAGGGTTAGGGTACGGGTTAGAGTACGCGTTAGGGTTAGGGTTAGGGTTAGGTTACGGGTTAGGGTTAGGTTTAGGGTTAGGGTTAGGGTTAGGATTAGGGTTAGGGTTAGGTTTAGGGTACGGGTTAGGGTTAGGTTTAGGGTTAGGGTTAGGGTACGGGTAAGTGTTAGGGTTAGGGTTAGGTTTAGGGTTAGGGTTAGGGTTAGGGTACGGGTTAGGTTTAGTGTTAGGGTTAGGGTTAAGGTTAGGGTTAGGGTACGGGTTAGGGTTCGGGTTACGGTTAGGGTTAGGTTTAGGGTGAGAGTACGGGTTAGGGTTAGGGTACGGGTTAGAGTTAGGGTACGGGTTAGGGTTAGGGTTAGGGTACTGGTTAGGGTTAGGGTTAGGTTACGGGTTAGGGTTAGGGTTAGGGTTTGGGTACGGGTTAGGGTTAGGGTTAGGTTTAGGGTACGGGTAGGGTTAGGGTTAGGGCTTAGGGTTAGTGTATGGTTTAGCGTTAGGGTTAGGGTTAGGGTACGGGTTAGGGTTTCGGTTAGGGTTAGTGTTAGGTTTAAAGTACGGGTTAGGGTTAGGGTTAGGGTTAGGGTTAGGGTTAGGGTTATGGGTTAGGGGTTAGAGTTAGGTTTAGGGTTATGGTTAGGGTACGGGTTAGTGTACGAGTTAGGGTTAGGTTTAGGGTTAGGGTACGGGTTAGGGTTAGGGTTAGAGTTAGGGTACGGGTTAGGGTACGGGTTAGGGTTAGGGTTAGGGTTAGGGTTAGGTTTAGGGTTATGGTTAGGGTACGGTTTAGTGTACGAGTTAGGGTTAGGGTTAGGGTTAGGTACTGGTTAGGGTACGGGTTAGAGTTAGGGTACGGGTTAGGGTACGGGTTAGGGTTAGGGTTAGAGTTAGGGTTAGGGTACGGGTTAGGGTTAGGGTTAGGGTACGGGTTAGGGTATGGGTTAGGGTTAGGTTAGGGTTAGGGTTAGGGTACGGGTTAGGTTTAGGGTACGGGTTAGGGTTAGTGTTATTGTACGGGTTAGGGTTAAGGTTAGGGGTTAGGGTTAGTGTTAGGGTTAGGGTTAGGGTTAGGGTACGGGTTAGGGTTAGGGTTAAAGTACGGGTTAGTGTTAGGGTTAGGGTTATGGTTAGGGTTATGGGTTAGGGGTTAGGGTTAGGTTTAGGGTTAGGGTTAGGGTACGGGTTAGTGTACGATTTAGGGTTAGGGTTACGGTTAGGGTATGGGTTAGTGTTAGGGTTAGGGTTAGGGTTAGGGTTAGGGTTAGGGTACGAGTTAGGGTTAGGGTTAGGGTAAGGGTTATGGTACATGTTAGGGTTAGGGTTAGGGTTTGGGTTAGGATTAGGTTACGGGTTAGGGTTAGGGTTAGGGTTAGGGTACTGCTTAGGGTACGGGTTAGCGTTAGGGTACGGGTTAGGGTACGGGTTAGGGTACGGGTTAGGGTTAGGGTTAGAGGTAGGGTTAGCGTACGGGTTAGGGTTAGGGTACGGATTAGGGTTAGGGTTAGGGTACGGGTTAGGGTTAGGGTTAGGGTTAGGGTTAGGGTTAGGGTTAGGGTACGGGTTAGGTTTAGGGTACGGGTTAGGGTTAGGGTTATTGTACGGGTTAGGCTTAGGGTTAGGTGTTAGGTTCAGGGTTAGTGTTAGGGTTAGGGTTAGGGTACGGGTTAGGGTTAGGGTATGAGTTAGGGTTAGGGTTAGGGTACGTGTTAGGGTTAGGGTACGGGTCAGGGTTAGGGTACGGTTTAGCGTTAATGTTAGGGTACTTGTTAGAGTTAGGGTTAGGGGTTAGGGTTAGGGTTAGGGTTAGGGTACGGGTTAGGGTTAGTGTTAGGTTTAGAGTTAGGGTACGAGTTAGGGTTAGGGTACGGGTTAGGGTTAGGTTTAGTGTACGGTTTAGGGTTAGGTTTAGGGGTTAGGGTTAGGGTTAGGGTTAGGGTTAGGGTACGGGTTAGGGTTAGGGTTAGGGTTAGGGTTAGGGTTAGCGTACGGGTTAGGGTTAGGGTTAGGTTTAGGAATAGGTTTAGGGTACGGGTTAGAGTTAGGTTACGGGTTAGGGTTAGGGTTAGGGTTAGGGTTAGGGTTAGGAAAGGGTTAGGGTTAGGGTTAGGTTTAGGGTACGGGTTAGGGTTAGGGTTAGGGTACGGGTTAAGGTACGGGTTAGGGTTAGGGTTAGTTTTAGGGTACGGGTTAGGGTTAGGGTTAGGGTATGGGTTAGGGTACGGGTTAGGGTTTGGGTTAGGGGTTAGGGGTTAGGGTTAGGGTTAGGGTTAGGGTTAGGGTGCGGTGTATGGTTCAGGTTAGGGTTAGGGTTAGGGTTAGCGTACGGGTTAGGGTTAGGGTTAGGTTTAGGGTTAGGTTACGGGTTAGAGTTAAGGTTAGGGTTAGGATTAGGGTACGGGGTAGGGTTAGGGTTAGGGTATGGGTTAGGGTTAGGGTACTGGTTAGGGTTAGGGTAGGGTAGGGGTTAGGTATAGGGTTAGGGTTAGGGTTAGGGTACGGGTCATGGTTAGGGTTAGGTTTAGGGTTAGGGTTAGGGTACGGGTTCGGGTACGGGTTAGTTGTTAGGGTTAGGGTTAGGGTTAGGGTTAGGGTTAGGTTTAGGGTTCGGGTTATGGTAGGGGTTAGGGTTAGGGTTAGTGGTTAGGGTTAGGGTTAGGGATAGGGTTACGGTTAGGGTTAGGGTATGGCTTAGGGTTAGTGTTAGGGTTAGGGTTAGTGTCAGTGTTAGGGGTTAGGGTAAGGGTTAGGGTTAGGGTACGGGTTAGGGTTAGGGTTAGGGTATGGGTTAGGGTTAGGGTACGGGTTAGGGTTAGGGTTAGGGTTAGCGTTAGGGTATGGTTTATGGTTAGTGTTAGTGTTAGGGTTAGGGTTAGGGTACGGGTTAGGGTTAGGGTTATGGTACGGGTTTGGGTTAGGTTATGGGTTAGGGTTAGGGTACGCGTTAGAGTTAGGGTTAGGGATAAGGTAAGGGTTAGGGTTAGGGTACGGGTTAGGGTTAGGGTTAGGGTTAGGGTATGGGTTAGGGTTAGGGTTAGGGTTAGGTTTAGGGTTAGCGTACGGGTTAGGGTTAGGGTTAGGTTTAGGGTTAGGTTTAGGGTATGGGTTAGGGTCAGGGTACGGGTTAGGTTTAGGGTTAGGGTTAGGGTTAGGTTTAGGAAAGGGTTAAGTTTAGGGTTAGGGTTAGGTTTAGGGTATGGTTTAGGGTTAGGGTTAGGGTACGGGTTAAGGTATGGGTTAGGGTTAGGGTTAGGTTTATGGTACGGGTTAGGGTTAGGGTTAGGGGTTAGGGGTTAGGGTTAGGGTTAGGTTTAGGGTTAGGGTACGGGTTAGGGTACGGTTTAGGGTTTGGGTTAGGGGTTAGGGGTTAGGGTTAGGGTTAGGTTTAGGGTTAGGGTGCGGTTTTGGGTTCGGGTTAGGGTTAGGGTTAGTGTTAGGGTACGGGTTAGGGTTAGGGTTAGGGTTAGGGTTAGGGTTAGGTTACGGGTTAGGGTTAGGTTTAGGGTTAGGATTAGGGTACGGGGTAGGGTTTGGGTTAGGGTACAGGTTAGCATTAGGGTACGGGTTAGGCTTAGGGTACGGGTTAAGGTTAGGATACGGATTAGGTTTAGGGTTAGGAGTAAGTTTAGTGTTAGGGTTAGGGTACGGGTTAGAGTTAGGGTTAGGGTACGGGTTAGGGTTAGGGTACGGGTTAGGGTTAGGTTTAGGGTAGGGGTTAGGCTTAGGGTACAGGATAGGGTTAGTGTTAGGGTAGGGGTTAGGGTTAGGGTTAGGGTTAGGGTTAGGTTACGGGTCAGGGTTAGGGTTAGGTTTAGGGTTAGGGTTAGGGTTAGGGTACGGGTTAGGGTACGGGTTAGGGGTTAGGGTTAGGGTTAGGGTTAGGGTTAGGGTTCGGGTTAGGGTACGGGTTAGGGTTAGGGTTAGGGTTAGGGGTTAGTGTTAGGGTTAGGGTTAGGGTTAGGGTAAGGGTACGGGTTAGGGTTAGTGTTAGGGTTAGGGTTAGTGTCAGTGTTCGGGGTTAGGGTTAGGGTTAGGGTTAGGGTATGGGTTAGGGTTAGGGTTAGTGTATGGGTTAGGGTTAGGGTACGGGTTAGGACTAGGGTTAGGGTTAGCGTTAGGGTATGGGTTAGGTTTAGTGTTAGTGTTCGGTTTAGGGTTAGGGTACGGGTTAGGGTTAGGGTTAGGGTTCGGGTTAGGGTACGGGTTATGGTTAGTGTACTGGTTAGGGTACGGGTTAGGGTTAGGGTACGGGTTAGGGTTAGGATTAGGGTACGGGTTAGGGTTAGGGTTATGAGTTAGGGGTTGGGTTTAGGTTTAAGGTTAGGGTTAGGGTTAGGTTTAGTGTACGGGTTTGGGTTAGGGTTAGGGGTTAGGGTTAGGGTATGGGTTAGGGTTAGGGTTAGGGTTAGGGTTAGGGTTAGGGTTAGGGTACGGGTTAGGGTTAGGGTTAGGATAAGGGTTAGGGTTAGGGTTAGGGTTAGGGTACGGGTTAGGGTACGGGTTAGGGGTTAGGGTTAGGGTTAGGGTTAGGGTTAGGGTTCGGGTTAGGGTACGGGTTTGGGTTAGGGTTAGGGTTAGGGGTTAGTGTTAGGGTTAGGGTTAGGGTTAGGGTAAGGGTACGGGTTAGGGTTAGTGTTAGGGTTAGGGTTAGTGTCAGTGTTCGGGGTTAGGGTTAGGGTTAGGGTTAGGGTATGGGTTAGGGTTAGGGTTAGTGTATGGGTTAGGGTTAGGGTACGGGTTAGGACTAGGGTTAGGGTTAGCGTTAGGGTATGGGTTAGGTTTAGTGTTAGTGTTCAGTTTAGGGTTAGGGTACGGGTTAGGATTAGGGTTAGGGTACGGGTTAGGGTACGGGTTATGGTTAGGGTACTGGTTAGGGTACGGGTTAGGTTTAGGGTACGGGTTAGGGTTAGGATTAGGGTACGGGTTAGGGTTAGGGTTATGAGTTAGGGGTTGGGTTTAGGTTTAAGGTTAGGGTTAGGGTTAGGTTTAGTGTACGGGTTTGGGTTAGGGTTAGGGGTTAGGGTTAGGGTATGGGTTAGGGTTAGGGTTAGGGTTAGGGTTAGGGTTAGGGTTAGGGTACGGGTTAGGGTTAGGGTTAGGATAAGGGTTAGGGTACGGGTTAGGGTTAGAGTTAGGGTTAGGGTTAGGGTTAGGAAAGGGTTAGGGTTAGCTTTAGGGTTAGGGTTAAGGTACGGGTTAGTGTTAGGTTTAGGGTTAGGATTAGGGTTATGGTTAAGGTTAGGGTACGGGTTAGGTTAAGGGTTAGGGTTAGGGTTAGGGTTAGGGTTGGGGTACGGGTTAGAGTTCGGGTTAGGGTTAGGGTTAGGTTTAGGGTGAGAGTACGGGTTACGGTTCGGGTTAGGGTTAGGGTACGGGTTAGAGTTAGAGTACGGGTTAGGGTTAGGGTTAGGGTACTGGTTAGGTTTAGGGTTAGGGTACGGGTTAGGGTTAGGGTTAGGGTTAGTGTACGGGTTAGGGTTAGGGTTAGGTTTAGGGTACGGGAACGGGAACGGGTTAGGGTTAGGGTTAGGGTTAGGGTTAGGGTACGGGTTAGTGTTAGGGTTAGGGTTAGGATTAGGGTTAGGGTTAGGGTTAGGGTAGGGTTAGGGTACGTGTTACGGTTAGGGTTAGGGTTAGGGTTAGGCTACGGGTTAGGGTTAGGGTTAGGGTAGGGTTAGGGTTAGGTTACGGGTTAGGGTTAGGGTTAGGTTTAGGGTTAGGGTATGGTTTAGTGTTAGCGTTAGGGTTAGGATTAGGGTTAGGGTTAGGTTTAGGGTACGGGTTAGGGTTAGGTTTAGGGTTAGGGTACGGGTTAGTGTTAGGGTTAGGGTTTGGATTAGGGTTAGGGTTAGGGTTAGGGTACGGGTTAGGTTTAGTGTTAGGGTTAGGGTTAAGGTTAGGGTTAGGGTACGGGTTAGGGTTCGGGTTACGGTTAGGGTTAGGTTTAGGGTGAGAATATGGGTTAGGGTTAGGGTAGGGGTTAGAGTTAGGGTACGGGTTAGGGTTAGGGTTAGGGTACTGGTTAGGGTTAGGGTTAGGGTACGGGTTAGGTTTAGGTTTAGGGTTTGGGTACGGGTTAGGGTCAGGGTTAGGTTTAGGGTAAGGGTAGGGTTAGGGTTAGGGGTTAGGGTTAGTGTATGGTTTAGCGTTAGGGTTAGGGTTAGGGTACGGGTTAGGTTTTGGGTTAGGGTTAGTGTTAGGGTTAAAGTACGGGTTAGGGTTAGGGTTAGGGTTAGGGTTATGGGTTAGGGGTTAGGGTTAGGTTTAGGGTTATGGTTAGCGTACGGTTTAGTGTACGAGTTAGGGTTAGGTTTAGGGTTAGGGTACGGGTTAGGGATAGGGTTAGGGTTAGGGTTAGGGTACGGGTTAGGGCTAGGGTTAGGGTAAGGGTTAGGGTACGTGTTAGGGTTAGGGTTAGGGTTAGGGTTAGATTTAGGGTTATGGTTAGGGTACGGTTTAGTGTACGAGTTAGGGTTAGGGTTAGGGTTAGGGTACTGGTTAGGGTACGGGTTAGGGTTAGGGTACGGGTTAGGTTACGGGTTAGGGTTAGGGTTAGAGTTAGGGTTAGGGTACGGGTTAGGGTTAGGGTACGGGTTAGGGTACGGGTTAGGGTTAGTGTTAGTGTTAGGGTTAGGGTACGGGTTAGGTTTAGGGTACGGGTTAGGGTTAGGGTTATTGTACGGGTTAGGGTTAGGGTTAGGGGTTAGGGTTAGTGTTAGTGTTAGGGTTAGGGTTAGGGTACGGGTTAGGGTTAGGGTTAAAGTACGGGTTAGGGTTAGGGTTAGGGTTATGGTTAGGGTTATGGGTTAGGGGTTAGGGTTAGGTTTAGGGTTAGGGTTAGGGTACGGGTTAGTGTACGATTTAGGGTTAGGGTTAGGGTTAGGGTACGGGTTAGTGTTAGGGTTAGGGTTAGGGTTAGGGTTAGGGTTAGGGTACGGGTTAGGGTTAGGGTAAGGGTTATGGTACATGTTAGGGTTAGGGTTAGGGTTAGGATTAGGCTACGGGTTAGAGTTAGGGTTAGGGTTAGGGTACTGCTTAGGATACGGGTTAGCGTTAGGTTACGGGTTAGGGTACGGGTTAGGGTATGGGTTAGGGTTAGGGTTAGAGGTAGGGTTAGGTTACGGGTTAGGGTTAGGGTACGGATTAGGGTTAGGGTTAGGTTTAGGGTTAGGGTTAGGGTACGGGTTAGGTTTAGGGTACTGGTTAGCGTTAGGGTTATTGCACGGGTTAGGGTTAGGGTTAGGGTTTAGGGTCAGGGTTAGTGTTAGGGTTAGGTTTAGGGTACGGGTTAGGGTTAGGGTATGAGTTAGGGTTAGGGTTAGGGTACGTGTTAGGGTTAGGGTACGGTTTAGGGTTAGGGTACGGGTTAGGGTTAATGTTAGGGTACTTGTTAGAGTTAGGGTTAGGGGTTAGGGTTAGGGTTAGGGTTAGGGTACGGGTTAGGGTTAGTGTTAGGTTTAGGTTTAGGGTACGAGTTAGGGTTAGGGTACGGGTTAGGGTTAGGGTTAGGGTACGGTTTAGGGTTAGGTTTAGGGGTTAGGGTTAGGGTTAGGGTTAGGGTTAGGGTACGGGTTAGGGTTAGGGTTAGGGTTAGGGTTAGCGTACGGGTTAGGTTTAGGGTTAGGTTTAGGAATAGGTTTAGGGTACGGGTTAGGGTTAGGTTACGGGTTAGGGTTAGGGTTAGGGTTAGGGTTAGGGTTAGGGTTAGGAAAGGGTTAGGGTTAGGGTTAGGTTTAGGGTACGGGTTAGGTTTAGGGTTAGGGTATGGGTTAAGGTACGGGGTAGGGTTAGGGTTAGTTTTAGGGTACGGGTTAGGGTTAGGGTTAGGGTTAGAGTTAGGGTACGGGTTAGTGTTAGGGTTAGGGTTAGGATTAGGGTTAGGGTTAGGGTTAGGGTACGGGTTAGGGTTAAGGGTTAGGGTTAGGCTTAGGTTTAGGGTACGGGTTAGGGTTAGGGATAGGGTTAGGGTACGGGTTAGGGTTAGGGTTAGGGTTAGGGTTAGGGTTAGCGTACGGGTTAGGGTTTGGTTTAGGTTTAGGAATAGGTTTAGGGTACGGGTTAGGGTTAGGTTACGGGTTAGGGTTAGGTTACGGGTTAGGGTTAGGGTTAGGAAAGGGTTAGGGTTAGGGTTAGGTTTAGGGTACGGGTTAGGGTTAGGGTTAGGGTACGGGTTAAGGTACGGGTTAGGGTTAGGGTTAGTTTTAGGGTACGGGTTAGGGTTAGGTTTAGGGTTAGGGTTAGGGTACGGGTTAGTGTAAGATTTAGGGTTAGGGTTAGGGTTAGGGTACGGGTTAGGGTTAGGGTTAGGGTTAGGGTTAGGGTACGGGTTAGGGTTAGGGTAAGGGTTATGGTATATGTTAGGGTTAGGGTTAGGGATAGGGTTAGGATTAGGTTACGGGTTAGGGTTAGGGTTAGGGTTAGGGTACTGCTTAGGGTACGGGTTAGCGTTAGGGTACGGGTTAGGGTACGGGTTATGGTACGGGTTAGGGTTAGGGTTAGAGGTAGGGTTAGGGTACGGGTTAGGGTTAGGGTACGGATTAGGGTTAGGGTTAGGGTTAGGGTTAGGGTTAGGGTACGGGTTAGGTTTAGGGTACTGGTTAGGGTTAGGGTTATTGCACGGGTTAGGGTTAGGGTTAGGGGTTAGGGTCAGGGTTAGTGTTAGGGTTAGGGTTAGGGTACGGGTTAGGGTTAGGGTATGAGTTAGGGTTAGGGTTAGGGTACGTGTTAGGGTTAGGGTACGTGTTAGGGTTAGGGTACGGGTTAGGGTTAATGTTAGGGTACTTGTTAGAGTTAGGGTTAGGGGTTAGGGTTAGGGTTAGGGTTAGGGTACGGGTTAGGGTTAGTGTTAGGTTTAGGGTTAGGGTACGAGTTAGGGTTAGGGTACGGGTTAGGGTTAGGGTTAGGGTACGGTTTAGGGTTAGGTTTAGGGGTTAGGGTTAGGGTTAGGGTTAGGGTTAGGGTACGGGTTAGGGTTATGGTTATGGTTAGGGTTAGGGTTAGCGTACGGGTTAGGGTTAGGGTTAGGTTTAGGAATAGGTTTAGGGTACGGGTTAGGGTTAGGTTACGGGTTAGGGTTAGGGTTAGGGTTAGGGTTAGGGTTAGGGTTAGGGTTAGGTTTAGGGTATGGGTTAGGGTTAGGGTTAGGGTACGGGTTAAGTTACGGGTTAGGGTTAGGGTTAGTTTTAGGGTACGGGTTAGGGTTAGGGTTAGCGTACGGGTTAGGGTACGGGTTAGGGTTTGGGTTAGGGGTTAGGGGTTAGGGTTAGGGTTAGGGTTAGGGTTAGGGTGCGGTTTAGGGTTCAGGTTAGGGTTAGGGTTAGGGTTAGGGTATGGGTTAGGGATACGGTTAGGTTTAGGGTTAGGTTATGGTTTAGGGTTAGGGTTAGGGTTAGGTTTCGGGTTATGGTATGGGTTAGGGTTAGGGTTAGGGGTTATGGTTAGGGTTAGGGATAGGGTTAGGGTTAGGGTTAGGGTACGGCTTAGGGTTAGTGTTAGGGTTAGGGTTAGTGTCAGTGTTAGGGGTTAGGGTTAGGGTTAGGTTTAGGGTTAGGGTTAGGGTGCGGTTTAGGGTTCGGGTTAGGGTTAGGGTTAGTGTTAGGGTACGCGTTAGGGTTAGGGTTAGGGTTAGGGTTAGGGTTAGGTTACGGGTTAGGGTTAGGTTTAGGGTTAGGATTAGGGTACGGGGTAGGGTTAGGGTTAGGGTACAGGTTAGCGTTAGGGTACGGGTTAGGGTTAGGGTACGGGTTAGGGTTAGGGTACGGGTTAGGTTTAGGGTTAGGAGTAGGTTTAGTGTTAGGGTTAGGGTACGGGTTAGAGTTAGGGTTAGGGTACGGGTTAGGGTTAGGGTACGGGTTAGGGTTAGGGTTAGGTTAGGGGTTAGGGTTAGGGTAGAGGTTAGGGTTAATGTTAGGGTAGGGGTTAGGTTTAGGGTTAGGTTTAGGGTTAGGGTACGGGTCAGGGTTAGGGTTAGGTATAGGGTTAGGGTTAGGGTTAGGGTACGGGTTAGGGTACGGGTTAGGGGTTAGGGTTAGGGTTAGGGTTAGGGTTCGGTTTGGGTGCGGGTTAGGGTTAGGTTTAGGGGTTAGTGTTAGGGTTAGGGATTGGGTAAGGGTACGGGTTAGGGTTAGTGTTAGGTTTAGGGTTAGTGTCAGTGTTAGGGGTTAGGGTTAGGGTTAGGGTTAGGGTATGGGTTAGGGTTAGGGTTAGTGTATGGGTTAGGGTTAGGGTACGGGTTAGGACTAGGGTTAGGGTTAGCGTTAGGGTATGGGTTAGGGTTAGTGTTAGTGTTCGGTTTAGGGTTAGTGTACGGGTTAGGGTTAGGGTTAGGGTACGGGTTACGGTTAGGTTATGGGTTAGGGTTAGGGTACAGGTTAGGGTTAGGGTTAGGGTTAGGGTTAGAGTTAGGGTACGGGTTAGGGTTAGGGTACGGGTTAGGGTTAGAGTTAGGTTACGGGTGAGGGTTAGGGTTAGGGGTTGGGGTTAGGGTTAGGGTTAGGGTTAGTGTACGGGTTAGGGTTAAGGTACGGGATAGGGTTAGGTTTAGGGTTAGGTTTAGCGTACGGGTTAGGGTTAGGGTTAGGGTTAGGGTTAATGTTAGGGTACGGGTTAGGTTTAGGGTACGGGTTAGGGTTAGGGTTAGGGTTAGGATTAGGATGGGTTATGGTTAGGGTTAGCGTTAGGGTTAGGGTACGGGTTAGGGTTAGGGTTAGGGTACGGGTTAGGGTTAGGGTTACGGTTAGGGTAGGGTTAGTGTTATGGTTAGGGTACGGGTTAGCGTTAGGGTACGGGTTAGGGTACGGGTTAGGGTTAGGGTACGTGTTAGTGTTAGGGTTATGGTTAGGGTTAGGGTATGGGTTAGGGTTAGGGTTAGGGTTCGGGTATGGGTTAGGGTTAGGGTACGGGTTAGGGTACGGGTTAGGGTACGGGTTAGGGTTACGGTTAGGTTTAGGAAAGGGTTAGGGTTAGGGTACGGGTTAGGGTTAGGGTTAGGGGTACGGTTAGGTTTAGGGTACGGGTTATGGTTAGGGTACGGGTTAGGGTTAGGGTACGGGTGAGGGTTAGTGTTAGGGTTAGGGTTAGGGTTAGGGTTAGGGTACGGGTTAGTGTTAGGGTTAGGGTTAGGATAAGTGTTAGGTTTAGGTTTAGGGTACGGGTTAGGGTTAAGGTTTAGGGTTAGGGTTAGGTTTAGGCTACGGGTTAGGGTTAGGGTTAGGTTTAGGGTACGGGTTAGTATTAGGGTTAGGATTAGGATTAGGGTTAGGGTTAGGTTTAGGGTACGGGTTAGGTTAAGAGTTAGGGTTAGGGTTAGGGTACGTGTTAGGCTTAGGTTTAGGGTTAGGGTTAGGGTTAGGGTTAGGTTACGGGTTAGGGTTAGGGTTAGGGTTAGGGTTAGGGTATGGGTTAGTGTTAGGGTTAGGGTTAGGATTAGGGTTAGGGTAAGGTTTAGGGTACGGGTTAGGGTTAGGTTTAGGGTTAGGGTTAGGGTACGGGTTAGTGTTAGGGTTAGGGATAGGATTAGGTTTAGCTTTAGGGTTAGGGTACGGGTTAGGTTTAGTGTTAGGGTTAGGGTTAAGGTTAGGGTTAGGGTACGGGTTAGGGTTCGGGTTACGGTTAGGGTTAGGTTTAGGGTGAGAGTACGGGTTAGGGTTAGGGCTAGGGTACGGGTTAGAGTTAGGGTACGGGTTAGGGTTAGGGTTAGGGTACTGGTTAGGTTTAGGGTTAGGGTACGGGTTAGGGTTAGGATTAGGTTTTGGTTACGGGTTAGGGTTAGGGTTAGGTTTAGGGTACGGGTTAGGGTTAGGGTTAGGGGTTAGGGTTAGGGTTAGGGTTAGGGTTAGGGTTAGTGTTAGGGTACTGCTCAGGGTACGGGTTAGCGTTAGGGTACGGGTTAGGGTACGGGTTAGGGTACGGATTAGAGTTAGGGTACGGGTTAGGGTTAGGGTTAGGGTACTGGTTAGGGTTATGGTTAGGGTACGGGTTAGGGTTAGGGTTAGGGTTTGGGTACGGGTTAGGGTTAGGGTTAGGTTTAGGGTACGGGTTACGGTTAGGGTTAGGGGTTAGGGTTAGGGTTAGGGTTAGGGTTATGTTTAGGGTACTGCTTATGGTACGGGTTAGCGTTAGGGTATGGGTTAGGGTACGGGTTAGGGTACGGGTTAGGGTTAGGGTTAGAGGTAGGGTTAGGGTACGGGTTAGGGTTAGGGTACGGATTAGGGTTAGGGTTAGGGTACGGGTTAGGGTTAGGGTTGGCGTTAGGCTTAGGGTTAGGGTACGGGTTAGGTTTAGGGTACGGGTTAGGGTTAGGGTTATTGTACGGGTTAGGGTTAGGGTTAGGGGTTAGGGTCAGGGTTAGTGTTAGGGTTAGGGTTAGTGTACGGGTCAGGGTTAGGGTATGGGTTAGGGTTAGGGTTAGGGTACGTGTTAGGGTTAGGGTACGGGTTAGGGTTAGGGTACGGGTTAGGGTTAATGTTAGGGTACTTGTTAGAGTTAGGGTTAGGGGTTAGGGTTAGGGTTAGGGTTAGGGTTAGGGTTAGGGTTAGGGTACGGTTTAGGGTTTGGGTTAGGGTTAGTGTTAGGGTTAAAGTACGGGTTAGGGTTAGGGTTAGGGTTAGGGTTAGGGTTTGGGTTATGGGATTAGGAGTTAGGGTTAGGTTTAGGGTTATGGTTAGGTTACGGTTTAGTGTATGAGTTAGGGTTAGGTTTAGGGTTAGGGTACGGGTTAGGGATAGGGTTAGGGTTAGGGTTAGGGTACGGGTTAGGGTTAGGCTTAGGGTAAGGGTAAGGGTACGTGTTAGGGTTAGGGTTAGGGTTAGGTTTAGGGTACGGGTTAGGGTTAGGGTTAAGGTTAGGGTACTGGTTAGGGTACGGGTTAGGTTTAGGGTACGGGTTAGGGTACGGGTTAGGGTTAGGGTTAGAGTTAGGGTTAGGGTACGGGTTAGGGTTAGGGTACGGGTTAGGGTTAGGTTACGGGTTAGGGTACGGGTTAGGGTTAGGGTTAAGGTTAGGGTTAGGGTTAGGGTACGGGTTAGGTTTAGGGTACGGGTTAGGGTTAGGGTTATTGTACGGGTAGGGTTAGGGTTAGGGGTTAGGGTTAGTGTTAGGGTTAGGGTTAGGGTTAGTGTTAGGGTACGGGTCATGGTTAGGGTTAGGGTACGGGTTAGGGTTAGGGTTTGGGTTAGGGTTAGGGTTAGGGTATGGGTTAGAGTTAGGGTTAGGGTTAGGCTTAGGGTTAGCGTACGGGTTAGGGTTAGGGTACGGGTTAGGGTTAGTGTTAGGGTACGGGTTAGTTGTTAGGGTTAGGGTTAGGGTTAGGGTTAGGGTTAGGTTTCGGGTTATTGTACGGGTAAGGGTTAGGGTTAGGGGTTTGTGTTAGGGTTAGCGATAGGGTTAGGGTTAGGGTTAGGGTACGGCTTAGTGTTAGTGTTAGGGTTAGGGTTAGTGTCAGTGTTAGGAGTTAGGGTTAGGGTTAGGGTTAGGGTACGGGTTAGGGTTAGGGTTAGGGTATGGGTTAGGGTTAGGGTACGGGTTAGGGTTAGGGTTAGGGTTAGCGTTGGGTATGGGTTAGGGTTAGTGTTAGTGTTAGGGTTAGGGTTAGGGTACGGGTTAGGTTTAGGGTTAGGGTACGGGTTAGGGTTAGGTTATGGGTTAGGGTTAGGGTACGGGTTAGGGTTGGGGTTAGGGATAGGGTAAGGGTTAGGGTTAGGGTACGTGTTAGGGTTAGGGTTAGGGTTAGGGTTAGGTTTAGGGTATGGGTTAGAGTTAGGGTTAGGGTTAGGCTTAGGGTTAGCGTACGGGTTAGGGTTAGGGTTAGGTTTAGGGTTAGGTTTAGGGTACGGGTTAGGGTTAGGGTACGGGTTAGGGTTAGGGTTAGGGTTAGGGTTAGGGTTAGGAAAGGGTTAAGTTTAGGGTTAGGGTTAGGTTTAGGGTACGGGTTAGGGTTAGGGTTAGGGTACGGGTTAAGGTATGGGTTAGGGTTAGGTTTATGGTACGGGTTAGGGTTAGGGTTAGGTGTTAGGGTTTAGGGTTTGGGTTAGGTTTAGGGTTAGGGTACGGGTTAGTGTACGGGTTAGGGTTTGGGTTAGGGGTTAGGGGTTAGGGTTAGGGTTAGGGTTAGGGTTAGGGTGCGGTTTAGGGTTCGGGTTAGGGTTAGGGTTAGGGTTAGTGTTAGGGTACGGATTAGGGTTAGGGTTAGGGTTAGGGTTAGGTTACGGGTTAGGGTTAGGTTTAGGGTTAGGATTAGGGTACGGGTTAGGGTTAGGGTTAGGGTACGGGTTAGCGTTAGGGTACAGGTTAGGGTTAGGGTACGGGTTAGGGTTAGGGTACGGGTTAGGTTTAGGGATAGGGGTAGGTTTAGTGTTAGGGTTAGGGTACGGGTTAGAGTTAGGGTTAGGGTACGGGTTAGGGTTAGGGTACGGGTTAGGGTTAGGGTTAGGGTAGGGGTTAGGTTTAGGGTACAGGTTAGGGTTAGTGTTAGGGTAGGGGTTAGGTTTAGGGTTAGGGTTAGGGTTAGGGTACGGGTCAGGGTTAGGGTTAGGTTTAGGGTTAGGGTTAGGGTTAGGGTACGGGTTAGGGTACGGGTTAGGGGTTAGGGTTAGGGTTAGGGTTAGGTTTCGGGTTAGGGTACGGTTTAGGGTTAGTGTTAGGGGTTAGTGTTAGGGTTAGGGTTAGGGTTAGGGTAAGGGTACGAGTTAGGGTTAGTGTTAGGGTTAGGGTTAGTGTCAGTGTTAGGGGTTAGGGTTAGGGTTAGGGTTAGGGTTAGGGTACGGGTTAGGGTTAGGGTTAGTGTATGGGTTAGTGTTATGGTACGGGTTAGGGTTAGGGTTAGGGTTAGCGTTAGGGTACGGGTTAGGCTTAGTGTTAGTGTTCGGTTTAGGGTTAGGGTACGGGTTAGTGTTAGGGTTAGGGTACGGGTTACGGTTAGGTTATGGGTTAGGTTTAGGGTACGGGTTAGGGTACGGGTTAGGGTTAGGGTTAGGGTTAGGGTTAGGGTACGGGTTAGGGTTAGGGTACGGGTTAGGGTTAGAGTTAGGTTACGGGTTAGGGTTAGGGTTAGGGGTTGGGGTTAGGGTTAGGTTTAGGTTTAGGATTAGGGTAATGTTTAGGGTTAGGGTACGGGTTAGGTTAAGGGTTAGTGTTAGGGTTAGGGTTAGGGTTGGGGTACGGGTTAGGGTTCCGGTTAGGGTTAGGGTTAGGTTTAGGGTGAGTGTACGGGTTAGGGTTCGGTTTAGGGTTAGGGTTAGGGTACGGGTTAGAGTTAGAGTACGGTTTAGGGTTAGGGTTAGGGTACTGGTTAGGTTTAGGGTTAGGGTACGGGTTAGGGTTAGGGTTAGGGTTAGGGTACGGGTTAGGGTTAGGTTTAGGTTTAGGGTACGGGTTAGGGTTAGGTTTAGGGTTAGGGTTAGGGTACGGGTTAGTGTTAGGGTTAGGGTTAGAATTAGCGTTAGGTTTAGGGTTAGGGTACGGGTTAGGTTAAGGGTTAGGGTTAGGGTTAGTTTACGGGTTATGGTTTGGGTTAGGGTTAGGGTAGTGTTAGGGTTAGGATACGGGTTAGGGTATGCTTTACGTTTAGGATTAGGGTTAGGGTTAGGGTTAGGGTACGGGTTAGGGTTAGGGTTAGGGTTAGGGTTAGGGTTAGGGTTAGGTTACGGGTTAGGGTTAGGGTTAGGGTTAGGGTTAGGGTATGGGTTAGTGTTAGGGTTAGGGTTAGGATTAGGGAAAGGGTTAGGTTTAGCGTACGGGTTAGGGTTAGGTTTAGGGTTAGGGTTAGGGTACGGGTTAGTGTTAGGGTTAGGGTTTTGATTAGGGTTAGGGTTAGGGTTAGGGTACGGGTTAGGTTTAGTGTTAGGGTTAGGGTTAGGGTTAGGGTACGGGTTAGAGTTAGGGTAAGGGTTAGGGTTAGGGTTAGGGTACTGGTTAGGTTTAGGGTTACGGTACGGGTTAGGGTTAGGTTTAGGGTTTGGGTACGGGTCCGGTTTAGGGTTAGTTTTAGGGTACGGGTTAGGGTTAGGGTTAGGGGTTAGGGTTAGGGTATGGGTTTGGGTTAGGGATAGGGTTAGGGTACGGGTTAGGGTTAGGGTTACGGTTAGGTTTAGTGTTAGGGTTAAAGTACGCGTTAGGGTTAGGGTTAGTGTTAGTGTTATGGGTTAGGGGTTAGGGTTAGGTTTAGGGTTAGGGTTAGGGTACGGGTTAGTGTTCGAGTTAGGGTTAGGGTTAGGGTTAGGGTACGGGTTATGGTTAGGGTAAGGGTTAGGGTTAGGGTTAGGGTACGGGTTAGGGTTAGGGTTAGGGTAAGGGTTAGGTTATGGGTTAGGGTTAGGGTTAGGGTTAGGTTTAGGGTACGGGTTAAGGTTAGGGTTAGGGTT
This sequence comes from Urocyon cinereoargenteus, assembly GCA_032313775.1. NCBI lineage: Eukaryota > Metazoa > Chordata > Mammalia > Carnivora > Canidae > Urocyon > Urocyon cinereoargenteus. Next base: position 72,730,178 of record JAVLSZ010000011.1, on the reverse strand, counting down.
AGGGTACTGTTTAGGGTACGGGTTAGTGTTAGGGTACGGGTTAGGGTACGGGTTAGGGTACGGGTTAGGGTTATGGTTAGATTTAGTGTTAGGGTACGGGTTAGGGTTAGGGTACGTGTTAGGGTTAGGGTTAGGGTTAGGGTACGGGTTCGGGTTAGGTTTAGGGGTTAGGGTTAGGGTTAGGTTAGGGTTAGGGTTAGGGTTAGGGTACGGATTAGGGTTAGGGTACAGGTTAGGGTTAGGGTTAGGGTACGGGTTAGTGTTAGGTTTAGGGCACGGGTTAGGTTTAGTGTAAGTGATAAGGTTAGGTTTAGGGTCTGTGTTAGGGTTAGGGTTAGTGTTAGGGTCGGGTTAGGGTTAGTGTTGGGTTCAGGGTATGGGTTAGTTTTAGGGTTAGGATACGGGTTAGCGTTATGGTTAAGGTTAGGGTTAGGGTTAATGTATGGGTTAGGGTTAGGTTACGGTTAAGGGTATTGGTTTGGGTTAGGTTTAGGGTTAAGTTTAGGGTGCTGGCTTAGGGTTAGCGTAGGGTTAGGGTTAGAGAACGGGTTTGGGTTAGTTTTAGGTTATGGGTTAGGTTTACCGTTTGGGTACGGCTTAGGGTAAGGGTTAGGGTTAGGGTTAGGGGTTAGGGTTAGAGTTATGGTTAGGGTACGGGTAGGGTCAGGGCACGGGTTAGCGTAAGGGTTAGGGTTCGGGTTAGGGTTAGTGTACGGCTTAGGTTTAGGGTTAGGGTTAGTCTTAGGGTTACGGTACGGGTTAGGGTTAAGTTTAGGTTACGGGATAGGGTTAGTGTACGTGTTAGGTCCAGGGTTAGGGTTAGGTTTAGTGTGCGGGTTAGGGTTAGAGTTAGGGATAGGGTACGTGTTAGGGTTAGGGTTTGGGTATGTGTTAGGCTTATGTTTAGGGTTACGGCACGGGTTATGTTTAGGTTTAGGGTAAGTGTTAGTGTTAGGTTGCGGGTTAGGGTTAGAGTACGGTTTAGGTTTAGGTTTAAGTTTAGGGTTAGGTTTAGAGTACGGGTTAGGGATAGTGTTAGGTTTAGGGTTAGGGTTAGTGTACGGATAGGGTTAGGGTTAGGGTTAGGGTACGGGTTTGGGTTTGGTTTAGGGTACGGGATAGGGTTAGTGTACGGGTTAAGTTTAGGTTTAGTGTTAAGTTTAGGTTACGGGTTAGTGTTAGGGTACGAGTTTGGGTTAGGTTTAGGGTACGGGTTATGGTTATGGTATGTGTTAGGGTTAGGGTTTGGGTACGGGTTAGGGTTAAGTTTAGGTTTATGGTACGAGTTAGGTTTAGGGTTAGGTTTAGGGTACGGTTTAGGGTTAGGGTAGGGGATAGGGTTAAGATTAGGGTCAGGGTTAGCGATAGGTTACGGGTTAGGGTTACTGAACAGGTTAGGGTTAGGTTTAGGGTACGGGATAGGGTTAGTGTACGGGTCAAGTTTAGGGTTAGGGTTAGGTTTAGGTTATGGGTTAGGTTTAGGGTATTGGTTAGGGTTAGGTTTAGGGTCAGGGTTAGGTTTAGGGTTAGGGTAAGAGTTAGGGTTAGGGTTAGGGTACGGGTTAGGGTTAGGGTATTGGTACAGGTTAGTTTTACAGTACGGGTTAAGGTTAGGTTGAGGGTTAGGGTTAGGTTTAGAGTACGGTTAGGGTTAGGGTTAGGGTTAGGGTTAGAGTACGGGTTAGGGTTAGGGTTAGGGTTAGGGTTAGGGTTAGGGTTAGGGTTAGAGTACGGGATAGGGTTAGTGTTAGGGTTAGGGTTAGGGTTAATGTACGGGTTAGGCTTAGCTTTAGGTTTAGGGTTAGGATACGGGTTAGGGTTAGGTTTAGGTTACGGGATAGGGTTAGCGTATGGGTTAAGTTTAGCGTTAGGGTTAGGTTTAGGTTACGGGTTAGGTTTAGGGTATTGGTTAGGTTTAGGTTTAGGGTTAGGGTTATGGTACGGGTTAGGGTTAGGTTTAGGGTCAGGGTTAGGTTTAGGGATAGGGTTATGTTACGGGTTAGGGTTAGGGTTGGGGTTAGGGTACGTGTTAATTTTAGGGTTAGGGTACGGGTTAGAGTTACGGTTAAGTTTAGGGTTAGGGATAGGTTATGGGTTAGGGTTAGGGTTAGGGTTTGGGTAAGGGTTAGGTTTACGATTAAGATTAGGGTCCAGGTTAGGGTTAGGGTCCGGGTTAAGGTTAGCATTATGGTTAGGGTACGGGTTAGGTTTAGGGTTGTGCTACGTGTTAGGGTACTGGTTAGGGTTAGATTTAGGGTTGGTGTTAGGTTTAGGGTTAGGGTACGGGTTAAGGTTACGGTACAGTTTACGGTTAGGGTTAGGGTTAGGGTTAGATTTACGGTTAGTGTACGGGTTAGGGTTAGGTTTAGGGTTCTGGTTAGGGATAGGGAACGGGTTAGGGTTAGGAGTAGGGTATGGGTTAGATTTAGGGTTAGGTTTAGGGTTAGGTTTAGGGTTATGGTACGGGTTAGTGTATGGGTTAGGGTTACGGTTACGTATGGGTAACGGTACGGTTTTGTGTTATGGTACGGGTTAGGGTACGGGTTTGGATTAGTGTTAGGGTACGTGTAGGTTTACTGTTTGGGTACGGGTTACGGTAGGGTTAGTGTTATGGTTAGGGTTAGGGGTAGGGTTAATATTAGGCTACGGGATAGGGTTAGGGTACGGTTTAGGGTATGGTTTAGGGTTGGGGTTAGTGTATGAGTATGGGTATGGGTTAGGTTTAGGGTTAGGGTTAATGCTGGTTTCGGGTGCGGGTTAGGGTTAAGGTTAGGGTACGGGATGGGGTTAGTGTACATGTTAGGTCTAGGATTCGGGTTAGGTTTAGTGTGCGGGTTAGAGTTAGGGTTAGGGTTAGGGTACGAGTTACGGTTAGGGTTTGGGTACGGGTTAGGGTTACGTTTAGGGTTAGGGTATGTGTTAGGTTTAGGGCTAGGGTTAGGATACGGTTTAGGGTTAGGGTACCGGTTAGGTTTATGGTTAGGGTCAGCGTAGGGTTAGGTTTAGGGTAAGGGTTAGGGTACGGGTTAGTGTACAGGTTAGTTTTAGGGTTAAGGTACGGGTTAGGGTTATGGTTAAAGTTAGGGTTAGGGTTAGGGTGTAGGTTACGGTCAGGGTACGGTTAAGGGTTATGGTTAGGGTTAGGATTATGGTTAAGTTTAGGGTGTAGTTTAGGGTTAGGGTTAGCGTTAGGGTTAGGGTACGGGTTCGGGTTACAGTACGAGTTAGGGTTAGGGTTAGTGTTAGGTTTAGGGTTAGGGTTATAGTAGGGGGTTAGGGTTAGTGTTAGGGTTAGGTTTAGGGTTAGAGAAAAGGTTAGGTTTAGTGTTAGGGTTTTGGTTAGTGTTAGGTTTAGGGTTAGGGTTAGAGTACGGGATAGGGTTAGTTTTAGGGTTAGGGTTAGTTTAGAGTAAGGGTTCGGGTTAGTGTTAGTGTACGGGTTAGGGATAGGGTTAGGGTTAGGGTTAGGGTTAGTGTTAGGTTTACGGTATGGTTTAGCGTTAAGTTTACAGTATGGGATAGGTTTAGTGTACGTGTTATGTCTAGGGTTAGGGTTAGGTCTAGTGTGCACGTTAGGGTTAGGGTTAGGGTTAGGGTACGTGTTAGGGTTAGGGTTTGGGTACGGGTTAGGGTTAGGTTTAGGGTTAGGGTTCGGGTTAGGGTTAGTGTACGGGTTAGGGTTAGGGTTATGGTTAAGGTTACGGTACGGGTTTGGATTAAGGCTGGGGTACGGGATAGGGTTAGTGTACGTGTTAGGTCTAGGGTTAGGGTTAGGTTTAGTGTGCGGGTTAGTGTTAGGGTTAGAGTACGTGTTAGAGATAGGGTTTGGGTACTGGTTAGCGTTACGTTAAGGGTTAGAGTACGGGTTAGGTTTAGGGGTAGGGTTAGGGTATGGTTTAGGGTTAGGGTACGGGTTAGGGTTCAGTTTAGGGTCAGGGTTAGGGTTAGGTTTAGTTTTAGGGTTAGGGTTAGGGTACGGGTTAGGCTTACTGTACAGGTTAGGGTTAGGTTTAGGGTTAGGGTTAGGGTTAGGTTTAGGGTACGGTTTAGGGTTAGGATACAGTTTAGCATTAGGTTTAGGGTCAGGGTTAGGGTTAGGGTTAGGGTGAGGGGTAGGGTACAGGTTAGGGTTAGGGTTAGGGGTTACGGTAAGTGTTAGTGTTAGGGTATGGGTTAGGGTGAGGGGTAGGGTATGGGTTAGGGTTAGGGTTAGGGTTAGGGTTAGGATTAGGGTTAGGGTTATGATACGTGTTAGCGTACAGGTTAGTGTTAGGGTTAGGTTACGGGTTAGGGTACCGTTTAGGGTACGGGTTAAGGTACGTGTAATGGTACGGGTTAGGGTTAGAGTACGGGTTAGGGTTAGGGTTATGGTTAGTGTACGGGAATAGGGTTAGGATTAGGGTTAGTGTTAGTGTTAGGTTTAGTATACAGGTTAGCGTTAGGGTTAGGGTACGGGATAGGTTTAGGGTACGGGTTAGGTCTAGGGTTAGGGTTAGTTTTAGGGTTTTAGTTAGGGTTAGGCATCGGGTTAGGGTTAGTGTACGTGTTAGGGTTTGGGTACGGGTTAGGGTTAGTGTTAGGTTTATGGTACGGGTTAGGGTTACAGTTAGGGTTAGGTTTAGGATGCGGGTTAGGGTTACGGTTAGGGTACGGGATTAGGGTTAGGGTTAGGGTCAGGGTTAGGGTTAGGTTTAGGTTTAGGGTTAGGGTTAGGGTACGGGTTAGGTTTAGGGTTAGGAATAGTGTACGGGATAGCGTTAGGATTAGGGTTAGTGTTAGTGTTAGGGTTAGGTTACAGGTTAGCGTTAGGGTTAGGTTACGCGATAGGTTTAGGGTATGGTTTACGTCTAGGGTTAGGGTTAGGTTTAGGGTGTGGGTTTGGGTTAGGCATCGGGTTAAGGATAGGGTACGGGTTAGGGTTAGGGTACTGGTTAGGGTTAGTGTTAGGGTTATGGTACGGGATAGGGTTAGGGTTAGTGGTAGTGTACGGGTTAGGGTTAGGGTACGGTTTAGGTCTAGGTTTAGGGTTAGGTTTAGGATGCGGGTTAGGGTTAGGGTTAGTGTACGGGATTAGGTTTAGGGTTAGGGTCAGGGTTAGGGTTAGGTTTAGGGTTAGGGTTAGGGTACGAGTTCGGGTTACGGTACGAGTTAGGGCTAGGGTTAGCGTTAGGTTTAGGGTTAGGGTTATAGTAGGGGGTTAGGGTTAGTGTTAATGTTAGGTTTAGGGTTAGAGAACGGGTTAGGGTTACATTTAGGTTTAGGGTTAGGGTAAGAGTACGGGTTAGGATTAGTGTTAGGGTTAGGGTTAGGGTTAGGGTTAGGGTTAAGGTTAGGGTTAGAGTACGGGTTTGGGTTAGTGTTAGGGTACGGGTTAGATTTAATGTTTGGGTTCGTGTTAATGTAAGGGTTAGGGTTAGGGTTAGGTTTAGGTTTAGGGGTTACGGTTAGACTTAGTGTTAGGCTACGGGATAGGGTTAGAGTACGGGTTAGGTTTAGGTTTAGGGTTAGGGTTAGGTTTATGGTTATAGTACGGGTTAAGGTTAGATTTAGGATTAGGTTTAGGTTTAGAGTACGGATTAGGGATAGTGTTAGGGTTAGGGTTAGTGTTAGGGTTAGGGTTAGGGTGCGGGTTAGGGTTAGGGTTAGGGTTAGAGTACGGGGAAGGGTTAATGTTAGGGTTAGGGTTAGGGTTAGAGTACGGGTTTGGGTTAGTGTTAGGGTTTGGGTTAGGTTTACCATTTGGGGACATGTAGGGTAAGGGTTAGGGTTAGGTTAGGTTTAGGGTTAGGGGTTAGGGTTAGACTTAGTGTTAGGCTACGGGATAGGGTTAAGGTACGGGTTAGGTTTAGGTTTATGGTTAGGGTTAGGTTTATGGTTATAGTACGGTTTAGGGTTAGATTTAGGGTTAGGTTTAGCTTTAGAGTATGATTTAGGGATAGTGTTAGGGTTAGGTTTAGGATTAGGTTACGGGTTAGGGTTCGGGTACGGGTTAGGGTTCGGTATAGGTGCGGGTTAGGGTTAGGGTTAGGGTTAGGGTTAGGTTTAGGTGTGGGTTAGGGTTAGGGTTAGGGTTAGGGTTAGGGGTTAGGGTTAGAGTTAGGGTTAGGCTACAGGTACGGTTAGGGTACGGGTTACGGTTAGGTTTAGGGTTCGGGTTAGGGTTAGTGTATGAGTTAGGGTTAGGGTTAGGGTTAGGGTACGTGTTAGGGTTAGATTTTGGGTACGGGTTAGGGTTACATTTAGGGTTAGGGTACGGGTTAGGTTTAGGGTTAGGGTTAGGGTACGGTTTAGGGTTAGGGTACGGGTTAGGGTTAGGTTTAGGTTCAAGATTAGGGTTAGGTTAAGGGTTAGGGTTAGGGTTAGGGTACGCGTTAGGGTTACTGTACGGGTTAGGGTTAGGGTTAGGGTTAGGGTTAGAGCTCGGGTTTGGGTTAGTGTTAGGGTACGGGTTAGGTTTACCGTTTGGGTACGGGTTAGGGTAATGGTTAGTGTTAGGGTTAGGTTTAGGGGTTAGGGTTAGAGTTAGTGGTGGGATACGGGTAGGGTTAGGGTATGGGTTAGGGTTAGGGTTAAGGTTCGAGTTAGGGTTAGTGTACGGGTTAGGGTTAGGGTTAGGATTAGGGTTAGGGTTAGGGTTAGTGTTAGGGTTACGGTACCGGTGAGGGTTAAGTTTAGGGTACGGTATCGGGGTAGTGTACGTGTTAGGTCTAGCGTTAGGGTTAGGTTTAGTGTGCGGGTTAGGGTTAGGGTTAGGTTAGGGTACGTGTTAGGGTTAGGCTTTGGGTACGGGTTAGGGTTACGTTTAGGTTTAGGGTACGGTTTAGGTTTAGGGTTAGGGTTAGGGTATGGTTTAGGGTTAGGTACGGATTAGGGTTAGGTTTAGGGTACAGGTTGGTTACTGTACCGGTTAGGGTTAGGATTAGGGTTAGGATTAGGGTTATAGAACGGGTTAGCTTTAGAGTTAAGGTTAGGTTTAGGGTTAGAGTACGGGTTAGGGTTAGTGTTAGGGTTAGATTTAGTGTTAGGGTACGGGTTAGGGTTAGAGTACGGGTTAGGGTTAGGTTTAGGGTTAGGGTTAGGGTTAGAGTACGGGTTAGGGTTAGTGTTAGGGTTAGTGTTAGTGTTAGTGTTAGTGTACGGATAGTGTTAGGGTTAGGGTTAGGCTACGGGTTAGGTTTAGGTTTAGGTTACGGTATAGGGTTAGCGTACGGGTTAAGTTTAGGGTTATGGTTAGGTTTAGGTTCCGGGTTAGGGTTAGGTTTAGGTGCGGGTTAGGGTTAGGTTTAGGGTACGGGTTAGGGTGAGGTTTAGGGTCAGGGTTAGGGTTAGTGATAGGGTTATGGTACGGGTTAGGGTTAAGGTCGGGGTTACGTTACGGGTTAGTTTTAGTTTTAGGGTACGGGTTAGGGTTACGGTTAATATTAGTGTTAGGTTTAGGGTATGGGTTAGGGTTAGGGTACGGGTAAGGGTTATGGTTAGGGTTAGGGTTAGCTTTTGGTTTAGGGTGCGGGTTAAGGTTAGGGTTAGGGTTAGGGTTAGTGTTAGGGTTAGCGCTAGGGAATGGTTTAGGGTAACTGTTAGGGTTTGGGTACGGGTTAGGTTGAGGGTTAGTTTATGGGATAGGTTGGGGACGGGTTAGGTGAAGGGTTAGGGTTAGGTTTAGGGTACAGGTTAGGGTTAGGGTTTGGATTAAGTTTAGGTTTAGGGTAAGGGTTAGGCTTAGTTACGGTTAGGGTTAACGTCAGTGTTAGGGTTAGTGTTATGGTTAGGGGATGGTTTAGGTTTAGGTTTAGGGTATGGGTTAGGGTTAGGATTACGGTTAGAGTAAGGGTTAGGTTTAGGGTACGGGTTAGGGATAGGTTTAGGGTCAGGGTTAGGGTTAGGGTTAGGGTACGAGTTAGGGTTAGGGTTTGGGTACGGGTTAGGGTTACAGTACGGGTTAAGGTTAGGGTGAGGGTTAGGGTTAGGTTTAGGGTACGGTTAGGGTTAGGTTTAGGGTTCGGGTTAGAGTACGGGTTAGGGTTAGTGTTAGGGTTAGGGTTAGGGTTAGGTTTAGGGTTAGGGTATGTGTTAGGGTTAGGGTTAGGGTTAGGGTTAGGGTTAGGGTTAGAGTATGGGGTAGGGTTAGTGTTAGTGTTAGGGTTAGGGTTAATGTACGGGTTAGGCTTAGGGTTAGGTTAGGGTTAGGATACGGGTTAGGGTTAGGTTTAGGGTACGGGATAGGGTTAGCGTACGGGTTAAGTTTGGGTTAGGGTTAGGTTTAGGTTACGGGTTAGGGTTAGGGTTAGGGTTAGGGTTAGGTTTAGGGCGCGGGTTAGGTTTAGGGTTAGGTTTAGTGTAAGTGATAAGGTTAGGTTTAGGGTCTGTGTTAGGGTTAGGGTTAGTGTTAGGGTACGGGTTAGGGTTAGGGTTGGGTTCAGTGTATGGGTTAGTTTTAGGGTTAAGATACGGGTTAGCGTTATGGTTAAGATTAGGGTTAGGGTTAATGTATGGGTTAGCGTTTGGTTACGGTTAAGGGTTATGGTTTGGGTTAGGGTTAGGGTTAAGTTTAGGGTGCTGGTTAGGGTTAGCGTAGGGTTAGGGTTAGAGAACGGGTTTGGGTTAGTGTTAGGCTATCGGTTAGGTTTACCGTTTAGGTACGGCTTAGGGTAAGGGTTAGGGTTAGGGTTAGAGGTTAGGGTTAGAGTTATGGTTAGGCTACGGGTAGGGTTAGGGTACGGGTTAGGGTAAGGGTTAGTGTTCGGGTTAGGGTGAGTGTACGGCTTAGGTTTAGGGTTAGGGTTAGGGTTAGTGTTAGGGTTACAGTACGGGTTAGGGTTAAGTTTAGGTTATGAGATAGGGTTAGTGTACGTGTTAGGTCTAGGGTTAGGGTTAGGTTTAGTGTGCGGGTTAGGGTTAGGGTTAGGGATAGGGTACGTGTTAGGGTTAGGGTTTGGGTACGTGTTAGGCTTATGTTTAGGGTTACGGTACGGGTTAGGTTTAGGGTTAGGGTAAGTGTTAGTGTTAGGTTGCGGGTTAGGGTTAGAGTACGAGTTAGGGTTAGGTTTAGGGTTACGGTTAGATTTAGGGTACGGGTTAGGGTTAGTGTTAGGTTTAGGGTTAGGGTTAGTGTACGGATAGGGTTAGGGTTAGGGTTAGGGTACGGGATTGGGTTTGGTTAGGGTACGGGATAGGGTTAGTGTAAGGGTTAAGTTTAGGTTTAGTGTTAGGTTTAGGTTACGGTTTAGTGTTAGGGTATGGGTTTGGGTTAGGTTTAGGTGCGGGTTAAGGTTAGGGTACGGGTTATGGTTATGGTATGTGTTAGGGTTCGGGTTTGGGTACGGGTTAGGGTTATGTTTAGGTTTAGGGTACGGGTTAGGTTTAGGGTTAGGTTTAGGGTACGGTTTAGGGTTAGGGTACGGGATAGGGTTAAGATTAGGGTCAGGGTTAGGGTTAGTTTACGGGTTAGGGTTACTGAACAGGTTACGGTTAGGTTTAGGGTACGGGATAGGATTAGCGTACGGGTTAAGTTTAGGGTTAGGGTTAGGTTTAGGTTATGGGTTAGGTTTAGGGTATTGGTTAGGGTTAGGTTTAGGGTCAGGGTAAGGGTTAGGGTTAGGGTACGAGTTAGGGTTAGGGTTAGGGTACGGGTTAGGATTAGGGTATTGGTACAGGTTAGGGTTACAGTACGGGTTAAGGTTAGGGTGAGGGTTAGGGTTAGTGTACGGGATAGGTTTAGGTTTATGGTACGGTTTAGGGTATGGGTTAGGGTTAGGTTTAGGGTTGGTGTTAGGGTTAGGGTTAGGGTATGGGTTAGGGTTACGGTAGAGTTTAGGGTTAGGGTTAGGGTTAGGGTTAGGGTTAGATTTACGGTTAGTGTACGGGTTAGGGTTAGGTTTAGGGTACGGGTTAGGGATAGGGAACGGGTTAGGGTTAGGAGTAGGGTATGGGTTAGATTTAGGGTTAGGGTTAGGGTTAGGTTTAGGGTTATGTTACGGGTTAGTGTACGGGTTAGGGTTATGGTTAAGGTATGGGTAACAGTACGGTTTTGTGTTATGGTACGGGTTAGGGTACGTGTTTGGATTAGTGTTAGGGTATGTGTAGGTTTACTGTTTGGGTACGGGTTACGGTAGGGTTAGTGTTATGGTTAGGGTTAGGGGTTAGGGTTAATATTAGGCTATGGGATAGGGTTAGGGTACGGTTTAGGTTACGGTTTAGGGTTGGGGTTAGTGTATGTGTATGGGTATGGGTTAGGTTTAGGGTTAGGTTTAATGCTGGTTTCGGGTGCGGGTTAGGGTTAAGGTTAGGGTACGGGATGGGGTTAGTGTACATGTTAGGTCTAGGATTCGGGTTAGGTTTAGTGTGCGGGTTAGAGTTAGGGTTAGGGTTAGGGTACGAGTTACGGTTAGGGTTTGGGTAAGGGATAGGGTTACGTTTAGGGTTAGGGTATGTGTTAGGTTTAGGGCTAGGGTTAGGATACGTTTTAGGGTTAGGGTACAGGTTAGGTTTATGGTTAGGGTCAGCGTTAGGGTTAGGTTTAGGGTAAGGGTTAGGGTACGGGTTATAGTACGGGTTAGTTTTAGGGATAGGGTAAGGGTTAGTGTTAGGTTACGGGATAGGGTTAGAGTACGGGTTAGGGTTAGGTTTAGGGTTAGGGTTGGGGTTAGAGTACGGGTTAAGGTAGTGTTAGGGTTAGGGTTAGGGTTAGTGTACGGATAGGATTATGGTTAGGGTTAAGGTACGGGTTAGGGTTAGGGTTATGGTACCGGTTAGGGTTACAGTAGAGGTTAGGGTTAGGTTTAGTGTTAGGGTTAGGGTTAGAGTACGATTAGGGTTAGGGTTATATTTAGGGTTAGAGTATGGGTTAGGGTTAGTGTTAGGGTTAGGGTTAGGGTACGGGTTAGGGTTAGGTTTAGGTTTAGGGTTAGTGTACGGGTAGGATTAGTGTTAGGTTTAGGGTTAGGGTTAGGGTTAGAGTACGGGTTAGGGTTAGTGTTAGGGTTAGGGTTAGGGTACGTGTTAGGGTTAGGGTTAGGGTTAGGGTTAGGGTTAGGTTTAGAGTACAGGGTAGGGTTAGTGTTAGGGTTAGGTTTGGGTTTAATGTACGGTTTAGGCTTAGGGTTAGGTTTAGGGTTAGGATACGGTTTAGGGGTAGGTTTCGGGTACAGGATAGGGTTCGCGTACAGGTTAAGTTAAGGGTTATGGTTAGGTTTAGGTCACGGGTTAGGGTTAGGGTTCGGGTTAGGGTTAGATTTTGGGTGCGGGTTAGGTTTAGTGTTAGGATTAGTGTAAGGGTTAGGGTTATGTTTAGGGTCAGGGTTAGATTTAGGGTTAGTGTTAGGGTACTGGTTAGGGTTAGGGTTGGTGTAAGGGTATGGGTTAGTTTTGGGGTTAGGGTATGGGTTAGGGTTACGGTTAAGGTTAGGGTTAGGGTTAGGGTATGGGTTAGTGTTAGGTTACGGTTTAGGGTTATGGTTTGGTTTAGGGATAGGGTTAAGTTTAGGGTGTGGGTTATGGTTAGGGTTAGGGTTAGGGTTAGAGTACGGGTTTGGGTTAGTGTTAGGGTACGGGTTAGGTTTACTGTTTGGGTACGGGTTAGTGTAAGGGTTAGGGTTAGGGTTAGGGTTAGGGTACGGGTTAGGGTTAGGGTTAGGGTTAGGGTTAGGATTAGGGATAGTGTTATGGTACGGGTTAGGGTTAGGGTTTGGGTTACGGTACGGGTTATTTTTATGATCATGGTACGGGTTAGGGTTATGGTTAATGTTAGGGTTAGTGTTAGGTTATGGGTTAGGTTTAGGGTACGGGTAAGTGTTATGGTTACGGTTACGGATAGGTTTAGGTTTAGGGTGCGGGTTAGGCTTAGGGTTAGGGTTAGGGTTAGCGCTAGGGTATGGTTAGGGTTACTGTTAGGGTTTGGGTACGGGTTAGGGTTAGGGTTAGGGTTCGAGTTAGGGTTAGTGTACGGGTTAGGGTTAGGGTTAGGGTTAGAGTGTGGGTTAGGGTTAGTGTTTGGGTTAGGGTTAGGGATAGTGTACGGATAGGGTTAGGGTTAGTGTTAGGGTTAGGGTACAGGTTAGGGTTAGGTTTAGGGTACGGGATAGGGTTAGTGTACGAGATAAGTTTAGGGTTAGGTTTAGGTTACGGTTTAGGGTTAGGGTACGGGTTAGGGTTAGGTTTAGTGCGGGTTAGGGTTAGGGTATTGGTTAGGGTTAGGTTTAGGGTCAGGGTTAGGATTAGGGATAGGGTATGGTACGGGTTAGGGTTAGGGTTTGGGTTATGTTACGGGTTAGTTTTAGGGTTAGGGTATGGTTTAGGGTTATGGTTAAGGTTAGGGTTATTGTTAGGTTATGGGTTAGGGTTAGGGTTAGGGTACGGGTAAGGGTTATGGTTAGGGTTACAGTTAGGTTTAGGTTTAGGGTGCGGGTTAGGCTTAGGGTTATGGTTAGCGTTAGTGCTAGTGTATGGGTTAGGGTTACTCGTAGGGTTTGGATACGGGTTAGGGTTAGGGTTGGGTACGTGATAGGTTTGGGTACGGGTTAGGACAAGGGTTAGGGTTAGGTTTAGGGTACGTGTTAGGGTTACAGATAGGGTTAGGGTTAGGGTTAGGGTACGGGTTAGGGTTAGTGTACGGGTTAGGGTTAGGGTCAGTGTTAGGGTTAGTGTACGAGTTAGGGTTAGGTTTAGGGTACGGTTAAGGGTTATGTTTAGCGTTAGGGTTAGGGTTAATTTTAGGGAGCGGTTTAGTGTTAGGGTTAGGGTTAGGGTTTGGGTTAGAGTACTGGTTTGGGTTAGTGTTATGGTACTGGTTAAGTTTACCGTTTGTGTACGGGTTAGGTAAGGGTTAGGGTTAGGTTTAGGGGTTAGGGTTAGAGTTAGTGTTAGGCTAAGGGATAGGGTTAGAATACGGGTTAGGATTAGGTTTAAGTTTAGGGTTAGGTTTAGGGTTATAGTACGGGTTTGGGTTAGAGATAGGGTTAGGTTTAGGGTTAGAATATGGGTTAGGGATAGTGTTAGGGTTAGGGTTAGTGTTAGGGTACAGGTTAGGGTTAGCGTATGGGTTAGGGTTACGTTTAGGTTTAGGGTTAGTGTTAGAGTACTGGCTAGAGTTAGTGTTAGGGTTAGGGTTAGGGTTAGGGTTAGAGTGCGGATAGGGTTAGGGTTAGGGTACGGGTTAGGGTTAGGTTTAGGGTACGGAATAGGGTTAGCGTAGGGTTTAAGTTTAAGTTTAGGGTTAGGTTTAGGTTACGGGTTAGGATTAGGGTATGGGTTAGAGTTAGGTTTAGGTGCGGGTTAGGGTTAGGGTATGGGTTAGGGTTAGGTTTAGGTTCAGGGTTAGGATAAGGGATAGGGTTATGGTACAGGTTAGGGTTAGGGTTTGGGTTACGTTACTGGTTAGTTTTAGGGTTAGGGTATGGTTTAGGGTTATGGTTAAGGTTAGGGTTAGTGTTAGGTTATGGGTTAGGGTTAGGGTATTGGTAAGGGTTAGGGTTAGGGTTACAGTTAGGTTTAGGTTTAAAGTGTGGGTTAGGCTTAAGGTTACGGTTAGGGTTAGCGCTAGTGTATGGGTTAGGGTTACTCATAGGGTTTGGATACGGGTTAGGGTTAGGTTTAGGGTACGTGATAGGTTTGGGTACTGGTTAGGACAAGGGTTAGGGTTAGGTTTAGGGTACGGGTTAGGGTTACGGATAGGGTTAGGGTTAGGGTTAGGGTACGGGTTAGGGTTAGTGTACGGGTTAGGGTTTGGGTCAGTGTTAGGGTTAGTGTACGAGTTAGGGTTAAGTTTAGAGTCCGGTTAAGGGTTATGTTTAGCGTTAGGGTTAGGGTTAAGTTTAGGGTGCGGTTTAGTGTTAAGGTTAGGGTTAGGGTTAAGGTTAGAGTACGGGTTTGGGTTAGTGTTATGGTACGGGTTAGGTTTACCGTTTGGGTACGTGTTAGGTAAGGGTTAATGTTAGGTTTAGGGGTTAGGGTTAGAGTTAGTGTTAGGTTAAGGGATAGGGTTAGAGTACGGGTTAGGATTAGGTTTAAGGTTAGGGTTAGGTGTAGGGTTATAGTAGGGGTTTGGGTTAGAGATATGGTTAGGTTTAGGGTTAGAGTATGGGTTGGGGATAGTGTTAGGTTTAGGGTTAGTGTTAGGGTACAGGTTAGGGTTAGCGTATGGGTTAGGGTTACGTTTAGGGTTAGGGTTAGTGTTAGAGTACGGGCTAGGGTTAGTGTTAGGGTTAGGGTTAGGGTTAGGGTTAGGGTTAGGGTTAGGGTTAGAGTGTGGATAGGGTTAGGGTTAGGGTTAGGGTACGGGTTAGGGTGAGGTTTAGGGTACGGGAGAGGGTTAGCGTAGGGTTTAAGTTTAGGTTTAGGGTTAGGTTTAGGTTACGGGTTAGGGTTTGGGTACGGGTTAGGTTTAGGTTTAGGTGAGGGTTAGGGTTAGGGTTAGGGATAGGGTACGGGTTAGGTTTAGGTTTAGGGTCAAGGTTAGCGTTAGGGATAGGGTTAGTGTACGGGTTAGGGTTAGGGTTGTGGTTAGGTTAAGGGTTAGTTTTAAGGTTAGGGTATGGGTTAGGGTTACGGTTAAGTTTAGGGTTAGGGTTATGGTGTGGGTTAGGGATACAGTAGATGTTAGGGTTAGGGTTAGGGTTAGGGTACGAGTTAGGGTTAGGATTAGGTTTAGTGTTAGAGTACGTGGTAGGGTTAGTGTTAGGGTTAGGGTTAGGGTTAGAGTACGGGTTAGGGTTAGGGTTAGGGTTAGAGTACGGGTTAGGGTTAGTGTTAGGTTTAGGGTACGGGTTAGTGTTAAGGTTTGGGTATGGGTTAGGGTTACGTTTAGGGTTAGGGTACGAGTTAGGGATAGTGTTAGGGTTAGGGTTAGTGTTAGGGTACGGGTTAGGGTTAGACTACGGGTTAGGGTTACGTTTAGTGTTAGGGTTAGGGTTAGAGTACATGTTAGGGTTAGTGTTAGTGTTAGTGTTAGGGTTAGGGTTAGGGTATGGCATAGGGTTAGTGTTAGTGTTAGGGTTAGGGTTAGTGTACGGATAGGGTTAGGGTTAGGGTTAGGTTTAGGGCACAGGTTAGGGTTAGGTTTAGGGTACAGGATAGGGTTAGTGTATGGGATAAGTTTAGGGTTAGGTTTAGGTTTAGGTTACGGGTTAGGGTTAGGGGACGGGTTAGGGCACGGTTTAGGTGTGGGTTAGGGCTGGGTATTGGTTAGGGTTAGGGTACAGGTAAGGGTTATGGTTAGGGTTAGGGTTAGGTTTATGTTTAGGGTTCGGGTTAGGCTTAGGGTTAGGGTTACATTTAGCGCTAGGGTATGGGTTAGGGTTACTCTTAGGTTTTGGGTAAGGGTTAGGGTTAGGTTTAGGGTACGGGAAAAGGTAGGGTACGGGTTAGGTCAAGGGTTTGGATTAGGTATAGGGTATGGGATAGGGTTAGGTTTAGGTTTAGGGTTAGGATTAAGGTATGAGTTAGGTTTAAGGTACGGGTTAGGGTTAGCGTATGGGTTAAGTTTAGGGTTAGGTTTAGGTTTAGGTTACGTGTTAGGGTTAGGGTACGGGTTAGGGTTACGTTTAGGTGAGGGTTAGGGTTAGGGTTAGGGTTAGGGTTAGGGTTAGGGTACGGTTTAGGGTTAGGTTTATGGTCAGGGTTAGCATTAGGGATAGGGTTAGGGTAAGGGTTAGGGTTAGGGTTGGGTTTAGGTTTAGGGTTAGGTTATGGGTTAGGGTTTGGTTAAGGGTACGGGATAGGGTTAGCGTACGGGTTAAGTTTAGGTTTAGGGTTAGGCTTAGGTTACGGGTTAGGTTTAGGGTTAGCTGTGGGTTAGGGTTAATGTTCGAGTTAGGGTACGGGTTAGGGTTAGGGTTGGTGTTATTGTCCGGGTTAATTTTAGGTTTAGGGTACTGGTCAGGGTTATGGTTAAGTTTAGGGTTAGGGTTAGGGTATGGTTTAGGGTTAGGGTACGGGTAATGGTTAGAGTTAGGGTTAGGGTTAGTGTTAGCGCTAGGGTATGGTTTAGGGTTACTGTTAAGGTTTGGGTACGGTTAGGGTTAGGCTACGGGTTAGGTCTAGGTTTTGGGTAAGGTTTATGATGCGGCTTAGGGTTAGGTTTAGGGTACGGGATTAGGGTTAGGGTTAGGGTTAGGGTAAGTGTACAGATAGGGTTAGGTTTAGGGTCAGGGTTAGGGTTAGGGTTAGTGTTAGTGTACGCGTTAATGTTAGGGTTGGGGTTAGGGTATGGGTTAGTTTTAGGGTTAGGCTACGAGTTAGGGTTACGGTTAAGGTTAGGGTTAGGGTTAGTTTATGGGTTAGGGTTAGGTTACGGTTAAGGGTTATGGTTTGGGTTAGGATTAGGGTTAAGTTTAGGGTGCAGGTTATGGTTAGGGTTAGTGTTAGGGTTAGGGTTAGGGTTAGAGTACGGGTTTGGGTTAGTGTTAGGGTATGTGTTAGGTTTACCGTTTGGGTAAGTGTTAGGTTAAGGGTTAGGGTTAGGGTTACGGTTAGGGGTTAGGGTTAGAGTTAGGGTTAGGCTACGGGAAGGGTTAGGGTATGGGTTAGGGTTAGGGTTAGGTTTAGGGTTTGGATTAGAGTAGGGGTTTGGGTTAGTGTTAGGGTACGGGTTAGGTTTACCATTTGGGTACAGGTTAGGGTAAGGATTAGGGTTAGGGTTAGGGGTTAGTTTTAAAGTTTGTGTTAGGCTACGGGTAGGTTTAGGGTACGGGTTAGGTTTAGGGTTAGGGTTAGTGTTAGGGTTACGTTACGGGTTAGGGTTAAGGTTAGGGTATGGGATAGGGTTAGTGTAGGTGTTAGGTCTAGGGTTAGGGTTAGGTTTAGTGTGCACGTTAGGGTTAGGTTTAGGGTTAGGGTACGTTTTAGGGTTAAGGTTTGGGTAAGGGTTAGGGTTACATTTAGGGGTTGGGTACGGGTTAGGTTTAGGGTAAGGTTAGGTTACGGTTTAGGGTTAGGGTACGGGTTAGGGTTAGGTTTAGGGTCAAGGTTAGGGTTAGGTTTAGGGTTAGGGTTAGGGTTAGGGTACGCGTTAGGGTTACTGTACGGGTTAGGGTTAGGGTTAGGTTTAGGGTTGGGGTTACATTACGGGTTAGGTTTAGAGTTAGGGTTAGGTTTAGGGTTAGAGTACGGGGTAGGGTTATTATTAGTGTTAGGGTTAGTGTTAGGGTACGGGTTAGGGTTATAGTATGGATTAGGGTTAGAGTTAGGGTTAGGTTTAGGGTTAGAGTACGGGTTAGGGTTAGTGTTTGGTTAGGGTTTGTGTTAGTGTACGGGTTAGGGTTAGATTACAGGTTAGTGTTAGGTTTAGTGTTAGGGTTAGGTTCAGTGTACGGATAGGGTTAGGGTTAGGGTTAGGGTTAGGGTTAGGGTTAGGGTTCGGGTACGGGTTAGGTTTAGGTTTAGGTGCACGTTAGGGTTAGGGTTAGGGTTAGGTTTAGGTGCGGGTTAGGGTTAGCGTCAGGGGTTAGGGTTAGAGTTAGGGTTAGGCTACGGGTAGGGTTAGGGTTTGGGTTACAGTTAGGGCTAGGGTTCGGGTTAGGGTTAGTGTACGGTTTAGGTTTAGGGTTAGGGTTAGGGTTAGGGTTACGGTTAATGTTAGGGTACTGGTACGGGTTAGGGTTAAGGTTCCGGTTCGGGATAGGGTTAGTGTAAGTGTTAGGAGTAGGGTTAGGGTTAGTTTTACAGTGCGGGTTAGAGTTAGGCCCTGGGTTAGGGTAAGATTACGGGTTAGGGTTAGTGTTAGAGTACGTGTTAGGGTTAGTGTAAGGGTTAGTGTTAGGGTTAATGTACGGATAGTGTTAGGGTTAGATTTAGGGTTAGGTTACGGGTTAGGGTTAGGTTTAGGGTATGGGATAGGGTTAGTGTACGGGTTAAGTTTAGGGTTAGGGTTAGGTTTAGGTTACGGGTTAGGGTTAGGGTACGGGTTATGGTTAGGTTTCGGTGCGGGTTAGGGTTAGGGTACGGGTTAGGGTTAGGGTTAGTGTACGGGTTAGGGTTAGTGTACGGGTTAGGGTTAGTGTTAGGGTAAGGATACGGGTTAGGACTAGGGTTAGGGTACGTGATAAGGTTAGGGTATGGGTTATGTCTAGGGTTTGGGTTAGGTTTACGGTCCGGTTTAGAGTTAGGCCCTGGGTTAAGGTTAGGGTACGGGTTAGGGTTAGGGTATGGGTTAGTGTTATGGTTAGTGTACGGGTTAGGGTTAGGGTTAGTGTTAGGGTTAGGGTTTGGTTTAGTGTTAGGGTACAGGTTAGGGTTAGGCTACGGGTTAGGTCTAGGGTTAGGGTTAGGTTTAGGATGCGGGTTAGGGTTAGGGTTAGGGTACGGGATTAGGGTTAGGGTTAAGGTCAAGGTTAGGTTTAGGTTTAGGGTTAGGGTTAGGGTTGGGTACGGGTTCGGGTTACGGTACGACTTAGGGTTAAGGTAAGGTTTAGGTTTAGGGTTAGGATTATAGTAGGGCGTTAGGGTTAGTGTTAGGGTTACGTTTAGGGTTAGAGTACTGGTTAGGGTTAGTGTTAGGGTTATGGTTAGTGTTAGGGTTAGATTTAAGGTTAGAGTACGGGTTAGGGTTAGGGTTAGGTTTAGGATTGGGGTTAGAATATGGGTTAGGGTAGTGTTAGGGTTAGGGTTAGGGTTAGTGTACGGATAGGGTTAGGGTTAGGTTTAGGGTACGGCCTCGCGTTAGGGTTATGGTACCGGTTAGGGTTACAGTAGAGGTTAGGGTTAGGTTTAGGGTGAGGGTTAGGGTTAGAGTACGATTAGGGTTAGGGTTAGAGTTAGGGTTAGAGTACGGGTTAGGGTTAGGGTTAGGGTTAGGGTTAGGGTACGGGTTAGGGTTAGGGTTAGGTTTAGGGTTAGAGTACGGGTAGGATTAGTGTTAGTTTTAGGGTTAGGGTTAGGGTTAGGGTTAGTGTACGGGTTAGGGTTAGGGTTAGGGTTAGGGTTAGGGTTAGAGTACGGGGTAGGGTTAGTGTTAGGGTTAGGTTTGGGTTTAATATACGGTTTATGCTTAGGGTTAGGTTTAGGGTTAGGATACGGTTTACGGGTAGGTTTCGGGTACAGGATAGGGTTCGCGTACAGGTTAAGTTAAGGGTTATGGTTAGGTTTAGGTCACGGGTTAGGGTTAGGGTTCGGGTTAGGGTTAGATTTTGGGTGCGGGTTAGGGTTAGTGTTAGGATTAGTGTAAGGGTTAGGGTTAGGTTTAGGGTCAGGGATAGATTTAGGGTTAGTGTTAGGGTACTGGTTAGGGTTAGGGTTGGGGTAAGGGTACGGGTTAGTTTTGGGTTTAGGCTATGGGTTAGGGTTACGGTTAAGGTTAGGGTTAGGGTTAGGGTATGGGTTAGGGTTAGGTTACGGTTAAGGGTTATGGTTTGGGTTAGGGATAGGGTTAAGTTTAGGGTGTGGGTTATGGTTATGGTTAGGGTTAGGGTTAGAGTACGGGTTTGGGTTAGTGTTAGGGTACGGGTTAGGTTTACTGTTTGGGTACGGGTTAGTGTAAGCGGTAGGGTTAGGGTTAGGGTTAGGGTACGTGTTATGGATAGGGTTTGGGTATGGGTTAGGATTAGGGATAGGGTTATGATACGGGTTAGGGTTAGGGTTGGGGTTACGGTACGGGTTATTTTTAGGATTATGTTATGGGTTAGGGTTACGGTTAATGTTAGGGTTAGTGTTAGGTTATGGGTTAGTTTTAGGGTACGGGTAAGGGTTATGGTTACGGTTATGGATAGGTTTTGGTTTAGGGTGCAGGTTAGGCTTAGGGTTAGGGTTAAGGTTAGCGCTAGGGTATGGTTAGGGTTACTGTTAGGGTTTGGGTACGAGTTAGGGTTAGGTTTAGGGTTCGAGTTAGGGTTAGTGTACGGGTTAGGGTTAGGGTTAGGGTTAGAGTGTGGGTTAGGGTTAGTGTTTGGGTTAGGGTTAGGGATAGTGTACGGATAGGGTTAGGGTTAGTGTTAGGGTTAGGGTACAGGTTAGGGTTAGGTTTAGGGTACGGGATAGGGTTAGTGTACGGGATAAGTTTAGGGTTAGGTTTAGGTTACGGTTTAGGGTTAGGGTACGGGTTAGGGTTAGGTTTAGGTGCGGGTTAGGGTTAGGGTATTGGTTAGGGTTAGGTTTAGGTTCAGGGTTAGGATTAGGGATAGGGTTATGGTACGGGTTAGGGTTAGGGTTTGGGTTACGTTACGGGTTAGTTTTAGGGTTAGGGTATGGTTTAGGGTTATGGTTAAGGTTAGGGTTATTGTTAGGTTATGGGTTAGGGTTAGGGTACGGGTAAGGGTTATGGTTAGGGTTACAGTTAGGTTTAGGTTTAGGGTGCGGTTATGGTTAGGGTTAGCGCTAGTGTATGGGTTAGGGTTACTCGTAGGGTTTGTATACGGGTTAGGGTTAGGCTTAGGGTACGTGATAGGTATGGGTACGTGTTAGGACAAGGGTTAGGGTTAGGTTTAGGGTACGTGTTAGGGTTACGGATAGGGTTAGGGTTAGGGTTAGGGTACGGGTTAGGGTTAGTGTACGGGTAAGAGTTAGGGTCAGTGTTAGGGTTAGGGTATGAGTTAGGGTTAGGTTTAGGGTACGGTTAAGGGTTATGTTTAGTGTTAGGGTTAGGGTTAAGTTTAGGGTGCTGTTTAGTGTTAGGGTTAGGGTTAAGGTTTGGGTTAGAGTACGGGTTTGGGTTAGTGTTATGGTACGGGTTAGGTTTACCGTTTGGCTACGGGTTAGGTAAGGGTTAAGGTTAGGTTTAGGGGTTAGGTTTAGAGTTAGTGTTAGGCTAAGGGATAGGGTTAGAATACGGGTTAGGATTAGGTTTAAGTTTAGGGTTAGGTTTAGGGTTATAGTACGGGTTTGGGTTAGAGATAGGGTTAGGTTTAGGGTTAGAGTATGGGTTAGGGATAGTGTTAGGGTTAGGGTTAGTGGTAGGGTACAGGTTAGGGTTAGCGTATGGGTTAGGGTTACGTTTAGGGTTAGGGTTAGTGTTAGAGTACGGGCTAGGGTTAGTGTTAGTGTTAGTGTTAGGGTTAGGGTTAGAGTGCGGATAGGGTTAGGGTTAGGGTACGGGTTAGGGTTAGGTTTAGGGTACGGGATAGGGTTAGCATAGGGTTTAAGTTTAGGTTTAGGATTAGGTGTAAGTTACGGGTTAGGATTAGGGTATGGGTTAGGGTTAGGTTTAGGTGCGGGTTGGGTGTGGGTTAGGGTTAGGTTTAGGGTCAGTGTTAGGATAAGGGATAGGGTTATGGTACAGGTTATGGTTAGGGTTTGGGTTACGTTACTGGTTAGTTTTAGGGTTAGGGTATGGTTTAGGGTTATGGTTAAGGTTAGGGTTAGTGTTAGGTTATGGGTTAGGGTCAGGGTACGGGTAAGAGCTATGGTTAAGGTTACGGTTAGGTTTAGGTTTAGGGTGCGGGTTAGGCTTAGGGTTATGGTTAGGGTTAGCGCTAGTGTATGGGTTAGGGTTACTCGTAGGGTTTGGATACGGGTTAGGGTTAGGGTTAGGGTACGTGATAGGTTTGGGTACGGGTTAGGACAAGGGTTAGGGTTAGGTTTAGGGTACGGGTTAGGGTTACGGATAGGGTTAGGGTTAGGGTTAGAGTTAGGGTTAGGGTACGGGTTAGGGTTAGTGTACGGGTTAGGGTTTGGGTCAGTGTTAGGGTTAGTGTACGAGTTAGGGTTAGGTTTAGGGTGCGGATAAGGGTTATGTTTAGCGTTAGGGTTAGGGTTAAGTTTAGGGTGCGGTTTAGTGTTAGGGTTAGGGTTAGGGTTAAGGTTAATGTACGGGTTTGGGTTAGTGTTATGGTACGGGTTAGGTTTACCGTTTGGGTACGGGTTAGGCAAGGGTTAGGGTTAGGTTTAGGGGTTAGGGTTAGAGTTAGTGTTAGGTTAAGGGATAGGGTTAGTGTACGGGTTAGGTTTAGGTTTAAGGTTAGGGTTAGGTTTAGGGTTATAGTACGGGTTTGGGTTAGAGATAGGGTTAGGTTTAGGGTTAGAGTATGGGTTAGGGATAGTGTTAGGGTTAGGGTTAGTGTTAGGGTACAGGTTAGGGTTAGTGTATGGGTTAGGGTTACGCTTAGGGTTAGGTTTAGTGTTAGAGTACGGGCTAGGGTTAGTGTTAGGGTTAGGGTTAGGGTTAGGGTTAGGGTTAGAGTGTGGATAGGGTTAGGGTTAGGGTTAGGGTACAGTTTAGGTTTAGGTTTAGGGTACGGGAGAGGGTTAGCGTAGGGTTTAAGTTTAGGTTTAGGGTTAGGTTTAGGTTACGGGTTAGGGTTTGGGTACGGGTTAGGTTTAGGTTTAGCTGAGGGTTAGGGTAGGGTTAGGGATAGGGTACGGGTTAGGTTTAGGTTTAGGGTCACTGTTAGCGTTATGGATAGGGTTAGTGTATGGGTTAGGGTTAGGGTTGTGGTTAGGTTACGGGTTAGTTTTCGGGTTAGGGTATGGGTTAGGGTTACGGTTAAGTTTAGGGTGAGGGTTATGGTATGGGTTAGGGATACAGTAGGTATTAGGGTTAGGGTTAGGGTTAGAGTTAGGGTACGAGTTAGGGTTAGGATTAGGGTTAGTGTTAGAGTACGGGGTAGGGTTAGTGTTAGGGTTAGGGTTAGGGTTAGACTACGGGTTAGGGTTAGGGTTAGGGTTAGGGTTAGAGTACGGGTTAGGGTTAGTGTTAGGGTTAGGGTTAGGGTTAGGGTACGGTTAGTGTTAGGGTTTGGGTATGGGTTAGGGATACGTTTAGGGTTAGGGTACGGGTTAGGGATAGTGTTAGGGTTAGGGTTAGTGTTAGGGTACGGGTTAGGGTTAGACTACGGGTTAGGGTTACATTTAGGGTTAGGGTTAGGGTTAGAGTACATGTTAGGGTTAGTGTTAGTGTTAGGGTTAGGGTTAGGGTTAGGGTTAGGGTTAGAGTATCGCATAGGGTTACTGTTAGGGTTAGGGTTAGGGTTAGTTTACGGATAGGGTTAGGGTTAGGGTTAGGTTTAGGGTACAGGTTAGGGTTAGGTTTAGGGTACGGGATAGGGTTAGTGTACGGGATAAGTTTAGGGTTAGGTTTAGGTTTAGGTTACGGGTTAGGGTTAGGGGACGGGTTAGGGCACGGTTTAGGTGCGGGTTAGGGCTGGGTATTGGTTAGGGTTAGGGTACAGGTAAGGGTTATGGTTAGGGTTAGGGTTAGGTTTAGGTTTAGGCTTCGGGTTAGGCTTAGGGTTAGGGTTACATTTAGCGCTAGGGTATGGGTTCGGGTCACTCTTAGGTTTTGGGTACGGGTTAGGGTTAGGTTTAGGGTTAGGGTACGTGTTAGGGTTAGGGTTTGGGTAAGGGTTAGGGTTACATTTAGGGTTAGGGTACAGGTTAGGTTTAGGGTAAGGTTAGGTTACGGTTTAGGGTTAGGGTACGGGTTAGGGTTAGGTTTAGGGTCAAGGTTAGGGTTAGGTTTAGGGTTAGGGTTAGGGTTAGGGTACGCGTTAGGGTTACTGTACAGGTTAGGGTTAGGGTTAGGTTTAGGGTTAGGGTTACATTACGGGTTAGGTTTAGAGTTAGGGTTAGGTTTAGGGTTAGAGTACGGGGTAGGGTTATTGTTAGTGTTAGGGTTAGTGTTAGGGTACGGGTTAGGGTTATAGTACGGATTAGGGTTAGAGTTAGGGTTAGGTTTAGGGTTAGAGTATGGGTTAGGGTTAGTGTTTGGTTAGGGTTAGTGTTAGTGTACGGGTTAGGGTTAGATTACGGGTTAGGGTTAGGTTTAGTGTTAGGGTTAGGGTCAGTGTACGGATAGGGTTAGGGTTAGGGTTAGGATTAGGGTTCGGGTACGGGTTAGGGTTAGGTTTAGGTGCGCGTTATGGTTAGGGTTAGGGTTAGGTTTAGGTGCGGGTTAGTGTTAGGGTTAGGGTTAGGTTTAGGGTTACGGTTAATGTTAGGGTACCGGTACGGGTTAGGGTTAAGGTTCCGGTACGGGATAGGGTTAGTGTAAGTGTTAGGTCTAGGGTTAGGGTTAGTTTTACGGTGCGGGTTAGAGTTAGGCCCTGGGTTAGGGTTAGATTACGGGTTAGGGTTAGTGTTAGAGTACGTGTTAGGGTTAGTGTAAGGGTTAGGGTTAGGGTTAGTGTACGGATAGTGTTAGGGTTAGATTTAGGGTTAGGTTACGGGTTAGGGTTAGGTTTAGGGTATGGGATAGGGCTAGTGTACGGGTTAAGTTTAGGGTTAGGGTTAGGTTTAGGTTACGGGTTAGGGTTAGGGTATGGGTTATGGTTAGGTTTCGGTGCGGGTTAGGGTTAGGGTACGGGTTAGGGTTAGGGTTAGGGTTAGTGTACGGGTTAAGGTTAGTGTACGGGTTAGGGTTAGTGTTAGGGTTAGGATACGGTTTAGGACTAGGGTTAGGGTACGTGATAAGGTTAGGGTACGGGTTATGTCTAGGGTTAGGGTTAGGTTTATGGTCCGGTTTAGAGTTAGGCCCTGGGTTAGGGTTAGGGTACGGGTTAGGGTTAGTGTATGGGTTAGGGTTATGGTTAGTGTACGGGTTAGGGTTAGGATTATTGTTAGGGTTAGGGTTCGGGTTAGTGTTAGGTTACGGGTAGGGTTAGGCTACGGGTTAGGTCTAGGGTTAGGGTTAGGTTTAGGATACGGGTTAGGGTTAGGGTTAGGGTACGGGATTAGGGTTAGTGTTAGGGTCAAGGTTAGGTTTAGGTTTAGGGTTAGGGTTAGGGTTGGGTACGGGTTCGGGTTACAGTACGACTTAGGGTTAGGGTAAGGTTTAGGTTTAGGGTTAGGATTATATTAGGGCGTAGGGTTAGGTTTAGGGTTAGAGTACTGGTTAGGGTTAGTGTTAGGGTTATGGTTAGTATTAGGGTTAGATTTAAGGTAAGAGTACGGGTTAGGGTTAGGGTTAGGGTTAGGGTTAGGTTTAGAGTACGGGATAGGATTAGTGTTAAGGTTAGGGTTAGGGTTAGTGTGCGGTTAGGGTTAGGTTTAGGGTCAGGGTTAGGGTTAGGGTTAGGGTTAGTGTACGCGTTAAGGTTAGGGTTGGGGTTAGGGTACGGGTTAGTTTTAGGGTTAGGGTACGAGTTAGGGTTATGGTTAAGGTTAGGTTTAGGGTTAGGGTATGGTTTAGGGTTAGGTATGGTTAAGGGTTATGGTTTGCGTTAGGGCTAGGGTTAAGTTTAGGGTGCGGTATAGGGTTAGGGTTAGGGTTAGAGTTAGGGTTAGGATTAGAGTACGGGTTTGGTTTAGTGTTAGGTTACATTTTAGGTTTACCGTTTGGGTACGTGTTAGGGTAAGGTTTAGGGTTAGGGTTAGGGATAGGGTTAGGGGTTAGGGTTAGAGTTAGGGTTAGGCTAAGGGAAGGGTTAGGGTTAGGGTTAGGGTTAGGATTAGAGTACGGGTTTGTGTTAGTTTTAGGGTACGGGATAGGTTTACCGTTTGGGTACAGGTTAGGTTAAGGGTTACAGTTAGGGTTGGGGGTTAGGGTTAGAGTTAGGGTTAGGCTATGGGTAGGGTTAGGGTATGGGTTAGGTTTAGGGTTAGGGTTAGTGTTAGGGTTACGGTACGGTTTAGGGTTAAGGTTAGGGTACGGGATTGGGTTAGTGTACGTGTTAGGTCTAGGGTTAGGGTTAGGTTTAGTGTGCGAGTTAGGGTTAGGGTTAGGGTACGTGTTAGGGTTAAAGTTTGGGTACGGGTTAGGGTTAATTTTAGGGATAGGGTACGGGTTAGGTTTAAGGTTAGTGTAAGGGTTAGTGTTAGGGTACGGGTTATGGTTAGAGTACGGGTTAGGGTTAGGTTTAGGGTTAGGTTTACTGTTAGAGTACGGGTTAGGGTTAGTGTTAGGGTTAGGGTTAGTGTTAGTGTACAGATAGTGTTAGGGTTAGGGTTAGGGTTAGTGTATAGTTTAGGGTTAGGTTTAGGGTACGGGATAGGTTTAGTGTTCAGGATAAGTTTAGGGTTAGGGTTAGGTTTAGGTTACGGGTAAGGGTTAGGTTATGGGTTAGGGTTAGGTTTAGGTGTGTGTGAGGGTTAGGGTTGGGGTTAGGGTACGGGTAGGTTTTAGGGTTAGGGTACGGGTTAGGGTTACGTTTCAGGTTGGGGTTAGTGTTAGGGTATGCTTAGGGTCAGGGTACGGGTAAGGGTTATGGTTAGGGTTAGCATTAGGTTTAGGTTTAGGGTGCGGGTTAGGATTAGGTTTAGGGTTAGGCTTAGCGCTAGGGAATGGGTTAGGGCTACTGTTAGGGTTTGTGTATGGGTTAGGGTTAGGGTTAGGGTACGAGATAGGGTTGGATACGGGTTAGGTCAAGGTTTAGGATTAGGTTTAGAGTAAGAGTTAGGGTTAGCGTTAGGTTTAGGATTAGGTTTAGGGTATGGGTTAGGTTTAGGGTACGGGTTAGGGTTAGGGTCAGGGTTAGGGTTAGGGTTAGGGTATGAGTTAGGGTTAGGGTTAGGTTTAGGGTACAGCTTAGGGTTAGGTTTATGGTTAGGGTACGGGTTAGGTTTAGGGTACGGGTTAGGGTTAGGGTCAGGGTTAGTGTTAGGCTATGAGTTAGGGTTAGGGTTAGGGTACGGGTTAGAGTTAGGGTTATGTTACATGTTAGGATTACAGTACGGGTAAGGGTTAGGGTGAGGTTTAGGGCTAGGGTTAGAGTACAGTTAGGGTAAGGGTTAGGGTTAGGGTTAGAGTAAGAGTTAGGGTTTGTGTTAGGGTTAGGGAAAGGTTTAGGGTTAGGGTTAGGGTATGGGTTGGGTTTAGGGTTCGGGTTAGGGTTAGGGTTAGATTACGGGGTAGGGTTAGTGTTAGGGTTAGGGTTAGGGTTAATGTACGGGTTAGGCTTAGGGTTAGGTTTAGGGTTAGGTTACGGTTTAGGGTTAGGTTTAGGGTATGGGATAGGGTTAGCGTACGGGATAAGTTTAGGGTTAGGGTTAGGATTAGGTTACGGGATAGGGTTAGGGTACGGGTTATGGTTAGGTTTAGGGTGCGGGTTAGCGTTAGGGTTAGGGTTAGTGTACGGGTTAGGGTTAGGTTTAGGGTCAGGGTTAGTGTTAGGGTTAGTGTTAGGGTATGGGTTAGGGTTAGGTTTGGGGTTAGGGTACGGGTTAGTTTTAGGGTTAGGTTACGGGTTAGGGTTACGGTTAAAGTTAGGGTTAGGGTTAGGGTGTGGGTTAGGGT
Organism: Urocyon cinereoargenteus; assembly: GCA_032313775.1. Classification (NCBI taxonomy): domain Eukaryota; kingdom Metazoa; phylum Chordata; class Mammalia; order Carnivora; family Canidae; genus Urocyon; species Urocyon cinereoargenteus. The sequence continues at coordinate 72,703,087 of JAVLSZ010000011.1, read as the reverse complement.
TAGGGTACGGTTAAGGGTTAAGGTTAGTGTTAGGGTTAGGGTTAAGTTTAGGGTGCGGTTTAGGGATAGGTTTAGGGTTATGGTTAGGGTTAGAGTACGGGTTTGGGTTAGTGTTAGGGTACAGGTTAGGTGTTCCATTTGGGTACGGCATAGGGTAAGGAATAGGGTTAGGGTTAGGGTTAGGTTTTAGGGTTAGAGTTAGGGTTAGGCTACGGGATAGGGTTAGATTACGGGTTAAGGTTAGGTTATGGTTAGGGTTAGGTTTAGGGTTAGAGTATCGTTAGGGATAGTGTTAGGGTTAGGGTTAGTGTTAGGGTACGGGTTAGGGTTAGCGTAAGGGTAGGGATACGTTTAGGGTTAGGGTTAGTGTTAGAGTACGGGTTAGGGTTAGTGTTAGGGTTAGGTTTAGGCTTAGGGTTAGAGTACGGGGTAGGATTAGTGTTAGGGTTATGGTTATGTTTAGTGTATGGGTTAGGGTAAGGGTTAGGGTTAGGGTTAGGGGTTAGGTTTAGAGTTAGTGTTAGGCTACGGGTAGGGTTAGGGTACGGGTAGGTTTAGGGTTAGGGTTAGTGTTAGGGTTACATTATGGGTTAGGGGTAAGTTTAGGGTATGGGATAGGGTTAGTGTAGGTGTTAGGTCTAGGGTTAGGGTTAGGTTTAGTGTGCATGTTAGGGTTAGGGTTAGGGTTAGGGTATGTGTTAGGGTTAGGGTTTGGGTAAGTGTTAGGGTTACACTTAGGGTTAGAGTACGGGTTAGGTTTAGGGTTAGGGTTAGGTTACAGTTTAGGGTTAGGGTACGGGTTAGGGTTAGGTTTAGGGTCAAGGTTAGGGTTAGGTTTAGGGTTAGGGTTAGGGTTAGGGTACGCGTTAGGGTTATTGTACTGGTTAGGGTTAGGGTTAGGTTTAGGGTTAGGGTTACATCACGGGTTAGGGTTAGAGTTAGGGTTAGGTTTAGGGTTAGAGTACGGGGTAGGGTTAATGTTAGTGTTAGGGTTAGTGTAGGGTACGGGTTAGGGTTATAGTACGGATTAGGGTTAGAGTTAGGGTTAGGTTTAGGGTTAGAATACGGTTTAGGGTTAGTGTTAGGTTTAGGGTTAGTGTTAGTGTACGGGTTAGGGTTAGAGTGCGGGTTAGGTTTAGGTTTAGGGTTAGGGTTAGGGTCAGTGTACGGATAGGGTTAGGGTTAGGGTTAGGGTTCGGGTTAGGGTTAGTGTACGTGTTAGGTTTAGGGTTAGGGTTAGGGTAGGGTTACGGTTAATGTTAGGGTACCGGTATGGGTTAGGGTTAAGGTTCCGGTACAGGATAGGGTTAGTGTAAGTGTTAGGTCTAGCGTTAGAGTTAGTTTTACGGTGCGGGTTAGAGTTAGGCCCTGGGTTAGGGTTAGGTTACGGGTTAGGGTTAGATTACGGGTTAGGGTTAGGTTTAGGGTTAGGGTTAGTGTTAGAGTACGTGTTACGGTTAGTGTTAGTGTTAGGGTTAGGTTTAGTGTACGGATAGTGTTAGGGTTAGATTTAGGGTTAGGTTACGGGTTAGGGTTAGGTTTAGGGTATGGGATAGGGTTAGTGTACGGGTTAAGTTTAGGGTTGGGGTTAGGTTTAGGTTACTGGTTAGCGTTAGGGTAAGGGTTAGGGTTAGGTTTCGGTGCGGTTTAGGGTTAGGGTACGGGTTAGAGTTAGGGTTAGGGTTAGTGTACGGTTTAGGGTTAGTGTTAGGGTTAGGGTTAGTGTTAGGGTTAGGATACGGGTTAGGACTAGGGTTTGGGTACGTGTTATGTCTAGGGTTAGGTTTAGGTTTACGGTGCGGGTTAGAGTTAGGCCCTGGGTTAGGGTTGGGGTACGGGTTAGGGTTAGGGTATGGGTAAGGGTTATGGTTAGTGTACGGGTTAGGGTTAGCGTTAGTGTTAGTGTTTGGGTTCGGGTTAGTGTTAGGGTACGGGTTAGGGTTAGGCTACGGGTTAGGTCTAGGTTTAGGGTTAGGTTTAGGATGTGGGTTAGGGTTAGGTTTAGGGTTTGGGTACGGTATTAGGGTTAGTGTTAGGGTCAAGGTTAGGGTTAGGTTTAGGGTTGGGTATAGGTTCGGGTTACGGTACGACTTAGGGTTAGGGTAAGGGTTAGGTTTAGGTTTAGGATTATAGTAGGGGGTTAGGGTTAGTGTTAGGGTTACGTTTAGGGTTAGAGTACTGGTTAGGGTTAGTGTTAGGGTTATGGTTAGTGTTAGGATTAGGGTTAAGGTTAAAGTACGGGTTAGGATTAGGGTTAGGGTTAGGGATAGGTTTAGAGTACGGGATAGGGTTAGTGTTAAGGTTAGGGTTAAGGTTAGGGTTAGTGTGCGGTTAGGGTTAGGTTTAGGGTCAGGGTTAGGGTTAGGGTTAGTGTTAGTGTACGCGTTAAGGTTAGGGTTGGGGTTAGGGTACGGGTTAGTTTTAGGGTTAGGGTACGAGTTAGGGTTATGGTTAAGGTTAGGTTTAGGGTTAGGGTATGTGTTATGGTTAGGATACGGTTAAGGGTTATGGTTTGCGTTAGGGTTAGGGTTAAGTCTAGGGTGCGGGTTAAGGTTAAGGTTAGGGTTAACTTTAGAGTACGGGTTTGGGTTAGTGTTAGGGTACATGTTAGGTTTACCATTTGGGTACGTGTTAGGTTAAGGGTTAGGGTTAGGGTTAGGGATAGGGTTAGGGGTTAGGGTTAGAGTTAGGGTTAGGCTACGGGAAGGGTTATGGTTAGGGTTAGGGTTAGGATTAGAGTACGGGTTTGGGTTAGTGTTACGGTACGGGATAGGTTTACCGTTTGGGTACGGGTTAGGGTAAGGGTTAGGGTTAGGGTTAGGGATAGGGTTATGGTACATGTTAGGGTTAGGGTTGGGTTTATGGTACGGGTTAGTTTTAGGGTTAGCGTACGGGTTAGGGTTACGGTTATGGTTAGGGTTAGTGTTAGGGTATGGGTTAGTGTTAGTGTACGGGTAAGGTTTATGGTTAGGGTTAAGGTTAGGTTTAGGTTTAGGGTGCAGGTTAGGCTTAGTGTTAGGGTTAGTGTTAGCGCTAGGGTATGGGTTAGGGTTACTGTTAGGGTTTGGGTACTGGTTAGGGTTAGGGTTAGGGTACAGGAAAAGGTTGGGTGCGGGTTAGGTCAAGGGTTAGGGTTAGGTTTAGGGTACGGGTTAGGGTTAAGGTTAGGTTTATGGTTAGGATTAGGGTATGGGTTAGTTTTATGTTACGGGTTAGGGTACGGGTTAGGGTCAGGTTTAGGGTTAGGGTTAGGGTACGAGTTAGGGCTAGGGATAGGTTAAGTGTATGGGTTAGGGTTAGTGTTAGGGTTAGGGTTAGAGTCCTGGGTAGGGTTAGTAAGGGTTAGGGCAAGGGTTAATGTACGGGTTAGGCTTAGGGTTAGGTTAGGGTTTGGATACGGGTTAGGGTTAGATTTAGGGTACGGGATAGGGTTAGCGAACGGGTTAATTTTAGGGTTAGGGTTCGGTTTAGTTTACGGCGTAGGTTTAGGGTACGGGTTAGGGTTAGGTTTAGGGTGCGGCTTGGGTTAGGTTTAGGGTTAGGGTAAGGGTTAGGGTTAGGTTTAGGGTCAGGGTTAGGGTTAGTGTTAATGTTAGGTTACGGGTTAGCGTTAGGTTTGGGGTTAGGGTATGGGTTAGTGTTAGGGATTGGGTACGGATTAGGGTTATGGTTAAGGTTAGGGTTAGGGTTAGGTTATGGGTTAGGGTTAGGTTATGGTTAAGGGTTATGGTTTGGGTTAGGGTTAAGTTTAGGGTGCGGGTTAGGGTTAGGGTTAGGGTTATGGTTAGTGTTAGAGTACGGGTTTGGGTTAGTGTTAGTGTACGGGTTAGGTTTACCGTTTAGGTACGGGTTCGGGTAAGGGTAGGGTTAGGCTTAGGGTTAGGGGTTAGGGTTAGAGCTAGGATTAGGCTATGGGTAGGGTTAGGGTACGGGTTAAGGTTAGGGTTAAGGTTCGGGTTAGGGTTTGGGTTCAGGCTAGGTTACCTTTAGGGTTAGGGTATGGGTTAGGTTTAGGGTTATGGTACAGGTTAGGGTTAGAGTACGGGTTAGGTTTAGGGTACGGGTTAGGGTTAGTGTTAGTTTTACGGTACGGGTTAGGGTTAGTGTTAGGGTACGGGTTAGGGTTAGATTTAGGTTTAGGGTTAGAGTACAGGGAAGGATTAGTGTTAGGTTTAGAGTTAGGGTTAAGGTTAGGGTACGGGTACGGTTTAGGGTTAGGGTTAGTGTACGGGTAGGGTTAGGATTGGGGTAAGTGTTAGTGTTAGGGTTAGGGTTTGGTTAGGGTTAGGGTACGGTTTAGGTTTAGGGTTAGGTTTAGTGTTAGGGTACGGGTTAGTGTTAGGTTTAGGGGTTAGGGTAAGTGTTAGGGTTAGGGTACGATTTAGGGTTAGGGTTAGGTTTAGGGTACAGGTTAGGGTTAGGGTTAGGGGATAGGGTAAGGTTTAGGGCTAGGGTATGAGTTAGGTTAGTGTATGGGTTAGGGTGAGGGGTAGGTTATGGGTTAGGTTTATGGTTAGGGTTAGGATTAGGGTTACGGTTATGGTACGTGTTAGTGTACAGGTTAGGGTTAGGGTTAGGTTACGTGTTAGGGTACGGGTTAGGGTTACGTTTTGGGTTAGGGTTAGAGTACGGGGTAGGTTTAGTGTTAGGGTTAGAGTTAGGGTTAGGGTTAGGGTACGAGTACGGGTTAAGGTTATCGTTAGTGTACGGGATAGGGTTAGGATTAGGGTTAGTGTTAGTGTTAGGGTTAGGGTTAAGGTTAGGGTACGGTTTAGGTTTAGGGTTAGGGTTAGTGTTAGGGTACGGGGTTAGGGTTAGGGTACGGGTTAGTTCTAGGGTTAGGGACAGGTTAGCATTAGGGTTAGGGTACGAGGTAGGTTTAGGTTACGGGTTAGGTCTAGGGTTAGGGTTTGGTTTAGGGTGTGGGTTAGGGTTAGGCATCGGGTTTGGGTTAGGTTACGGGTTAGGGTTAGGGTACGGGTTAGGGTTAGTGTTAGGTTTATGGTACGGGTTAGGGTTAGGGTTAGTGTTAGGGTACGGGTTAGGGTTAGGGTTAGGGTTAGGGTTAGGGTCAGTGTTAGCTTTAGGGTTAGGGTATGAGTTAGGGTTAGGGTTAGGGTACGGGTTAGGTTTAGGGTTATGGTACGGGTTAGGGTTAGAGTACGGGTTAGGTTTAGTGTACGGGTTAGTGTTAGCGTTAGTTTTATGGTACGGGTTAGGGTTTGGGTTAGGGTACGGGTTAGGGTTAGGTTTAGGTTTAGGGTTAGAGTACAGGGAAGGATTAGTGTTAGGGTTAGGGTTAGGGTTAAGGTTAGGGTACGGGTACGGGTTAGGGTTAGGGTTAGTGTACGGGATAGGGTTAGGATTAGGGTAAGTGTTAGTGTTAGGGTTAGGGTTTGGTTAGGGTTAGGGTACGGTTTAGGTTTAGGGTTAGGGTTAGTGTTAGGGTACGTGTTAGGGTTAGGTTTAGGGGTTAGGGTAAGGGTTAGGGATAGGGTATGAGTTAGGTTAGGGTATGGGTTAGGGTGAGGGGTAGGGAATGGTTTAGGTTTATGGTTAGGGTTAGGATTAGGGTTACGGTTATGGTACGTGTTAGCGTACAGGTTAGGGTTAGGGTTAGGTTACGCGTTAGGGTACGGGTTAGGGTTACGTTTTGGGTTAGGGTTAGAGTACGGGGTAGGTTTAGTGTTAGGGTTAGAGTTAGGGTTAGGGTTAGGGTACGGGTACGGGTTAGGGTTATCGTTAGTGTACGGGATAGGGTTAGGATTAGGGTTAGTGTTAGTGTTAGGGTTAGGGTTAAGGTTAGGGTACGGTTTAGGTTTAGGGTTAGGGTTAGTGTTAGGGTACGGGTTAGGGTTAGGGTACGGGTTAGGTCTAGGGTTAGGGACAGGTTAGCATGAGGGTTAGGGTACGAGGTAGGTTTAGGTTACGGGTTAGGTCTAGGGTTAGGGTTTGGTTTAGGGTGTGGGTTAGGGTTAGGCATCGGGTTAGGGTTAGGTTACGGGTTAGGGTTAGGGTACGGGTTAGGGTTAGTGTTAGGTTTATGGTACGGGTTAGGGTTAGGGTTAGTGTTAGGGTACGGGTTAGGGTTAGGGTTAGGGTTAGGGTTAGGTTCAGTGTTAGCTTTAGGGTTAGGGTATGAGTTAGGGTTAGGGTTAGGGTACGGGTTAGGTTTAGGGTTATGGTACGGGTTAGGGTTAGAGTACGGGTTAGGTTTAGTGTACGGGTTAGTGTTAGCGTTAGTTTTATGGTACGGGTTAGGGTTTGGGTTAGGGTACGGGTTAGGGTTAGGTTTAGGTTTAGGGTTAGAGTACAGGGAAGGATTAGTGTTAGGGTTAGGGTTAGGGTTAAGGTTACGGTACGGGTACGGGTTAGGGTTAGGGTTAGTGTACGGGATAGGGTTAGGATTAGGGTAAGTGTTAGTGTTAGGGTTAGGGTTTGGTTAGGGTTAGGGTACGGTTTAGGTTTAGGGTTAGGGTTAGTGTTAGGGTACGTGTTAGGGTTAGGTTTAGGGGTTAGGGTAAGGGTTAGGGATAGGGTATGAGTTAGGTTAGGGTATGGGTTAGGGTGAGGGGTAGGGAATGGTTTAGGTTTATGGTTAGGGTTAGGATTAGGGTTACGGTTATGGTACGTGTTAGCGTACAGGTTAGGGTTAGGGTTAGGTTACGCGTTAGGGTACGGGTTAGGGTTACGTTTTGGGTTAGGGTTAGAGTACGGGGTAGGTTTAGTGTTAGGGTTAGAGTTAGGGTTAGGGTTAGGGTACGGGTACGGGTTAGGGTTATCGTTAGTGTACGGGATAGGGTTAGGATTAGGGTTAGTGTTAGTGTTAGGGTTAGGGTTAAGGTTAGGGTACGGTTTAGGTTTAGGGTTAGGGTTAGTGTTAGGGTACGGGTTAGGGTTAGGGTACGGGTTAGGTCTAGGGTTAGGGACAGGTTAGCATGAGGGTTAGGGTACGAGGTAGGTTTAGGTTACGGGTTAGGTCTAGGGTTAGGGTTTGGTTTAGGGTGTGGGTTAGGGTTAGGCATCGGGTTAGGGTTAGGTTACGGGTTAGGGTTAGGGTACGGGTTAGGGTTAGTGTTAGGTTTATGGTACGGGTTAGGGTTAGGGTTAGTGTTAGGGTACGGGTTAGGGTTAGGGTTAGGGTTAGGGTTAGGTTCAGTGTTAGCTTTAGGGTTAGGGTATGAGTTAGGGTTAGGGTTAGGGTACGGGTTAGGTTTAGGGTTATGGTACGGGTTAGGGTTAGAGTACGGGTTAGGTTTAGTGTACGGGTTAGTGTTAGCGTTAGTTTTATGGTACGGGTTAGGGTTTGGGTTAGGGTACGGGTTAGGGTTAGGTTTAGGTTTAGGGTTAGAGTACAGGGAAGGATTAGTGTTAGGGTTAGGGTTAGGGTTAAGGTTACGGTACGGGTACGGTTTAGGGTTAGGGTTAGTTTACGGGATAGGGTTAGGATTGGGGTAAGTGTTAGTGTTAGGGTTAGGGTTTGGTTAGGGTTAGGGTACGGTTTAGGTTTAGGGTTAGGGTTAGTGTTAGGGTACGGGTTAGGTTTAGGTTTAGGGGTTAGGGTAAGTGTTAGGGTTAGGGTACGATTTAGGGTTAGGGTTAGGTTTAGGGTACAGGTTAGGGTTAGGGTTAGGGGATAGGGTAAGGTTTAGGGCTAGGGTATGAGTTAGGTTAGTGTATGGGTTAGGGTGAGGGGTAGGGTATGGGTTAGGTTTATGGTTAGGGTTAGGATTAGGGTTACGGTTATGGTACGTGTTAGTGTACAGGTTAGGGTTAGGGTTAGGTTACGTGTTAGGGTACGGGTTAGGGTTACGTTTTGGGTTAGGGTTAGAGTACGGGGTAGGTTTAGTGTTAGGGTTAGAGTTAGGGTTAGGGTTAGGGTACGGGTACGGGTTAAGGTTATCGTTAGTGTACGGGATAGGGTTAGGATTAGGGTTAGTGTTAGTGTTAGGGTTAGGGCTAAGGTTAGGGTACGGTTTAGGTTTAGGGTTAGGGTTAGTGTTAGGGTATGGGGTTAGGGTTAGGGTACGGGTTAGTTCTAGGGTTAGGGACAGGTTAGCATTAGGGTTAGGGTACGAGGTAGGTTTAGGTTACGGGTTAGGTCTAGGGTTAGGGTTTGGTTTAGGGTGTGGGTTAGGGTTAGGCATCGGGTTAGGGTTAGGTTACGGGTTAGGGTTAGGGTACGGGTTAGGGTTAGTGTTAGGTTTATGGTACGGTTTAGGGTTAGGGTTAGTGTTAGGGTACGGGTTAGGGTTAGGGTTAGGGTTAGGGTCAGTGTTAGCTTTAGGGTTAGGGTATGAGTTAGGGTTAGGGTTAGGGTACGGGTTAGGTTTAGGGTTATGGTACGGGTTAGGGTTAGAGTACGGGTTAGGTTTAGTGTACGGGTTAGTGTTAGCGTTAGTTTTATGGTACGGGTTAGGGTTTGGGTTAGGGTACGGGTTAGGGTTAGGTTTAGGTTTAGGGTTAGAGTACAGGGAAGGATTAGTGTTAGGGTTAGGGTTAGGGTTAAGGTTAGGGTACGGGTACGGGTTAGGGTTAGGGTTAGTGTACGGGATAGGGTTAGGATTAGGGTAAGTGTTAGGGTTAGGTTTTGGTTAGGGTTAGGGTACGGTTTAGGTTTAGGGTTAGGGTTAGTGTTAGGGTACGTGTTAGGGTTAGGTTTAGGGGTTAGGGTAAGGGTTAGGGATAGGGTATGAGTTAGGTTAGGGTATGGGTTAGGGTGAGGGGTAGGGAATGGTTTAGGTTTATGGTTAGGGTTAGGATTAGGGTTACGGTTATGGTACGTGTTAGCGTACAGGTTAGGGTTAGGTTACGCGTTAGGGTACGGGTTAGGGTTACGTTTTGGGTTAGGGTTAGAGTACGGGGTAGGTTTAGTGTTAGGGTTAGAGTTAGGGTTAGGGTTAGGGTACGGGTACGGGTTAGGGTTATCGTTAGTGTACGGGATAGGGTTAGGATTAGGGTTAGTGTTAGTGTTAGTGTTAGGGTTAGGGTTAAGGTTAGGGTACGGTTTAGGTTTAGGGTTAGGGTTAGTGTTAGGGTACGGGGTTAGGGTTAGGGTACGGGTTAGGTCTAGGGTTAGGGACAGGTTAGCATTAGGGTTAGGGTACGAGGTAGGTTTAGGTTACGGGTTAGGTCTAGGGTTAGGGTTTGGTTTAGGGTGTGGGTTAGGGTTAGGCATCGGGTTAGGGTTAGGTTACGGGTTAGGGTTAGGGTACGGGTTAGGGTTAGTGTTAGGTTTATGGTACGGGTTAGGGTTAGGGTTAGTGTTAGGGTACGGGTTAGGGTTAGGGTTAGGGTTAGGGTCAGTGTTAGCTTTAGGGTTAGGGTATGAGTTAGGGTTAGGGTTAGGGTACGGGTTAGGTTTAGGGTTATGGTACGGGTTAGGGTTAGAGTACGGGTTAGGTGTAGTGTACGGGTTAGTGTTAGCGTTAGTTTTATGGTACGGGTTAGGGTTTGGGTTAGGGTACGGGTTTGGGTTAGGTTTAGGTTTAGGGTTAGAGTACAGGGAAGGATTAGTGTTAGGGTTAGGGTTAGGGTTAAGGTTAGGGTACGGGTACGGGTTAGGGTTAGGGTTAGTGTACGGGATAGGGTTAGGATTAGGGTAAGTGTTAGTGTTAGGGTTAGGTTTTGGTTAGGGTTAGGGTACGGTTTAGGTTTAGGGTTAGGGTTAGTGTTAGGGTACGTGTTAGGGTTAGGGTTAGGGGTTAGGGTAAGGGTTAGGGTTAGGGTATGAGTTAGGTTAGGGTATGGGTTAGGGTGAGGGGTAGGGTATGGTTTAGGTTTATGGTTAGGGTTAGGATTAGGGTTACGGTTATGGTACGTGTTAGCGTACAGGTTAGGGTTAGGGTTAGGTTACGCGTTAGGGTACGGGTTAGGGTTACGTTTTGGGTTAGGGTTAGAGTACGGGGTAGGTTTAGTGTTAGGGTTAGAGTTAGGGTTAGGGTTAGGGTACGGGTACGGGTTAGGGTTATCGTTAGTGTACGGGATAGGGTTAGGATTAGGGTTAGTGTTAGTGTTAGGGTTAGGGTTAAGGTTAGGGTACGGTTTAGGTTTAGGGTTAGGGTTAGTGTTAGGGTACGGGTTAGGGTTAGGGTACGGGTTAGGTCTGGGGTTAGGGACAGGTTAGCATTAGGGTTAGGGTACGAGGTAGGTTTAGGTTACGGGTTAGGTCTAGGGTTAGGGTTTGGTTTAGGGTGTTGGTTAGGGTTAGGCATCGGGTTAGGTTTAGGTTACGGGTTAGGGTTAGGGTACGGGTTAGGGTTAGTGTTAGGTTTATGGTACGGGTTAGGGTTAGGGTTAGTGTTAGGGTACGGGTTAGGGTTAGGGTTAGGGTATGGGTTAGGTTTAGGGTTATGGTACGGGTTAGGGTTAGAGTACGGGTTAGGTTTAGTGTACGGGTTAGTGTTAGCGTTAGTTTTATGGTACAGGTTAGGGTTTGGGTTAGGGTATGGGTTAGGGTTAGGTTTAGGTTTAGGGTTAGAGTACAGGGAAGGATTAGTGTTAGGGTTAGGGTTAGGGTTAAGGTTAGGGTACGGGTACGGGTTAGGGTTAGGGTTAGTGTACGGGATAGGGTTAGGATTAGGGTAAGTGTTAGTGTTAGGGTTAGGTTTTGGTTAGGGTTAGGGTACGGTTTAGGTTTAGGGTTAGGGTTAGTGTTAGGGTACGTGTTAGGGTTAGGTTTAGGGGTTAGGGTAAGGGTTAGGGATAGGGTATGAGTTAGGTTAGGGTATGGGTTAGGGTGAGGGGTAGGGAATGGTTTAGGTTTATGGTTAGGGTTAGGATTAGGGTTACGGTTATGGTACGTGTTAGCGTACAGGTTAGGGTTAGGGTTAGGTTACGCGTTAGGGTACGGGTTAGGGTTACGTTTTGGGTTAGGGTTAGAGTACGGGGTAGGTTTAGTGTTAGGGTTAGAGTTAGGGTTAGGGTTAGGGTACGGGTACGGGTTAGGGTTATCGTTAGTGTATGGGATAGGGTTAGGATTAGGGTTAGTGTTAGTGTTAGGGTTAGGGTGAAGGTTAGGGTACGGTTTAGGTTTAGGGTTAGGGTTAGGATTAGGGTTACGGTTATGGTACGTGTTAGCGTACAGGTTAGGGTTAGGTTACGCGTTAGGGTACGGGTTAGGGTTACGTTTTGGGTTAGGGTTAGAGTACGGGGTAGGTTTAGTGTTAGGGTTAGAGTTAGGGTTAGGGTTAGGGTACGGGTACGGGTTAGGGTTATCGTTAGTGTACGGGATAGGGTTAGGATTAGGGTTAGTGTTAGTGTTAGGGTTAGGGTTAAGGTTAGGGTACGGTTTAGGTTTAGGGTTAGGGTTAGTGTTAGGGTACGGGTTAGGGTTAGGGTACGGGTTAGGTCTAGGGTTAGGGACAGGTTAGCATTAGGGTTAGGGTACGAGGTAGGTTTAGGTTACGGGTTAGGTCTAGGGTTAGGGTTTGGTTTAGGGTGTGGGTTAGGGTTAGGCATCGGGTTAGGGTTAGGTTACGGGTTAGGGTTAGGGTACGGGTTAGGGTTAGTGTTAGGTTTATGGTACGGGTTAGGGTTAGGGTTAGTGTTAGGGTACGTGTTAGGGTTAAGGTACGGGATAGGTCTAGGGTTATGTTTAGATTTAGATGCGGGTTAGGGTCAGGGTTAGCGTACGGGATTAGGTTTAGGTTTAGGTTCAGGTTTAGGGTTAGGTTTAGGGTTAGGGTTAGGGTTAGGGTACAGGTTCGGGTTACGGTACGAGTTAGGGTTATGGATAGGGTTAGGTTTAGCATTAGGGTTATAGTAGGGGGTTAGGGTTAGTGTCAGTGTTAGGTTTAGGGTTAGAGTACGGGTTAGGTTTAGTTTTAGGATTATGGTTAGTGTTGGGGTTAGGGTTAGGGTTAGAGTACGGGTTGGGGTTAGGTTTACGGTTAGGGTTAAGTTAGAGTACGGGTTAGGGTTAGTGTCAGGGTTAGGATTAGGGTTAGGGTTAGGGTTAGTGTTAGGGTTACGGTACGGGTTAGGGTGAAGTTTACAGTACAGGATAGGTTAAGTGTACGTGTTAGGTCTAGGGTTAGGGTTAGTTTTAGTGTGCAGGTTAGGGTTAGGGTTAGGGTACATGTTAGGTTTAGGGTTTCGGTTCGGGTTAGGGTTACGTTTAGGGTTAGGGTACGGGTTAGGTTTATGGTTAGGGTAAGGGTTAGTGTTTGGGTATGGGTTTGGTTAGAGTACAGGTTAGGGTTAGGTTTAGGGTTAGGGTTAGGGTTAGAGGATGGGTTAGGGTTAGTGTTAGTGTTAGGGTTAGTGTACGGATAGGGTTAGGGTTAGGGTTAGGGTTCAGGTTAGGGTTAGGTTTATGTTACAGGATAGGGTTAGTGTACGAGATAAGTTTAGGTTTAGGTTTAGGTTTAGGTTACGAATTAGGCTTAGGGTACGTGTTAGGGTTAGGTTTAGTTGCGGGTTAGGGTTAGGGTACGGGTTAGGGTTAGGTTTAGGGTCAGGGTTAGGATTACGGATAGGGTTATGGTACGGGTTAGGGTGAGGTTTAGCTGTGGGTTAGGGTTAGGGTTAGGGTTAGGGTTAGAGTACGGATAGGGTTAGGGTTAGGCTTATGGTTAGGGTATGGGTTAGGCTTAGGGTACGTTTTAGGGTTAGAGTTAGGGTCAGGTTTAGGGTTAAGTTTAGTGTCAGGGTACGGGTTAGGGTTAGGATTAGGGTACGGGTTAGGGTTAGGTTTAGGGTTAGGGTATAGGTTAGGTTTAGGGTACGGGTTAGGGTTAGGGTTAGTGTCAGGGTTAGGGTTAGGATTAGGGTACGAATTATTTTTAGGGTTAGGGTACTGGTTAGGGTTAGGGTTATGGTACGGGTCAGGGTTACAGTACGGGTTAGGGTTAGGGTGAGGGATAGGGTTAGGGTTATAATACGGTTAGGGTTAGGGTTAGGGTTAGGGTTAGAGTACAGGTTAGGGTTAGTGTTAGGGTTAGGGTTAGGGTTAGGGTTAGGGTTAGGGTTAGAGTGCGGTTTTGGGTTAGGGTTAGGGTTAGTGTTAGAGTACGGGGTAGGGTTATTGTTAGGGTTAAGGTTAGGTTTAGAGTACGGGTTAGGATTAGTGTTAGGGTTAGGTTTAGGGTTAGGGTACGGGTTAGGTTTAGGGTTAGGGTTAGGTTTAGTGTTAGAGTACGGGGTAGGATTACTGTTAGGGTTAGGGTTAGGGTTAGGGTTAGTGTACGGGTTCAGGTTCGGGTTAGTGTTAGGGTTAGGGTTAGAGTATGGTGTAGGGTTAGTTTTAGGGTTAGGATAAGGGTTAATGTACGGGTTAGGCTTAGGGTTAGGTTAGGGTTAGGATACGGGTAGGGTTAGCTTTAGGGTACGGGATAGGGTTAGCGAACGTGTTAAGTTTAGGGTTAGGGTTCGCTTTAGGTTACGCTTTAGGGTTAGGGTATGGGTTAGGGTTAGGTTTAGGGTGCCGGTTGGGTTAGGGTTACGGTTAGTGTAAGGGTTAGGGTTAGGTTTAGTGTCAGGGTTAGGGTTAGGGTTAGTGTTAGGGTACGGGTTAGCGTTAGGGTAGGGGTTAGGGTATGGGTTAGTTTTAGGGTTTGGGTACGGATTAGGGTTATGGTTAAAGTTAGGGTTAGGGTTAGGGTTAGAGTTAGTGTTAGTGTACGGATAGGGTTAGGGTTAGGGTTAGGGTACGGGTTAGGGTTAGGGTTATGCTACCGGTTAGGGTTACACTACAGGTTAGGTTTAGTGTTAGGGTTAGGGTTAGGGTTAGGTTAGGGTACGGGTTAGGGTTAGGGTTAGGTTTAGGGTTAGAGTACGGGTAGGATTAGTGTTAGGGATAGGGTTAGGGTTAGGGTTAGGGTTAGGGTACACGGTAGGGTTAGTGTTAGGGTTAGGTTTGGGTTTAATGTACGGTTTAGGCATAGGGTTAGGTTTAGGGTTAGGATACGGGTTAGGGTTAAGTTTCAGGTACAGGATAGGGTTATCGTACGGGTTAAGTTTTGGGTTATGGTTAGGTTTAGGTCACGGGTTAGGTTTAGGGTTCGGGTTAGGGTAGGATTTTGGGTGCGGGTAGGGTTAGTTTTAGGATTAGGGTAAGGGTTAGAGTTAGGTTTAGGGTCAGGGTTAGATTTAGGGTTAGTGTTAGGGTACGGGTTAGGGTTAGGGTTGGGGTTAGGGTACGGGTTAGTTTTGGGGTTAGGGTATGGGTTAGGGTTACGGTTAATTTTAGGGTTAGCGTTAGGATATGGGTTAGGGTTAGGTTACGGTTAAGGGTTATGTGTTGGGTTAGGGTTAAGTTTAGGTTGTGGGTTATGGTTATGGTTAGGGTTAGGGTTAGAGTATGGGTTTGGGTTAGTGTTAGGGTACGGGTTAGGTTTACCGTTTGGGTACGGGTTCGGTTAAGGTTTAGGGTTAGGCTTATGGTTAGGGGTTAGGGTTAGAGTTAGGATTAGGCTACGGGTGGGGTTAGGGTACGGGTTAGGGTTAGGGTTAAGGTTCGGGTTAGGGTTTGGGTACGGGCTAGGGTTACGTTTAGCGTTAGGGTATGGGTTAGGTTTAGGGTTAGGGTTCGTGTACGGTTTAGGGTTAGGGTACGGGATAGGGTTAGTGTTAGGGTCAGGGTAAGGGTTAGGTTTAGGGTCCGGGTTAGGGTTAGGGTTAGCGGTAGTGTATTGTTTAGGGTTACTGTTAGGTTTTGGGTATGGGTTAGGGTTAGGGTTAGGTTATGGGATAGGTTTGGGTACGGGTTAGGTAGAGGGTTAGGGTTACGTTTAGGGTACGGTTTAGGGTAAGGATTAGGTTTAGGGTTAGGGTTAGGGTATGGGTTAGGGTTAGCGTATGGGTTAGGATTAGGGTTAGGGTCAGTGTTAGGGTAGGTTTAGGGTACGAGTTAGGGTTAGGGTTAGGTTTAGGGTACGGGTTAGGGTTAGGGTTAGGGTTAGGGTTAGGGTCAGTGTTAGGTTTAGGGTTAGGGTATGAGTTAGGGTTAGGGTTAGGGTACGGGTTAGGTTTAGGGTTATGGTACGGGTTAGGGTTAGAGTACGGGTTAGGTTTAGGGTACGGGTTAGGGTTAGTGTTAGTTTTATGGTACGGGTTAGGGTTAGGGTTAGGGTACGGGTTAGGGTTAGGTTTAGGTTTAGGGTTAGAGTACAGGGAAGGATTAGTGTTAGGGTTAGGGTTAGGGTTAAGGTTAGGGTACGGGTACGGGTTAGGGTTAGGGTTAGTGTACGGGATAGGGTTAGGATTAGGGTAAGTGTTAGTGTTAGGGTTAGGGTTTGGTTAGGGTTAGGGTACGGTTTAGGTTTAGGTTTAGGGTTAGTGTTAGGGTACGGGTTAGGGTTAGGGTTAGGGGTTAGGGTAAGGGTTAGGGATAGGGTATGAGTTAGGTTAGGGTATGGGTTAGGGTGAGGGGTAGGGTATGGGTTAGGTTTATGGTTAGGGTTAGGATTAGGGTTACGGTTATGGTACGTGTTAGCGTACAGGTTAGGGTTAGGGTTAGGTTACGCGTTAGGGTACGGGTTAGGGTTACGTTTTGGGTTAGGGTTAGAGTACGGGGTAGGTTTAGTGTTAGGGTTAGAGTTAGGGTTAGGGTTAGGGTACGGGTACGGGTTAGGGTTATCGTTAGTGTACGGGATAGGGTTAGGATTAGGGTTAGTGTTAGTGTTAGGGTTAGGGTTAAGGTTAGGGTACGGTTTAGGTTTAGGTTTAGGGTTAGTGTTAGGGTACGGGTTAGGTTAGGGTACGGGTTAGGTCTAGGGTTAGGGACAGGTTAGCATTAGGGTTAGGGTATGAGGTAGGTTTAGGTTACGGGTTAGGTCTAGGGTTAGGGTTTGGTTTAGGGTGTGGGTTAGGGTTAGGCATCGGGTTAGGGTTAGGTTACGGGTTAGGGTTAGGGTACGGGTTAGGGTTAGTGTTAGGTTTATGGTACGGGTTAGGGTTAGGGTTAGTGTTAGGGTACGTGTTAGGGTTAAGGTACGGGATAGGTCTAGGGTTATGTTTAGATTTAGATGCGGGTTAGGGTCAGGGTTAGCGTATGGGATTAGGTTTAGGTTTAGGTTCAGGTTTAGGGTTAGGTTTAGGGTTAGGGTTAGGGTTAGGGTACAGGTTCGGGTTACGGTACGAGTTAGGGTTATGGATAGGGTTAGGTTTAGCGTTAGGGTTATAGTAGGGGGTTAGGGTTAGTGTCAGTGTTAGGTTTAGGGTTAGAGTACGGGTTAGGTTTAGTGTTAGGATTATGGTTAGTGTTGGGGTTAGGGTTAGGGTTAGAGTACGGGTTAGGGTTAGGTTTACAGTTAGGGTTAAGTTAGAGTACAGGTTAGGGTTAGTGTCAGGGTTAGGGTTAGGGTTAGGGTTAGGGTTAGGTTCAGTGTTAGCTTTAGGGTTAGGGTATGAGTTAGGGTTAGGGTTAGGGTACGGGTTAGGTTTAGGGTTATGGTACGGGTTAGGGTTAGACTACGGGTTAGGTTTAGTGTACGGGTTAGTGTTAGCGTTAGTTTTATGGTACGGGTTAGGGTTTGGGTTAGGGTACGGGTTAGGGTTAGGTTTAGGTTTAGGGTTAGAGTACAGGGAAGGATTAGTGTTAGGGTTAGGGTTAGGGTTAAGGTTAGGGTACGGGTACGGTTTAGGGTTAGGGTTAGTGTACGGGATAGGGTTAGGATTGGGGTAAGTGTTAGTGTTAGGGTTAGGGTTTGGTTAGGGTTAGGGTACGGTTTAGGTTTAGGGTTAGGGTTAGTGTTAGGGTACGGGTTAGGGTTAGGTTTAGGGGTTAGGGTAAGTGTTAGGGTTAGGGTACGATTTAGGGTTAGGGTTAGGTTTAGGGTACAGGTTAGGGTTAGGGTTAGGGGATAGGGTAAGGTTTAGGGCTAGGGTATGAGTTAGGTTAGTGTATGGGTTAGGGTGAGGGGTAGGGAATGGTTTAGGTTTATGGTTAGGGTTAGGATTAGGGTTACGGTTATGGTACGTGTTAGCGTACAGGTTAGGGTTAGGGTTAGGTTACGCGTTAGGGTACGGGTTAGGGTTACGTTTTGGGTTAGGGTTAGAGTACGGGGTAGGTTTAGTGTTAGGGTTAGAGTTAGGGTTAGGGTTAGGGTACGGGTACGGGTTAGGGTTATCGTTAGTGTACGGGATAGGGTTAGGATTAGGGTTAGTGTTAGTGTTAGGGTTAGGGTTAAGGTTAGGGTACGGTTTAGGTTTAGGGTTAGGGTTAGTGTTAGGGTACGGGTTAGGGTTAGGGTACGGGTTAGGTCTAGGGTTAGGGACAGGTTAGCATTAGGGTTAGGGTACGAGGTAGGTTTAGGTTACGGGTTAGGTCTAGGGTTAGGGTTTGGTTTAGGGTGTGGGTTACGGTTAGGCATCGGGTTAGGGTTAGGTTACGGGTTAGGGTTAGGGTATGGGTTAGGGTTAGTGTTAGGTTTATGGTACGGGTTAGGGTTAGGGTTAGTGTTAGGGTACGGGTTAGGGTTAGGGTTAGGGTTAGGGTTAGGGTCAGTGTTAGCTTTAGGGTTAGGGTATGAGTTAGGGTTAGGGTTAGGGTACGGGTTAGGTTTAGGGTTATGGTACGGGTTAGGGTTAGAGTACGGGTTAGGTTTAGTGTACGGGTTAGTGTTAGCGTTAGTTTTATGGTACGGGTTAGGGTTTGGGTTAGGGTACGGGTTAGGGTTAGGTTTAGGTTTAGGGTTAGAGTACAGGGAAGGATTAGTGTTAGGGTTAGGGTTAGGGTTAAGGTTAGGGTACGGGTACGGGTTAGGGTTAGGGTTAGTGTACGGGATAGGGTTAGGATTAGGGTAAGTGTTAGTGTTAGGGTTAGGTTTTGGTTAGGGTTAGGGTACGGTTTAGGTTTAGGGTTAGGGTTAGTGTTAGGGTACGTGTTAGGGTTAGGGTTAGGGGTTAGGGTAAGGGTTAGGGTTAGGGTATGAGTTAGGTTAGGGTATGGGTTAGGGTGAGGGGTAGGGTATGGTTTAGGTTTATGGTTAGGGTTAGGATTAGGGTTACGGTTATGGTACGTGTTAGCGTACAGTTTAGGGTTAGGGTTAGGTTACGCGTTAGGGTACGGGTTAGGGTTACGTTTTGGGTTAGGGTTAGAGTACGGGGTAG
Organism: Urocyon cinereoargenteus; assembly: GCA_032313775.1. Taxonomy (NCBI): domain Eukaryota; kingdom Metazoa; phylum Chordata; class Mammalia; order Carnivora; family Canidae; genus Urocyon; species Urocyon cinereoargenteus. Next base: position 72,685,033 of record JAVLSZ010000011.1, on the reverse strand, counting down.
GTTTAGTGTTAGGGTTAGAGTTAGGGTTAGGGTTAGGGTACGGGTACGGGTTAGGGTTATCGTTAGTGTACGGGATAGGGTTAGGATTAGGGTTAGTGTTAGTGTTAGGGTTAGGGTTAAGGTTAGGGTACGGTTTAGGTTTAGGGTTAGGGTTAGTGTCAGGGTTAGGGTTAGGGTTAGGGTTAGGGTTAGTGTTAGGGTTACGGTACGGGTTAGGGTGAAGGTTACAGTACAGGATAGGTTAAGTGTACGTGTTAGGTCTAGGGTTAGGGTTAGTTTTAGTGTGCGGGTTAGGGTTAGGGTTAGGGTACATGTTAGGTTTAGGGTTTCGGTTCGGGTTAGGGTTACGTTTAGGGTTAGGGTACGGGTTAGGTTTATGGTTAGGGTAAGGGTTAGTGTTTGGGTATGGGTTTGGTTAGAGTACAGGTTAGGGTTAGGTTTAGGGTTAGGGTTAGGGTTAGAGGATGGGTTAGGATTAGTGTTAGGGTTAGTGTACGGATAGGGTTAGGGTTAGGGTTAGGGTTCAGGTTAGGGTTAGGATTATGTTACAGGATAGGTTTAGTGTACGGGATAAGTTTAGGTTTAGGTTTAGGTTTAGGTTACGAATTAGGCTTAGGGTACGTTTTAGGGTTAGGTTTAGGTGCGGGTTAGGGTTAGGGTACGGGTTAGGGTTAGGTTTAGGGTCAGGGTTAGGTTTACGGATAGGGTTATGGTACGGGTTAGGGTGAGGTTTAGCTGTGGGTTAGGATTAGGGTTAGGGTTAGGGTTAGAGTACTGATAGGGTTAGGGTTAGGCTTAGGGTTAGGGTATGGGTTAGGCTTAGGGTACGTTTTAGGGTTAGGGTTAGGGTCAGGTTTAGGGTTAAGTTTAGTGTCAGGGTACGGGTTAGGGTTAGTTTTAGGGTACGGGTTAGGGTTAGGTTTAGGGTTAGGGTATAGGTTAGGTTTAGGGTACGGGTTAGGGTTAGGGTTAGTGTCAGGGTTAGGGTTAGGTTTAGGGTACGAATTATTTTTAGGGTTAGGGTACTGGTTAGGGTTAGGGTTATGGTACGGGTCAGGGTTACAGTACGGGTTAGGGTTATAGTGAGGGATAGGGTTAGGGTTATAATACGGTTAGGGTTAGGGTTAGGGTTAGAGTACAGGTTAGGGTTAGTGTTAGGTTTAGGGTTAGGGTTAGGGTTAGGGTTAGAGTACGGTTTAGGGTTAGGGTTAGTGTTAGAGTACGGGGTAGGGTTAGTGTTAGGGTTAGGTTTAGGGTTAGAGTACGGGTTAGGATTAGTGTTAGGGTTAGGTTTAGGGTTAGGGTACGGGTTAGGTTTAGGGTTAGGGTTAGGTTTAGTGTTAGAGTACGGGGTAGGATTACTGTTAGGGTTAGGGTTAGGGTTAGGGTTAGTGTACGGGTTAGGGTTAGGGTTAGTGTTAGGGTTATGGTTAGAGTATGGTGTAGGGTTAGTTTTAGGGTTAGGATAAGGGTTAATGTACGGGTTAGGCTTAGGGTTAGGTTAGGGTTAGGATACGGGTTAGGGTTAGCTTTAGTGTACGGGATAGGGTTAGCGAACGGCTTAAGTTTAGGGTTAGGGTTCGGTTTTGGTTACGCTTTAGGGTTAGGGTATGGGTTAGGGTTAGGTTTAGGGTGCCGGTTGGGTTAGGGTTACGGTTAGTGTAAGGGTTAGGGTTAGGTTTAGTGTCAGGGTTAGGGTTAGGGTTAGTGTTAGGGTACGGGTTAGCGTTAGGGTAGGGGTTAGGGTATGGGTTAGTTTTAGGGTTTGGGTACGGATTAGGGTTATGGTTAAAGTTAGGGTTAGGGTTAGGGTTAGAGTTAGTGTTAGTGTACGGATAGGGTTAGGGTTAGGGTTAGGGTACGGGTTAGGGTTAGGGTTATGCTACCGGTTAGGGTTACACTACAGGTTAGGTTTAGTGTTAGGGTTAGGGTTAGGGTTAGGTTAGGGTACGGGTTAGGGTTAGGGTTAGGGTTAGGTTTAGGGTTAGAGTACGGGTAGGATTAGTGTTAGGGATAGGGTTAGGGTTAGGGTTAGGGTTAGGGTACACGGTAGGGTTAGTGTTAGGGTTAGGTTTGGGTTTAATGTACGGTTTAGGCATAAGGTTAGGTTTAGGGTTAGGATACGGGTTAGGGTTAAGTTTCAGGTACAGGATAGGGTTAGCGTACGGGTTAAGTTTAGGGTTATGGTTAGGTTTAGGTCACGGGTTAGGTTTAAGGTTCGGGTTAGGGTAGGATTTTGGGTGCGGGTAGGGTTAGTTTTAGGATTAGGGAAAGGGTTAGAGTTAGGTTTAGGGTCAGGGTTAGATTTAGGGTTAGTGTTAGGGTACGGGTTAGGGTTAGGGTTGGGGTTAGGGTACGGGTTAGTTTTGGGGTTAGGGTATGGGTTAGGGTTACGGTTAATTTTAGGGTTAGCGTTAGGATATGGGTTAGGGTTAGGTTACGGTTAAGGGTTATGTGTTGGGTTAGGGTTAGGGTTAAGTTTAGGGTGTGGGTTATGGTTATGGTTAGGGTTAGGGTTAGAGTATGGGTTTGGGTTAGTGTTAGGGTACGGGTTAGGTTTACCGTTTGGGTACGGGTTCGGTTAAGGTTTAGGGTTAGGCTTATGGTTAGGGGTTAGGGTTAGAGTTAGGATTAGGCTACGGGTGGGGTTAGGGTTCGGTATAGGGTTAGGGTTAAGGTTCGGGTTAGGGTTTGGGTACGGGCTAGGGTTAAGTTTAGCGTTAGGGTATGGGTTAGGTTTAGGGTTAGGGTTCGTGTACGGTTTAGGTTTAGGGTACGGGATAGGGTTAGTGTTAGGGTCAGGGTAAGGGTTAGGTTTAGGGTCCGGGTTAGGGTTAGGGTTAGCGGTAGTGTATTGTTTAGGGTTACTGTTAGGTTTTGGGTACGGGTTAGGGTTAGGGTTAGGTTATGGGATAGGTTTGGATACGGGTTAGGTAGAGGGTTAGGGTTACGTTTAGGGTACGGTTTAGGGTAAGGATTAGGTTTAGGGTTAGGGTTAGGGTATGGGTTAGGGTTAGCGTATGGGTTAGGATTAGGGTTAGGGTCAGTGTTAGGGTAGGTTTAGGGTACGAGTTAGGGTTAGGGTTAGGTTTAGGGTACGGGTTAGGGTTAGGGTTAGGGTTAGGGTCAGTGTTAGGTTTAGGGTTAGGGTATGAGTTAGGGTTAGGGTTAGGGTACGGGTTAGGTTTAGGGTTATGGTACGGGTTAGGCTTAAGTACGGGTTAGGTTTAGGGTACGGGTTAGGGTTAATGTTAGTTTTATGGTACGGGTTAGGGTTAGGGTTAGGGTACGGGTTAGGGTTAGGTTTAGGTTTAGGGTTAGAGTACAGGGAAGGATTAGTGTTAGGGTTAGGGTTAGGGTTAAGGTTAAGGTACGGGAACGGGTTAGGGTTAGGGTTAGTGTACGGGATAGGGTTAGGATTAGGGTAAGTGTTAGTGTTAGGGTTAGGGTTTGGTTAGGGTTAGGGTACGGTTTAGGTTTAGGGTTAGGGTTAGTGTTAGGGTACGGGTTAGGGTTAGGTTTAGGGGTTAGGGTAAGGGTTAGGGTTAGGGTACGATTTAGGGTTAGGGTTAGGTTTAGGGTACGGGTTAGGGTTAGGGTTAGGGGTTAGGGTAAGGGTTAGGGTTAGGGTATGAGTTAGGTTAGGGTATGGGTTAGGGTGAGGGGTAGGGTATGGGTTAGGTTTATTGTTAGGGTTAGGATTAGGGTTACGGTTATGGTACGTGTTAGCGTACAGGTTAGGGTTAGGGTTAGGTTACGCGTTAGGGTACGGGTTAGGGTTACGTTTTGGGTTAGGGTTAGAGTACGGGGTAGGTTTAGTGTTAGGGTTAGAGTTAGGGTTAGGGTTAGGGTACGGGTACGGGTTAGGGTTATCGTTAGTGTACGGGATAGGGTTAGGATTAGGGTTAGTGTTAGTGTTAGGGTTAGGGTTAAGGTTAGGGTACGGTTTAGGTTTAGGGTTAGGGTTAGTGTTAGGGTATGGGTTAAGGTTAGGGTACGTGTTAGGTCTAGGGTTAGGGACAGGTTAGCATTAGGGTTAGGGTATGAGGTAGGTTTAGGTTACGGGTTAGGTCTAGGGTTAGGGTTTGGTTTAGGGTGTGGGTTAGGGTTAGGCATCGGGTTAGGGTTAGGTTACGGGTTAGGGTTAGGGTACGGGTTAGGGTTAGTGTTAGGTTTATGGTACGGGTTAGGGTTAGGGTTAGTGTTAAGGTACGTGTTAGGGTTAAGGTACGGGATAGGTCTAGGGTTATGTTTAGATTTAGATGCGGGTTAGGGTCAGGGTTAGCGTACGGGATTAGGTTTAGGTTTAGGTTCAGGTTTAGGGTTAGGTTTAGGGTTAGGGTTAGGGTTAGGGTACAGGTTCGGGTTACGGTACGAGTTAGGGTTATGGATATGGTTAGGTTTAGCGTTAGGGTTATAGTAGGGGGTTAGGGTTAGTGTCAGTGTTAGGTTTAGGGTTAGAGTACGGGTTAGGTTTAGTGTTAGGATTATGGTTAGTGTTGGGGTTAGGGTTAGGGTTAGAGTACGGGTTAGGGTTAGGTTTACAGTTAGGGTTAAGTTAGAGTACGGGTTAGGGTTAGTGTCAGGGTTAGGGTTAGGGTTAGGGTTAGGGTTAGTGTTAGGGTTACGGTACGGGTTAGGGTGAAGGTTACAGTACAGGATAGGTTAAGTGTACGTGTTAGGTCTAGGGTTAGGGTTAGTTTTAGTGTGCGGGTTAGGGTTAGGGTTAGGGTACATGTTAGGTTTAGGGTTTCGGTTCGGGTTAGGGTTACGTTTAGGGTTAGGGTACGGGTTAGGTTTATGGTTAGGGTAAGGGTTAGTGTTTGGGTATGGGTTTGGTTAGAGTACAGGTTAGGGTTAGGTTTAGGGTTAGGGTTAGGGTTAGAGGATGGGTTAGGGTTAGTGTTAGGGTTAGTGTATGGATAGGGTTAGGGTTAGGGTTAGGGTTCAGGTTAGGGTTAGGTTTATGTTACAGGATAGGGTTAGTGTACGGGATAAGTTTAGGTTTACGTTTAGGTTTAGGTTACGAATTAGGCTTAGGGTACGTGTTAGGGTTAGGTTTAGGTGCGGGTAAGGGTTAGGGTACGGGTTAGGGTTAGGTTTAGGGTCAGGGTTAGGATTAGGGATAGGGTTATGGTACGGGTTACGGTGAGGTTTAGCTGTGGGTTAGGGTTAGGGTTAGGGTTAGGGTTAGAGTACGGATAGGGTTAGGGTTAGGCTTAGGGTTAGGGTATGGGTTAGGCTTAGGCTACGTTTTAGGGTTAGGGTCAGGGTCAGGTTTAGGGTTAGGTTTAGTTTCAGGGTACGGGTTAGGGTTAGGTTTAGGGTACGGGTTAGGGTTAGGTTTAGGTTTAGGGTATAGGTTAGGATTAGGGTACGGGTTAGGGTTAGGGTTAGTGTCAGGGTTAGGGTTAGGATTAGGGTATGAATTATTTTTAGGGTTAGGTTACTGGTTAGGGTTAGGAGTATGGTACGGGTCAGGTTTACAGTACGGGTTAGGGTTAGGGTGAGGGATAGGGTTAGGGTTATAATACGGTTTGGGTTAGGTTTAGGGTTAGGGTTAGAGTACAGGTTAGGGTTAGTGTTAGGGTTAGGGTTAGGGTTAGGGTTAGGGTTAGGGTACGGTTTAGGGTTAGGGTTAGGGTTAGGGTTAGTGTTAGAGTACAGGGTAGGGTTAGTTTTAGGGTTAGGTTTAGGGTTAGGGTACGGGTTAGGTTTAGGGTTAGGGTTAAGGTTAGTGTTAGAGTACGGGGTAGGATTACTGTTAGGGTTAGGGTTAGGGTTAGGGTTAGGGTTAGGGTTAGTGTACGGGTTAGGGTTAGGGTTAGTGTTAGGGTTAGGGTTAGAGTACGGTGTAGGGTTAGTTTTAGGTTTAGGAAAGGCTTAATGTACGGGTTAGGCTTAGGGTTAGGTTAGGGTTAGGATACGGGTTAGGGTTAGCTTTAGGGTACGGGATAGGGTTAGCGAACGGGTTAAGTTTAGGGTTAGGGTTCGGTTTTGGTTACGCTTTAGGGTTAGGGTATGGGTTATGGTTAGGTTTAGGGTGCCGGTTGGGTTAGGGTTACGGTTAGTGTAAGGGTTAGGGTTAGGTTTAGTGTCAGGGTTAGGGTTAGGGTTAGTGTTAGGGTACGGGTTAGCGTTAGGGTAGGGGTTAGGGTATGGTTTAGTTTTAGGGTTTGGGTACGGATTAGGGTTATGGTTAAAGTTAGGGTTAGGGTTAGGGTTAGAGTTAGTGTTAGTGTACGGATAGGGTTAGGGTTAGGGTTAGGGTACGGGTTAGGGTTAGGGTTATGGTACCGGTTAGGGTTACACTACAGGTTAAGGTAGTGTTAGGGTTAGGGTTAGGTTAGGGTAAGGGTTAGGGTTAGGGTTAGGTTTAGGGTTAGAGTACGGGTAGGATTAGTGTTAGGGTTAGGGTTAGGGTTAGGGTTAGGGTACATGGTAGGGTTAGTGTTAGGGTTAGGTTTGGGTTTAATGTACGGTTTAGGCATAGGGTTAGGTTTAGGGTTAGGATATGGGTTAGGGTTAAGTTTCAGGTACAGGATAGGGTTAGCGTACGGGTTAAGTTTAGGGTTATGGTTAGGTTTAGGTCACGGGTTAGGTTTAGGGTTCGGGTTAGGGTAGGATTTTGGGTGCGGGTAGGGTTAGTTTTAGGATTAGGGTAAGGGTTAGAGTTAGGTTTAGGGTCAGGGTTAGATTTAGGGTATGGGTTAGTGTAGGGTTGGGGTTAGGGTACGGGTTAGTTTTGGGGTTAGGGTATCGGTTAGGGTTACGGTTAATTTTAGGGTTAGCGTTAGGATATGGGTTAGGGTTAGGTTACGGTTAAGGGTTATGTGTTGGGTTAGGGTTAGGGTTAAGTTTAGGGTGTGGGTTATGGTTATGGTTAGGGTTAGGGTTAGAGTATGGGTTTGGGTTAGTGTTAGGGTACGGGTTAGGTTTACCGTTTGGGTACGGGTTCGGTTAAGGTTTAGGGTTAGGCTTATGGTTAGGTGTTAGGGTTAGAGTTAGGATTAGGCTACGGGTGGGGTTAGGGTACGGGTTAGGGTTAGGTTAAGGTTCGGGCTAGGGTTTGGGTACGGGCTAGGGTTACGTTTAGCGTTAGGGTGTGGGTTAGGTTTAGGGTTAGGGTACGGGATAGGGTTAGTGTTAGGGTCAGGGTTAGGGTTAGGTTTAGGGTCCGGGTTAGGGTTAGGGTTATGGTTAGCCTTAGGGTATGGGTTAGCGTTAATGTTAGGGTTTGCGTACGGGTTAGGGTTAGGGTTAGGGTATGGGATAGGTTTGGGTACGGGTTAGGTAGAGGGTTAGGGGTACATTTAGGTTTTGGGTTAGGGTTAGGGTTAGGTTTAGTGTTAGGTTTAGGGTATGGGTTAGGCTTAGTGTATGGGTTAGGGTTAGGGTTAGGGTCAGGGTTAGGTTAGGTTTAGGGTACGAGTTAGGATTAGGGTTAGGTTTAGGGTACGGGTTAGGATTAGGGTTAGGTTTAAAGTACGGGTTAGGTTTAGGTTAATGGTTAGGGATAGGGTTATGGTCATGGTAAGATTTTGGGTTAGGGTAAGAGTTAGGGTTGGGGTTAGGGTACGGGTTAGGGTTAGGGTTATAGTACAGGTTAGGGTTACAGTACGGGTTAGGGTTAGGGTTAGGGTTAGGGTTAGGGTTAGAGTACGTGTTAGCGTTAGTGTTAGGGTTAGGGTTAGGGTTAGGTTTAGGGTTAGGGTATGGGTTAGGGTTACAGTACGGGTTACGGTTAGGGTGAGGGTTAGGGTTAGGGTTAGAATACGGTTAGGGTTAGGGTTAGGGTTAGGGTTAGGGTTAGGTTTAGGGTTAGAGTACGGATTAGGGTTAGTGTTAAGTTTAGGTTTAGGGTACGAGTTAGGGTTAGGGTATGGGTTAGGGTTATGGTTAGGGTATGGGTTAGGGTTAGGGTTAGGGTTAGAGTACAGTGTAGGGTTAGTGTTAGTGTAAGGGTTAGGGTTAGAGTATGCGTTTGGGTTAGTGTTAGGGTACGGGTTAGTTTTACCGTTTGGGTACGGGTTAGGGAAAGAGTTAGGTTTAGGGTTAGGGTTATGGTACGTATTAGGGTTAGGGTTAGGGGACGGGTTAAAGTTACATTTAGGGGTTAGGTTTAGGGTACGGGTAAGGGTTATGGTTAGGTTTACGGTTAGGTTTAGGTTTAGGGTGCGGGTTAGGCTTAGGGTTCGGGTTAGGGTTAGCGCTAGGGTATGGGTTAGGGTTACTCATAGGGTTTGGGTACGGGTTAGGGTTAGGATTAGGGTATGGGATAGGTTTGGGTACGGGTTAGGACAAGGGTTAGGGTTTGGTTTAGGGTACGGGTTAGGGTTACGGATAGGGTTAGGGTTAGGGTTATGGTACGGGTTAGGGTTAGTGTACGGGTTAGGGTTAGAATCAGTGTTAGGGTTAGGGTACGAGTTAGGGTTAGGTTTAGGATATGGTTAAGGGTTATGGTTAGCGTTAGGGTTAGGGTTAAGTTTAGGGTGCGGTTTAGGGTTACGGTTAGGGTTAGGGTTAGAGTACGGGTTTGGGTTAGTGCTTTGGTACGGGTTAGGTTTACCGTTTGGGTACGGGTTAGGTAAGGGTTAGGGTTAAAGTAGGGGTTAGGGTTAGAGTTAGTGTTAGGCTACGGGATAGGATTAGAGTATGGGTTAGGGTTAGGTTTAAGGTTAGGGTTAGGTTTAGGGTTATAGTACGGGTTTGGGTTAGAGATAGGGTTAGGTTTAGGGTTAGAGTATGGGTTATGGATAGGTTTAGGGTTAGGGTTAGTGTTAGGGTATGGGTTAGGGTTAGCGTATGAGTTAGGGTTACGTTTAGGGTTAGGGTTTGTTAGAGTACGGGCTAGGGTTAGTGTTAGGGAGTGGGTTAGGGTTAGGGTAAGGGTTAATTTTAGGATTAGTGTACGTGTCAGGGTTACCATTAAGTTTAGGGTTAGGGTTAGGGTATGGGTTAGGTTTAGGGTACGGGTAATGGTTAGGGTTAGGGTTAGGGTTAGTGTTAGCGCTAGGGTATTGTTTAGGGTTACTGTTAGGGTTTGGGTACGGATTAGGGTTAGGGTTAGTTACGGGTTAGGTCAAGGGTTAGGATTAGGGTTAGTGTTAGTGTACGGGATAGGGTTAGAGCATGGGTTAGGTTTAGGTTTAGGGTTAGGGTATGGGTTAGGTGTAGGATATGGGTTAGGGTTAGGGTTATTTTCAGGGTTAGGGTTAGTGTTAGGGTACGAATTAGGGTTAGGGTTAGGGTACGGGTTAGGTTTAGGGTTATGGTATGTGTTAGGGTTACAGTACGTGTTAGGGTTACAGTGAGGGTTAGGGTTAGGGTTAGAATATGGTTAGGTTTAGGGTTAGGGTACGGGTTAGGGTTAGGGTTAGAGTTTGGGTTAGGGTTAGAGTATGGGTTAGGTTTAGTTTTAGGGTTAGGATTAGGGTTAGTGTTAGGCTAGGGGTTAGGGTTAGGGGTTTTTTAGGGTTAGAGTATGGGGTAGGGTTAGTGTTAGGGTTAGGTTTAGAGTTAGGGTACGGGTTAGGTTTAGAGTTAGGTTTAGGGTAGAGTACGATATAGGGTTAGTGTTAGTGTTAGGGTTAGGGTTAATGTACGGGTTAGGCTTAGGGTTAGGTTTAGGGTTAGTTTACGGGTTAGGGTTAGGTTAAGGGTAAGGGATAGGGTTAGCGTTCGGGTTAAGTTTAGGGTTAGGTTTAGGCTTAGGTTATGGGTTAGGGTTAGGGTTAGGTTTAGGGTACGGGTTAGAGTTAGGGTTGGGGTTAGGGTAGGGGTTAATTTTAGGTTTAGGGTACTGGTCATCGATACGGTTAAGTTGAGGGTTAGGTTTGGGTATGGGTTAGGGTTAGGGTACGGGTAATGGTTAGAGTTAGGGTTAGGGTAGTGTTAGCATTAGGGTATGGTTTAGGGTTACTGTTAGGGATTGGGTACGGGTTAGGGTTAGGGTTAGGGTTAGGGTATGGGTTAGGTCAAGGGTTAGGATTAGGGTTAGTGTTAGGTTACGGGATAGAGGTAGAGCATGGGTTAGGGTTAGGTTTACGGTTAGGGTATGGGTTAGGTTTAGGATACGGGTTAGGGTTAGGGTTAGGGTCATGGTTAGGGTTAGGGTTATGGTACGAATTAGGGTTAGGGTTAGGGTACGGGTTAGGTTTAGGGTTATGGTATGGGTTAGGGTTACAGTACGTGTTAGGGTTAGGGTGAGGGTTAGGGTTAGGGTTAGAATACGGTTAGGGTTAGGGATAGAGTACGGGTTAGGGTTAGTGTTAGGGTTAGGGTTAGGGTTAGGGTTAATGTACAGATTAGGCTTAGGGTTAGGCTTAGGGTTAGGATACGGGTTAGGGTTAGGTTTAGGCTACGGGATAGGTTTAGCATATGGGTTATGTTAGGGTTAGGGTTAGGTTGAGGTTACGGGTTCAGGTTAGGTTATGTGTTAGGGTTAAGTTTAGGGTACGGGTTAGGGTTAGGGTTAGTGTTAGTGTACGGGTTAGGGTTAGGTTTAGGGTCAGGTTTAGGGTTAGGGTTAGTGTTAGGGTACGGGTTAGGGTTAAGGTTGGGGTTAGGGTATGGGTTAGTGTTAGGTTTAAGTTACGGGTTAGGGTTATGGTTAAGGTTAGGGTTAGGTTTAGGGTATGGGCTAGGGTTAGGTTACGGTTAAGGGTTATGGTTTGGGTTAGGGTTAGGGTTAAGTTAAGGGTGCGAGTTTGGTTTAGGGCTATGGTTAGAGTACGTGTTTGGGTTAGTGTTAGGGTGCGGGTTTGGTTACCGTTTGGGTACGGGTTAGGGTAAGGTTTAGGGTCAGGGTTAGTGTTAGGGTACTGGTTAAGGTTAGGGTACGGGTTAGGTCTAGGTTTAGGGTTAGGTTTAGCATGCGGGTTAGGGTTAGCATTAGGGTACAGGATTAGGTTTAGGGTTAGGGTCAGTGTTAGGGTTAGGTTAAGGTTAGGGTTAGGGTTAGGGTACGTGTTCGGGTTACAATATGAGTGAGGGTTAGGTTTAGGGTTAGGTTTAGGGTTAGTGTTATAGTAGGGGGTTAGGGTTAGTGTTAGGGTTAGGTTTAGGGTTAGAGTACGTGTTAGGTTTAGTGTTAGGGTTTTGGTTAGTGTTAGGGTTAGGGTTAGTGTTAGAGTACGGGTTAGGTTTAGGTGTAGGGTTAGGGTTAGGTTAGAGTACGGGTAAGGGTTAGTGTTAGGGTTAGGTTTAGGGTTAGCGTTAGGGTAAGTTTAGGGTTAGGGTTAGGGTTAGGTTTAGGGTTAGTGGTAGGGTTACGGTACGGTTTAGGGTTAAGGTTACGTTACGGGATAGGTTTAGTGTACGTGTTAGGTCTAGGGTTTGGGTTAGGTTTAGTGTGCGGGTTAGGGATAGGTTTAGGGTTAGGGTACGTGTTAGGGTTAGGGTTTGGGTACGGGTTAGGGTTACGTTTAGGGTTAGGTATGGGTTAGGTTTAGGGTTAGGGTAAGGGTTAGTGTCTGGGTACGGGTTAGGGTTAGGGTTAGGGTACGTTGAGGGTTAGGGTTAGGGTTAGGGTTCGGGTTAGGGTTAGTCAATGGGTTAGGTTTAGGGTTAGGGTTAGGGTTAGTGTTAGGGTTACGGTACGGTTTAGGGTTAAGGTTACGGTACAGGATAGGTTTAGTGTTCGTGTTAGGTCTAGGTTTAGGGTTAGTTTTAGTGTGCTGGTTAGGGTTTGATTTAGGGTACGTGTTAGGGTTAGGGTTTGGGTACAGGTTAGGGTTACATTTAGGGTTAGGGTACGGGTTAGGGATAGTGTTAGGGTTAGGGTTAGTGTTAGGGTACGCGTTAGTGTTAGATTACGGGTTAGGGTTACGTTTAGGGTTAGGGTTAGGATTAGAGTACATGTTAGGTTTAGTGATAGGGTTAGGCTTAGGGTTAGCGTTAGAGTATGGCATAGGGTTAGTGTTAGGGTTAGGCTTAGGGTTAGTGTACGGATTGGTTTAGGTTTAGGGTTAGGTTTAGGGTACAGGTTAGGATTAGCTTTAGGGTACGGGATAGGGTTAGTGTACAGGATAAGTTTAGGGTTAGGTTTAGGTTTAGGTTACGGGTTAGGGTTAGGGTACGGGTTAGGGTACGGTTTATATGCGAGTTAGGGTTAGGGTATGGGTTAGGGTTAGGGTACAGGTAAGGGTTATGGGTAAGGTTAGGGTTAGGTTTAGGTTTAGGGTTCGGGTTAGGCTTAGGGTTAGAGTTACGTTTAGCGCTAGGGTATGGGTTAGGGTTACTCTTAGGTTTTGGGTACGGGTTAGGGTTAGAGTTAGGGTCCGGATAAGGTTGGGTACGGGTTAGGTCACGGGTTCGGATTAGGTATAGGGTTTGGGATAGGGTTAGGGTTAGGTTTAGGGTTAGGATTAGGGTATGGGTTAGGTTTAGGGTACGGGTTAGGGTTAGTGTATGGGTTAAGTTTAGGGTTAGGTTTAGGTTTAGGTTACGGGTTAGGGTTAGGGTACGGGTTAGGTTTAAGTTTAGGTGAGGGTTAGGGTTAGGGTTAGGGTACGGTTTAGGGTTAGGTTTAGGATCAGGGTTAGTGTTAGGGATAGGGTTAGGTTAAGGGTTAGGGTTTGGGTTGGGGTTAGGTTTAGGGTTAGGTTACCGGTTAGGGTTTGGTAAAGGGTATGGGATACGGTTACCGTACGGGTTAAGTTTAGGTGTAGGGTTAGGCTTAGGTTACGGGTTAGGGGTAGGTTTAGGGGTGGGTTATTGTTAGGGTTAGGGTACGGGTTAGGTTTAGGGTTGGCGTTAGGGCCCGGGTTAATTTTAGGTTTAGGGTACTGGTCAGAGTTATGGTTAAGTTTAGGGTAGGATTAGGGTATGGGTTAGGGGTAGTGTACGGTTAATGGTTAGAGTTAGGTGTAGGGTTAGTGTGAGCACTAGGGTATGGTTTAGGGTTACTGTTAAGGTTTGGGTACGGGTTAGGGTTAGTGTTAGGTTACGGGTTAGGTCAAGGGTTAGGATTAGGGTTAGTGTTAGGGTACGGGATAGGGTTAGAGCACGGGTTAGGGTTAGGTTTAGGTTTAGGGTATGGGTTAGGTTTAGGATACGGGTTAGGGTTAGGGTTTGGGTGAAGGTTAGGGTTAGGGTACGAATTAGGTTTAGGGTTAGGGTACTGGTTAGGTTTAGGGTTATGATATGTGTTAGGGATAGAGGACGGGTTAGGGTTAGTGTTAGGGTTAGGGTTAGGTTTAGGGTTAGGGTACGAGTTAGGGTTAGGATTAGGGTTAGTGTTAGAGTACGGGGTAGGGTTAGTGTTAGGGTTAAGGTTAGGGTTAGAGTACGGGTTAGTGTTAGTTTTAGGGTTAGGGTTAGGGTACGGTTTAGGGTTAGGGTTAGGGTATGGGTTAGGGTTAGGGTTTTTGTTAGGGTTAGAGTTCGGAGTCGGGTTAGTGTTAGGAATAGGGTTAGGGTTAGGGTACGCGTTAGGGTTAGAGTTAGGGTTAGGGTTAGCGTACGGGGTAGGGTTAGTGTTAGTGTCAGAGTTAGGGTTAATGTACGGGTTAGGCTTTGGGATAGGTTTAGGGTTAGTTTACGGGTTAGGGTTAGGTTAATTGTACGGGTAAGGGTTAGCGTACGGGTTAAGTTTAGGGTTAGGTTTAGGCTTAGGTTACGGGTTAGGGTTAGGTTTAGGTGTGGGTTAGGGTTAGTGTCAGGGTTAGGGTACCCGTTAGGGTTAGGGTTGGAGTTAGTGTACGGGTTAATTTTAGGTTTAGGGTACTGGTCAGTGTTATGGTTAAGTTTAGGTTTAGGGTTAGGGTATGGGTTAGGGTTAGGGTACGGGTAATGGTTAGAGTTAGGTTTAGGGATAGTGTTAGCGTTAGGGTATGGCTTAGAGTTACTGTTAGGGTTTGGGTACGGGTTAGGTTTAGGGTTAGGTTACGGGTTAGGTCAAGGTTTAGGATTAGGGTTAGTGTTAGTGTACGGGATAGGGTTAGAGCACGGGTTAGGGTTAGGTTTAGGGTTAGGGTATGGGTTAGGTTTAGGATACGGGTTAGGGTTAGGGTTTGGGTCAGGGTTAGGGTTAGGGTACGAATTAGGGTTAGGGTTAGTGTACGGGTTAGGTTTAGGGTTATGGTATGGATTAGGGTAACAGTACGGGTTAGGGTAAGGGTGAGGGTTAGGGTAAGGGTTAGAATACGGTTAGGGTTAGGGATAGAGTACGGGTTAGGGTTAGTGTTAGGGTTAGGGTTAGGGTACGAGTTAGGGTTAGGTTTAGGTTTAGTGTTAGAGTACGGGGTAGGGTTAGTGTTAGGGTTAGGGTTAGGGTTAGAGTACGGGTTAGGGTTAGTGTTAGGGTTAGGGTTAGGGTTAGGGTACGGGTTAGGGTTAGGGTTAGGGTTAGTATTAGAGTACGGGGTAGGTTTAATTTTAGGGTTAGGGTTAGGGTTAGATTACGGTTTTGGGTTAGTGTTAGGGTACAGTTTAGGTTTACCGTTTGGGTACGGGTTAGGGTAAGGGTTAGGGTTAGTGTTAGACTACGTGTTAGGTTTAGGGTTTGGGTAGAGGTTAGGGTTACGTTTAGGGTTAGGGTACGGGTTAGGTAGGATTAGGGTAAGGGTTAGTGTTAGGGTACGGGATAGGGTTAGAGCACGGGTTAGGGTTAGGTTTAGGGTTATGGTTAGGGTTAGAGTACGGGTTAGGGTTAGTGTTAAGGTTAGGGTTAGGATTAGTGTACGGATAGGTTTAGGGTTAGGGTTAGGGTTAGGGTATGGTTTAGGGTTAGGTTTAGGGTACAGGATAGTGTTAGTGTATGGGTTAAGTTTAGGGTTAGGGTTATGTTTAGGTTATGGGTTAGAGTTAGGGTACCGTTTAGGGTTAGGTTTAGGTGCGGGTTAGGGTTAGGGTACGGGTTAGGTTTAGGGTTGGCGTTAGGGTCCGGGTTAATTTTAGGTTTAGGGTACTGGTCAGAGTTATGGTTAAGTTTAGGGTAGGGTTAGGGTATGGGTTAGGGTTAAGGTACGGTTAATGGTTAGAGTTAGGGTTAGGGTTAGTGTGAGCGCTAGGGTATGGTTTAGGGTTACTGTTAGGGTTTGGGTACGGGTTAGGTTTAGGGTTAGGTTACGGGTTAGGTCAAGGTTTAGGATTAGGGTTAGTGTTAGTGTACGGGATAGGGTTAGAGCACAGGTTAGGGTTAGGTTTAGGGTTAGGGTATGGGTTAGGTTTAGGATACGGGTTAGGGTTAGGGTTTGGGTCAGGGTTAGGGTTAGGGTACGAATTAGGGTTAGGGTTAGGGTACGGGTTAGGTTTAGGGTTATGGTATGGGTTAGGATTACAGTACGGGTTAGGGTTAGGGTGAGGGTTAGGTTAAGGGTTAGAATACGGTTAGGGTTAGGGATAGAGTACGGGTTAGGGTTAGTGTTAGGGTTAGGGTTAGGGTACGAGTTAGGGTTAGGTTTAGGTTTAGTGTTAGAGTACGGGGTAGGGTTAGTGTTAGGCTTAGGGTTAGGGTTAGAGAACGGGTTAGGGTTAGTGTTAGGGTTAGGGTTAGGGTTAGGGTATGGGTTAGGGTTAGGGTTAGGGTTAGTTTTAGAGTACGGGGTAGGTTTAATGTTAGGGTTAGGGTTAGGGTTAGATTACGGGTTTGGGTTAGTGTTAGGGTACAGTTTAGGTTTACCATTTGGGTACGGGTTAGGGTAAGGGTTAGGGTTAGTGTTAGAGTACGTGTTAGGGTTAGGGTTTGGGTAGGGGTTAAGGTTACGTTTAGGGTTAGGGTACGGGTTAGGTTTAGGATTAGGGTAAGGGTTAGTGTTAGGGTACGGGATACGGTTAGAGCACGGGTTAGGGTTAGGTTTAGGGTTATGTTTAGGGTTAGAGTACGGGTTACGGTTAGTGTTAAGGTTAGGGTTAGGGTTAATGTACGGATAGGTTTAGGGTTAGGGTTAGGGTACGGGTTAGGGTTAGGTTTAGGGTACAGGATAGGGTTAGTGTACGGGTTAAGTTTAGGGTTAGGGTTAGGTTTAGGTTATGGGTTAGAGTTAGGGTACCGTTTAGGGTTAGGTTTAGGTGCGGGTTAGGGTTAGGGTACGGGTTAGGTTTAGGTTTAGGGTCAGGGTTAGGGTTAGGAATAGGATTATGGTATGGGTTAGGGTTAGGTTTGGGGTTAGGGTACGGGTTAGTTTTAGGGTTAGGGTATGGGTTAGGGTTACGGTTAAGGTTAGGGTTATTGTTAGGGTATGGGTTAGGGTTAGGATACGGGTAAGGGTTATGGTTAGGGTTAGGGTTAGGTTTAGGTTTAGGGTGCGGGTTAGGCTTAGGGTTAGGGTTAGGGTTAGCGCTAAGGTATGGGTTAGGGTTAGGGTTAGGTTTAGGTTTAGGGTTAGGGTATGGGTTAGGTCAGGGTACGGGTTAGGGTTAGGGTTAGGGTCAGGTTTACTGTTAGGGATAGGGTACGAGTTAAGGTTAGGGTTAGGTTTAGGGTACGGGTTAGGGTTAGGGTTAGGGTTAGAGTACGGCTAGGGTTAGGGTTAGGGTTGGTGTTAACGTACGGTTTAGGCTTAGGGTTAGGTTAGGTTTAAGATACGGATTAGGATTAGTTTTAGGGTATGGGATAGGGTTAGCGAACGGTTTAAGTTTAGGTTTAGGGTTCGGTTTAGGTTACGGGTTAGGTTTCGGGTACGGGTTAGGGTTAGGTTTAGGGGGCGGTTTGGCTTAGGGTTAGGGTTAGTGTAAGGTTTGGGTTTGTTTTAGGTTCAGGGTTAGGAGTAGGGTTAGTGTTAGGGTACTTGTTAGGGTTAGGGTTGGGGTTAGGGTATGGGTTCGTTTTAGGGTTTGGGTACGGATAAGGGTTATGGTTAAGGTTAGGGTTAGGGTTAGGGTATGGGTTAGGGTTAGGTTACGGTTAAGGGCTATGGTTTGGGTTAGGGTTAGGGTTAAGTTTAGGGTGCGGGTGAGGGTTAGGATTAGGGTTACGGTTAGGATTAGAGTACGGATTTGGGTTAGTTTTCCGGTACGGGTTAGGTATACCGTTTGGGTACAGGTTCGGGTACGGGTTATGGTTAGCCTTAGGGTTAAGGTTAGGGTTATAGTTAGGATTAGGCTACGGGTATGGTTAGGGTACGGGTTAGTGTTAGGGTTAAGGTTTGGTTAGGGTAGGTGTACGGGTTAGATTTAGGGTTAGGGTTAGTGTTAGGGACACGGTACAGGTTAGGGTTAAGGTTAGGGTACGGGATAAGGTTAGTGTACGTGTTAGGTCTAGGGTTAGGGTTAGGTTTAATGTGCGGGTTAGGGTTAGGGTTAGGGTTAGGGTTTGGATTCGGGCTAGGGTTACGTTTAGGGTTAGGGTATGGGTTAGGTTTAGGGTTAGGGTTCAGGTACGGTTTAGGGTTAGTGTACGGGATAGGGTTAGTGTTAGGTTCAGGGTAAGAGTTAGGTTTAGATTCCGGGTTAGTGTTAGGGTTAGGGTTAGCGCTAGGTTATGGGTTAGGGTTACTGTTAGGGTTTGGGTACAGGTTAGGGTTAGGGTTAGGTTATGGGATAGGTTTGGGTACTGGTTAGGTAGAGGGTTAGGGTTACGTTTAGGGTACGGTTTAGGGTTAGGGTTAGGTTTAGGGTTAGGGTTAGGGTATGGGTTAGGCTTAGGGTATGGGTTATGTTTAGGGTTAGGGTCAGGTTTAGAGTAGGTTTAGGGTACGAGTTAGGGTTAGTGTTAGGTTTAGGGTACGGGTTAGGGTACGGGTTAGGTTTAAAGTACGGGTTAGGTTTAGGGTACGGGTTAGGGTTAGGGTTAGGGTCAGGGTAAGGGTTAGGGTTAGGGTACGAGTTAGTGTTAAGTTTAGGGTACGTGTTAGGTTTAGGGTTATGGTATGGGTTAGGGTTACAATACGGGTTAGGGTTAGGGTGAGGGTTAGGATTAGGGTTAGAGTACAGTTAGTGTTAGGTTTAGGGTAAGGTTTAGGGTTAGGGTACGGGTTAAGGTTAGTGTTAGGGTTAGGGTTAGGGTTAGTGTACGGGTTAGGGTTAGGGTTAGGGTTAGGGTATGAGTTAGGGTTAGGGTTAGGTTATGGGTTAGGTTTAGGGTTATGGTATGGGTTAGGGTTACAGTACGGCTTACGGTTAGGGTGAGGGTTAGGGTTAGGGTTAGAGTACAGTTAGTGTTAGGGTAGGGATTAGGTTTAGGGTTAGGGTACGGGTTAGGGTTAGTGTTAGGGTTAGGGTTAAGGTTAGAGTACGGTTTAGGGTTAGTGTTAGGGTTAGGTTTGGGATTAATGTACGGTTTAGGCTTAGGGTTAGCTTTAGGGTTAGGATACGGGTTAGGGTTAGGTGTAGGGTACGGGATAGGGTTAGCGTACGGGTTAAGTTTAGGGTTATGCTAAGGTTTAGGGTACGGGTTAGGGTTGGGTTTTGGGTGCGGTTTAGGGTTAGGGTTAGTGTTAGGGTACGGGTTAGGGTTAGCGTTGGGTTTAGGGTACGGGTTAGTTTTAGGGTTAGGGTATGGGTTAGGGTTACGTTTAAGGTTAGGGTTAGGTTTAGGGTGCGGGTTAGGCTTAGGATTAGGGTTAGGGTAAGCGCTAGGTTATGGGTTAGGTTTAGGGTTGGGGTACGGGTTAGGGTTAGGTTTAGGGTCAGGGTTAGGGTTAGGGTTAGGGTACAAGTTAGGGTTAGGGTTTGGGTACGGGTTAGGGTTAAGGTATTGGTACGGGTTAGGATTACAGTACGGGTTAAGGTTAGGGTGAGGGTTAGGGTTAGGTTTAGAGTACGGTTAGGGTTAGGGTTAGGGTTAGGGTTAGAGTACGGTTTAGGGTTAGTGTTAGGGTTAGGGTTCGGGTTAGGTTTAGGGTTAGGGTGCGGGTTAGGGTTAGGGTTAGACTACGTGGTAGGGTTAGGGTTAGGGCTAATGTACGGGTTAGACTTAGGGTTAGGTTTAGGGTTAGGATACAGGTTAGGGTTAGGTTTAGGTTACGGATAGGGTTAGCGTATGGGTTAAGTTTGGGTTAGGGTTAGGTTTAGGTTACGGGTTAGGGTTAGGGTACGGGTTAGGGTTAGGTTTAGGGCGCGGGTTAGGTTTAGGTTTAGTTTTAGTGTAAGTGATAAGGTTAGGTTTAGGGTCTGTGTTAGGGTTAGGGTTAGTGTTAGGGTACGGGTTAGGGTTAGGGTTGGTTTCAGGGTACGGGTTAGTTTTAGGGTTAGGATACGGGTTAGCGTTATGGTTAAGGTTAGGGTTAGGGTTAAGGTATGGGTTAGGTTAGGTTACGGATAAGGGTTATGGTTTGGGTTAGGGTTAGGGTTAAGTTTAGTGTGCTGGTTAGGATTAGGGTACAGGTTATGGTTAGGTTTAGGGTCAGGGTTAGGATTAGGATAGGGTTATGGTACGGGTTAGGGTTAAGGTTGGGGTTACGGTACGGGTTAGTTTTAGGATTAGGGTACGGGTTAGGGTTATGGTTTAGGTTAGGGTTAGTGTTAGGTTATGGGTTAGGTTTAGGGTTAGGGTAAGGGTTATGGTTAGGGTTACGGTTAGTTTTAGGTTTAGGGTGCGGGTTAGGCTTAGGGTAGGGTTAGGGTTAGTGCTAGGTTATGGTTTAGGTTTACTCTTTGGGTTTGGGTATGGGTTAGGGTTAGTGTTAGGGTATGGGATAGGGTTCGGTACGGGTTAGGACAAGGGTTACGGTTAGATTTAGGGTACGGGATATGGTTAGGCTTAAGTTTAGGGTTAGGGTTAGGGTATGGGTTAGGTTTAGGGTACGGGTTAGGGTTAGGGTCAGGGTTACGGTTAGTGTTAGGGTACGAGTTAGGGTTAGGGTTAGGTTTAGGGTACAGGTTAGGGTTACGGTTAGGGTTAGGGTTAGGGTTAGGGTTAAGTTTAGAGTACGGGGTAGGGTTAGTGTTAGGGTTAGGTTTAGTGTTAGGGCACGGGTTAGGGTTAGAGTTAGGGTTAGGGTTAGAATACGGGGTAGGGTTAGGGTTAGGGTTAGAGTATAGATAGGGTTAGGGTTAGGGTTAGGGTTAGGGTACGGGTTAGGGTTAGAGTACGGGTTAGGGTTAGGGTCTGTGTTAGGGTTAGGGTACGAGTTAGGGTTAGGGTTAGGGTACGGATAAGGGTTATGTTTAGGGTTAGTGTAAGGGTTAGGGTTAGGTTTAGGGTCAGGGATAGGGTTAGGGTTAGTGTTAGGGTTCAGGTTAGGGTTAGGGTTGTGGTTAGTGTACGGGTTAGTTTTAGGGTTAGGTTACGGCTTAGGGTTATGGTTAAGGTTAGGGTTAGGGTTAGTTTATGGGTTAGGGTTAGGTTACGGTTAAGGGTTATGGTTTGTGTTAGGGTTAGGGTTAAGTTTAGGGTGCGGGTTAAGGTTAGGGTTAGGGTTACGGTTAGGGTTAGAATACGGATTTGGGATAGTGTTAGGGTACGGGTTAGGTTTACCGTTTGGGTACGGGTTCGGGTAAGGGTTACGGTTAGGCTTAGGGTTAGGGGTTAGGGTTAGAGTTAGGAATAGGCTACGGGTAGGGCATTGGTACGGGTTAGGGTTAGGGTTATGGTTCGTTTAGGGTTAGTGTACAGTTTAGGGTTAGGGTTAGGTTTAGTGTTAGGGACACGGTATGGGTTAGGGTTAAGGTTAAGGTAAGGGATACGGTTAGTGTACATGTTAGGTCTAGGTTTAGGGTTAGGTTTAGTGTGCGGGTTAGGGTTAGGGTTCGGATACATGTTAGGGTTAGGGTTAGGGTTAGGGTTAGGGTCAGGTTTAGGGTTAGTGTTAGGGTGCGAGTTTGGGTTAGGGTTAGGTTTAGGGTACGGGCTAGGGTTACGTTTAGCGATAGGTTATGTGTTATGTTTAGGGTTAGGGTTCGGATACTGTCAGGTTGAGGGTCCGGGTTAGGGTTAGGGTTAGGGTTAGCACTAGGGTATGAGTTAGGGTTACTGTTAGGTGTTGGGTACGGGTTAGGGTTAGGGTTAAGGTACGGGATAGGTTTGGGTACGGGTTAGGTCAAGGGTTAGGTTTAGGTTTAGGGTACGGGTTAGGGTAAGGGTTAGGTTTAGGTTTAGGTTTAGGGTACGAGTTAGGGTTAGGGTTAGGGTACGGGTTAGGGTTACAGTACGGGTTAGGTTTAGGGTGAGGGTTAGGGTTAGTGTTATAGTACGGTTAGGTTAGTGTTAGGGTTAGGGTTAGGGTTAGGGTTAGGGTTAGGGTTAGGGTTAGAATACGGGTTAGGTTTAGGTTTAGGGTACGGGATAGGGTTAGCGTACGGGTTAAGTTTAGGGTTATGTTTAGGTTTAGGTTACGGGTTAGGGTTAGGGTTAGGATTAGTGTAATGTTTAGTGTTAGGTTTAGGGTCAGGGTTAGGGTTAAGGGTTAGGGTTAGTGTTAGGGTACGGGTTAGGGTTAGGGTTGGGGTTAGGGTACGGGTTGTTTTAGGGTTAGGGTATGGATTAGGGTTACGGTTAAGGTTAGGTTTAGGCTTAGGGTATGGGTTAGGGTTAGGTTACGGTTAAGGGTTATGGTTTGTGTTACGGTTATGTTTATGTTTAGGGTGCGTGTAAGGTTTACGGTTAGTGTTAGGGTTAGAGTACGGGTTTGGGTTAGTGTTAGGGTACGGGTTTGGTTTACCGTTTGGGTACGGGTTAGAATAAGGAATAGGGTTAGGGTTAGGGTTAGGGGTTAGGGTTACGGTTAGGGTACGGGTTAGATTTATCATTTGGGTACGGGTTAGGGTAAGGATTAGTGTTAGGTTTAGGGTTAGAGTACAAGTTAGGGTTAGTGTTAGGGTTAGGGTTAGGGTTATAGTACGGATAGGGTTAGGGTTAGGGTTAGGGTTAGAGTACGGGTTAGGGTTAGGTTTAGGGTACGGGATAGGGTTAGGGTTAAGTATAGGGTTAGGGTTAGGGTATGGGTTAGGTTTAGGGTATGGGTTAGGGTTAGGTTTAGGGTCAGGGTTACGGTTAGTGTTAGGGTACGAGTTAGGGTTAGGGTTAGGTTTAATGTACGTGTTAGGGTTAGGGTTAGGGTTAGGGTTAGGGTTAGGGTTAGGGTTAGGTTCAGTGTTAGGGTTAGGGTACGAGTTAGGGTTAGGGTTAGGGTACGGTTAAGCGTTATGGTTAGGGTTAGTGTAAGGGTTAGGGTTAGTTTTAGGGTAAGGTATAGGGTTAGGGTTAGTGTTAGGGTTCGGGTTAGGGTTAGGGTTGGGGTTAGGGTATGGGTTAGTTTTAGGGTTAGGTTACGGATTAGGGTTATGCTTTAGGTTAGGGTTAGGGTTAGGGTTAGGTTATGGGTTAGGTTTAGGTTACGGTTAAGGGTTATGGTTTGGTTTAGGGTTAGGGTTAAGTTTAGGGTGCGGGTTAGGGTTAGTGTTAGGGTTACGGTTAAGTTTAGAATTTGGATTTGGGTTTGTGTTAGGGTACGGGTTAGGTTTACCGTTTGGGTACGGGTTCGGGTAAGGGTTACGGTTAGGCTTAGGGTCAGGGGTTAGGGTTAGAATTAGGAATTGGCTACGGGTAGGGCTATGGTACGGGTTAGGGTTAGGGTTATGGTTCGTTTAGGGTTAGTGTACGAGTTAGGGTCACGGTTAGGTTTAGTGTTAGGGACACAGTACAGGTTAGGGTTAAGTTTAGGGTAAGGGATACGGTTAGTGTACGTGTTAGGTCTAGGTTTAGGGTTAGGTTTAGTATGCGGGTTAGGGTTAGGGTTAGGATACATGTTAGGGTTAGGGTTAGGGTTTGGGTTAGGGTTAGGTTTAGGGTCAGGTTTAGGGTTAGTGTTAGGGTACGAGTTAGGGTTAGTGTTAGGTTTAGGGTACGGGCTAGGGTTACGTTTAGGGTTAGGTTATGGGTTAGGTTTAGGGTTAGGGTTCGGATACGGTTTAGGTTTAGGATCCGGGTTAGGGTTAGGGTTAGGGTTAGGGTTAGCGCTAGGGTATGAGTTAGGGTTACTGTTAGGGGTTTGGTATGGGTTAGGGTTAGGGTTAGGGTACAGGATAGGTTTGGGTATGGGTTAGGTCAAGGGTTAGGGTTAGGTTTAGGTTACGGGTTAGGGTAAGGGTTAGGTTTAGGGTTAGGGTTAAGGTTCGAGTTAGGGTTAGGGTTAGGGTACGGGTTAGGGTTACAGTACGGGTTAGGTTTAGGGTGAGGTTTAGGGTTAGTGTTAGAGTACGGTTAGGGTTAGGGTTAGGGTTAGGGTTAGGGTTAGAATACGGATTAGGTTTAGGTTTAGGGTACGGGATAGGGTTAGCGTACGGGTTAAGTTTAGGGTTATGTTTAGGTTTAGGTTACAGGTTAGGGTTAGGGTTAGGATTAGTGTAAGGGTTAGGGTTAGGTTTAGTGTCAGGGTTAGGGTTAAGGGTTAAGGTTAGTGTTAGGGTACGGGTTAGGGTTAGGGTTGGTGTTAGGGTTAGGGTTAGTTTTTGGGTTAGGTTATGGATTTGGGTTACGGTTAAGGTTAGTGTTAGGCTTAGGGTATGGGTTAGGATTAGGTTACGGTTAAGGGTTATGGTTTGTGTTACGGTTAGGTTTAAGTTTAGGGTGCGTGTTAGGTTTGCGGTTAGGGTTAGGGTTAGAGTACGTGTTTGGGTTTGTGTTAGGGTATGGGTTAGGTTTACCGTTTGGGTACGGGTTAGGGTACGGGTTAGGGTTAGGGTTAGGAGTTAGGGTTAGGGTTAGGGTACGGGTTAGGTTTACCATTTGGGTACGGGTTAGGGTAAGGATTAGGGTTAGGGTTAGGGTTAGGGTTGGGGGTTAGGGTTAGAGTTAGGGTTAGGCTACGGGTAGGGTTAGGGTACGGGTTAGGGTTAGGGTTAGGGTTAGGATTAGAGTACGGGTTTGGTTTAGTGTTAGTGTACGGGTTAGGTTTACCATTTGGGTACTGGTTAGGGTAAGGGTTAGGGTTAGGGTTAGGGTTAGTGTTAGGGTTACGGTACGGGTTAGGGTTAAGGTTAGGGTATGGGATAGGGTTAGTGTACGTGTTAGGTCTAGGGTTAGGGTTAGGTTTAGTGTGCGGATTAGGGTTAGAATTAGGGTACGGGATTAGGGTTAGAGTTAGGTTCAGGGTTAGGTTTAGGTTTAGGATTAGGGTTAGGGTTAGGGTACGGTTTATGGTTAGGGTTAGGGTTAGTGTACGGAATAGGTTTAGGATTAGGGTTAGTGTTAGTGTTAGGGTTATGGTACAGGTTAGCGTTAGGGTTAGTTTACGGGATAGGTTTAGGGTATGGTTTAGGTCTCGGGTTAGGGTTAGGGTTAGGGTGTGGGTTAGGTTTAGGGTTAGGGTTCGGATACGGTTTAGGGTTAGGGTACGGGATGGGGTTAGTGTTAGGGTCAGGGTTGGGGTTAGGTTTAGGGTCCGGTTTAGGGTTAGGGTTAGGTTTAGGTTTAGCGCTAGGGTATGGGTTAGGGTTACTGTTAGGGGTTGGGTACTGGTTAGGGTTAGGGTTAGGGTATGGGATAGGTTTGGGTACGGGTTAGGTCAAGGGTTAGGGTTAGGTTTAGGGTACAGGTTGGGGTAAGGGTTAGGTTTAGGGTTAGGGTTAGGGTACGAGTTAGGGTTAAGGTTAGGGTACGAGTTAGGGTTACAGTACGGGTTAGGATTAGGGTGAGGGTTAGGGTTAGTGTTAGAGTACGGTTAGGGTTAGGGTTAGGGTTAGGGTTAGAATACGGGTTAGGTTTAGGTTTAGGGTAAGGGATAGGGTTAGCGTACGGGTTAAGTTTAGGGTTATGTTTAGGGTTAGGTTACGGGTTAGGTTTAGTGTGCGGGCTAGGGTTAGGGTTAAGGTTACGGTTAGGGTACGTGTTTGGTTAGGGTTAGTGTTAAGGTACGGGTTAGGGTTAGCATAAGGTTTAGGGTTACGTTTAGGGTTAGGGTTAGTGTTAGAGTACGGGTTAGGGTTAGTGTTAGGGTTAGGTTTAGGGTTAGAGTACGGATAGGGTTAGAGTTAGGGTTAGGGTTAGGGTACGGATTAGGGTTAGATTTGGGTTTAGGGTTAGAGTACGGGGTAGGATTAGTGTTAGGGTTATGGTTGGGGTTAGTGTATGGGTTAGGGTCTGGGTTAGGGTTAGGGTTAGAGTACGGGGTAGTGTTAGGTTTAGGGTACGCATTAGGGTTACTGTACGGCTTAGGGTTAGGGTTAGGGTTAGGGCTACCGTACGGGTTAGGGTTAGAATTAGGTTTAGGTTTAGGGTTAGAGTACGGGGTAGGGTTAGTTTTAGGGTTAGGGTTAGGGTTAGGGTACGGGTTAGGGTTATATTACGGGTTAGGGTTACAGTTAGGGTTAGTTTTAGTGTTAGAATACGGGTTAGGGTTAGTGTTAGGCTTAGGGTTAGTGTTAGGGTACGGGTTAGGGTTAGGGTACGGGTTAGGGTTAGGGTTAGGGTTAAGGTTACGGTTATTGTTAGGGTACCGGTACGGGTTAGGGTTAAGTTTCTTGTACGCGACACGGTTAGTGTAATTGTTAGGTCTAGGGTTAGGGTTAGGTTTAGTGTGCGGGTTATGGTTAGGTTTAAGGTTAGGGTTATGGTTAGAGTACGTGTTAAGGATACGGTTTGGGTACGGGTTAGGGTACCGTTTAGGGTTAGGGTACGGGTTACTTTTAGGGTTAGGGTAAGGGTTAGTTTTAGGGTACGGGTTAGGGTTAGAGTACGGGTTAGGGTTCGGTTTAGGGTTAGGGTAATCGTTAGTGTTAGTGTGCGGAAGTTTTAGGGTTAGCATTAGGGTTAGGGTTAGGGTACGGGTTAGGTTTAGGGTACGGGATAGGGTTAGTGTACGGGTTAAGTTTAGGGTTAGGGTTAGGTTTAGGTTACGGGTTAGGGTTAGGGTACGGGTTAGGGTTAGGTTTAGGTGCAGGTTAGGGTTAGGGTACGGGTTAGGGTTAGGTTTAGGGTCAGGGTTAAGGTTACGGATAAGGTTAAGGTACGGGTTAAGTTTAGGGGTGGTGTTAGGGTACAGGTTAGTTTTAGGGTGAGGGTACGGGTTAGGGTTACGGTAAAGGTTCGGGTTAGTTTTACGGTAAGGGTTAGGTTTAGGGTACGGTTAAGGGTTATGGTTAGAGTTAAGGTTAGGGGAAGGGTTAGGGTTAGGTTTAGGGTTAGGGTACGGGTTATGGTTATGGTTAAGGTTAGGGTTAGGGTTAGGGTTAAGTTTAGGGTGCGGTTTAGGGTTAGGGTTTGTGTTAGGGTTAGGGTTAGAGTATGGATTTGTGTTAGTGTTAGGGTACGGGTTAGGTTTACCGTTTGGGTACGGGTTAGGGTAAGGGTTAGGGTAAGAGTTAGGGGTTAGTGTTAGAGTTAGGGTTAGGCTACGAGATAGAGTTAGAGTAAGGGGTAGTGTTAGTGTTAGGGTTAGGTTTAAGGTTAGGCTTATAGTACGGGTTAGGTGTAGGGTTAGTGTACGAGTTAGGGTTAGGGTTAGGGTACAGGTTAGGGTTAGGGTTATGGTACGGGTTAGGGTTACAGTACGGGTTAGGGTTAGGGAAGGGTTAGGGTTAGGTTTAGAGTACGGGTTAGGGTTAGGGTTAGGTTTAGAGTACGTGTTAGGGTTAGTGTTAGGGTTAGAGTTAGGGTTTAAGTACGGGTTCGGCTAAGGGTTAGGTTTAGGGTTAGGATACGGGTTAGGGTTAGGTTTAGGGTATGGGATAGGGATAGCGTATGGGTTAAGTTTAGGGTTAGGGTTAGGTTTAGGTTTCGGGTTAAGGTTAGGGTACATGTTAGGGTTAGGTTTAGGGTGCAGTTTAGGGTTAGGGTTAGGGTAGTGGAAGGGTTAGGGTTAGGGTAAGTGTTAGGGTTGGGATTAGGGTTAGGTTTGGGGTATGGGTTAAGCTTAGGGTACAGGTTAGTGTTAGGGTTAGCGTCAGGGTTAGGGTTAGTTTTAGGGTACGAGTTAGCTTTAGGGTTAGGTTTAGGGTACGGGTTAGGGTTAGGGTTAGGGTTAGGGTACGGGTTAGGTTTAGGGTAAGGGTTAGTGTTCGGGTTACGGTCAGTGTTAGGGTTAGGGTTAGGTAACGAGTTAGGTTTAGTTTTAGATTACGGGTTAGGGTTAGGGTACGTGTTAGGGTTAGGTTTAGGGTGCGGTTTAGGGTTAGAGTTAGGGTTAGTGTAAGGGTTAGGGTTAATTTTATGGTCAGGGTTAGGGTTAGGGTTAGTGTTAGGGTATGGTTTAGGGTTAGGGTTGGTGTTAGGGTATGGGTTAGTTTTAGGGTTAGGGTACGGGTTAGGGTTATGGTTAAGGTTAGGGTTAGGGTTAGGGTATGGTTTAGTGTTAGGTTACGGTTAAGGGTTATGGTTTGGGTTAGGATTAGGGTTAAGTTTAGGGTGCGGGTTAGGGTTAGGGTTAGCATTAGAGTACGGGTTTGGGTTACTGTTAGGATACGGTTTAGGTTTACCGTTTGGGAATGGGATAGGGTAAGGGTTAGTGTTAGGGTTAGGGTTAGGGGTTAGGGTTAGGGTTAGGGTTAGGCTACGCGTAGGTTTAGGGTACGGGTTAGGGTTAGGGTTAGGGTTCGGGTTAGGGTGAGTCTACGGGTTGAGGTTAGGGTTAGGTTTAGGGTTAGGTTTAAGTTCAGTGTTATGGTTACGTTACGGGTTAGGGTTAAGGTTACTGTATGGTTTAGGGTTAGTGTACTTGTTAGGTGTAGGGTTAGGGTTAGGTTTAGTGTGCGGGTTAGGGTTAGGGTTAGGATTAGGTTTAGGTTATGTGTTAGGGTTAGGGTTTGGGTATGGGTTAGGGGTACTTTTAGGGTTAGTGTACGGATTAGGATTAGGGTTAGGGTAAGGGTTATTGTTAGGATACGGGTTAGGGTTAGAGTACAGGTTAGGGTTAGGTTTAGGGTTAGGGTTAGTGTTAGAGTACGGGTTGGGGTTAGTGTTTGGGTTAGGGATAGGATTAGTGTACGGATAGGGTTAGGGTTAGGGTTAGGGTACGGGTGAGGGTTAGGTTTAGGGTATGGGATAGGGCTAGTGTACGGGTTAAGTTTAGAGTTAGGGTTAGGTATAGGTTACGGATTAGGGTTAGGGTACGGTTTAGGGTTAGGTTTAGGTGCGGGTTAGGGTTAGGGTACGGGATAGGGTTCGGTTTAGTGTCAGGGTTAGGGTTAGGGATAGGGTTATGGTACGGGTTAGGGTTAAGGTACGGGTTAATTTTAGGGTTAAGTTATGGGTTAGGGTTAGGTTAAGGTTAGGGTTAGTGTTAGGGTATGGGTTAGGTTTAGGGTACGGGTTAGGGTTAGGGTCAGGGTAGGGTTAGTGTTAGGGTTCGAGTTAGGGTTAGGGTACGGGTAAGGGTTATGGTTAGGTTAGTTTCAGGTTTAGGTTTAGGGTACACGTTAGGCTTAGGGTTAGGGTTAGGGTTAGCTCTAGGGTATGGTTTAGGGTTACTGTTAGGGTTTGGGTACGGATTAGGGTTAGGGTTAGCGTAAGAGATAGGGTTGGGTACGCATTGGGTGAAGGGTTAGGGTTAGGTTTAGGGTACGGGTTAGGGTTACGGTTAGGTTTAGGGTTAGGGTTAGGGTATGGGTTAGGTTTAGGGTACGGGTTAGGGTTAGGGTTATTGTCAGGGTTAGGGTTAGGGTACGGGTTAGGGTTACATTTAGGGTTAGGGTTGGGGTTAGGGTACGGGTTAATTTTAGGGTTAGCGTACGGGTCAGGGTTACGGTTAAGTTTAGGGTTAGGGTTAGGGTATGGTTTAGGGTTAGGGTACGGGTAAGGGTTATGTTTAGGGTTAGGGTTAGGTTTAGGTTTAGGGTGCGGGTTAGTGTTACAGTTAGGGTTAGGGTTAGGGTTAGCGCTAGGGTACGGGTTAGGTTTACTCTTAGGGTTTGGGGAACGGTTAGGGTTAGGGTTAAGGTACGGGATAGAGTTGGGTACGGGTTAGGGCAAGGATTAGGTTTAGGTTTAGGGTACGGAATAGGGTTAGGGTTAAGTTTAGGTTTAGGGTTAGGGTATGGGTTAGGTTTAGGGTACGGGTTAGGGTTAGGGTTAAGTTTAGGGTTAGGGTTAGGGTATGGGTTAGGTTTAGGGTATGGGTTAGGGTTAGGGTTAGGGTCAGGGTTAGGGTTAGTGTTAGGGTTCGAGTTAGGGTTAGGGTTAGGTTTAGAGTACGGGTTAGGGTTACGGTTAGGGTTAAGTTTAGGTTTAGAGTACAGGGTAGGGTTAGTGTTAGGTTTAGGTTTAGGGTTAGGGTACGCTTTAGGGTTAGAGTTAGGGTTAGGGTTAGAGTACGGGGTAGGGTTAGGGTTAGGGTTTGATTACGGATAGGGTTAGGGTTAGGTTTAGGGTTAGGGTACGGGTTAGGATTAGGGTACGGGTTAGGGTTAGGGTCAGTGTTAGGGTTAGGGTACTGTTAAGGCTTAGGGTTTTGGTTAGGGTTAAGTTTAGGGTGCCGTTTAGGGTTAGGGTTAGGGTTAGGGTTAGGGTTAGGGTTAGGGTTAGAGTACCGGTTTGGGTTAGTGTTAGGGTACGGCTTAGGTTTACCGTTTGGGTACGGGTAGTGTAAGGGTTAGGGTTAGGGTTAGGGTTAGGGGTTAGGGTTAGAGTTCGGGTTAGGTTTAAGGTTTGTGTTAGTGTTGGGGTACGGGTTAGGGTTAAGTTTAGGGTACAGGATAGGGTTAGCGTACGGGTTAAGTTTAGGGTTAGGGTTAGGTTTAGGGGACGGGTTAGGTTTAGGGTACGGAATAGGGTTAGAGTTATTGTACGGGTTAGGGTTACAGTACGGTTAGGGTTAGGGTGAAGGTTTGTTTTAGTGTTAGAGTAGGGTTAGGGTTAGGGTTAGGGTTAGGGTTAGAGTACGGGTTAGGCTTAGGGTTTGTTTTAGGGTTAGAGTACGGGGTAGGGTTAGTGTTAGGGTTAGGGTTAGGGTTAGGTTACGGGTTAGGGTTAGAGTTAGGGTTAGGGTTAGGGTACGTGGTAGGGTTAGTGTTAGTGTTAGGGTTGGGGTTAACGTACGGGTTAGGCTTAGGGTTAGGTTTAAGGTTAGGTTACAGGTTAGGATTAGGTTTAGGGTACGGGATAGGCTTTGCGTACTGTTTAAGTTTAGGGTTAGGGTTAGGTTTAGGTTACGGGTTAGGATTAGGGTATGAGTTAGGGTTAGGTTTAGGGTGCGGGTTAGGGTTAGGGTTAATATAAGGGTTAGGATTAGGTTTAGGGTCAGGGTTAGGGTTATGGTTAGTGTTAGGGTACGGGTTAGGGTTAGGGTTAATATAAGGGTTAGGATTAGGTTTAGGGTCAGGGTTAGGGTTATGGTTAGTGTTAGGGTACGGGTTAGGGTTAGGGTTGCTGTTAGGGTATGGGTTAGTTTTAGGGTTAGGGTACAGGTTAGCGTTATGGTTAAGGTTAGGTTAGGGTTAGGGTATGGGTTAGGGTTAGGTTACGGTTAAGGGTTATGGTTTGTGTTAGGGTTAGGGTTAAAGAATACGGTTAGAGTTAGGGGTAGGGTTAGGGTTAGGGTCAGGGATAGGGTACGGGTTAGGGTTAGTGTTAGGGTTAGTGTTAGAGTACGGTGTAGGGTAGTGTTAGGGTTAGGTTTAGGGTTAGAGTACGGGTTAGGCTTAGTGTTAGGGTTAGGGTTAAGTTTAGGTGTAGTGTACGGGTACGGGTTAGGTTTAGGTTTAGGGTTAGATTACGGGGTAGGTTTAATGTTAGTGTTAGGGTTAGGGTTAGGGTTAGGTTATGGGTTAGGCTTAGGGTACGTGTTAGGGTTAGGGTTAGGGTCATGTTTAGGGTAGGTTTAGGGTTAGGGTACGGGTTAGGGTTAGGTTTAGGGTACGGGTTAGGTTTAGGTTTAGGGTTAGGGTACAGGTTAGGTTTAGGGTACGTGATAGGGTTAGTGTTAGGGTCAGGGTTACGGTGAGGGTTTGGGTACGAATTAGGGTTAGGGTTAGAGTACGGGTTAGGGTTAGGGTTATGGTACGGGTTAGGGTTACAGTACGGGTTAAGGTTAGGGTGAGGTTTAGGGTTGTGGTTAGCATACAGTTAGGTTTAAGGTTATGTTTAGGGTTAGAGTACGAGTTAGGGTTAGTGTTAGGGTTAGGGTTAGGGTTAGGGTTAAGGTTAGGTTTAGGGTACGGTTTAGGGTTAGGGTTAGGGTTAGTAATAGAGTACGGCGTGGGGTTAGTGTTAGGGTTAGGGTTAGGGTTAGGGTTAGAGTACGGGTTAGGGTTAGTGTTAGGGTTATGGTTAGGGTTAGGGTACGGGTTAGGGTTAGGGTTAGGGTTAGAGTACGGTGTACGGTTAGTTTTAGGTTAAGGGTTAGGTTTAGAGTACGGGTTTGGGTTAGTGTTAGGGTACGGGTTAGTTTTAACATTTGGGTACGGGTCAGGGAAAGTGTTAGGGTTAGTGTTAGGGTACGTGTTAGGGTTAGGTTTGGGGATGGGTTAGAGTTATGCTTAGGGTTAGGGTACGGGTTAGTTTTAGGGTTAGGGTAAGGGTTAGTGTTAGGGTATGGGATAGGTTTAGAGTACGGGTTCGGGTTAGGTTTAGCGTTAGGGTTAGCGTAAGAGTAGGTGTTAGGGTTAGTGTTAGGGTTAGAGTTAGTGTTAGTGTACGGATAGGGTTAGGGTTAGGGTTAGGGTTAGGGTACGGTTTAGGGTTAGGTTTAGGGTACGGGATAGGGTGAGTGTACAGGTTAAGTTTGCAGTTAGGGTTAGGTTTAGGTTATGGGTTAGAGTTAGGTATTGGGTAGGTTAGGCTTAGGTGCGGGTTAGGGTTAGGGTACGGGTTAGGGTTAGGTTTAGGGTCAGTGTTAGGGTTAGGGATAGGGTTATGGTACGGGTTAGGGTTAGGGTTGGGGTTAGGGTATGGGTTAGTTTTAAGGTTAGGGTACGGGTTAGGGTTACGGTTAAGGTTAGGGTTAGTGTTAGGATATGGGTTAGTGTTAGGATACGGGTAAGGTTTATGGTTAGGGTTAGGGTTAGGTTTAGGTTTAGGGTGCGGGTTAGTGTTAGGGTTAGGGTTAGGGTTAGCACTATTGTATGGGTTAGGGTTACTGTTAGGGTTTGGTACGGGTTAGGGTTAGGGTTACGATACGGGATAAGGTTGGGTACGGGTTAGGTCAAGGGTTAGGTTTAGGTTTAGGGTACGGGTTAGGGTTAGGGTTGGGTTTATGGTTAGTTTTAAGGTATGGGTTAGTTTTAGGGTACGGGTTAGGGTTAGGATTAGGGTCAGGTTGAGGGTTAGGGTTAGTGTACGGTTAGGGTTAGGGATAGGTTAAGTGTACGGGTTAGGGTTTGGGTTAGGTTTAGGGTTAGAGTATGGGGTAGGGTTAGTGTTAGGGTTAGGGTAAGGGTTAATGTACGGGTTAGGCTTAGGGTTAGGTTAGAGTTAGGATACGGGTTAGGGTTAGCTTTAGGGTACGGGATAGGGTTAGCAAACGGGTTAAGTTTAGGGTTAGGGTTCTGTTTAGGTTACTGTTTAGGATGAGGGTACGGGTTAGGGTTAGGTTTAGGGTCAGGGTTAGGATTAGGGATAGGGTTATGGTACAGTTTAGGGTTAGGGTTTGGGTTACGGTACGGGTTATTTTTAGGGTTATGGTACGGTTTAGGGTTACGGTTAAGGTTAGGGTTAGTGTTAGGTTATGGGTTAGGGTTAGGGTATGGTTAAGGGTTATGGTTAGGGTTACGGTTAGGTTTAGGTTTAGGGTGCGGGTTAGGCTCTGGGTTAGGGTTAGGGTTAGCGCTCATGTATGGGTTAGGGTTACTGGGAGGGTTTAGGTACGATTTAGGGTTAGGTTTAGGGTACGGGATAGGTTTGGGTACGGGTTAGGACATGGGTTAGTGTTAGGTTTAGGGTACGGGTTAGGTTTAGTGTACGGGTTAGGTTTAGGGTCAGTGTTAGGGTTAGGGTACAAGTTAGGGTTATGTTTAGGGTACGGTTAAGGGTTATGGTTAGCGTTAGGGTTAGGGTTAAGTTTAGGGTGCGGATTGGGGTTAGGGTTAGGGTTAGGGTTAGGGTTAGAGTACGGGTTTGGGTTAGTGTTATGGTACAGGTTAGGTTTACCGTTGGGTATGGGTTAGGTAAGGGTTAGGGTTACAGTTAGGGGTTAGGGTTAGAGTTAGTGTTAGGCTACGGGATAGGGTTAGAGTACGGGTTAGGGTTAGGTTTAAGTTTAGGGTTAGTTTTAGGTTATAGTACTGGTTTGGGTTAGAGATAGGGTTAGGTTTAGGTTTAGAGTATGGGTTAGGGATAGTGTTAGGGTTAGGGTTAGCGTTAGGGTACAGGTTAGGGTTAGCATATGGGTAAGGGTTACGTTTAGGGTTAGGGTTAGTGTTAGAGTATGGGCTAGGGTTAGTGTTAGGGTTAGGGTTAGGGTTAGAGTTAGAGTGTGGATAGGGTTAGGGTTAGGGTTAGGGTTAGGTTTAGGGTACGGATAGGGTTAGCGTAGGGGTTAAGTTTAGGGTTAGGGTTAGGTTTAGGTTACAGGTTAGGGTTAGGGTACGGGTTAGGGTTAGGTTTAGGTGAGGGTTACGGTTAGGGTTAGGGATAGGGTACAGGTTAGGTTTAGGTCTAGGGTCACGGTTATAGTTAGGGTTAGGGTTAGGGTACGGGTTAGGTTTAGGGTTGTGGTTAGGGTACGGATTAATTTTAGGGTTAGGGTACGGGTCAAGGTTACGAATAAGTTTAGGGTTAGGGTTAGGGTTATGGTACGGGTTAAGGTTACAGTACAGTTAGAGTTAGGGTGAGGGATAGTGTTACGGTTAGAGTACGGTTAGGGTTAGGGTTAGGGGTAGGGTTAGAGTACGGGTTAGGGTTAGTGTTAGAGTTATGGTTAGGGTTAGGGTAGGGTTTAGGGTTAGGGTTTGTGTTAGGGTTAGAGTACGGGGTAGGGTTAGGGTTAGGGTTAGGTTTAGGTTTAGGGTACGGGTTAGGGTTAGAGTTAGGGTTATGGTTAGAATACAGGGTAGGATTAGTGTTAGTGTTAGAGTTAGGGTTAATGTACGGGTTAGGCTTAGGGTTAGGTTTAGTGTTAGGTTACATTTTAGGGTTAGGTTAAGAGTACGGGATAGGGTTAGCGTTCGGGTTAAGTTTAGGGTTAGGGTTAGGCTTAGGTTACGGGTTAGGGTTAGGTTTGGTGTGGGTTAGGTTTAGTGTTATGCCTAGGGAACAGGTTAGGGTTAGGGTTGGGGTTTGGGTACGGGTTAATTTTAGGTTTAGTGTCGGGTCAAGGTTACGGTTAAGTTTAGGGTTATGGATAGGGTATGGGTTAGGGTTAGGGTATTGTAATGGTTAGGGTTAGGGTTAGTGTTAGCGCTAGGTTATGGTTTGGGGTTACGGTTAGGTTTTCGGTACGGGTTAGGGTTAGGGTTAGGTTACGTGTTAGGTTAAGGGTTAGGGTTAGGTTTAGGGTATGGTTAGGGTTAGGGTTAGGATTAGGTTTAGGGTTAGGGTATGGGTTAGGCTTAGGGTACGTGTTAGGGTTAGGGTTAGGGTCAGGGTTAGGGTTAGGGTTAGGGTACGGGTTAGGGTTAGGTTTAGGGTATGGGTTAGGGTTAGGGTTAGGGTTAGGTTTAGAGTACAGGTTAGCGTTAGTGTTAGGGTTAGGTTTAGCATTAATGTACAGATTAGGCTTAGGGTTAGGTTTAGGGCTAGGATTCGGGTTAGGGTTAGGTGTAGCGTGCGGGATAGGGTTAGCGTACCGGTAAAGTTTAGGGTTATGGTTAGGTGTAGGTTACGGGTTAGGGTTAGGGTACGGGTTAGGGTTAGGTTTTGGGTGTGGGGTAGGGTTAGGGTTAGGATTAGTGTAAGGGTTAGGGTTAGTTTTAGGGTCAGGGTTAGGGTTAGGGTTAGTGTTAGGGTACGGGTTAAGGTTAGGGTTGGGTTTAAGGTACAAGTTAGTTTTAGGGTTAGGGTATGGGTTAGGGTTAGGTTTAGGGTCCGGGTTAGGATTAGGGTTAGGGTTAGGGTTAGCTCTAGGGTATGTGTTAGGGTTACTGTTAGGGTTTGCATACGGGTTAGGTTTAGGGTTAGGGTACGGGATAGGTTTGGCTACGGGTTAGGTAGAGAGTTAGGGGTACGTTTAGGTTTCAGGTTAGGGTTAGGTTTAGGTTTAGTGTTAGGGTTAGGTTATGGGTTAGGCTTACTGTATGTGTTAGGGTTAGGGTTAGGGTCAGGGTTAGGGTAGGTTTAGGGTACGAGTTAGGGTTAGAGTTAGGTTTAGGGTACGGTTTAGGATTAGGGTTAGGTTTAAAGTACGGGTTAGGTTTAGGTTACCGGTTAGGGATAGGGTTATTGTCATGGTTAGGTTTAGGGTTAGGGTACGAGTTAGGGTTAGGGTTAGGTTACGGGTTAGGTTTAGGGTATAGTATGGGTTAGGGTTACAGTACGTGTTAGGGTTAGGGTGAGGGTTAGGGTTAGGGTTAGAGTACGGTTAGGGTTAGGGTTAGGGTTAGGTTAAGAGTACGTGTTAGCGTTAGTGTTAGGGTTAGGGTTAGGGTTAGGTTTAGGGTTAGGGTATGGGTTAGGTTAGGGTTATGGTATGGGTTAGGGTTACATACGGGTTACGGTTAGGCTGAGGGTTAGGGTTAGGGTTAGAATACAGTTAGGGTTAGGGTTAGGGTTAGAGTACGGGTTAGGGTTAGTGTTAGGGTTAGGGTTAGGGTACGGGTTAGGGTTAGGGTATGGGTTAGGGTTAGGGTTAGGGTTAGGGTTAGGGTTAGGGTTAGGGTATGGGTTAGGGTTAGGATTAGGGTTAGAGTACGGTGTAGAGTTAGTGTTAGTGTAAGGGTGAGGGTTAGAGTACGGGTTTGGGTTAGTGTTAGGGTATGGGTTTGTTTTACCATTTGGGTACGGGTTAGGGAAAGTTTTAGGGTTAGGGTTAGGGTTAGGGTACGTGTTAGGGTTAAGGACGGGTTAGAGTTATGTTTAGGTTAGGGTACGGGTTAGTTTTTTGGTTAGGGTAAGAGTTATTGTTAGGTTATGGGATAGGGTTAGTGTACGTTTTAGGGTTAGGTTTAGGTTTAGGGTTAGGGTTAGAGTACGGGTTAGGGTTAGTGTTAGGGTTAGAGTTAGTGTTAGTGTACGGATAGGGTTAGGGTTAGGGTTAGGGACGGGTTAGGGTTAGGGTTATGGTACCGGTTAGGGTTACAGTACAGGTTAGGGTTAGGGTGAGGGATAGGGTTAGGGTTAGAGTATGATAAGGGTTAGGGTTAGGGTTAGGTTTTGAGTACGGGTTAGGGTTAGTGTTAGGGTTAGGGTTTGGGTTAGGGTACGGGTTAGGGTTAGGGTTAGGTTTAGGGTTAGAGTACGGGTAGGATTAGTGTTAGAATTAGGGTTAGGGTTAGGGTTAGTGTACGGGTTAGGGTTAGGGTTAGGGTTAGGTTTAGGGTACGGTGTAGGGTTAGTGTTAGGGTTAGGTTTGGGTTTAATGTACAGTTTAGGCTTAGGGTTAGGTTTAGGGTTAGGATACGGGTTAGGGTTAGGTTTCGGGCACAGGATAGGGTTAGCGTACGGGTTAAATTTAGGGTTATGGTTAGGTTTAAGTCACGGGTTAGGGTTAGGGTTCAGGTTAGTGTTAGATTTTGTGTGCGGGTAGGGTTAGTGTTAGGATTAGTGTAAGGGTTAGGGTTAGGTTTAGGGTCAGGGTTAGATTTAGGGTTAGTGTTAGGGTACGGGTTAGGTTTACCATTTGGGTACGGGTTCGTGTAAGGGTTAGGGTTAGGCTTATGGTTAGGGTTTAGGGTTAGAGATAGGATTAGGCTACGGGTGGGGTTAGGGTACGGGTTAGGGTTAGGGTTAAGGTTCGGGTTAGGGTTTGGGTACGGGCTAGGGTTACGTTTAGCGTTAGGGTATGGGTTAGGTTTAGGGTTAGGGTTCGTGTACGGTTTAGGGTTAGGGTACGGGATAGGGTTAGTGTTAGGGTCAGGGTTAGGGTTAGGTTAGGGTCCGGGTTAGGGTTAGGGTTAGGGTTAGGGTTAGCCCTAGGGTATGGGTTAGGGTTACTGTTAGGGTTTGCGTACGGGTTAGGGTTAGGGTTAGGGTATGGGATAGGTTTGGCTACGGGTTAGGTAGAGGGTTAGGGGTACGTTTAGGTTTCGGTTTAGGGTTAGGGTTAGGTTTAGGTTTAGGGTTAGGGTATGGGTTAGGCTTAGTGTATGGGTTAGGGTTAGGATTAGGGTCAGGGTTAGGGTAGGTTTAGGGTACGAGTTAGGGATAGGGTTAGGTTTAGCGTACGGGTTAGGATTAGGGTTAGGTTTAAAATACGGGTTAGGTTTAGGTTACCGGTTAGGGATAGGGTTATGGTCATGGTTAGGTTTAGGGTTAGGGTACGAGTTAGGGTTAGGGTTAGTGTACGGGTTAGGGTTAGGGTTATAGTACGGGTTAGGGTTACAGTACGGGTTAGGGTTAGGTTGAGGGTTAGGGTTAAGGTTAGAGTACGGTTAGGGTTAGGGTTAGGGTTAGGTTTAGAGTATGTGTTAGCGTTAGTGCTAGGGTTAGGGTTAGGGTTAAGTTTAGGGTTAGGGTACGGGTTAGGGTTAGGGAATGGTACGGGTTAGGGTTACAGTACGGGTTACGGTTAGGGTGAGGTTTAGGGTTAGGGTTAGAATACGGTTAGGGTTAGGGTTAGGGTTAGGGTTAGAGTACGGATTAGGTTTAGTGTTAGGGTTAGGATTAGGGTTAGGGTTAGAGTACTGGTTAGGTTTAGTGTTAGGGTTAGGGTTAGGGTACGGGTTAGGGTTAGGGTTAGGGTTAGAGTACGGTGTAGGGTTAGTGTTAGTGTAAGGGTTAGGGTTACAGTACGCGTTTGGGTTAGTGTTAGGGTATGGGTTAGTTTTACCGTTTGGGTACGGGTTAGGGAAAGTGTTAGGGTAGGGTTAGGGTTAGGGTACGTGTTAGGGTTAGGGTTTGGGGACGGGTTAGAGTTACGTTTAGGGTTAGGGTACGGGTTAGTTTTAGGGTAGGGAAAGGGTTAGTGTTAGGTTATGGGATAGGGTTAGTGTACGGGTTAGGGTTAGGTTTAGGGTTAGGGTTAGGGTTAGAGTACTGGTTAGGGTTAGTTTTAGGGTTAGAGTTAGTGTTAGTGTACGGATAGGGTTAGGGTTAGGATTAGGGTACGGCTTAGCGTTAGGGTTATGGTACCGGTTAACGTTACCGTACAGGTTAGGGTTAGGGTGAGGGTTAGGGTTAGGGTTAGAGTACGATTAGGATTAGGGTTAGGTTTAGAGTACGGGTTAGGGTTAGGGTTAGGGTTAGGGTTATGGTACGGGTTAGGGTTAGGGTTAGGTTTAGGGTTAGAGTACGGGTAGGATTAGTGTTACGGTTAGGGTTAGGGTTAGGGTTAGTGTACGGGTTAGGGTTAGGGTTAGGTTTAGGGTACGGGGTAGGGTTAGTGTTAGGGTTAGGTTTGGGTTTAATGTACGATTTAGGCTTAGGGTTAGGTTTAGGGTTAGGATACGGGTTAGGGTTAGGTTTCGGGTACAGGATAGGGTTAGCGTATGGGTTAAGTTTAGGGTTATGGTTAGGTTTAGGTCACAGGTTAGGGTTAGGGTTAGGGTTAGGGTTAGATTTTGTGTGCGGGTAAGGTTAGTGTAAGGATTAGTGTAACGGTTAAGGTTAGGTTTAGGGTCTGGGTTAGATTTAGGGTTAGTGTTAGGGTACGGGTCAGGGTTAGGGTTGTGGTTAGGGTACGGGTTAGTTTTGGGGTTAGGGTATGGGTTAGGGTTATGGTTAAGTTTAGGGTTAGCGTTAGGGTATGGGTTAGGGTTAGGTTACGGTTAAGGGTTATGGTTTGGGTTAGGGTTTGGGTTAAGTTTGGTGTGGGTTATGGTTATGGTTAGGGTTAGGGTTAGAGTACGGGTTTGGGTTAGTGTTAGGGTATGGGTTAGGTTTACTGTTTGTGTACGGGTTAGTGTAAGGTTTAGGGTTAGGGTTAGGGTTAGGGTACGTGTTATGGTTAGGGTTTGGGTACGGGTTAGGATTAGGGATAGATTTATGGTACGGGTTAGGTTTAGGGTTGGGGTTACGGTACGGGTTATTTTTAGGGTTATGGTACAGGTTAGGGTTACAGTTAATGTTAGGGTTAGTGTTAGGTTATGGGTTAGGTTTAGGGTACGGGTAAGGGTTATGGTTAGGGTTACGGTTAGGTTTAGGTTAAGGGTTCACGTTAGGCTTAGGGTTAGGGTTAGGGTTAGTGCTAGGGTATGGTTAGGGTTACTGTTAGTGTTTGGGTACGGGTTAGGGTTAGGGTTAGGTTACGATTAAGGTTTGGGTACGGGTTAGGTCAAGGGTTACGTTTAGGTTTAGGGTACGGGTTAGGTTTAGGGTTAGGGTAAGGGTTAGTGTTAGGGTACGGGTTAAGGTTAGAGTACGGATTAGGGTTAGGTTTAGGGTTAGGGTTAGGGTTAGAGTATGGGTTAGGGTTAGTGTTACGGTTAGGGTTAGGGTTAGGGCTAGGGTACAGGTTAGGGTTAGGTTTAGGGTACGGGATAGGGTTAGTGTAAGGGATAAGTTTAGGTTTAGGTTTAGGTTTAGGTTTAGGTTTAGGGTTAGGGTACGGTTTAGGGTTAGGTTTAGGTGTGGGTTAGGGTTAGGGTACAGGTTAGGGTTAGGTTTAGCGTCAGGGTTAGTATTAGGGATAGGGTTATGGTACGGGTTAGGGTTAGGGTTTGGGTTACGTTACGGGTTAGTTTTAGGGTTAGGGTACGGTTTAGGGTTACAGTTAAGGTTAGGGTTAGTGCTAGGTTATGGGTTAGGGTTAGGGTACGGGTAAGGGTTATGTTTAGGTTTACGGTTAGGTTTAGGTTTAGGGTGCGGGTTAGGCTTAGGGTTAGGGTTAGGGTTAGCGCTAGGATATGGGTTAGGGTTACTGGTAGTGTTTGGGTACGGGTTAGGGTTAGTGTATGGGATAGGTTTGGGTACGGGTTAGGACAAGGATTACGGTTAGGTTTAGGGTACGGGTTAGGGTTATAGATAGGGTTAGGGTTAGGGTTAGGGTACGGGTTAGTGTTAGTGTACGGGTTAGGGTTAGGGTCAGTGTTAGGGTTAGGGTACGAGTTAGGGTTAGATTTAGGGTACGGTTAAGTGTTATGGTTAGCGTTAGGGTTAGGGTTAAGTTTAGGGTGCGGTTTAGGGTTAGGGTTAGGGTTAGGTTTAGAGTACTGGTTTGGGTTAGTGTTATGGTATGGGTTAGGTGTACCGTTTGGGTACGGGTTAGGTAAGGGTTAGGGTTAGGTTTAGGGGTTAGGGTTAGAGTTAGTGTTAGGCTATGGGATAGGGATAGAGTACGGGTTAGGGTTAAGTTTAAGGTTAGGGTAAGGTTTAGGGTTATAGTACGGGTATGGGTTAGAGATAGGTTTAGGTTTAGGGTTAGAGTATGGTTAGGGATAGTGTTAGGGTTAGGGTTAGTGTTAGGGTACCGGTTAGGGTTAGCGTATGGGTTAGGGTTGCGTTTAGGGTTAGGGTTTGTTAGAGTACGGGCTAGGGTTAGTGTTAGGGTTAGGGTTAGGGTTAGGGTTAGGGTATGGGTTAATTTTAGTTTTAGTGTACGTGTCAGGGTTACGGTTAAGTTTAGGGTTAGGGTTAGGGTATGGGTTAGGGTTAGGGTACGGGTAATTGTTAGGGTTAGGGTTAGGGTTAGTGTTAGAGCTAGGGTATAGTTTAGGGTTACTGGTAGGGTTTGGGTACGGGTTAGGGTTAGGTTTAGGTTACGGGTTAGGTCAAGGGTTAGGATTAGGTTTAGTGTTAGTGTACGGGATAGGGTTAGAGCACGGGTTAGGGTTAGGTTTAGGGTTAGGGTATGGGTTAGGTTTAGGATACGGGTTAGGGTTAGGGTTATTGTCAGGGTTAGGGTTAGGGTTAGGGTATGAATTAGGGTTAAGGTTAGGGTACGGGTTAGGTTTAGGGTTGTGGTATGGGTTCGGGTTACATTACGTGTTTGGGTTAGTGTTAGGGTTAGGTTTAGGGTTAGAATACGGTTAGGGTTAGGGATAGAGTACGGGTTAGGTTAGGGTTAGGGTTAGGGTTACGGTTAGGGTTAGGGTACGGGTTAGGGTTAGAGTTAGGGTTAGGGTTAGAGTACGGGGTAGGGTTAGTGTTAGTGTTAGGGTTAGGGTTAATGTACGGGTTAGGCTAAGGGTCAGGTTTAGGGTTAGTTTACGGGTTAGGGTTAGGTTAAGGGTACGTGATAGGGTTAGCGTTCGGGTTAAGTTTAGGGTTAGGGTTAGGCTTAGGTTATGGGTTAGGGTTAGGTTTAGGTGTGGGTTAGGGTTAGGGTATGGGTTAGGGTTAGGTTTAGGGTCAGGTTTTGGTTTAGGGTTAGTGTTAGGTTACGGGTTAGGGTTAGGGTTGGGGTTAGGGTATGGGTTAGTGTTAGGTTTAAGTTACGGGTTAGGGTTACGGTTAAGGTAGGGTTAGGTTTAGGGTATGGGTTAGGGTTAGGTTACGGTTAAAGGTTATGGTTTGGGTGAGGGTTAGGGTTCAGTTAAGGGTGCAGGTTTGGTTTAGGGTTAGGGTTAGAGTACGTGTTTGGGTTAGTGTTAGGGTACGGGTTAGGTTTACCGTTTGGGTACGGGTTAGGGTAAGGGTTAGGGTTAGGGTTAGTGTTAAGGTACGGGTTAGGGTTAGGGTACGGGTTAGGTCTAGGTTTAGCTTTAGGATTAGCATGCGGGTTAGTGTTAGGGTTAGGGTACAGGATTAGTTTTAGGGTTAGGGTCAGTGTTAGGGTTAAGTTAAGGTTAGGGTTAGGGTTAGGGTATGAGTTCGGGTTACGGTACGAGTTAGGGTTAGTGTTAGGGTTAGGGTTAGGTTTATAGTAGGGGGTTAGGTTAGTACGTGTTTGGTTTAGTGTTAGGGTTATGGTTAGTGTTAGGGTTAGGGTTAAGGTTAGAGTAAGAGTTAGGTTTAGGTGTAGGGTTAGGGTTAGTTTAGAGTAGGGGTAAGGGTTAGTGTTAGGGTTAGGGTTAGGGTTAGCGTTAGGGTAAGTTTAGGGTTAGGGTTAGGGTTAGCGTACGGGTTAGGGTTAGGGTTAGGGTTAGGGTTAGGGTTAGGGTTACGGTACGGTTTAGGGTTAAGGTTACGGTACGGGATAGGTTTAGTGTACGTTTAGGTCTAGGGTTTGGGTTAGGTTTAGTGTGCGGGTTAGGGATAGGGTTAGGGTTAGGGTACGTGTTAGGGTTAGGGTTTGGGTACGGGTTAGGGTTACGTTAGGGTTAGGGTACGGGTTAGGGATAGTGTTAGGTTTAGTTTTAGTGTTAGGGTACAGGTTAGTGTTAGATTACGGGTTAGGGTTACGTTTAGGGTTAGGGTTAGGTTTAGAGTACATGTTAGGGTTAGTGTTAGGGTTTGGGTTAAGGTTAGGGTTAGAGTATGGCATAGGGTTAGTGTTAGGGTTAGGGTTAGGGTTAGGGTACATTTTAGGGTTAGGTTTAGGGTACGAGATATGGTTAGTGTACGGGAGAAGTTTAGGGTTAGGATTAGGTTTAGGTTACGGGTTAGGGTTAGGGTACGGGTAAGGGTTATGGTTAGGGTTAGGGTTAGGTTTAGGTTTAGGGTTCGGGTTAGGCTTAGGGTTAGGGTTACGTTTAGCGCTAGGGTATGGGTTAGGGTTATTCTTAGGTTTGGGGTACGGGTTAGGGTTAGGGTTAGGGTACGGATAAGGTTGGGTAC
Source organism: Urocyon cinereoargenteus (assembly GCA_032313775.1). Lineage (NCBI taxonomy): Eukaryota > Metazoa > Chordata > Mammalia > Carnivora > Canidae > Urocyon > Urocyon cinereoargenteus. The sequence continues at coordinate 72,642,531 of JAVLSZ010000011.1, read as the reverse complement.
GTGTTAGGTCAAGGGTTGGGATTAGGTATAGGGTATGGGATAGGTTTAGGGTCAGGTTTAGGGTTAGGATTAGGGTATGGGTTAGGTTTAGGGTACGGGTTAGGGTTAGCGTATGGGTTAAGTTTAGGGTTAGTTTTAGGTTTAGGTTACGGGTTAGGGTTAGGGTACGGGTTAGGGTTAGGTGTAGGTGAGGGTTAGGGTTAGGGTTAGGGTTAGGGTTAGGGTTAGGGCACAGTTTAGGGTTAGGTTTAGGGTCAGGGTTAGCGTTAGGGATAGGGTTAGGGTAAGGGTTAGTGTTAGGGTTGGGGTTAGGTTTAGGGTTAGGTTACTGGTTAGGGTTTGGTAAAGGGTACGGGATAGGGTTAGCGTACGGGTTAAGTTTAGGTTTTGGGTTAGGCTTAGGTTACGGGTTAGGGTTAGGTTTAGGTGTGGGTTAGGGTTAGGGTTAGTGTTAGGGTTAGGGTTAGGGTTGGCGTTAAGGTCCGGGTTAATTTTAGGTTTAGGGTACTGGTCAGGGTTACGGTTAAGTTTAGGGTTAGGGTTAGGGTATGTGTTAGGGTTAGGGTACGGTTAATGCTTAGAGTTAAGGTTAGGGTTAGTGTGAGCGCTAGGTTATGGTTTAGGGTTACTGTTAAGGGTTGGGTACGGGTTAGGGTTAGGGTTAGGTTACGGGTTAGGTCAAGTGTTAGGATTAAGGTTAGTGTTAGGGTACGGGATAGGGTTAGAGCACGAGTTAGAGTTAGGTTTAGGGTTAGGGTATGGGTGAGGTTTAGGATACGGGTTAGGTTTAGGCTTAGGGTCAGGGTGAGGGTTAGGGTTAGGGTACGAATTAAGGTTAGGGTTAGGGTACGGGATAGGGTTAGGGTTATGGTATGGGTTAGGGTTACAGTACGTGTTAGGGTTAGGGTGAGGGTTAGGGTTAGGGTTAGAATATGGTTAGGGTTAGGGATAGAGTACGGGTTAGGGTTAGTGTTAGGTTTAGGGTTAGGGTTAGGGTACGGTTTAGGTTTAGGGTTAGGGTTAGGGTTAGAGTACGGGATAGGGTTAGTGTTAGGTTTAGGGTTAGGGTTAGGGTTAGGGTACGGGTTAGGGTTAGAGTTAGGGTTAGGGTTAGAGTACGGGTTAGGTTTAGTGTTAGGGTTAGGGTTAGGGTTAGGGTTAGGGTACGAGTTACGGTTAGGATTAGGGTTAGTGTAGAGTACGGGGTAGGGTTAGTGTTAGGGTTAGGGTTAGGGGTAGAGTACGGGTTAGGGTGAGTGTTAGGGTATGGATGAGGGTTATGGTTAGGGTACGGGTTAGGGTTAGGGTTAGGGTAAGTGTTAGAGTACGGGGTAGGTTTAGTGTTAGGTTAGGGTTAGGGTTAGAGTACGGGTTTGGGTTAGTGTTAGGGTACAGGTTAGGTTTACCGTTTGGGTACGGGTTAGGGTAAGGGTTAGGGTTAGGGTACGTGTTAGGGTTAGGGTTTGGGTAGGGTTTAGGGTTACGTTTAGGGTTAGGGTACGGGTTAGGTTTAGGGTTAGGGTAAGGGTTTGTGTTAGGTACGGGATAGGGTTAGAGCACGGGTTAGGGTTAGGTTTAGGGTTATGGTTAGGGTTAGAGTACGGATTAGGGTTAGTGTTAGTGTTAGGGTTAGGGTTAGTGCACGGATAGGGTTAGGGTTAGGGTTAGGGTTAGGGTTAGGGTACGGGTTATGGTTAGGTTTAGGGTACAGGATAGGGTTAGTGTACGGGTTAAGTTTAGGGTTAGGGTTAGGTTTAGGTTATGGGTTAGAGTTAGGGTACCGGTTAGGGTTAGGTTTAGGTGCGGGTTAGGGTTAGGGTACAGGTTAGGGTTAGGTTTAGGGTCAGGGTTAGGGTTAGGGATAGGATTATGGTACGGGTTAGGATTAGGTTTGGGGTTAGGGTACAGGTTAGTTTTAGGGTTAGGGTATGGGTTAGGGTTACAGTTAAGGGTAGGGTTATTGTTAGGGTATGGGTTAGGGTAAGGGTACGGGTAAGGGTTATGGTTAGGGTTAGGGTTAGGTTTAGGTTTAGGGTGAGGGTTAGGCTTAGGGTTAGGGCTAGGTTTAGCGCTAAGGTATGGGTTAGGGTTACTGTTAGGTTATGGGTACAGGTTAGGGTTAGGGTTAGGGTACGGGATAGGGTTGGGTACGGGTTAGGTCAAGGGTTAGGGTTAGGTTTAGGGTACGGGTTAGGGTTAGGGTTAGGTTTAGGGTTAGGGTTAGGGTATGTGTTAGGTTTAGGGTACGGGTTAGGGTTAGGGTTAGGGTCAGGTTTACTGTTAGGGATAGGGTACGAGTTAAGGTTAGGGTTAGGTTTAGGGTACGTGTTAGGGTTAGGGTTAGGGTTAGAGTACGGGTAGGGTTAGTGTTAGGGTTAGGGTTGGGGTTAAAGTACGGTTTAGGCTTAGGGTTAAGTTAGGGTTAAGATACGGGTTAGGATTAGGTTTAAGGTACGGGATAGGGTTAGCGAACGGTTTAAGTTTAGGGTTAGGGTTCGGTTTAGGTTACGGGTTAGGGTTAGGGTACGGGTTAGGGTTAGGTTTAGGGTGCAAGTTGGGTTAGGTTTAGGGTTAGTGTAAGGTTTGGATTAGGTTTAGGGTCAGGGTTAGGAATAGGGTTAGTGTTAGGTTATTTGTTAGGGTTAGGGTTGGGGTTAGGGTCCGGGTTAGTTTTAGGGTTAGCTTACGGATTAGGGTTATGGTTAAGGGTAGAGTTAGGGTTAGGTTATGTGTTAGGGTTAGGTTACGGTTAAGGGTTATGGTTTGGGTTAGGGTTAGGGTTAGGGTTAAGTTTAGGGTGCGGGTTAGGGTTAGGGTTAGGGTTACGGTTAGGGTTAGAGTACGGATTTGGGTTAGTGTTCCAGTACGGGTTAGGTTTACCGTTTGGGTACGGGTTCGAGTACGGGTTACGGTTAGGCTTAGGGTTAGGGGTTAGGGTTAGAGTTAGGAATAGGCTACGGGTAGGGTTAGGGTACGGGTTAGGGTTAGGGTTAAGGTTTGGTTAGGGTTAGTGTACGCGTTAGGGTTAGGGTTAGCGTTAGTGTTAGGGACTCGGTATGGGTTAGGGTTAAGGTTAGGGTACGGGATAGGGTTAGTGTACGTGTTAGGGCTAGGGTTAGGTTTAGGTTTAATGTGCGGGTTAGGGTTAGGGTTAGGGTTTGGGTTCGGGCTAGGGTTACGTTTAGGGTTAGGGTATGGGTTAGGTTTAGGGTTAGGGTTCGGGTACGGTTTAGGGTTAGGGTACGGGATAGGGTTATTTTTAGGGTCAGGGTTAGGGTTAGTTTTGGGTCCGGGTTAGTGTTAGGGTTAGGGCTAGGGTTAGCGCTAGGCTATGGATTAGGGTTACTGTTAGGGTTTGCGTACGGTTTAGGGTTAGGGTTAGGGTACGGGATAGGTTTGGGTACGGGTTAGGTCAAAGGTTAGGGTTAGGTTTAGGGTACGGGTTAGGGTTAGCGTTATTTTTAGGGTTAGGGTTAGGGTGTGGTTTATGCTTAGGGTACGGGTTAGGGTTAGGGTTAGGGTCAGGGTTAGGGATAGGTTTAGGGTACGAGTTAGTGTTAGGGTTAGGTTTAGGGTACGGGTTAGGTTTAGGGTTAGGTTTAAATTACGGGTTAGATTTATGGTATGGGTTAGGGTTAGGTTTAGGGTCAGGGTTAGGGTTAGGGTTAGGGTACGAGTTAGGGTTAGGGTTAGGGTACGGTTTAGGGTTAGGGTTATGGTATGGGTTAGGGTTACAGTACGGGGTAGGGTTAGGGTGAGGGTTAGGGTTAGTGTTAGAGTATGGTTAGGGTTAGGGTTAGGGTTAGGGTTAGCGCTAGGGTATGGGTTAGGGTTACTGTTAGTGTTTGGGTACGGGTTAGGGGTATGGTACAGGATAGGTTTGGGTACAGTTTAGGTCATGGGTTAGGGTTAGGTTTAGGGTACGTGTTAGGGTTAAGCTTAGGTTTAGGGTTAGTGTTAGGGTATGGGTTATGCATAGGGTATGAGTTAGTATTAGGTTTAGGGTCAGGGTTAGGGTTAGGGTTAGGGTATGGTTAAGGTTAGTGTTAGGGTTAGAGTACGGGTTACGGATATTGTTAGAGTTAGGGTTAGGCTTAGGGTTAAGGTTAGGGTTAGGATTATTATACAGGTTAGGCTAAGGGTTAGGTTTAGGGATAGGATACGGGTTAGGGTTAGATTTATGGTAAGGGATAGGGTTAGCGTACGGGTTAAGTTTAGGTTTAGGTTTAGGTTTCGCTTACGGGTTAGGGTTAGGGTACGGGTTAGGGTTAGGTTGAGGTTGGGGGTTAGTGTTAGGGTTAGGGTTAGTGTAAGGGTTAGGGTTAGGTTTAGGGTCAGGGTTAGGGTTAGGGTTAGTGTTAGGTTACGGATTAGGGTTAGGGTTGAGGTTAGTGTACGGGTTAGTTTTAGAATTCGGGTACGGTTTAGGGTTATGGTTAAGGTTAGGGTTAGGGTTAGGATATGGGTTAGGGTTAGGGTTACGGTTAAGGGTTATGGTTTGGGTTATTGTTAGTGTTAAGTTTAGGGTGCGGGTTAGGGTTAGGGTTAGAGCCCGTGTTTGGGTTAGTGTTAGGGCATGGGTTAGGTTTACCGTTTGGGTACGGGTTAGGGTAAGGGTTAGGGTTAGCGTTAGATTTAGGGGTTATTTTAGGGTTAGGGTTAGGCTACGGTAGGTTTAGTGTACGGGTTAGGGTTTGGGTTAGTGTTCGGGTTAGGGTTAGTGTACGGGTTAGGGTTAGGTAAGGGTTACAGTTAGTGTTAGGGTTAGTGTTAGGGTTACGGTAAGGGTTAGGATTAAGGTTACGGTAAGGGATAGGGTTAGTGTACGTGTTAGGTCTAGGGTTAGGGTTAGGTTTAGTGTGCGGGTTAGGGTTATGGTTATGGTTAGGGTTAGGGTTAGGATTAGGTTACGTGTTAGGGTTAGGGTGTGGGTACGGGTTAGGGTTACGTTTAGGGTTAGGGTACGGGTTAGGTTTAGGGTTAGGGTAAGGGTTAGTGTTAGGGTACAGGTTAGGATTAGAGTACCGGTTAGGGTTAGGTTTAGGGTTAGGTTTAGTTTTAAAGTACGGGTTAGGGTTAGTGTTAGGGTTAGTGTACGGATATTGTTAGGGTTAGGGTTAGGGTTAGTGTACGGGTTAGGGTTAGGTTTAGGGTACGGAATAGGTTTAGTGTTCAGGTTAAGTTTACAGTTAGGGTTAGGTTTAGGTTACGGGTTAGGGTTATGGTACGGGTTAGGGTTAGGTTTAGGGTACAGGTTAGGGTTAGGTTTAGGGTACGAGATAGGGTTAGTGTACGGGATAAGTCTAGGGTTAGGTTTAGGTTAGGTTACGAGTTAGGGTTAGGGTACGGGTTAGGGTTAGGTTTAGGTGCGGGTTAGGCTGAGGGTACGGGTTAGGGTTAGGTTTAGGGTCAGGGTTAGGTTTAGGCATAGGGTTATGGTACGGGTTAGGGTTAGGGTGGGGTTATGGTACGGGTTAGTTTTAGGGTTAGGACATGGGTTAGGGTTACGGTTAAGGTTAGGGTTAGTGTTAGGTTATGGTTTAGGGTTAGGGTACGGGTAAGGGTTATGGTTAGGTTTACGGTTAGGTTTAGGTTTAGGGTGCAGTTTAGGCTTTGGGTTAGGGTTAGAGTTAGCGCTAGGGTATGGGTTAGGGTTACTCTTAGGGTTTGGGTACGGGTTAGGTTTAGAGTTAGGGTATGGGATAGGGTTGCGTACGGGTTAGGACAAGGACTAGGGTTAGGTTTAGGGTACGGGATAGGGGTAGGGTTAGGTTAGGGTTAGGGATAGGGTATGGGTTAGGTTTAGGGTACGGGTTAGGGTAGGGTTAGGGTCAGGGTTAGGGTTAGGGTTAGGGAACGACTTAGGGTTAGGGTTAGGTTTAGGGTACGGGATAGGATTAGTGTATGGGATAAGTTTAGGGTTAGTTTTAGGTTAGGTTGCGGTTTAGGGTTAGGATATGGGTTAGTGTTAGGTTTAGGTGCGGATTAGGGTTAGGGTACGGGTTAGGGTTAGGTTTAGGGTCAGGGTTAGGATTAGGGATAGTGTTATGGTACGAGTTAGGGTTAGGGTTGGGTTAAAGTACGGGTTAGTTTTAGGGTTTGGGTACAGGATAAGGTTACGGTTAAGGTTAGGGTTAGTGTTAGGTTATGGGTTAGGGTTAGGGTACGGGTAAGGGTTATGGTTAGGGTTACGGTTAGGGTCAGTGTTAGGGTTAGGGTATGAGTTAGGGTTAGGGTTAGGTACGGTTAAGGGTTATGGTTAGGGTTGGTTTAGGGTTAGGGTTAGGGTGCGGTTTAAGGTTAGGGTTAGGGTTAGGGTTAGTGTACGGGTTTGGGTTAGTGTTAGGGTATGGGTTAGGTTTACCATTTGTGTACGGGTAGGGTAAGGGTTAGGGTTAGGGTTAGGGTTAGGGTTAGGGGATAGGGTAAGAGTTAGTGTTAGGCTACGGGTTAGGGTTAGAGTATGGGTTAGTGTTAGGTTTAGGGTTAGGGTTAGGTTTAGGGTTATAGTACGGTTTAGGATTAGAGTTAGGGTTAGGTTTTGGGTTAGAGTACGGGTTAGGGATAGTGATAGGGTTAGGGTTAGTGTTAGGGTACGGGTTAGGGTTAGAGTACGGGTTAGGGTTACGTCTAAGGTTCGGGTTAGGGTTAGAGTACGGGTTAGGGTTAGTGTTAGGGTTAGGGTTAGGGTTAGGGTTAGGGTTAGAGTACGGATAGGGTTAGGGTTTGGGTTAGGGTTAGGGTACGGGTTAGGGTTAGGTTTAGGGTACGGGATAGGTTTAGCGTACGGGTTAAGTTTAGGGTTAGGCTTAGGTTTAGGTTACGGGTTAGGCTTAGGGTACGTGTTAGGGTTAGGTTTAGGTGAGGGTTAGGGTTAGTGTTAGGGTACCGGTTAGGGTTAGGATTAGGGTTAGAGTACGGGTAGGGTTAGTGTTAGGGTTAGGGTTAGGGTTATTGTACGCGTTAGGCTAAGGGTTAGGTTTAGGGTTAGGATACGGGTTAGGGTTAGGTTTATGGTAAGGGATAGGGTTAGCGTACGGGTTAAGTTTAGGGTTAGGTTTAGGTTTAGGTTACGGGTTATGGTTAGGGTACGGTTAGGGTTAGTTTGAGGGTGCGGGTTAGGGTTAGGGTCAGGGTTAGGGTTTGGGTTAGTGTTAGGTTACGGATTAGGGTTAGGGTACGGGTTAGTGTTAGGTTTAGGTGCGGGTTAGGGTTAGGGTCAGGGTTAGGGTTAGGTTTAGTGTTAGGTTATGGATTAGGGTTAGGGTACGGGTTAGTGTTAGGTTTAGGTGCGGGTTAGGGTTAGGGTACGGGTTAGGGTTAGGTTTAGGGTCAGGGTTAGGGTTAGGGTTAGGGTACGAGTTAGGGTTAGGGTCAGGGTATGGCTTAGGGTTAGGGTTTTTGGTACGGGTTAGGGTTACAGCGGGTTAGGGTTAGGGTGAGGGTTAGGGTTAGGGTTAGAGTATGGTTAAGGTTAGTGTTAGGTTTAGAGTACGGGTTAGGGATAGTGTTAGGGTTAGGGTTAGGGTTAGGGTTAGGGTTATTGTACGGGTTAGGCTAAGGGTTAGGTTTAGGGTTAGGATACGGGTTAGGTTTAGTTTTATGGTATGGTATAGGGTTAGCGTATGGGTTAAGTTTAGGGTTAGGTTTAGGTTTAGGTTACGGGTTAGGGTTAGGGTACAGTTAGGGTTAGGTTGAGGGTGCGGGTTAGGGTTAGGGTTAGGGTTAGTGTAAGGGTTAGGGTTAGATTTAAGTTCAGTGTTAGGGTTAGGGTTAGTGTTAGGCTACGGATTAGGGTTAGGGTTGAGGTTAGTGTACGGGTTAGTTTTAGAGTTCGGGTACGGTTTAGGGTTATGGTTAAGGTTAGGGTTAGGGTTAGGGTATGGGTTAGGGTTAGGTTACGGTTAAGGGTTACGGTTTGGGTTAGCGTTAGTGTTAAGTTTAGGGTGCGGGTTAGGGTTAGGGTTAGAGCACGTGTTTGGGTTAGTGTTAGGGTACGGGTTAAGTTTACCGTTTGGGTACGGGTTAGGGTAAGGGTTAGGTTTAACGTTAGGTTTAGGGGTTATTTTAGGGTTAGGGTTAGGCTACGGTAGGGTTAGGGTACGGGTTAAGGTTAGGGTTAGGGTTCGGGTTAGAGTTAGTGTACGGGTTAGGGTTAGGTAAGGGTTACGGTTAGTGTTAGGGTTAGTGTTAGGGTTACGGTACGGGTTAGGGTTAAGGTTACGGTAAGGGATAGGGTTAGTGTACGTGTTAGGTCTAGGGTTAGGGTTAGGTTTAGTGTGCGGGTCAGGGTTATGGTTAGGGTTAGTGTTAGGGTTAGGATTAGGTTACGTGTTAGGGTTAGGGTTTGGGTATGGGTTAGGGTTACGTTAGGGTTAGGGAACGGTTTAGGTTTAGGGTTAGGGTAAGGGTTAGTGTTAGGGTACGGGTTAGGGTTAGAGTACCGTTAGGGTTAGGTTTAGGGTTAGGTTTAGTGTTAGAGTACGGGTTAGGGTTAGTGTTAGGGTTAGTGTACGGATATTGTTAGGGTTAGGTTAGGGTTAGTGTATGGGTTAGGGTTAGGTTTAGGGTACGGAATAGGTTTAGTGTTCAGGTTAAGTTTATAGTTAGGGTTATGTTTAGGGTACGGAATAGGTTTAGTGTTCAGGTTAAGTTTATATTTAGGGTTAGGTTTAGGTTACGGGTTAGGGTTAGGGTACAGGTTAGGGTTAGGTTTAGGGTACAGGTTAGGGTTAGGTTTAGGGTACGGGATAGGGTTAGTGTACGGGATAAGTTTAGGGTTAGGTTTAGGTTAGGTTACAGTTTAGGGTTAGGGTACGGGTTAGAGTTAGGTTTAGGTGAGGGTTAGTGTTAGGGTTCGGGATAGGGTACGGGTTAGGGTTAGGTTTAGGGTCAGGGTTAGGATTAGGGATAGGGTCATGGTACAGGTTAGGGTTAGGGTTGGGGTTACAGTACGGGTTAGTTTTAGGGTTAGGGTACGGGTTAAGGTTACGGTTAAGGTTAGGGTTAGTGTTAAGTTATGGGTTAAGGTTAGGGTACGGGTAAGGGTTATGGTTAGGGTTACGGTTAGGGTCAGTGTTAGGGTTAGGGTACAAGTTAGGGTTAGGGTTAGGTACGGTTAAGGGTTATGGTTAGGGTTAGTGTTAGGGTTAAGTTTAGTGTGCGGTTTAGGGTTAGGGTTAGGGTTAGGGTTAGAGTACAGGTTTGGGTTATTGTTAGGGTACAGGTTAGGTTTACCGTTTGGGTACGGGTTAGGGTAAGGGTTAGGGTTAGTTTTAGGGTTAGGGGGTAGGGTAAGAGTTAGTGTTAGGCTACGGGTTAGGTTTAGAGTATGGGTTAGTGTTAGGTTTAGGGTTAGGGTTTGGTTTAGGGTTATAGTATGGGTTAGGATTAGAGTTAGGGTTAGGTTTTTGTTAGAGTACGGGTTAGGGATAGTGTTAGGGTTAGGGTCAGTGTTAGGGTACTGGTTAGGGTTAGAGTACGGGTTAGGGTTAGTGTTAGGGTTAGGGTTAGTGTTAGAGTACGGATAGGGTGAGGGTTAGGGTTAGGGTTAGGGTTGAGGTTAGGGTACGGGTTAGTTTTAGGGTTAGTGTATGGGTTAGGGTTACGGTTAAGTTTAGGGTTAGGGTTATGGTATGGGTTAGGGTTACGATACGTGTTAGGGTTAGGGTGAGGGTTGAGGTTAGGGTTAGAATACGGTTAGGGTTAGGGATAGAGTACGGGTTAGGGTTAGGGTTAGGGTCAGGGTTAGGGTTAGGGTTAGGGTTAGGGAACGACTTAGGGTTAGGGTTAGGTTTAGGGTACGGGATAGGATTGGTGTACGGGATAAGTTTAGGGTTAGTTTTAGGTTAGGTTACGGTTTAGGGTTAGGGTACGGGTTAGTGTTAGGTTTAGGTGCGGGTTAGGGTTAGAGTACCGGTTAGGGTTAGGTTTAGGGTTAGCTTTAGTGTTAGAGTACGGGTTAGGGTTAGTGTTAGGGTTAGTGTATGGATATTGTTAGTTTTAGGTTAGGGTTAGTGTACGGGTTAGGGTTAGGTTTAGGGTACGGAATAGGTTTAGTGTTCAGGTTAAGTTTATAGTTAGGGTTAGGTTTAGGGTATGGAATAGGTTTAGTGTTCAGGTTAAGTTTATAGTTAGGGTTAGGTTTATGTTACGGGTTAGGGTTAGGGTACGGGTTAGGGTTAGGTTTAGGGTACAGGTTAGGGTTAGGTTTAGGGTACGGGATAGGGTTAGTGTACGGGATAAGTTTAGGGTTAGGTTTAGGTTAGGTTACGGTTTAGGGTTAGGGTACGGGTTAGTGTTAGGTTTAGGTGCGGGTTAGGGTTAGGGTACAGGTTAGGGTTATGTTTAGGGTCAAGGTTAGGATTAGGGATAGGGTCATGGTACGGGTTAGGGTTAGGGTTGGGGTTACAGTACGGGTTAGTTTTAGGGTTAGGGTACGGGTTAAGGTTACGTTTAAGTTTAGGGTTAGTGTTAAGTTATGGGTTAAGGTTAGGGTACGGGTAACGGTTATGGTTAGGGTTACGGTTAGGGTCAGTGTTAGGGTGAGGGTACGAGTTAGGGTTAGGGTTAGGTACTGTTAAGAGTTATGGTTAGGGTTAGTGTTAGGGTTAAGTTTAGGGTGCGGTTTAGGTTAGGGTTAGGGTTAGGGTTAGAATACGGGTTTGGGTTAGTGTTAGGGTACGGGTTAGGTTTACCGTTTGGGTACGGGTTAGGGTAAGAGTTAGGGTTAGGCTTAGTGTTAGGGATTAGGGTAAGAGTTAGTGTTAGCCTACGGGTTAGGTTTAGAGTATGGTTTAGTGTTAGGTTTAGGGTTAGGGTTAGGTTTAGGGTTATAGTACGGGTTAGGATTAGAGTTAGGGTTAGGTTTTGGGTTAGAGTACGGGTTAGGGATAGTGTTAGGGTTAGGGTTAGTGTTAGGGTACGGGTTAGGGTTAGAGTACGGGTTAGGGTTAGTGTTAGTGTCAGGGTTAGGGTTAGGGTACGTGTTAGGGTTAGGGTTTGTGTACGGGTTAGGATTACGTTTAGGGTTAGGGTACGGGTTAGGGATAGTGTTAGGGTTAGGGTTAGTGTTAGGGTACGGGTTAGGTTTAGATTACGGGTTAGGGTTACGTTTAGGGTTAGGGTTAGGGTTAGGGTTAGGGTTAAGGTTAGGGGTTAGGGTTAGGGTTAGGGTTAGAGGGTTAAGGTTAGGGTTAGGGTTAGGGTAGTGTTAGGGTTAGTGTTAGGGTTAGGGAAAGGGTTAGGGTTAGGGTTAGGGTACGGGAGAGGGTTATGGTTAGGGTATGGTTTAGGGTTAGGTTTGGGGTTAGGGTATGGTTTAGTTTTAGGGTTAGTGTACGGGTTAGTTTTAGGGTTAGGGTACGGGTTAGGGTTACTTTTAAAGTAAATGTTAGGGTTAGGGTTTGGGTTAGGTTTAAGGTACGGTTTAAGTCTAGGGTTAGGGTTAGGTTTAGGGTGTGGGTTAGTGTTAGGCATCGGGTTAGGGATAGGGTACGGGTTAGGTTTAGGTTACGGGTTAGGTTTAGCGTTAAGGTTATGGTATGGGTTAGGGTTAGGTTTGGGGTTAGTGTTAGGGTACGGGTTAGGGTTAGGGTACGGGTTAGGTCTAAGTTTAAGGTTTGGTTTAGAATGCGGGTTATGGTTAGGGTTAGGGTACGTTTAGCGTTGGAGTTAGGGTTAGGGTTCGGGTTAGTGTATGTTTATGGTACGGTTTAGCGTTAAGTTTACGGTACGGGATAGGTTTAGTGTACGTGTTAGGTCTAGGGTTAGGGTTAGGTTTAGTGTGCAAGTTAGGGTAAGGGTTAGGGTTAGCGTACGTGTGAGGGTTAGGGTTTGGGTACAGGTTAGGGTTACGTTTAGGGTTAGGGTACGGGTTAGGTTTAGGGTGAGGGTAAGGGTTAGTGTTAGGGTACGGGTTAGTGTTAGGGTACGGGTTATGGTTAGGGTTGGGGTTAGGGTACAGGTTAGTTTTAGGTTTAGGGTCGTGTTAGGGTTACGGTTAAGGTTAGGGTTAGGGTTAGGCTATGGGTTAGGGTTAGGTTACGGTTAAGGGTTATGGTTTGGGTTAGGGTTAGTGTTAAGTTTAGGGTGCGGGTTTGGGTTAGGGTTAGGGTTAGAGTACGGGTTTGGGTTAGTGTTAGGGTACGGGTTAGGTTTACCGTTTGGGTACGGGTTAGGGTAAGGGTTAGGTTTAGGGTTAGGGTTAGGGGTTAGGGTTAGATTTAGGGTTAGGCTACAGGTAGGGTTAGGTTTCGGGTTAGGGTTTGGTTTAGGGTTCGGGTTAGGGTTAGTGTACAGGTTAGAGTTAGGGATAGGGTTAGTGTTAAGGTTACGGTACGGGTTTGGATTAAGGCTGGGGTACCGGATAGGGTTAGTGTACGTGTTAGGTCTAGAGTTAGGGTTAGGTTTAGTGTGCGGTTAGGGTTAGGGTTAGGGTACGTGTTAGGGATAGGGTTTGGGTACGGGTTAGCGTTACATTTAGGGTTAGGGTACGGGTGAGGTTTAGGGTTAGGGTTAGGGTACGGTTTAGGGTTAGTGTACGGGTTAGGGTTTTGTTTAGGGTCAGGGTTATGGTTAGGTTTAGGTTTAGGGTTAGGGTTAGGGTACGGGATAGGGTTACTGTACGGGTTAGGGTTAAGTTTAGGGTTAGGGTTAGGTTTATGGTTAGGGTACGGATTAGGGTTAGGGTACGGGTTAGGTTTAGGGTTAGGGTCAGGGTTAGGGTTAGGGTTAGGGTTAGGGTTAGTGTTAGGTTACGTATTAAGGTTAGGGTTGGGGTTAGGGTACGGGTTAGTTTTAGATTTAGGGTATGGGTTAGGTTTATGGTTAAGGTTAGGGTTATGGTTAGGGTATGGGTTAGGGTTAGGTTACGGTTAAGGTTTACGGTTTGGGTTAGGGTTAGGGTTAAGTTTAGGGTGAGGGTTAGGGTTAGGGTTAGGGTTAGAGTGCGGGTTTGGGTTAGTGTTAGGGTATGGGTTAGGTTTACCGCCAGGGTACGGGTTAGGGTAAGGGTTAGGGTTAGTGTTAGGGTTAGGGTACAGGTTAGCGTTAGGGTTAGGTTACGGGATAGGTTTAGGGTACGGTTTAGGTCTAGGGTTAGGGTTAGGTTTAGGGTGTGGGTTAGGGTTAGGCATCGGGTTAAGGATAGGGTACGGGTTAGGGTTTGTGTACGGGTTAGGGTTAATATTAGGGTTATGGTACGGGATAGGGTTAGTGTTAGGGTATGGGTTAGGTTTAGGATACGGTTTAGGTCTAGGTTTAGGGTTAGGTTTAGGATGCGGGTTAGGGTTAGGGTTAGTGTACGGTATTAGGTTTAGGGTTAGGGTCAGGGTTAGGGTTAGGTTTAGGGTTAGGGTTAGGGTACGAGTTCGGGTTACGGTACGAGTTAGGGTTAGGGTTAGCGTTAGGTTTACGGTTAGGGTTATAGTAAGGGGTTAGTGTTAGTGTTAGGGTTATGTTTAGGCTTAGATAATGGGTTAGGGTTACGTTTAGGTTTAGGGTTAGGGTTAGAGTACGGGTTAGGATTAGTGTTAGGGTTAAGGTTAGGGTTAAGGTTAGGGTTAGAGTACGGGTTTGGGTTAGTGTTAGGGTACGGGTTAGGTTTAATGTTTGGGTTCGTGTTTGGATAAGGGTTAGGGTTATGGTTAGGTTTAGGGTTAGGGTTAGGGTTAGGGTTAGTGTTAGGTTTGCGGTACGGGTTAGGGTTAAGGTTAGGTTACGGGATAGAGTTAGTGTACGTGTTAGGTCTAGGCTTAGGGTTAGGTTTAGTGTGCCGGTTAGGGTTAGGGTTAGGGATAGGGTACGTGTTTGGGTTAGGGTTTGGGTACGTGTTAGGCTTTTGTTTAGGGTTACGGTACGAGTTAGGTTTAGGGTTAGGGTAAGTGTTAGTGTTAGGTTGCGGGTTAGGGTTAGAGTACGGGTTAGGGTTAGGTTTAGAGTTAGGGTTAGGGTTCAGTACAGGTTAGGGTTAGTGTTAGGGTTAAGGTTAGGGTTAGTGTACGGATAGGGTTAGGGTTAGGGTTAGTGTTAGGTTACGGGTTTGGGTTAGGTTTAGGGTACGGGATAGGGTTAGTGTACGGGTTAAGTTTAGGGTTAGTGTTAGGTTTAGGTTACGGGTTAGGGTTATGGTACGGGTTTGGGTTAGTTTTAGGTGCGGGTTAGGTTTAGGGTACGGGTTATGGTTAGGGTACGTGTTAGGGTTAGGATTAGGGTTCGGGTTAGGGTACGGTTTAGGGTTAGGGTATGGGATAGGGTTATGATTACGGTCAGGGTTAGGGTGAGGTTACGGGTTAGGGTTACTGAACGGGTTAGGGTTAGGTTTAGGGTACGGGATAGGGTTAGCGTACGGGTTAAGTTTAGGGTTAGGGTTAGGTTTAGCTTATGGGTTAGGTTTAGGGTATTGGTTAGGGTTAGGTTTAGGGTCAGGGTTATGGTTAGGGTACGAGTTAGGGTTACGGTAAGGGTACGGGTTAGTTTTAGGGTATTGGTACAGGTTAGGGTTACAGTACGGGTTAAGGTTAGGGTGAGGGTTAGGGTTAGGTTTAGTGTATGGTTAGGGTTAGGGTTAGGGTTAGGGTTAGAGTACGGGTTAGGGTTAGTGTTAGGGTTAGGGTTAGGGTACGGGTTAGGGTTAGGGTTAGGGTTAAAGTTCGGGGTAAGATTAGTGTTAGGGTTAGGTTTAGGGTGAATGTACGGGTTAAGGTTAGGGTTAGGTTTAGGGTATGTGTTAGGCTTAGGGTACGGGTTAGGGTTAGGGTTAGGGTCAGGGTTAGGGTTAGGGTTAGGATACGAGTTAGGGTTAGGGTTAGGTTTAGGGTACGGGTTAGGGTTAGGGTTAGGGGTAGGGTACGGGTTAGGTTTAGGATACACGTTAGGGTTATGTTTAGGTCCGGGTTAGGGTTAGGGTTAGGGTACTGTTTAGGGTTAGGTTTAGGGTCAGTGTTCGGGTTAGTGATAGGGTATGGTACGGGTAGGGTTAGGGTTGGGGTTAGGGAATGTGTAAGGGTTAGAGTTAGAGTACGGTTAGGGTTAGGGTTAGGGTTAGGATTAGAGTACGGGTTAGGGTTAGGGTAAGGGTTATGGTTAGTGTTAGGGTTAGCTTTAGGTTTGGGTGCGGTTTAGGGTTAGAGTTAGGGTTAGTGTTAGGGTTAGCGCTCGGGAATGGGTTAGTGTTACTGTTAGGATTTGGGTACGGGTTAGTTTAGGGTTAGGTTACGGGATAGGGTTGGGTACGGGTAAGGTCAAGGGTTCGGTTTAGGTTTACGGTACAGGTTAGGGATAGGGTTAGGATTAGGTTTAGTTTTAGGGTATGGCTAAGGCTTAGGGTACGGGTTACGGTTAGCGTCAGGGATACTGTTAGGGTTAGCGTTAGGTTACGGGTTAGGGTTAGGTTAAGGTACTGGTTAGGGTTAGGGTTAGGGTCAGGGTTAGGGTTATGGTTAGGGTACGAGTTAGGGTTAGGGTTAGGGTACGGGTAAGGTTTAGGCTATTGGTACGGGTTAGTTGTACAGTACGGGTTAGGGTAAGGGTGAGGTTTAGCGTTAGGTTTAGAGTATGGTTAGGGTTAGTGTTAGGGTTAGGGTTAGAGTACGGGGTAGGGTTAGTGTTAGGGTTAGGGTTAGGGTTAGGGTTAGGGTTAGGGTTAGGGTATGGGTTAGGGTTAGGGTTAGGGTTAGGGTTAGGGTTAGGGTTAGGGTTAGGTTTAGAGCACGGGAAAGGGTTGGGTTCGGGTTAGGTGAAGGTTTAGGTTTAGTTTTTGGGTACGGGTTAGGGTTAGTGTTAGGTTTAGGGTTAGGGTTAGGTTTACGGTACGGGTTAGGGTTAGGGTTAGGGTCAGGGTTAGGGTTAGGGCTAGGGTATGAGTCAGGGTTAGGGTTAGGTTTAGGTTACGGGTTAGGTTTAGGGTTAGGGTTAGGGTACGTGTTAGGGTAAGGGTTTGGGTACAGTTTAGGGTTAGGGTACGGGTTAGGGTTATTGTTAGGATTAGGGTACTGGTTAGGGTTAGGGTACGTGTTAGGGTTAGGGTTAGGGTTAGGGTTAGTGTTAGGGTACGGGTTAGGGTTAGGGTACGTGTTAGGTCTAGGGTTAGGGTTAGGTTTAGGATGCGGGATAGGGTTAGGGTTAGGGTATGGGATTCGGGTTAGGGTTAGGGTTAGGGTTACGGTTAAGTTTAGGTTTAGGATTACGGTTAGGGTACGGGTAAAGTTAACAGTACGATTTAGGGTTAGGGTTAGGGTTAGGTTTAGTGTTAGGGTTATAGTGGAGGGTTAGGGTTAGTGTTAGGGTTAGGATTAAGGTTTGGGGATGGGTTAGGGTTAGGGTAGGGGTTAGGGTACATGTTAGGTTTAGTGTTAGGTTACGGGTTAGGTTTAGGGTTAGGGTTAGTGTTAGGGTACGGGTTAGGGTTAGCCTAAGGGTTAAGTCTAGGCTTAGGGTTAGGTTTAGGATGCGGGTTAGGGTTAAGTTTAGGGTACAGGATTAGGGTTAGGGTTAGGGTCAGGAATAGGGTTAGGTTTAGGGTTAAGGTTAGGGTTGGGTACGGTTTAGCGTTACGGTACGAGTTAGGCTTAGGGTAAGGGTTAGGTTTAGTGTTAGGATTATAGTAGGGGTTAGGGTTAGTGTTAGGGTTACGTTTAGGGTTAGAGTACTGGTTAGGATTAGTGTTAGGGTTATGGTTAGTGTTAGGGTTAGGGTTAAGGTTAGAGTACGGGTTAGGGTTAGGATTAGGGTTAGGGTTAGGGTTAGAGTACGGGATAGGTTTAGTGTTAGGGTTAGGGTTAGTGTTAGGGTTAGTGTACAGTTAGGGTTAGGTTAAGGGTCAGGGTTAGGGTTAGTGTACGGGTTAGTGTTACTGTAAGGGTGAGGGTTAGGTTTAAGGTAGGGTTAGGGTTACATTACGGGTTAGGGTTAGTGTTAGAGTTAGGTTTAGGGTTAGAGTACGTGGTAGGGTTATTGTTAGGGTTAGGGTTAGTGTTAGGGTACGGGTTAGGGTTATAGTACGGGTTAGGGTGAGAGTTAGGGTTAGGTTTAGGGTTAGAGTACGGGTTAGGCTTAGTGTTAGGGTTAGGGTTAGGGTTAGTGTTAGTGTATGGGTTAGGGTTAGGGTACGGGTTAGGGTTAGAGTACGGGTTAGGGTTAGGTTTAGGGTTAGGGTTAGGGTCAGTGTACGGATAGTGTTAGGGTTAGGGTTAGGATTAGGGTTAGGGTACGGGTTAGGGTTAGGTTTAGGGTACGGAATAGGGTTAGCGTACGGGTTAAGTTTAGGGTTAGGTTTAGGTTTAGGTTATGGGTTAGGGTTCAGGTACGGGTTAGGGTTACGTTTAAGTGCGGGTTAGGGTTAATGTTAGGGTTAGGTTTAGGTGTGGGTTAGGTTTAGGGTTAGGGTTAGGGTTATGGGTTAGGGTTAGAGTTAGGATTAGGCTACGGGTAGGGTTAGGGTACGGGTTACAGTTAGGGTTAGGGTTCGAGTTAGGGTTAGTGTATGGGTTAATGTTAGGGTTAGGGTTAAGGTTAGGGTTAGGGTTAGGGTTAGGGTTACGGTTAGTGTTAGGGTACCGGTACGGGTTAGGGTTAAGTTTCCGATACGGGATAGGGTTAATGTAAGTTTTAGGTCTAGGGTTAGGGTTAGGTTTAGTGTGTGGTTTAGGTTTAGGTTTAGGGTTAGGGTTAGGATTAGAGTACGTGTTTGGGTTAGGGTTTGGGTACAGGTTAGGGTTCCGTTTAGGGTTAGGGTACGGTTTAGGTTTAGGGTTAGTGTATGGGTTAGTGTTTGGGTACGGGTTAGTGTTAGAGTACGGGTTTGGGTTAGGTTTAGGGTTAGGGTTAGTTTTAGAGTACGGGTTAGGGTTAGTATTAGGGTTAGGGTTAAGGTTAGTGTACGGGTAGGGTTAGGGTTAGAGTTAGGGTTAGGGTACGGGTTAGGGTTAGGTTTAGGTTACGGGTTAGGTTTAGGGTACGGGTTAGGGTAAGGTTTGGGATTAGAGAAAGGGTTAGGGTTGAGTTTCGGGCCTGTGTTAGGGTTAGGGTTAGTGTTAGGGTACGGGTGAGGGTTAGGGTTGGGGTTAGTGTATGGGTTAGGTTTAGGGTTAGGGTACGGGATGGGGTTATGTTTAAAGTTAGGGTTAGGGTTAGGGTGTAGGTTAGGGTTAGGGTACGGTTAAGGGTTATGGTTAGGGTTAGGTTTATGGTTAATTTTAGGGTGCGGTTTAGGGTTAGGGTTAGGGTTAGGTTTAGGGTTAGAGTACGGGTTTGGGTTAGTTTTAGGGTTAGGGTTAGGGTTAGTGTACGGTTAGGGTTAGGTTTAGGGTCAGGGTTAGGGTTAGGGTTAGTGATAGTGTACGCGTTAAGGTTAGGGTTGGGGTTAGGGTACGGGTTAGTTTTAGGGTTAGGGTACGATTTAGGGTTATGGTTAAGGTTAGGGTTAGGGTTAGAGTACGGGTTTGGGTTAGTGTTAGGGTACGTGTTAGGTTTACCGTTTGGGTACGTGTTAGGGTAAGGGTTAGGGTTAGGGTTAGTGGTTAGGGTTAAAGTTAGGGTTAGGCTACTGAAGGTTTAGGGTCCGGTTTAGGGTCCGGGTTAGGGTTAGGGTTAGGATTAGAGTACCGGTTTGGGTTAGTGTTAGGGTACGTGTTAGGTTTACCGTTTGGGTACGTGTTAGGGTAAGGGTTAGGGTTAGGGTAAGGGGTTAGGGTTAAAGTTAGGGTTAGGCTACGGAAGGTTTAGGGTACGGGTTAGGATCCGGGTTAGGGTTAGGGTTAGGATTAGAGTACCGGTTTGGGTTAGTGTTAGGATATGTGTTAGGTTTAACGTTTGGGTATGGGTTAGGGTAAGGGTTAGGGTTAGGGTTAGGGGTTAGGATTAGAGATAGGGTTAGGCTGCAGTAGGGTTACGGTACGGGTTAGGGTTAGGGTTTGGGTTAGTGTTACGGTTACGGTACGGGGTAGGGTTAAGGTTAGGGTACGGGATAGGGTTAGTGTAGGTGTTAGGTCTAGGGTTAGGGTTAGGTTTAGTGTGCGGGTTAGGGTTAGGGTTAGGGTACGTGTTAGGGTTAGGGTTTGGGTATGGGTTAGGGTTACTTTTAGGGTTAGGGTATGGGTTAGGTTTAGGTTTAGGGTTAGGGTACGGTTTAGGGTTAGGGTACGGGTTAGGGTTAGATTTATGGTTAAGTTTAGGATTAGGTTTAGGGTTAGGGTTAGGGTACAGGTTAGGATTAATGTACGGGTTAGGGTTAGGTTTAGGGTTAGGGATACATTACGGGTTAGGGTTAGAGTTAGGGATAGGTTTAGGGTTAGAGTATGGTGTAGGGTTAGTGTTAGGGTTAGGGTTTGTGTTAGGGTAAGGGTTAGGGTTAGGTTATGGGTTAGGGTTAGAGTACGGATTAGGGTTAGTTTTAGGGTTAGTGTTAGGGTTAGTGTACGGAGAGGGTTAGGGTTAGGGTTAGTGTACGGGTTAGGTTTAGAGTACGGGTTAGGGATAGGTTAGGGTAAGGGTTAGTGTTAGAGTACGGGTTAGGGTTAGTGTTAGGGTTAATGTTAGGGTTAGTGTACGGATAGGGTTAGGGTTAGAGTTAGGGTTAGGTTACGGGTTAGGGTTAGGTTTAGGGTATTGGATAGGGTTAGTGTACGAGTTAAGTTTAGGGTTAGGGTTAGGTTTAGTTTACGGGTTAGGGTCAGGGTTAGGATTAGTGTAAGGGTTAGGGTTAGGTTTAGGTTCAGGGTTAGAGTTAAGTGTTAGGGTTAGTGTTAGGGTACGGGTTAGGGTTAGGGTTGGGGTTAGGGTACGGGTTAGTTTTAGGGTTAGGTTATGTTTAGGGTTACGGTTAAGGTTAGGGTTAGGCTTAGGGTATGGGTTGGGCTTAGGTTGCGGTTAAGGGTTATGGTTTGTGTTAGGGTTAGGGTTAAGTTTAGGGTGCGTGTTAGGTTTACGGTTAGTGTTATGGTTAGAGTACGGGTTTGGGTTAGTGTTAGGGTATGGGTTAGGTTTACCGTTTGGGTACGGGTTAGGGTAAGGGTTAGGGTTAGGGTTAGGGTTAGGGGTTAGGGTTAGGGTTAGGGTATGGTTTAGGTTTACCATTTGGGTACGGGTTAGGGTAAGGATTAGGATTAGGGTTAGGGTTAGGGTTAGTGGTTAGGGTTAGGTTTAGGGTTAGGCTACGGGTAGGGTGAGGGTACGGTTTAGTGTTAGAGTTAGGGTTCGGGTTAGGGTTAGTGTACGGTTTATGTTTAGGATTATTTTTAGTGTTAGGGTTACGTACGGGTTAGGGTTAAGATTACGGTATGGGATAGGGTTAGTGTACGTGTTAGGTGTAGGTTTAGGGTTAGGTTTAGTGTGCGGGTTAGGGTTAGGTTTAGGGTTAGGGTAGGTGTTAGGGTTAGGGTTTGGGTACGAGTTAGGGTTCCGTTAAGGGTTATGGTACGGGGTAGTTTTAGGGTTAGGGTAAGGGTTAGTGTTAGGGTAAGGGTTAGGGTTAGAGTACGGGTTAGGGTTAGGTTAGGGTTAGGGTTAGTGTTAGATTACGGGTTAGGGTTAGTGTTAGTGTTAGGGTTAGGGTTAGTGTACGGATAGGGTTAGGGTTAGAGTTAGGGTTAGGGTACTGGTTAGGTTTAGGTTTAGGGTATGGGATAGGGTTAGGGTACGGGTTAAGTTTAGGGTAGGGTTAGGTTTAGGTTACGGGTTAGGGTTAGGGTACGGTTTAGGGTTAGGTTTCGGTGCGGGTTAGGGTTAGGGTACGGGTTAGGGTACGGGTTAGGGTTAGTGTACGGGTTAGGGTTAGTGTACGGGTTAGGGTTAGTGTTAGGTTTAGGATACAGGTTAGGACTAGGGTTAGGGTACGGGATAGGGTTTGGTACGGGTTATGTCTGGGGTTAGGGTTAGGTTTACGGTGCGGGTTAGAGTTAGGCCCTGGGTTAGGTTTAGGGTACGGGTTAGGGTTAGGGTATGTGTTAGGGTTATGGTTAGTGTACGGGTTAGGGTTAGGGTTCGTGTTAGGTTTAGGGTATGGGTTAGTGTTAGGGTACGGGTTAGGGTTAGGCTACGGGTTAGGTCCTGGTTTAGGGTTAGTTTTAGGATGCGGTTTAGGGTTAGGGTTAGGGTATGGGATTAGGGTTAGGGTTAGGGTCAGGCTTAGGGTTAGGTTTAGGGTTAGGGTTAGGGTTGGGTACAGGTTCGGGTTACGGTACGAGTTAGGGTTAGGGTAACGTTTAGGTTTAGGTTTAGGATTATAGTAGGGAGGGTTAGTGTAAGGGTTACGTTTAGTGTTAGAGTACTGGTTAGGGTTCGTGTTAGGGTTATGGTAGGTGTTAAGGTTAGGGTTAAGGTTAGAGTATGGGTTAGGCTTAGGTTTAGTGTTAGGGTTAGGTTTAGAGTATGGGATAGGTTTAGGGTTAGGGTTAGGGTTAGGGTTAGTGTGCAGTTAGGGTTAGGTTTAGGGTCAGGGTTAGGGTTAGGATTAGTGTTAGTGTATGCGTTAAGGTTAGGGTTGTGGTTAGGGTACGGGTTAGTTTTAGGGTTAGGGTACGAGTTAGGGTTACGGTTAAGGTTAGGGTTCGGGTTAGGGTATGGGTTAGGGTTAGGTTACGGTTAAGGTTTATGGTTTGCGTTAGGGTTAGGGTTAAGTTTAGGGTGCGGGTTAGGGTTAGGGTTAGGTTTAGAGTACGGGTTTGGGTTAGTGTTAGGGTACGAGTTAGGTTTAACGTTTCGGTACGGGTTAGGGTAAGGGTTAGGGTTAGGGTTGGCGGTTAGGGTTAGAGTTAGGGTTAGGCTACGGGTAGGGTTAGGGTACGGGTTAGGGTTAGGGTTAGGGTTAGGATTAGAGTACGGGTTTGGTTTAGTGTAGGGTAGGGTTTTGGTTTACCGTTTGGGTACTGGTTAGGGTAAGGGTTAGGGTTAGGGTTGGGGTTAGTGTTAGGTTTATGGTACGGGTTAGGGTTAATGTTAGGGTATGGGATAGGGTTAGTGTACGTGTTAGGTCTAGGGATAGGGTTAGGTTTAGGGTACGGGATTAGTGTTAGGGTTAGGTTCAGGGTTAGGGTTAGGTTTAGGGTAAGGTTTAGGGTTAGGGTACTGTTTAGGGTTAGGGTTACGGTTAGTGTACGTAATAGGTTTAGGATAAGGGTTAGTGTTAGTGTTAGGGTTAGGGTACAGGTTGGCGTTAGGGTTAGGTTACGGGATAGGTTTAGGGTATGGTTTAGGTCTAGGGTTAGGGTTAGGTTTAGGGTGTGGGTTAGGGTTAGGCATTGGGTTAAGGATAGGGTACGGGTTAGGGTTAGGGTACAGGTTAGGGTTAGTGCTAGGGTTATGGTATGGGTTAGGTTTAGGGTTAGTGTTAGGGTACGGGTTAGGTTTAGGGTACGGGTTAGGTCTAGTTTTAGGATTAGGTTTAGGTTGCGGGTTAGGGTTAGGGTTAGTGTACGGGATTAGTTTTTGGGTTAGGGTCAGGGTTAGAGTTAGGTTAAGGTTAGGGTTAGGGTTAGGGTACGAGTTCAGGTTACGGTACGAATTAGGTTTAGGGTTAGTTTTAGGGTTAGGGTTAGGGTTAAAGTAGGGGGTTATGGTTAGTGTTAGGGTTAGGTTTAGGGTTAGAGTACATGTTAGGTTTAGTGTTAGAGTTATGGTTAGTGTTAGGGTTAGGGTTAGTTTAGAGTATGGGTTAAGGTTAGTGTTAGGTTTAGGGTTAGGGTTAGCGTTAGGGTAAGTTTAGGGTTAGGGTTAGGGTTAGTGTACGGGTTAGGGTTAGGTTTAGGGTTAGGGTACGTGTTAGGGTTAGGGTTTGGGTATGGGTTAGGGTTACCTTTAGGGTTAGGGTATGGGTTAGGTTAAGGTTAGGGTAAGGGTTAGTTTTGGGTACGGGTTAGGGTAGAGTACGGGTTAGGGTTAGGTTTAGGGTTTGGGTTAGGGTTAGTGTTAGTGTGCGGAAGTTTTAGGGTTAGCATTAGGGTTAGGGTTAGGGTAAGGGTTAGGGTTTAGTTTAGGGTACGGGATAGTGTTAGTGTAAGGGTTAAGTTTAGGGTTAGGGTTAGGTTTAGGTTATGGGTTAGGGTTAGGGTACGGGTTAGGGTTAGGTTTAGGGTCAAGGTTAAGGTTAGGGATAAGGTTAAGGTACTGGTTAGGATTAGGGGTGGGGTTAGGGTACAGGTTAGTTTTAGGGTTAGGGTACGGGTTAGGGTTACAGTAAAGGTTCGGGTTAGTGTTACGGTAAGGGTTAGGTTTAGGGTACGGGTAAGGTTTATGGTTAGTGTTAGGGTTAGGTTTAGGTTTAGGGTTGGGTTTAGGCTTAGGTTTAGGGTTACGTTTAGCACTAGGGTATGGGTTAGTGTTACTGTTAGGGATTGGGAACGGGTTAGGGTTAGGGTTAGGGTACAGGATAGGGTTGGGTACGGGTGTGGTCAAGGGTTAGGGTTAGTTTTAGGGTACAGGTTAGTTTTAGGGTTAGGTTTAGGGTTAGGGTTAGGGTACGGGTTGTTTAGGGTACGGATTAGGGTTAGGGTACGAGTTAGGGTTAGGGTTAGGTTTAGGGTACGGTGTAGGGTTAGGGTTAGGGTTAGGGTACAGGATAGGTTTAGGTTACGGGTTTGCATTAGTGTTTGGGTCAGGGTTAGATTTAGGTTATGACTTAGGGTTAGGGTTAGGGTACGGGTTAGGGTTAGGTTTATGTTATGGGTTAGGGTTACAGTACGAGTTAGGGTTAGGGTGAGGGTTAGGGTTAGGTTTAGAATATGGTTGGGGTTAGGGTTAGGGTTAGGGTTAGGGTTAGGGTTAGGGTTAGAGTACGGGTTAGGGTTAGGGAAAGGGTTTGGGTTAGGGTTAGGGTTAGGATTAGCGTTAGGTTACGGGTTAGGTTTAGGGTTATGGTTAGGGTTAGAGTACGGGGTAGGGTTAGTGTTAGGGTTAGGGTTAGGGTTAATGTACGGGTTAGGCTTAGGGTTAGGTTTAGGGTTAGGTTACGGGTTAGGGTTATGTTTAGGGTACGGTATAGGGATAGCGTACGGGTTAAGTTTAGGGTTAGGTTTAGGTATAGGTTACGGGTTAGGGTTAGGGTACTGGTTATGGTTAGGTTTAGGGTGTGGGTTAGGGTTAGGGTTAGGGTTAGTGTACGGGTTAGGTTTAGGTTAAGGGTCAGGGTTAGGGTTAGGGTTAGGGTTAGGGTTAGGGTATGGGTTAGCCTTAGGGTTGGGGTTAGGGTACGGGTTAGTTTTAGGGTTAGGGTACGGGTTAGGGTTACGTTTAAAGTTAGGGATAGGGTTAGGGTGTGGGTTAGGCTTAGGGTACGGTTAAGGGTTATGGTTAGTGTTAGGGTTAGGGTTAAGTTTAGGGTGCGGTTTAGGGTTAGGGTTAGTGTTAGGTTTAGGGTTAGAGTATGGGTTTGGGTTAGTGTTAGGGTACGGGTTAGGTTTACTGTTTGGGTACGGGTTAGGGTAACGGTTTGGGTAAGAGTTAGGGTTTAGTGTTAGAGTTAGGGTTAGGCTACGGGATAGAGTTAGAGTAAGGGGTAGTGTTAGGGTTAGGGTTAGGTTTAAGGTTAGGCTTATAGTGCTGGTTAGGGTTAGGTTTAGTGTACGAGTTAGGGTTAGGGTAAGGGTATGGGTTAGGGTTAGGGTTATGGTACGGGTTAGGGTTACAGCACGGGTTAGGGTTAGGGAAGGGTTAGGGTAAGGTTTAGAGTACGGGTTAGGGTTAGGGTTAGGTTTAGAGTACGTGTAGGGTTAGTGTTAGGGTTAGAGTTAGGGTTTATGTACGGGTTCGGCTTAGGGTTAGGTTTAGGGTTAGGATACGGGTTAGGGTTAGGTTTAGGGTATGGGATAGGGTTAGCGTACGGGTTAAGTTTAGGGTTAGGGTTAGGTTTAGGTTACGGGTTAGGGTTAGGGTACGGGTTAGGGTTAGGTTTAAGGTGCGGTTTAGGGTTAGGGTTAGGGTTAGTGTAAGGGTTAGGGTTAAGTTTATGGTCAGGGTTAGGGTTAGTGTTAGGCTATGGATTAGGGTTAGGGTTGGTGTTAGGGTACGGGTGAGTTTTAGGGTTAGGGTATGGGTTAGGGTTATGGTTAAGGTTAGGGTTAGGTTTAGGGTATGGTTTAGTGTTAGGTTACGGTTAAGGGTTATGGTTTGGGTTAGGATTAGGGTTAAGTTTAGGGTGCGGGTTTGGGTTAGGGTTAGGGTTAGCGTTAGAGTACAGGTTTGGGTTAGTGTTAGGATACGGGTTAGGTTTACCATTTGGGAATGGGATAGGGTAAGTGTTAGTGTTAGGGTTAGGGTGAGGGATTAGGGTTAGGGTTAGGGTTAGGCTACGCGTAGGTTTAGGGTACGGGTTAGGGTTAGGTTTAGGGTTCGGGTTAGGGTTAATCTACGGGTTGGGGTTAGGGTTAGGTTTAGGGTTAGGGTTAAGTTCAGTGTTAGGGTTACGGTCCGGGTTACGGTTAAGGTTATGGTACGGTTTAGGGTTAGTATACTTGTTAGGTGTAGGGTTAGTGTTAGGTTTAGTGTGCGGGTTAGGTTTAGGGTTAGGATTAGGTTTAGGGTACGTGTTAGGGTTAGGGTTTGGGTATGGGTTAGGGGTACGTTTAGGGTTAGGGTACGGGTTAGGTTTAGGGTTAGGGTAAGGGTTAGTGTTAGGGTACGGGTTAGGGTTAGAGTACGGGTTAGTGTTAGGTTTAGGTTTAGGGTTAGTGTTAGAGTACGGGTTAGGGTTAGTGTTTGGGTTAGGGTTAGGATTAGTGTATGGATAGGGTTAGGGTTAGGGTACGGGTGAGGGTTAGGTTTAGGGTATGGGATAGGGTTAGTGTAAGGGTTAAGTTTAGGATTAGGGTTAGGTATAGGTTATAGGTTAGGGTTTGGGTACGGGTTAGGGTTAGGTTTAGGTGTGGGTTAGGGTTAGGGTACGGGATAGGGTTAGATTTAGGGTCAGGGTTAGGGTTAGGAATAGGGTTATGGTACGGGATAGGGTTAGGGTTGGGGTTAGGGTACGGGTTACTTTTAGGGTTAGGGTATGGGTTAAGGTTACGGTTAAGGTTAGGGTTAGTGTTAGGGTATGGGTTAGGGTTAGGGTACGGGTAAGGGTTATGGTTAGGGTTAGTTTTAGTTTTAGGTTTAGGGTGCACGTTAGGCTTAGGGTTAGGGTTAGGATTAGCGCTAGGGTATGGGTTAGGGTTACTGTTAGGGTTTGGGTATGGGTTAGGGTTAGGGTTTTGGTACGAGATAGGGTTGGGAACGCGTTAGGTCAAGGGTTAGGGTTAGGTTTAGGGTACGGGTTAGGGTTAAGGTTAGGGTTAGGGTTAGGGTTAGGGTATGGGTTAGGTTTAGGATACGGGTTAGGTTTAGGGTTATTGTCAGGGTTAGGGTTAGGTTAGGGTATGATTTAAGTTTAGGGTTAAGTTTAGGGTAAGCGTTAGGGTTATGGTCAGGGTTAGGGTTAGGGTTAGGGTACGAGTTAGGGTTAGGGTTAGGGTACGGGTTAGAATTAGGGTTATGTTATGGATTAGGGTCACAGTACGGGTTAGTGTTAGGGTGAGGGTTAGGGTTAGGCTCAGGGTACGAGTTAGCGTTAGGATTAGTATTAGTGTTAGAGTACGGGCTAGGGTTATTGTTAGGGTTAGGGTTAGGGTTAGAGTACGGTATTGGGTTAGTGTTAGGGTGAGGGTTAGGGTTAGGTTTAGGGTAAGTGTTAGTGTTAGGGTTAGGGTTAGGTTTAGGGTTAGAGTACGGGTTAGGGTTAGTGTTAGGGTTAGGTTTATGGTTAGGGTTATTGTACGTGCTAGGGTTAGGATTTTTGTTAGTGTTAGAGTACGGGGTAGGGTTAGTGTTAGGGTTAGGGTTAGGGTTAGGGTATGGGTTAATTTTAGGTTTAGTGTACGTGTCAGGGTTACGGTTAAGTTTCAGGTTTGGTTTAGGGTATGGGTTAGGGTTAGGGAACGGTTAATGGTTAGGGTTAGGGTTAGGGTTAGTGTTAGCGCTATGGTATTGTTTAGGGTTACTGGTAGGGTTTGGGTACGGGTTAGGGTTAGGGTTAGGTTACGGGTTAGGTCAAGGGTTAGGATTAGGGTTAGTGTTAGTGTACGGGATAGGGTTAGAGCACGGGTTAGGGTTAGGTTTAGGGTTAGGGTATGGGTTAGGTTTAGGATACGGGTTAGGGTTAAGGTTATTGTCATGGTTAGGGTTAGGGTTAGGGTACGAATTAGGGTTAGGGTTAGGGTACGGGTTAGGTTTAGTGTTATGGTATGGGTTAGGGTTACAGTACGGGTTAGGGTTAGGATGAGGGTTAGGGTTAGGGTTAGAATACGGTTAGGGTTTAGGGATGGAGTACGGGTTAGGTTTAGTGTTAGGGTTAGGGTTAGGGTTAGGGTTAGGGTTAGGGTACGAGTTATGGTTAGGATTAGGGTTAGTGTTAGAGTACGGTGTAGGGTTAGTGTTAGGGTTAGGATTAGGGTTAGATTACGGGTTAGGGTTAGTGTTAGGGTTAGGGTTAGGTTTAGTGTACGGGTTAGGGTTAGGGTTAGGGTTAGGGTTAGTGTACGGGTTAGGGTTAGTGTACGGGTTAGGGTTAGGTTTTTTGTTAGGGTTAGAGTATGGGGTAGGGTTAGTGTTAGTATTAGGGTTAGGGTTAGGGTTAGGGTACGGGTTAGGGTTTGAGTTAGGTTTAGGGTTAGAGTACGGGGTAGGGTTAGTGTTAGTGTTAGGGTTAGGGTTAATGTACGGGTTAGGCTTAGGGTTAGCTTTAGGGTTAGTTTACGTGTTAGGGTTAGGTTAAGGGTACGGGATAGGGTTAGCGTTCGGGTTAAGTTTAGGTTTAGGGTTAGGCTTAGGTTACGGGTTAGGGTTATGTTTAGGTGTGGGTTAGGGTTAGGGTTAGAGTTAGGGTTAGGGTACGGGTTAGAGTTAGGGTTGGGGTTAGGGTACGGGTTAATTTTAGGTTTAGGGTACTGGTCAGGGTTACGGTTAAGTTTAGGGTTAGGTTAGGGTATGGGTTAGGGTTAGGGTATGGGTAATGGTTAGAGTTAGGGTTAGGGTTAGTGTTAGCATTAGGGTATGGTTTAGGGTTACTGTTAGGGTTTGGATACGGGTTAGGTTATGGTTTAGGGTTAGGGTTAGAGTATGGCAT
This sequence comes from Urocyon cinereoargenteus, assembly GCA_032313775.1. Taxonomy (NCBI): domain Eukaryota; kingdom Metazoa; phylum Chordata; class Mammalia; order Carnivora; family Canidae; genus Urocyon; species Urocyon cinereoargenteus. The sequence continues at coordinate 72,614,444 of JAVLSZ010000011.1, read as the reverse complement.
AGGGTTATTATTAGGGTTAGGGTTAGGGTTAGGGTTAGGGTTAGGGTTAGGATTAGGGTACGGGATAGTGTTAGTGTACGGGATAAGTTTAGGGTTAGGTTTAGGTTTAGGTTACGGGTTAGGTTTAGGGTACGGGTTAAGGTATGGTTTAGTTGCGGGGTAGGTTTAAGGTATAGGTTAGGGTTAGGGTAAGGGTAAGGGTTATGGTTAGGGTTAGGATTAGGTTTAGGTTTAGGGTTCGGGTTAGTACTGTTAGGGTTACGGCTAGGGTTAGTTTACGAGTTAGGTCAAGGGTTAGGATTAGGGTTAGTGTTAGGGTACGGGATAGGGTTAGAGCACGGGTTAGGGTTAGGTGTAGGGTTAGGGTATGGGTTAGGTTTACGATACGGGTTAGGGTTATGGTTAGGGTCAGGGTGAGGGTTAGGGTTGGGTACGAATTAGGGTTAGGGTACGGGTTAGGTTTAGGGTTATGGAATGGTTTAGGGGTACAGTACGAGTTAGGGTTAGGGTGAGGGTTAGGGTTAGGGTTAGAATACGGTTAGGGTTAGGGATAGAGTACGGGTTATGGTTAGTGTTAGGGTTAGGTTTAGGGTTAGGGTGAATGTACAGATTAGGCTTAGGGTTAGGTTTAGGGTTAGGATACGGGTTAGGGTTAGGTTTAGGGTACGGGATAGGGTTAGTGTACGGGTTAAGTTTAGGGTTAGGTTTAGGTTGAGGTTACAGGTTAGGGTTAGGGTACGGGTTAGGGTTAGGTTTAGGGTGCGGGTTAGGGTTAGGGTTAGTGTTCGTGTACGGGTTAGGTTTAGGTTTAGGGTCAGGTTTAGGGTTAGGGTTAGTGTTAGGGTACGGTTTAGGGTTAGGGTTGGGGTTAGGGTATGGGTTAGTGTTAGGTTTAAGTTACGGGTTAGGGTTATGGTTAAGGTTAGGGTTAGGTTTAGGGTATGGGTTAGGGTTAGGTTACGGTTAAGGGTTATGGTTTGGGTTCGGTTAGGGTTAAGTTAAGGGTGCAGGTTTGGTTTAGGGTTAGGGTTAGAGTACGTGTTTGGGTTAGTGTTAGGGTATGGGTTACGTTTACCGTTTGGGTACGGGTTAGTGTAAGGGTCAGGGTTAGGGTTAGTGTTAGGGTACGGGTTAGGGTTAGGGTACGGGTTAGGTCTAGGTTTAGGGTTAGGTTTAGCATGCGGGTTAGGGTTAAGGTTAGGGTACAGGATTAGGTTTAGGGTTAGGGTCAGGGTTAGGGTTAGGTTAAGTTTAGGGTTAGGGTTAGGGTACGAGTTCGGGTTACGGTACGAGTTAGGGTTAGGGTTAGGTTTAGGTTTAGGGTTAGGGTTATAGTAGGGGGTTAGTGTTAGTGTTAGGGTTAGGTTTATGGTTAGAGTACGTGTTAGGTTTAGTGTTAGGGTTATGGTTAGTGTTAGTGTTAGGGTTAGGGTTAGAGTACGGGTTAGGTTTAGGTTTAGGGTTAGGGTTAGGTTAGAGTACGGGTAAGGGTTAGTGTTAGGGTTAGGGTTAGGATTAGCCTTAGGGTACGTTTAGGGTTAGGGTTAGGGTTAGTGTACGGGTTAGGGTTAGGGTTAGGGTTAGTGTTAGTGTTAGGGTTATGGTACGGGTTAGGGTTAAGGTTACGACACGGGATAGGTTTAGTGTACGTGTTAGGTCTAGGGTTTGGGTTAGGTTTAGTGTGCGGTTTAGGGATAGGTTTAGGGTTAGGGTACGTGTTAGGGTTAGGGTTTGGGTACGGGTTAGGGTTACGTTTAAGGTTAGGGTATGGGTTAGATTTAGGGTTAGGGTAAGGGTTAGTGTTAGGGTATGGGTTAGGGTTAGGGTTAGGGTTAGGGTACGTTGAGCGTTTGGGTTAGGGTTAGGGTTCGGGTTAAGGTTAGTCTAAGGGTTAGGGTTAGGGTTAGGGTTAGGGTTAGGGTTAGGGTTAGGGTTAGTGTTAGGGTTACGGTACCGGTTAGGTTTAAGGTTACGGTACAGGATAGGTTTAGTGTACGTGTTAGGTCTAGGTTTAGGGTTAGTTTTAGTGTGCGGGTTAGGGTTAGATTTAGGGTACGTGTTAGGGTTAGGGTTTGGGTACGGGTTAGGGTTACGTTTAGGGTTAGGGTACGGGTTCTGGATAGTGTTAGGGTTAGGGTTAGTGTTAGGGTACGGGTTAGTGTTAGATAATGGGTTAGGGTTACGTTTAGGGTTAGGGTTAGGTTTAGAGTACATGTTAGGGTTAGTGTTAGGGTTAGGGTTAGGGTTAGGGTTAGAGTATGGCATAGGGTTATTATTAGGGTTAGGGTTAGGGTTAGGGTTAGGGTTAGGATTAGGGTACGGGATAGTGTTAGTGTACGGGATAAGTTTAGGGTTAGGTTTAGGTTTAGGTTACGGGTTAGGTTTAGGGTACGGGTTAAGGTACGGTTTAGTTGCGGGTTAGGTTTAGGGTATGGGTTAGGGTTAGGGTAAGGGTAAGGGTTATGGTTAGGGTTAGGATTAGGTTTAGGTTTAGGGTTCGGGTTAGGCTTAGGGTTAGGGTTAAGTTTAGCGCTAGGGTATGGGTTAGGGTTACTGTTGGTTTTGGGTACGGGTTAGGGTTAGGGTTAGGGTACGGATAAGGTTGGGTACGGGTTAAGTCAAGGGTTCGGATTAGGTATAGGGTACGGGATAGGGTTAGGGTCGGTTTAGGGTTAGGATTAGGGTAAGCGTTAGGTTTAGGGTACGGGTTAGGGTTAGCGTATGGGTTAAGTTTAGGGTTAGGTTTAGGTTTAGGTTACGGGTTAGGGTTAGGTTACGGGATAGTGATAGGTTTAGGTGAGGGTTAGGGTTAGGGTTAGGGTACAGTTTAGGGTTATGTTTAGGGTCAGGGTTAGTGTTAGTGATAGGGTTAGGGTAAGGTTTAGTGTTAGGGTTGGGGTTAGGTTTAGGGTTAGGTTACGGGTTACGGTTTGGTTAAGGGTACGGGATAGGGTTAGCGTACGGGTTAACTTTAGGTTTAGGGTTAGGCTTAGGTTACGGGTTAGGGTTAGGTTTACGGTTAGGGTTAGGGTTAGGGTTAGGGTTGGCGTTATGGTCTGGGTTAATTTTAGGTTTAGGGTACTGGTCAGGGTTACGGCTAATTTTAGGATTAGGGTTAGGGTATGGGTTAGGGTTAGTGTACGGTTAATGGTTAGAGTTAGGGTTAGGGTTAGTGTGAGCGCTAGGGTATGGTTTAGGGTTACTGTTAAGGTTTGGGTTGGGTTAAGTTTAGGGTTAGGTTACGGGTTAGGTCAAGGGTTAGGATTAGGATTAGTGTTAGGGTACAGGATAGGGTTAGAGCACGGGTTAGAGTTAGGTTTAGGGTTAGGGTAAGGGTTAGGGTTATGGTTAAGATTAGGTTATTGTTAGGGTATGGTTTAGCGTTAGGGGACGGGTAAGGGTTATGGTTAGGGTTAGGGTTAGGTTTAGGTTTAGGGTGCGGGTTAGGCTTAGGGTTAGGGTTAGGCTTAGCGCTAAGGTATGTGTTACGGGTTAGGTCAAGGGTTAGGTTTAGGGTATGGGTTAGGGTTAGGGTTAGATTTAGGGTTAGGTTTATGGTATGGGTTAGGTTTAGGGTACGGGTTAGGGTTAGGTTTAGGGTCAGGTTTACTGTTAGGGTACTTGTTAGGGTTAGGGTTTGGGTTAGGTTTAGGGTCAGGGTTAGGGATAGGGTTAGTGTTAGGGTACTTGTTAGGGTTAGGGTTGGGGTTAGGGTCCGGGTTAGTTTTAGGGTTAGCTTACGGATTAGGTTTATGGTTAAGGTTAGGATTAAGGTTAGGCTATGTGTTAGGGTTAGGTTACGGTTAAGGGTTATGGTTTGGGTTAGGGTTAGGGTTAAATTTAGGGTGCGGGTTAGGGTTAGGGTTACGGTTACGGTTAGGGTTAGAGTACGGATTTGGGTTAGTGTTCCGGTACGGGTTAGGTTTACCGTTTGGGTACAGGTTCGGGTATGGGTTACGGTTAGCCTTAGGGTTAGGGGTTAGGGTTAGAGTTAGGAATAGGCTACGGGGAGGGTTAGGGTACGGGTTAGGGTTAGGGTTAAGCTTTGGTTAGGGTTAGTGTATGGGTTAGGGTTAGGGTTAGGGTTAGTGTTAGGGACACGGTACGGGTTAGGGTTAAGTTAAGTTTAGGGTACGGGATAGGGTTAGTGTACGTGTTAGGTCCAGGGTTAAGGTTAGGTTTAATGTGCGGGTTAGTGTTACGGTTAGGGTTTGGGTTCGGGCTAGGGTTATGTTTAGGTTTAGGGTATGGGTTAGGTTTAGGGTTAGGGTTCAGGTACGGTTTAGGGTTAGGGTACGGGATAGGGTTAGTGTTAGGGTCAGGGTTAGGGTTAGGTTTTGGGTCTGGGATAGTGTTAGGGTTAGGGTTAGGGTTAGCGCTAGGCTATGGGTTAGGGTTACTCTTAGGGTTTGGGTACGGGTTAGGGTTCGGGTTAGGGTACGGGATAGGTTTGGGTATGGGTTAGGTCAAGGGTTAGGGTTAGGTTTAGGGTACGGGTTAGGGTTAGCGTTAGGGTTAGTGTTAGGGTTAGGGTATGGGTTATGCTTAGGTTACGGGTTAGGGTTAGGGTCAGGGTTAGGGATAGGTGTAGGGTACGAGTTAGTGTTAGGGTTAGGTTTAGGGTACGGGTTAGGTTTAGGGTTAGGTTTAAATTACGGGTTAGATATAGGGTAAGGTTAGGGTTAGGTTTAGGGTCAGGTTTAGGGTTAGGGTTAGGGTACGAGTTAGGGTTAGGGTTAGGGTACGGTTGAGGGTTAGGGTTATGGTACGGGTTAGGGTTACAGTACGGGGTAGTGTTAGGGTGAGGGTTAGGGTTAGTGTTAGAGTATGGTTAGGGTTAGGGTTAGGGTTAGGTTAGCGCTAGGTTATGGGTTAGGGTTACTGTTAGTGTTTGGGTACGTGTTAGAGGTAGGGTACAGGATAGGTTTGGGTACGGTTTAGGTCAAGGGTTAGGGTTAGGTTTAGGGTACAGGTTAGGGTTAGGCTTAGGTTTAGGGTTAGGGATACGTTATGGGTTATGCATAGGGTACGGGTTAGTGTTAAGTTTTGGGTCAGGGTTAGGTTTAGGGTACGAGTTAGTGTTAGGGTTAGGTTTAGTGTACGGGTTAGGGTTAGGGTTAGGGTTAAAGTATAGGTTAGGTTAGGGTACGGATTAGGGTTAGGTTTAGGGTCAGGGTTAGTGTTAGGGTTAGGGTACGAGTTAGGTTTAGGGTTAGGGTACGGGTTAGTTTTTGGTTATGGTACGGGTTAGGGTTACAGCGGGTTAGGGTTAGGGTTAGGGTGAGGGTTAGGGTTAGGGTTAGAGTATGGTTAAGGTTAGTGTTAGGGTTAGAATACGGGTTAGGGATAGTGTTAGGGTTAGGGTTAGTGTTAGTGTTAGGGTTATTGTACGGGTTAGGCTAAGGGTTAGGTTTAGGTTTAGGATACGGGTTAGGGTTAGGTTTATGGTAAGGGATAGGGTTAGCGTACGGGATAAGTTTAGGGTTAGGTTTAGGTTTAGGTTACGGTTTAGGGTTAGGGTACGAGTAAGTGTTAGGTTTAGGTGCGGGTTAGGGTTAGGGTACGGGTTAGGGTTAGGTTTAGGGTCAGGGTTAGGATTAGGGATAGGGTTATGGTACGGGTTAGGGTTAGGGTTGGGGTTACAGTACGGGTTAGTTTTAGGGTTAGGGTACGGGTTAAGGTTACAGTTAAGGTTAGGGTTAGTGTTAGGTTATGGGTTAGGGTTAGGGTACGGGTAAGGGTTATGGTTAGGGTTACCGTTAGGGTCAGTGTTAGGGTTAGGGTACCAGTTAGGGTTAGGGTTAGGTACTGTTAAGGGTTATGGTTAGGGTTAGTGTTAGGGTTAAGTTTAGGGTGCGGTTTAGGGTTAGGGTTAGGGTTAGGGTTAGCATACGGGTTTGGGTTAGTGTTAGGGTGCGGGTTAGGTTTACCGTTTGAGTACGGGTTAGGGTAAGGGTTAGGGTGAAGGTTAGGGTTAGGTGTTAGGGTAAGAGTTAGTGTTAGGCTACGATTTAGGTTTAGAGTATGGGTTAGTGTTAGGTTTAGGGTTAGGGTTAGGTTTAGGGTTATAGTATGGGTTAGGGTTATATTTAGGTTTAGGTTTTGGGTTAGAGTATGGGTTAGGGATAGTGTTAGGGTTAGGGTTAGTGTTAGGGTATGGGTTAGGGTCAGAGTACGGGTTAGGGTTACGTTTAGGGTTAGGGTTAGGGTTAGAGTACGGTTTAGGGTTAGTGTTAGGGTTAGGGTTAGGTTTAGGGTTAGAGTACGGATAGGGTTAGGGTTAGGGTTAGGGTACGGGTTAGGGTTAGGTTTAGGGTACGGGATAGGCTTAGCGTACGGGTTAAGTTTAGGGTTAGGGTTAGGTTTAGGTTACGGGTTAGGCTTAGGGTACGGGTTAGGGTTAGGTTTAGGTGAGGGTTAGGGTTAGGGTTAGGGTACAGGTTAGGGTTAGGTTTAGGGTCAGGGTTAGCCTTAGGGATAGGGTTAGGGTACGGGTTAGGGTTAGGGTTGGTGTTAGGGTACGGGTTAGTTAGGGTTAGGATACGGGTCAGGGTTACGGTTAAGTTTAGGGTTAGGATTATGGTACGGGTTAGGGTTACAGTACGCGTTAGGTTTAGGGTGAGGTTTAGGATTAGGTTTAGAGTACGGTTAGGGTTAGGGTTAGTGTTAGTGTTAGGGTAAGGGTTAGGTTTCGGTTTAGGGTTAAGATACGGGTTAAGGTTAGGGTTTGGGTTAGGGTTAGATTACGGGGTATGGATAGTGTTAGGATTAGGGTTAGGTTTAGAGTACAGGTTAGGGTAAGTGTTAGGGTTAGGGTTAGGGTAGGGGTTCGGGTTAGGGTTAGGTTTTGAGTTAGGGTTAGACTACAGGTTATGGATAGGGTTGGGGTTAGGTTTAGATACCGGTTAGGGTTAGGTTTAGGATTAGGGTTACGGTTAGGGTATGGGTTAGGCTTAGGGTACGGGTTAGGATTAGAGTTAGGGTATGGGTTAGGGTTAGGTTTAGGGTACAGGTTAAGGTTAGGTTTAGGGTTAGAGTATGGGTTAGGTTTAGGGTATGGGATATGGTTAGGGTGAGGGTTAGTGTTTGGGTTAGAGGACGGTTAGGGTACGTTTTAGGGTTAGAGTACGGGTTAGGGTTAGTGTTAGGGTTAGGGTTAGGGTTAGTGTATGGGTACGGGTTAGGGTTAGGGTTTGGGTTAGGGTCAGAGTACGGGGTAGGGATAGTGTTAGGGTTAGGGTTAGGGTTAGGGTAGGGGTTAGGGTTAGAGTTAGGGTTAGGTTTAGAGTACGGTTAGGGTTAGTGTTAGGGTAAGGGTTACGGTTAAAGTACAGGTTTGGGTTAGTGTTAGGGTACGGGTTAGTTTTACCATTTGGGTACGGGTTAGGTCAAGTGTTAGGTTTAGGTTTAGGGTACAGGTTAGGGTTAGGGTTAGGTTTATGGTTATGGTTAGGGTATGGGTTAGTTTAAGGGTACGGGTTAGGGTTAGGGTTAGGGTCAGTTGTAGGGTTAGGTTTAGGGTACGAGTTAGGGTTAGGGATAGGTTAAGTGTACGGGTTAGGGTTAGGGTTAGGTTTAGGTTTAGAGTACGGGGTAGGGTTAGTGTTAGTGTTAGGGTAAGGGTTAATGTACAGGTTAGGCATAGGGTTAGCTTTAGGGTACGGGATAGGGTTAGCGAACGGATTAAGTTTAGGGTTAGGGTTCGGTTTAGGTTACGGTTTAGGGTTAGGGTACGGGTTAGCGTTAGGTTTAGGGTGCGGGTTGGTTTAGGGTTAGGGTTAGTGTAAGGGTTAGTGTTAGGTTTAGTGTCAGGGTTAGGGTTGGGGTTAGTCTTAGGGTACGGGTTTGCGTTAGGTTAGGGGTTAGGGTATGGGTTAGTTTTAGGGTTTGGGTACAGATTAGGGTTATGGTTAAAGTTAGGGTTAGGGTTAGGTTATGGGTTAGGGTTAGGTTACGGTTAAGGGTTATGGTTTGGGTTAGGGTTAGGGTTAAGTTTAGGGTGCGGGTTAGGGTTAGGGTTGGGGTTATGGTTAGGGTTAGAGTACGGGTTTGGGTTAGTGTTAGGGAATGGGTTAGGTTTACCGTTTGGGTACGGGTTCGGGTAAGGTTTAGGGTTTGGCTTAGGGTTAGGAGTTAGGGTTAGAGTTAGGATTAGGCTACAGGTGGGGTTAGGGTACGGGTTAGGTTTAGGGTTAGGTATATGGTTAGGGTTAGGGTATGTGTTAGTTTTAGGGTACGGGTTAGAGTTAGGGTTAGGGTCAGGTGTAGGGTTAGGTTTAGGGTACGAGTTAGGGTTAGGGATAGGTTAAGTGTACAGGTTAGGTTTAGGGTTAGGTTTAGGTTTAGAGTACGGGGTAGGGTTAGTGTTAGGGTTAGGGTAAGGGTTAATGTACGGGTTAGGCTTAGGGTTAGGTTAGGGTTAGGATACGGGTTAGGGTTAGCTTTAGGGTATGGGATAGGGTTACCGAACGGGTTAAGTTTAGGGTTAGGGTTCCGTTTAGGTTACGGTTTAGGGTTAGGGTACGGGTTAGCGTTAGGTTTAGGGTGCGGGTTTGGTTAGGGTTAGGGTTAGTGTAAGGGTTAGGGTTAGGTTTAGTGTCAGGGTTAGGGTTAGGGTTAGTGTTAGGGTACGGGTTTGCGTTAGGTTAGGGGTTAGGGTATGGGTTAGTTTTAGGGTTGGGTACGGATTAAGGTTATGGTTAAAGTTAGGGTTAGGGTTAGGTTATGGGTTAGGGTTAGGTTACGGTTAAGGGTTATGGTTTGGGTTAGGGTTAGGGTTAAGTTTAGGGTGTGGGTCAGGGTTAGGGTTAGGGTTATGGTTAGGGTTAGAGTACGGGTTTGGGTTAGTGTTAGGGTATGGGTTAGGTTTACCTTTTGGGTACGGGTTCGGGTAAGGTTTAGGGTTAGGCTTAAGTTTAGGAGTTAGGGTTAGAGTTAGGATTAGGCTACGGGTGGGTTTAGGGTACAGTTTAGGGTTAGGGTTAAAGTTCGGGTTAGGGTTTGGGTACGGGTTAGGGTTACGTTTAGCGTTAGGCTATGGGTTAGGTTTAGGGTTAGGATTCATGTACGGTTTAGGGTTAGGGTACGGGATAGGGTTAGTGTTAGGGTCAGGGTTAGGGTTAGGTTTAGGGTCCGGGTTAGGTTTAGGGTTAGGGTTAGCGCTAGGGTATGGGCTAGGGTTACTGTTACGGTTTGCATACGGGTTGGGGTTAGGGTTAGTGTACGGGATAGGTTTGGGTACGGGTTAGGTAGAGGGTTAGGCGTACGTTTAGGTTTCGGGTTAGGATTAGGGTTAGGTTTTGGTTTAGGGTTAGGGTATGGGTTAGGCTTAGTGTAGGGGTTAGGGATGGGGTTAGGGTCAGGGTTAGGGTAGGTTTAGGGTACGAGTTAGGGTTAGGGTTAAGTTTAGGGTACGGGTTAGGGTTAGGGTTAGGTTAAAAGTACGGGTTAGGTTTAGGTTGCCGGTTAGGATTAGGGTTATGGTCATTGTTAGGGTTAGGTTTAGGGTACGGGTTAGGGTTAGCGTTATGGTACGGGTTAGGGTTACAGTACGGGTTAGGGTTAGGGTGAAGGTTAGGGTCAGGGTTAGAGTACGGTTAGGATTCGGGTTAGTGTTAGAGTACGTGTTAGCGTTAGTGTTAGTGTTAGGGTTAGGGTTAGGTTAGGGTTAGGGTACGGGTTAGGGTTAGGGTTATGGTACGGGTTAGGGTTACACTACGGGTTACGGTTAGGTGAGGGTTAGGGTTAGGGTTGGAATACGGTTAGGGTTAGGGTTAGGGTTAGAATACGGGTTAGGGTTAGTGTTAGGGTTAGGGTTAGGGTTAGGGTACGGGTTAGGGTTCAGGTTAGGGTTAGTGTTAGAGTACGGGGTTAGGGTTAGGGTTAGGGTTTGGGGTAGGGTTAGAGTACGGTTTAGGGTTAGGGTTAGGGTACGGGTTAGGGTTAGGGTTAGAGTACGGGGTAGGGTTAGTGTTAGAGTAAGGGTTAGAGGTAGAGTACGGGTTTGGGTTAGTGTTAAGGTACGGGTTAGTTTTACCGTTTGGGTACGGGTTAGGGATTGTGTTAGGGTTAGGGTTAGGGTTAGGGTACGTGTTAGGGTTAGGGTTTGGGGACGGGTTAGAGTTACGTTCAGGGTTAGGGTATGAGTTAGTTTTATGGTTAGGGTAAGTGTTAGTGTTAGGTTACGGAATAGGGTTAGAGTACGGTTTAGGGTTAGGTTAAGGGTTAGCGTTGGGGTTAGAGTACGGGTTAGGGTTAGTGTTAGGGTGTGGGTTAGGGTTAGTGACGGATAGGGTTAGGGTTAGGGTTAGGGTACAGTTTAGGGTTAGGGTTATGGTACCGGTTAGGGTTACAGTACAAGTTAGGGTTAGGTTGAGGGTTAGGGTTAGGGTTAGAGTACGATTAGGGTTAGGGTTAGGGTTAGGGTTAGAGTACAGGTTTGGGTTAGTGTTAGGGTTAGGGTTAGGGTACGGGTTAGGGTTAGGGTTAGGTTTAGGGTTAGAGTACGGGTAGGATTAGTGTTAGTGTTAGGGTTAGGGTTAGGGTTAGTGTACGGGTTAGGGTTAGGGTTAGGGTTAGAGTACGGGTTAGGGTTAGGGTTAGGGTTAGGGTTAGGTTTAGGGTGCGAGTTGGGTTAGTGTTAGGGTTAGTGTAAGGTTTGGGTTAGGTTTAGGGTCAGGGTTAAGGATAGGGTTAGTGTTAGGGTACTTGTTAGGGTTAGGGTTTGGGTTAGGGTCCGGGTTAGTTTTAGGGTTAGCTTACGGATTAGGGTTATGGTTAAGGTTAGGGCTAGGGTTAGGTTATGTGTTACGGTTAGGTTACGGTTAAGGGTTATGGTTTGGGTTAGGGTTAGGGTTAAGTTTAGGGTGCGGGTTAGGGTTAGGGTTAGGGTTAGGGTTAAGGTTAGGGTTAGAGTACGGGTTTGGGTTAGTGTCAGGGTATGGGTTAGGATTACTGTTTGGGTACGGGTTCGGGTAAGGGTTACGGTTAGGCTTAGGGTTAGGAGTTAGGGTTAGAGTTAGGATTAGGCTACTGGTGGGGTTAGGTTATGGGTTAGGGTTAGGGTTAAGGTTCGGGTTAGGGTTTGGGTACGGGCTAGGGTTACGTTTAGCGTTAGGGTATGGGTTAGGTTTAGGGTTACGGTTCGTGTATGGTTTAGGGTTAGGGTACGGGATAGGGTTAGTTTTAGGGTCAGGGTTAGGGTTAGGTTTAGGGTTCGGGTTAGGGTTAGGGTTAGGGTTAGCGCTAGGTATGGGCTAGGGTTACTGTTAGGTTTTGCGTACAGGTTAGGGTTAGGGTTAGGGTATGGGATAGGTTTGGGTACGGGTTAGGTAGAGGGTTAGGCGTACGTTTAGGTTTTCTGTTAGGTTTAGGGTTAGGTTTAGGGTTAGGGTTAGGGTATGGGTTAGGCTTAGTGTATGGGTTAGAGTTAGGGTTAGGGTCAGGGTTAGGGTAGGTTTAGGGTACGAGTTAGGGTTAGGGTTAGGTTTAGGGTACGGGTTAGGGTTAGGGTTAGGTTAAAAGTACGGGTTAGGTTTAGGTTACCGGTTAGGCTTAGGGTTATGGTCATGGTTATGGTTAGGGTACGGGTTAGGGTTAGGGTTATGGTATGGGTTAGGTTTACAGTACAGGTTAGGGTTAGGGTGAGGGTTAGGTTTAGGGTTAGAGTACGGTTAGGTTTCGGGTTAGGGTTAGAGTACGTGTTACCGTTAGTGTTAGGGTTAGGGTTAGGGTTAAGTTTAGGGATAGGGTACGGGTTTGGCTTAGGGTTATGGTACGGGGTCGGGTTACAGTACGGGTTACAGTTAGTGTGAGGGTTAGGGTTAGGGTTAGAATACGGTTAGGGTTAGGGTTAGGGTTAGAGTACGGGTTAGGGTTTATGTTAGGGTTAGGGTTAGGGTTAGGGTTAGGGTTAGGGTAAGGGTTAGGGTTAGGGTTAGTGTTAGATAACGGGGTAGGGTTAGTGTTAGGGTTAGGGTTAGGGTTAGAGTACGGGTTAGGGTTAGTGTTAGGGTTAGGTTTAGGGTTAGGGTACGGGTTAGGTTTAGGGTTAGGGTTAGAGTATGGGGTAGGGTTAGTGTTAGGGTAAGGGTTAGGGTTAGAGTACAGGTTTGGTTTAGTGTTAGTGTACGGGTTAGTTTTACCCTTTGGGTACGTGTTAGGGATAGTGTTAGGGTTACGATTAGGTTTAGGGTACGTGTTAGGGTTAGGGTTTGGGGACGGGTTAGAGTTACATTCAGGGGTAGGGTACGGGTTAGTTTTAGGGTTAAGGTAAGGGTTAGTGTTAGGTTACGGGATAGGGTTAGAGTACGGGTTAGGGTTAGGTTTAGGCTTAGGGTTGGGGTTAGAGTACGGGTTAGGGTTAGTGTTAGGGTTAGGTTTAGGGTTAGTGTACGGATAGGGTTAGGGTTAGGGTTAGGGTATGGGTTAGGGTTAGGGTTATGGTACTGGTTAGGGTTACAGTACAGATTAGGGTTAGGTTGAGGTTTAGGGTTAGGGTTAGAGTACGATTAGGGTTAGGGTTAGGGTTAGGGTTAGAGTACGGGTTAGGGTTAGTGTTAGGGTTAGGGTTAGGGTTAGGATTAGGGTACGGGTTAGGGTTAGGGTTAAGTTTAGGGTTAGAGTACCGGTAGGATTAGTGTTAGGTTTAGTCTTAGGGTTAGGGTTAGTGTACGGTTTAGGGTTAGGTTTAGGGTTTGGGTTAGAGTACGGGGTAGGGTTAGTGTTAGGGTTAGGTTTGGGTTTAATATACGGTTTAGGCTTAGGGTTAGGTTTAGGGTTAGGATACGGGTTAGGGGTAGGTTTCGGATACAGGATAGGGTTAGCGTACAGGTTAAGTTTAGGGTTATGGTTAGGTTTAGGTCACGGGTTAGGGTTAGGGTTCGGGTTAGGGTTAGACTTTGGGTGCGGGTTAGGGTTAGTGTTAGGATTTTGTAAGGGTTAGGGTTAGGTTTAGTGTCAGGGTTAGATTTAGGGTTAGTGTTAGGGTACGGGTTAGGTTTAGGTTTAGGGTTAGGGTACGGGTTAGTTTTGGGGTTAGGGTATGGGTTACGGTTACGGTTAAGTTTAGGGTTAGGTTTAGGGTATGGGTTAGGGTTCGGTTACGGTTAAGGGTTATGGTTTGGGTTAGGGTTAGGGTTAAGTTTAGGGTGTGGGTTATGGTTATGGTTAGGGTTAGGGTTAGAGTACGGGTTTGGGTTAGTGTTAGGGTACGGGTTAGGTTTACCGTTTGGGTACGGGTTAGGGTAAGGGTTAGGGTTAGGGTTAGGGTATGTGTTATGATTAGGGTTTGGGTACGGGTTAGGATTAGGGATAGGGTTATGGTACGGGTTAGGGTTAGGGTTGGGGTTACAGTACGGGTTATTTTTAGGGTTATGGTACAGGTTAGGGTTACGGTTAATATTAGGGTTAGTGTTAGGTTATGGGTTAGGTTTAGGGTACGGGTAAGGATTATGGTTAGGGTTACGGTTAGGTTTAGGTTTAGGGTGCGGGTTAGGCTTAGGGTTAGGTTTAGGGTTAGCGCTATGGTATGGTTAGCGTTATGTTAGGGTTTGGGTACGGGTTAGGGTTAGGGTTAGGTTACGAATTAGGTTTGGGTACATTATAGGTCAAAGGTTACGTTTAGGTTTAGGGTACGGGTTAGGTTTAGGGTTAGGGTAACGGTTAGTGTTAGGGTACGGGTTAGGGTTAGAGTACGGGTTAGGGTTAGGTTTACGGTTAGGGTTAGGTTTAGAGTATGGGTTAGTGTTAGTGTTAGGGTTAGGGTTAGGGATAGTGTACGGATAAGGTTAGGGTTAGGGTTAGGGTACAGGTTAGGGTTAGGTTTAAGGTATGGGATAGGGTTAGTGTACGGGATAAGTTTAGGGTTAGGTTTAGATTTAGGTTACCATTTAGGGTTAGGGTACGGGTTAAGGTTAGGTTTAGGTGCGGGTTAGGGTTAGGGTATGGGTTAGGGCTAGGTTTAGGGTCAGGGTTAGGATTAGGGATAGGGTTATGGTACGGGTTAGGGTTAGGGTTTGGGTTACATTACGGGTTAGTTTTAGGGTTAGGATATGGTTTAGGGTTATGGTTAAGGTTAGGGTTAGTGTTAGGTTATGGGTTAGCGTTAGGGTGCGGGTAATGGTTATGGTTAGGGTTACGGTTAGGTTTAGTTTTAGGGTGCGGGTTAGGCTTAGGGTTAGGTTTAGGGTTAGCGCTAGTGTATGAGTTAGGGTTACTCGTAGGGTTTGGATATGGGTTAAGGTTAGGGTTAGTGTACGTGATAGGTTTGGGTATGGGTTAGGACAAGTGTTAGGGTTAGGTTTAGGGTACGGGTTAGGGTTACGGATAGGGTTAGGGTTAGGGTTAGGGTTAGTGTACGGGTTAGGGTTAGTGTACGGGTTAGGGTTAGGGTCAGGGTTAGGGTTAGGGTACGAGTTAGGGTTAGGTTTAGGGTACGGTTAAGGGTTATGGTTAGCGATAGGGTTAGGGTTAAGTTTAGGGTGCGGTTTGGTGTTAGGGTTAGGGTTAGGGTTAGGGCTAGAGTACGGGTTTGGGTTAGTGTTATGGTACGGGTTAGGTTTACCGTTTGGTTAAGGGTTAGGTAAGGGTTAGGGTTAGGTTTAGGGCTTAGGGTTAGAATTAGTGTTAGGCTAAGGGATAGGGTTAGAGTACGGGTTAGAGTTAGGTTTAAGGTTAGGTTTAGGTTTAGGGTTATAGTACGGGTTTGGGTTAGAGATAGGGTTATGTTTAGGGTTAGAGTATGGGTTAGGGATATTGTTAGGGTTAGGGTTAGTGTTAGGGTACAGGTTAGGGTTAGCTTATTGGTTAGGATTACGTTTAGGGTTAGGGTTAGTGTTAGAGTACGGGCTAGGGTTAGTGTTAGGGTTAGGGTTAGGGTTAGGGTTACAGTGCGGATAGGGTTAGGGTTAGGGTACGGGTTAGGGTTAGGTTTAGGGTACGGGATAGGGTTAGCGTAGGGGTTAATTTTAGGTTTAGGGTTAGTTTTAGGTTACGGGTTAGGGTTAGGGTACGGGTTAGGTTTAGGTTTAGGTGAGGGTTAGGGTTAGTGTTAGGGATAGGGTACGGGTTAGGTTTAGGTTTAGGGTCAGGGTTAGCGTTAGGGATAAGTTTAGGGTACGGGTTAGGGTTAGGGTTGTGGTTAGGTTACGGGTTAGTTTTAGGGTTAGCGTATGGGTTAGGGTTACGGTTAAGTTTAGGGTTAGGGTTATGGTATGGGTTAGGGTTACAGTACGTGTTAGGGTTAGGGTGAGGGTTAGGGTTAGGGTTAGGGTTAGAATACGGTTAGGGTTAGGGATAGAGTACGGGTTAGGGTTAGAGTACGGGTTAGGTATAGGGTTAGGGTTATGGTACGAGTTAGTGTTAGGATTAGGGTTAGTGTTAGAGTACGGGGTAGGGTTAGTGTTAGGGTTAGGGTTAGTGTTAGGGACACGGTATGGGTTAGCATTAAGGTTAGGGTACGGGATAGGTTTAGTGTACGTGTTAGGTCTAGGGTTAGGGTTAGGTTTAGTGTGCAGGTTAGTGTTAGGGATAGGGTTAGGATACGTGTTTGGCTTAGGGTTTGGGTATGGGTTGGCGTTACATATAGGGTTAGGGTATGGGTTAGGTTTAGGGTTAGGGTTCGGGTACGGTTTAGTGTTAGGGTACGGGATAGGGTTAGTGTTAGGGTCAGGGTTAGGGTAGGTTTAGGGTTAGGGTTAGGTTTTGGGTTAAGGCTAGTGTATGGGTTAGGGTTACTGTTAGTGTTTGGGTACGGGTTAGGGTTAGGGTTAGGGTACGGTATAGGTTTGGGTACGGGATAGGTCAAGGGTTAGGGTTAGGTTTAGGGTACAGGTTAGGGTTAGGTTTAGGGTTAGGGTTAGGTTATGGGTTATGCTTAGTGTACGGATTAGTGTTAGGGTTAGTGTCAGGGTTTGGGTTAGGTTTAGGGTACGAGTTAGTGTTAGGGTTAGGTTTAGGGTACGGGTTAGGGTTAGGGTTAGGGTTAAAGAACAGGTTAGGTTTAGGGTACGGGTTAGGGTAAGGTTTAGGTTCAGGGTTAGGGTTAGGATTAGGGTACGAGTTAGTGGTAGGGTTAGGGTACGGGTTAGGGTAGGGTTATGGTACGGTTTAGGGTTACAGAACGGGGTAGGGTTAGGGTGAGGGTTAGGGTTAGTGTTACAGTATGGTTAGGTTTAGTGTTAGGGTTAGGGTTAGGGTTAGGGTTAGGGTTATTGTACGGGTTAGGCTAAGGGTTAGGTTTAGGGTTAGAATACAGGTTAGGGTTAGGTTTAGGGTAAGGAATAGGGTTAGCGTACGGGTTAAGTTTAGGGTTAGATTTAGGTTTAGGTTACGGGTTTGGGTTAGGGTACGGGTTAGGGTTAGTTTGAGGGTGCGGGTTAGGGTAATTGTTAGGGTTAGTGTAAGGTTTAGGGTTAGGTTTAGGGTCAGGGTTAGGTTTAGGGTTAGTGTTAGGTTTCGGATTAGGGTTAAGGTTGAGGTTACTGTACTGGTTTGTTTTAGAGTTAGGTTACGGTTTAGGGTTATGGTTAAGGTTAGGGTTAGGTTTAGGGTATGGGTTAGGGTTAGGTTACAGTTAAGGGTTACTTTTGGGTTAGGGTTAGGGTTAAGTTTAGGGTGCAGGATGGTTAGGGTTAGGGTTAGAGTACGGGTTTGGGTTAGTGTTAGGGTACGGGTTAGGCTTACTGTTTGGGTAATGGTTAGGGTAAGGGTTAGGGTTAGCGTTAGGTTTAGGGGTTATGTTTAGGGTTAGGGTTAGGCTACGGGTAGGGTTAGCGTACGGGTTAGGGTTAGGGTTAGGGTTCGGGCTAGGGTTAGTGTACGGGTTACGGTACGGGTTAGGGTTAAGGTTACGGTACGGGATAGGGTTAGTATACGTGTTAGGTCTAGGGTTAGGGTTAGGTTTTTTGTGCGGGTTAGGGTTAGGGTTAGGGTTAGGGTTAGGGTACGTGTTAGGGTTAGGGTTTGGGTAAGGGTTAGTGTTAGGGTACGGGTTAGGGTTAGAGTACGGGTTAGGGTTAGGTTTAGGGTTAGGTTTAGTGTTAGAGTACAAGTTAGGATTAGTGTTAGGGTTAGGGTTAGGGTTAGTGTACGGATAGTGTTAGGGTTAGGGTTAGGGTTAGTGTACGGGTTAGGGTTAGGTTTAGGTGCGTGTTAGGGTTAGGGTTGGGGTTAGGGTACGTGTTAGTTTTAGGTTTAGGGTTCGGGTTAGGGTTACGGTTAAGTTTGGGGTTAGTGTTAAGGTATGGGTTAGTGTTAGTGTACGGGTAAGGGTTATGGTTAGGGTTAGGGTTAGGTTTAGGTTTAGGGTGCTGGTTAGGATTAGGTTTAGGGTTAGGGTTAGCGCTAGGAAATGGGTTAGGGTTACTGTTAGGGTTTGGGTATGGGTTAGGGTTAGGGTTAGGGTAGAAGATAGGGTTGGGTACGGGTTAGGTCAAGGGTTAGGGTTAGGTTTAGGGTAAGGGTTAGGGTTAGGGTTAGGTTTAGGATTAGGGTTAGGGTATGGGTTAGGTTTAGGGTATGGGTTAGGGTTAGGGTCAGGGTTAAGGTGAGGGTTAGGGTATGAGTTAGGGTTAGGGTTAGGTTTGGGTACGGCTTAGGGTTAGGTTTAGGGTTAGGTTACGTGTTAGGTTTAGGGTATGGGTTAGGTTTAGGGTCAGGGTTAGTGTTAGGCTATGAGTTATGGTTAGGGTTAGGGTACGGGTTAGAGTTAGGGTTATGTTACATGTTAGGGTTACAGTACGGGTTAGGGTTAGGGCGAGGGTTAGGGTTAGGGTTAGAGTACAGTTAGGGTAAGGGTTAGGGTTAGGGTTAGGGTAAGGGTTAAGCTTAGTGTAAGGTTTAGGGTTAAGGTTAGGGTTAGGGTTAGGGTTAGGGAAATGTTTAGGGTTAGGGTCAGGGTACGGGTTAGGGTTAGGTTTAGGGTTAGGGTTAGGGTTAGATTAAGGTGTAGGGTTAGTCTTAGGGTTAGGGTTAGGTTTAATGTACGGGTTAGGCTTAGGGTTAGGTTTATGGTTAGGTTACGGGTTAGGTTTAGGTTTAGGGTACGGGATAGGGTTAGCGTATGGGATAAGTTTAGGGTTACGGTTAGGTTTAGGTTACGGGTTGGGGTTAGGGTACGGTTTAGGGTATGGGTTAGGGTTCGTGTTAGGTTTAGGGTTAGTATTAGGGTTAGGGTTAGTGTACGGTTAGGTTTAGGCTTAGGGTTAGGGTTAGGGTTAGGGTTAGTGTTAGGGTTACAGTACAGGTTAGGGTTAAGGTTATGGTACGGGATAAGGTTAGTTTACGTGTTAGGTCTAGGGTTAATGTTAGGTTTAGTGTGCAGGTTAGGGTTAGGGTTAGGGTTAGGGTACATGTTAGGGTTAGGGTTTGGGTACAGGATAGGGTTACGTTTAGGGTTAGGGTAAGGGGTTAGGTTTAGGGTTAGGGTAAGGGGTAGTGTTAGGGTAAGGGTTAGGGTTAGAGTACAGGTTAGGGTAAGGTTTAGGGTTAGGTTTAGTGTTAGAGTACGGGTTAGCGTTAGTGTTAGGGTTAGGGTTAGGGTTAGTGTACAGATAGTGTTAGGGTTAGGGTTAGGGTTAGTTATGGTTTAGGATTAGGTTTAGGGTATGGGTTAGTTTTAGGGTTATGGTATGGGTTAGGGTTACAGTACGGGTTAGAGTTAAGGTGAGGGTTAGGGTTAATTTTAGAATACGGTTAGGGTTAGGGTTAGGGTTAGGGTTAGGGTTAGGGATAGATTACGGGTTAGGGTTAGTGTTAGGGTTAGGTTTAGGGTTAGGGTTAGGGTACGGATTAGGGTTAGGGTTAGGGTTAGTGTTAGAGTACGGGGTAGGGTTAGTGTTAGTGTTAGGGTTAGGGTTAGAGTACGGTTTAGGGTTAGTGTTAGGGTTAGGTTTAGGGTTGGGTACAGGTTAGGGTTAGGGTTAGGGATAGGGTTAGAGTACGGGGTAGGGTTAGTGTTAGGGTTGGGGTTAGGGTTAATGTACGGGTTAGGCTTAGGGTTAGGTTTAGGGTTAGTTTACGGGTTAGGGTTAGGTTTAGGGTACGGGATAGGGTTAGCATACGGGTTAACTTTAGGTTTAGGGTTAGGTTTAGGTTACGGGGTAGGGTTTGGATTAGGTTTATGTATAGGGTGCGTGTTAGGGTTAGGGTTAGGGTTAGTGTACGGGTTAGGGTTAGGTTTAGGGTGAGGGTTAGGGTTAGGATTAGGGTTAGGGTACAGGTTAGCGTTAGTGTTAGGGTTAGGGTTAGGGTTAGGGTTAGATTTAGTGTATGGGTTAGGGTTAGGGTTAGGGTTAGGTTTGGAGTACGGGGTAGGGTTAGTGTTAGGGTTAGTTTTAGGGTTAGGGTACGGGTTAGGGTTAAGGTTAGGGTTAAGGTTAGGGTTAGGGTTAGAGTACGGGGTAGGGTTACTGTTAGGTTTAGGGTTAGGGTTAATGTACAGATTAGGCTTAGGTTTAGGTTTAGGGTTAGGATACGGGTTAGGGTTAGGTTTAGGGTACGGGATAGGGTTAGCGTACGGGTTAAGTTTAGGGTTAGGGTTAGGTATAGGTTACGGGTTAGGGTTATGGTACGGGTTAGGGTTAGGTTTAGGGTGCGGCTTAGGGTTAAGGTTAGGTTTAGTGTAAGTTAGGGTTACGTTTAGGGTCATGTTTTGGGTTAGGTTTAGTGTTCGGGTACGGGTTAGGGTTAGGGTTGGTGTTAGGGTATGGGTTAGTTTTAGGGTTACGTTACGGGTAAGGGTTACAGTTAAGGTTAGGGTTAGGTTTAGGGTATGCATTAGGGTTAGGTTACGGTTAAAGGTTATGGTTTGGGTTAGGGTTAGGGTTAAGTTACGGGTGCGGGTTTGGGTTAGGGTTAGGGTTAGAGTACGGGTTTGGGTTAGTGTTAGGGTACGGGTTAGGTTTACCGTTTGGGTACGGGTTAGGGTAAGGGTTAGGGTCAGGGTTAGGGTTAGGGTTTAGGGTTAGATTTAGGGTTAGGCTACAGGTAGGGTTAGGGTACGGGTTAGGGTAGGGTTAGGGTTCGGGTTAGGGTTAAGGCTGCGCTACGGGATAGGGTTAGTGTACGTGTTAGGTCTTGGGTTAGTGTTAGGTTTAGTGTGCCGGTTAGGGTTAGGGATAGGGTTAGGGTACGTGTTAGGGATAGGTTTTGGGTACGGGTTAGCGTTACGTTTAGGGTTAGGGTACGGGTTAGGTTTAGAGTAAGGGTTAGGGTACGGTTTTGGTTAGGGTACGGGTCAGGGTTAGGGTTAGGGTTAGGGTTAGGGTTAGGGTTAGGGTACGGATTAGGGTTAGGATACCGGTTAGGGTCAGGGTCAGGTTTAGGATTAGGGTTAGGGTACGAGTTAGGGTTAGGGTTAGGTTTAGGTTACGGTGTAGCGTTTGGGTTAGGGGTTAGGGTAAGTGTTAGTGTTAGGGTACGAGTTAGGGTTAGGGTATGGGTTAGGGTGAGGGGTAGGGTATGGGTTAGGTTTATGGTTAGGGTTAGAATTAGGGTTAGGGTTATGGTATGTGTTAGCGTACAGGTTAGGTTTAGGTTTAGGTTACGGGTGAGGGTACGGGTTAGGATTAGGGTTAAGGTACGTGTAATGGTACGGGTTAGGGTTAGGGTACGGGTTAGTGTTAGTGTACGAGATAGGGTTAGGCTTAGGGTTAGTGTTAGTGTTAGGGTTAGGGTACAGGTTAGCGTTAGTGTTAGGGTATGGGATAGGTTGAGGGTATGGTTTAGGTCTAGGATTATGGTTAGGTTTAGTGTGTGGGTTAGGATTAGGCATCGGGTTAGGGTTAGTGTACGTGTAAGTTTCTTGTACGGGTTAGGGTTAGTGTTAGGTTTATGGTACGGGTTAGGGTTAGGGTTAGAGTTAGGTTTAGGATGCGGGTTAGGGTTAGGATATGGGATTAGGGTTAGGGTTAGGGTTAGGGTCAGGGTTAGGTTTAGGGTTAGGGTTAGGGTTAGGGTGCGGCTTAGGGTTAGGGTTAGGGTTCGTGTACGGGATAGGTTTAGGATTAGGGTTAGTGTTAGGGTTAGGGTTAATGTTAGGTTTTGGGTACGTGTTAGGTTTAGGGTTAGTGTACGGGATAGGTTTGGGTACGGGTTAGGTCAAGGGTTAGGGTTAGGTTTAGGGTCTATGTTAGGCTTAGGGTACGGGTTAGGGTCAGGGTTAGAGTTAGGCTTAGGGTACGAGTTAGGGTTAGGTTTAGGTTAGGGTACGGGTACGGGTTAGGGTTAGGCATAGGGTACGGGTTAGGTTTAGGGTACGCGTTAGCGTTAGGTTTAGGTGCGGGTTAGGGTTAGTGATAGGGTTATGGTACGGGTTAGGTTTAGGGTTGGGGTTAGGGAATGGGTTAGAGTTAGGGTTAGAGTACGGTTAGGGTTAGGGTTAGGGTTAGGGTTAGAGTACGGGTTAGGGTTAGTGTTAGGGTTAGGGTTAGGGTTAGGGTAAGAATTATGTTTAAGGTTAGGGTTAGCGTTAGGTTTAAGGTGCGGGTTAGGGTTAGGGTTAGGGTTATGGTTAGGGTTAGCGCTCGGGAATGGGTTAGTGATACTGTTAGGGTTTGGGTAAGGGTTAGTTTAGGGTTAGGTTATGGGATAAGGTTGGGTACGGATTAGGTCAAGGGTTAGGTTTAGGTTTATTGGACTGGTTAGGGATAGGGTTAGGATTATGTTTAGGTTTAGTGTATGGGTTAGGCTTAGGGTACGAGTTAGGGTTAGCGTCAGGGTTAGGGTTATGGTTAGTGTTAACTTACGGGTTAGGGTTAAGTTTAAGGTACGGGATAGGGTTAGCGTACGGGTTAAGTTTAGGGTTAGGGTTAGGTTTAGGTTACGGGTTAGGGTTAAGGTTAGGAGTAGTGTAAGGGTTAGGGTCAGGCTTAGGGTCAGGGTTAGGGTTAGGGTTAGTGTTAGGGTACGGGTTAGGGTTACGGTTGGGGTTAGGGTTCGGGTTAGTTTTAGGGTTAGGGTAAGTGTTAGGGTTATTGTTAAGGTTAGGGTTAGGGTTAGGGTTAGGTTAGGGTTAGGGTTAGGATATGGGTTAGGGTTAGGTTACGGTTAAGGGTTATGGTTTGGGTTAGGGTTAGGGTTAAGTTTAGGGTGCGGGTTAGGGTTAGGGTTAGGGTTAGAGTACGGGTTTGGGTTAGTGTTAGGGTACGGGTTAGGTTTACCATTTGGGTACGGGTTCGGTTAAGGGTTAGGATTAGGATTAGGGTTAGGGGTTAGGTTTAGATTTAGGGTTAGGCTACGGGTAGGGTTAGGGTACGGGTTAGGGTTAGGGTTAGGATTCGGGTTAGGGTTAGTATACGGGTTAGGGTTAGGGTTAGGGTTAGGGTTAGGTTTAGAATTAGTGTTAGGGTTACGGTACCAGTTAGGGTTAAGGTTAGGGTACGGGTTCGGGTTAGTGTATGTGTTAGGTCTAGGGTTAGGGTTAGGTTTAGTGTGCGGGTTAGGGTTAGGAGTAGGGATAGGGTACCTGTTAGGGTTAGGGTTTGGGTACGGGTTAGCGTTACGTTTAGTGTTAGGGTACGGGTTAGGTTTAGGATTAGGGTTAGGGTACGGTAGGGTTAGGTTATGGGTTAGGGTTAGGTTTAGGGTACGGGTTAGGGTTACTGTACGGGTTAGGGTTAGGGTTAGGGTTAGGGTTATAGTACGGGTTAGCATTAGAGTTAGGGTTAGGTTTAGGGTTAGAGTACGGGTTAGAGTTAGGTTTAGGGTTAGGGTTAGGGTTAGAGTATGGGTTAGGGTTAGTGTTAGGGTTAGTGTTAGGGTTAGTGTATGGATAGGGTTAGGGTTAGGGTTAGGGTACGGGATAGGGTTAGCGTACAGGTTAAGTTTAGGGTTAGGGTTAGATTTAGGTAAAGGGTTAGGGTTAGGTTTACGTGCTGGTTAGGGTTAGGGTTAGGGTAAGGGTTAATGTTACGGTTAAGGTTAGGGTTAGGGTTAGGGTATGGGTTAGTTTAGGGTACGGGTAAGGGTTATGGTTAGGGTTAGGTTTAGCTTTAGGTTTAGGGTGCGGGTTAGGGTTAGGGTTAGGGTTAGTGTTTGGTTAGCATTAGAGAATGGCTTAGGTTTACTGTTAGTGTTTGGGTACGGGTTAGGGTGAGGGTTAGGTTCTGGGATAGGTTTCGGTACGGGTTAGGTCAAGGGTTAGGGCTAGGATTAGTGTACGGGTTAGGGTTACGGTTTGGATTAGGGTTAGGTTTAGGGTATGGGTTAGGCTTAGGGTACGAGTTAGGGTTAGGGTTAACGTCAGTGTTAGGGTTAGGGTTAGCGTTATGGTGCGTTTTAGGGTTAGGTTTAGGATACGGGTTAGGGATAGGGTTACGGTTAGTGTACGGGTTAGGTTTAGGGTACGGATTAGGGTTAGGTTTAGGGTCAGGTTTAGGGTTAGCGTTAGGGTACGAGTTAGGGTTAGGGTACGGGTTAGGGTTAGGGTATTGGTACGGGTTAGGGTTACAGTACGGGTTAGGGTTTGGGTAAGGGTTAGGGTTAGGTTTAGAGTACGGTTAGGGTTAGGGTTAGGGTTAGAGTACAGGTTAGGGTTAGTGTTAGTTTTAGGGTTAGGGTTAGGTTACGGGTTAGAGTTAGGTTTAGGGTTATGGTTAGAGTACGGGGTAGGGTTAGTGTTAGGTTTAGGGTTAGGGTTAATGTGCGGGTTAAGCTTAGGGTTAGGTTTAGGGTTAGGTTATGGTTTAGGGTTAGGTTTAGGGTACGGGATAGGGTTAGCGTACGGGTTAAGTTTGGGTTAGGGTTAATTTTAGGATACGGGTTAGGGTTAGGGTACAGGTTAGGGTTAGTTTTAGGGCGCGGGTTAGGGTTAGGGTTAGAGTTAGTGTAAGTGGTAAGGTTAGGTTTAGGGTCAGGGTTAGGTTTCGGGTTAGTGTTAGGGTACGGGTTAGGGTTAGGTTTGGGATCAGGGTACGGGTTAGTTTTAGGGTTAGGATATGGGTTAGCGTTATGGTTAAGGTAAGGGTTAGGGTTAAGTATGGGGTATGGTTAGAGTACGGGTTTGGGTTAGTGTTAGGATATGGGTTAGGTTTACCTTTTCGGTACAGGTTAGGGTAAGGGTTAGGGTTAGGGGTAGGGGTTAGTGTTAGAGTTACGGTTAGGCTACGGGTAGGTTTAGGGTAAGGGTTAGGGTTAGGGTTAGGGTTCGGGTTAGGGTTAGTGTCCGGCTTAGGGTTAGGGTTAGGGTTAGGTTAGGTTTAGTGTTAGGGTTATGGTACGGGTTAGGTTTAAGGTTAGGGTACGGGATAGGGTTAGTGTACGTGGTAGGTCTAGGGTCAGGGTTAGGTTTAGTGTGCAGTTTAGGGTTAGGGTTAGGGATGGGTACGTGTTAGGGTTAGGGTTTAGGTACGGGTTAGGGTTACGTTTAGGGTTAGGGTACGGGTTAGGTTTAGGGTTAGTGTAAGGGTTAGTGTAGGGGACGGGTTAGGGGTAGATTATGGGTTAGGGTTAGTTTTAGGGTTAGGGTTAGGGTTAGAGTATGGGTTAGGGTTAGTGTTAGTGTTAGGGTTAGGGTTAGTGTAGGGATAGGGTTAGGGTTAGGGTTAGGGATAGGGTAAGGGTTAGGGTTAGGTTTTGGTTACGGGATAGGGTTAGTGTACGGGTTAAGTTTAGGGTTAGGGTTAGGTTTAGTTTACGGGTTAGGGTTAGTGTACGGTTTAGAGTTAGGTTTAGGTGCGGGTTAGGGTTAGGGTATGGGTTAGGGTTAGGTTTGGGTCAGGGTTAGGGTTAGGGATAGGGTTATAGTACGTGCTAGGGTTTGGGTTGGGGTTAGGGTACGTGTTAGTTTTAGGGTTAGGGTACGGGTTAGGGTTACGATTAAGGTTAGGGTTAGTATAGGGTATAGGTTAGGGTTAGGGTACGGGTAAGGGTTATGGTTATGGTTAGGTTATGGTTTAGAGTGCGGGTTAGGCTTAGGGTTAGAGTTACGGTTAGCGCTAGGGTATGGGTTAGGGTTATGGTTACGGTTTGGGTACGGTTTAGGGTTAGGGTAAGGGTACGGGTTAGGGTTAGGGTTAGGGTACGAGTTAGGGTTAGGGTTAGGTTTAGGGTACGGGTTAGGGTTAGGGTTAGTGTTAGTGTACGGGGTAAGTTTACTGTTAGGGTTAGGCTTAGGGTTAATGTACGGGTTAGGCTTAGGGTTAGTTTAGGGTTAGGATACGGGTTAGGGTTAGGTTTAGGGTACGGGATAGGGTTAGCGTACGGGTTAAGTTTATTGTTAGGGTTAGGTTTAGGTTACGGGTTATGGTTAGGGTATGGGTATGGGTTAGTGTTAGGTTTAGGGTGTGGGTTAGAATTAGGGTTAGGGTTAGTGTAAGGGTTAGGGTTAGGTTTAGGGTCAGGGTTACGGTTAGGTTTAGTTTTAGGGTACGGTTATGTTTAGGGTTGGGGTGAGGGTACGGGTTAGTTTTAGAGTTAGGGTATGGGTTAGGGTTATGTTTAAGGTTAGGGTTAGGTTTAGGGTATGGGTTAAGGTTAGGTTACGGTTAAGGGTTATGGTTTGGGTTAGGTTTAGGGTTAAGTTTAGGGTTCGGGTTAGGGTTAGGGTTAGGTTTAGGTTTAGGGTTAGAGTACGGGTTTGGTTTAGTGTTAGGGTACGGGTTATGTTTACCGTTTGGGTACGGGTTAGGGTAAGGTTTAGGGTTAGGGTTAGGGTTAGGGTTAGGGTTAATGTTAGGGTTACGCTACAGGTAGGGTTAAGGTACGGGTTAGGGTTAGGGTTCGGATGAGGGTTAGTGTACGGGTTAGGGTTAGGGTTAGGGTTAGGGTTAGGGTTAGTGTTAGGGTTACAGTACGGGTTAGGGTTAAGGTAAGGGTACAGGATAGGGTTAGTGTACATGTTAGTTCTAGGGTTATGGTTAGGTTTAGTGTGCGGGTTAGGGTTAGGGTTAGGGTTACGGTTATGCTACGTGTTAGGGTACAGGTTAGGGTTAGGGTTAGTGTACGGGTTTGGGTACGGGTTAGGGTTAGGTTTAAGGTACGTGTAACGGTACGGGATAGGGTTAGGGTACAGGTTAGGGTACGGGTTTGTGTTAGTGTTAGGGTATAGGTTAGGTTTAACGTTTGGGTACGGGTTAGGGTAAGGGTTAGTGTTAAGGTAGGGTTATGGGTTAGGGTTAGTGTTAGGGTTAGGCTACGGGTTAGGGTTATGGTACGGTTTAGGGTTAGGGTTAAGGTTAGTGTACGGGATAGGGTTAGGATTAGGGTTAGTGTTAGTGTGAGGGTTATGGTACGGGTTAGCTTTAGGGTTAGTGTACGGGATAGGGTTAGGGTACGGGTTAGTTCTAGGGTTTAGAGTTAGGTTTAGTGTGTGGGTTAGGGTTAGGCATCGGGTTAGGGTTAGGGTTAGTGTTAGGTTTAGGGTACGGGTTACGGTTAGGGTAAGGGTCAGGGTTAGGGTTAGGGTTAGGGTACGAGTTACGGTTAGGGTTCGGTTTAGGGTATAGGTTAGGGTTATGGTACGGGTTAGGTTTAGGTTTAGGGTACGGGATAGGGTTAGCATACGGGTTAAATTTAGGGTTAGGGTTAGGTTTAGGTTACGGATTAGGTTTAGGGTACGAGTTAGGGTTAGGTTTAGTGTGCGGGTTATGTTTAAGGGTAGGGTAGGGGTTAGGGTTAGGTTTAGGGTCAGGCTTAGGGTTAGGGATAGGGTTATGGTACGAGTTAGTGTTATGGTTGGCGTTAGGGTACGGGTTAGTTTTAGGTTTAGTGTACGGGTTTGGGTTATGGTTAAAGTTAGGTTTAGGGTTAGGGTTAGGGTTAGGGTTAAGTACGGGTTAGCGTTAGGGTTAGGGTTAGGGTTAGGTTTAGGGTACAGGTTAGGGTTAGGGTTAGGGTTCGGGTTAGGGTTAGTGTACGGGTTAGGGATAGGGTTAGGGTTAGGGTTAGGGTTAGTGTTAAGGTACGTTTAGGGTTAGGGTTAGGGTTAGTGTACGGGTTAGGGTTAGGTTTAGGGTCAGGGTTACGGTTAGGTTTAGTTTTAGGGTACGGTTATGTTTAGGGTTGGGGTGAGGGTACGGGTTAGTTTTAGAGTTAGGGTATGGGTTAGGGTTATGTTTAAGGTTAGGGTTAGGTTTAGGGTATGGGTTAAGGTTAGGTTACGGTTAAGGGTTATGGTTTGGGTTAGGTTTAGGGTTAAGTTTAGGGTTCGGGTTAGGGTTAGGGTTAGGTTTAGGTTTAGGGTTAGAGTACGGGTTTGGTTTAGTGTTAGGGTACGGGTTATGTTTACCGTTTGGGTACGGGTTAGGGTAAGGTTTAGGGTTAGGGTTAGGGTTAGGGTTAGGGTTAATGTTAGGGTTACGCTACAGGTAGGGTTAAGGTACGGGTTAGGGTTAGGGTTCGGATGAGGGTTAGTGTACGGGTTAGGGTTAGGGTTAGGGTTAGGGTTAGGGTTAGTGTTAGGGTTACAGTACGGGTTAGGGTTAAGGTAAGGGTACAGGATAGGGTTAGTGTACATGTTAGTTCTAGGGTTATGGTTAGGTTTAGTGTGCGGGTTAGGGTTAGGGTTAGGGTTACGGTTATGCTACGTGTTAGGGTACAGGTTAGGGTTAGGGTTAGTGTACGGGTTTGGGTACGGGTTAGGGTTAGGTTTAAGGTACGTGTAACGGTACGGGATAGGGTTAGGGTACAGGTTAGGGTACGGGTTTGTGTTAGTGTTAGGGTATAGGTTAGGTTTAACGTTTGGGTACGGGTTAGGGTAAGGGTTAGTGTTAAGGTAGGGTTATGGGTTAGGGTTAGTGTTAGGGTTAGGCTACGGGTTAGGGTTATGGTACGGTTTAGGGTTAGGGTTAAGGTTAGTGTACGGGATAGGGTTAGGATTAGGGTTAGTGTTAGTGTGAGGGTTATGGTACGGGTTAGCTTTAGGGTTAGTGTACGGGATAGGGTTAGGGTACGGGTTAGTTCTAGGGTTTAGAGTTAGGTTTAGTGTGTGGGTTAGGGTTAGGCATCGGGTTAGGGTTAGGGTTAGTGTTAGGTTTAGGGTACGGGTTACGGTTAGGGTAAGGGTCAGGGTTAGGGTTAGGGTTAGGGTACGAGTTACGGTTAGGGTTCGGTTTAGGGTATAGGTTAGGGTTATGGTACGGGTTAGGTTTAGGTTTAGGGTACGGGATAGGGTTAGCATACGGGTTAAATTTAGGGTTAGGGTTAGGTTTAGGTTACGGATTAGGTTTAGGGTACGAGTTAGGGTTAGGTTTAGTGTGCGGGTTATGTTTAAGGGTAGGGTAGGGGTTAGGGTTAGGTTTAGGGTCAGGCTTAGGGTTAGGGATAGGGTTATGGTACGAGTTAGTGTTATGGTTGGCGTTAGGGTACGGGTTAGTTTTAGGTTTAGTGTACGGGTTTGGGTTATGGTTAAAGTTAGGTTTAGGGTTAGGGTTAGGGTTAGGGTTAAGTACGGGTTAGCGTTAGGGTTAGGGTTAGGGTTAGGTTTAGGGTACAGGTTAGGGTTAGGGTTAGGGTTCGGGTTAGGGTTAGTGTACGGGTTAGGGATAGGGTTAGGGTTAGGGTTAGGGTTAGTGTTAAGGTACGTTTAGGGTTAGGGTTAGGGTTAGTGTACGGGTTAGGGTTAGGGTTAGGGTTAGTGTTAGTGTTAGGGTTATGGTTATGGTACGGGTTAGGGTTAAGGTTAGGTTACGGGATATGGTTAGTGTTCGTGTTAGGTCTAGGGTTAGGTTTAGGTTTAGTGTGCGGTTTAGGTTTAGGGTTAAGGTTAGAGTACGTGTTAGGGTTACGTTTAGGGATAAGGTACAGTTTAGGTTTAGGGTTAGTGTTAGGGTTAGGCTTAGGTTTAGGGTGCTGGTTAGGGTTAGGTTTAGGGTTAGCGCTAGGGTATGGGTTAGGGTTACTGTTAGGGTGTGGGTACGGGTTAGGGTGTAGGGTTAGGGTTAGGGTATGTTATAGGGTTGGGTACGTGTTAGATCAAGGGTTAGGTTTAGGTTTAGGGTATGGGGTAGGGTTAGGGTTAGGTTTACGGTTAGGGTTAGGGTATGGGTTAGGCTTAGGGTACGGGTTAGGGTTAGGTTTAGGGTCAGGGTTAGGGTTAGGGTTAGTGTACGAGTTAGGGTTAGAGTTAGGTTTAGGGTACAGTTCCCTTTAGGGTTGGGGTTAGCGTACGGTTTAGGTTTAGGGTATGGGTTAGGTTTAGGGTTAGGGTCAGGGTTAGGGTTAGGGTTAGTGTACGAGTTATGGTTAGGGTTAGGTTACGGGTTAGGGTTAGGGTTATGGTACGGGTTAGTGTTACAGTACGGGTTATGCTTAGGGTGAGGGTTAGGGTTAGGGTTAGAGTACGGTTAGTTGTGGGTTAGGGTGAGGGTTAGAGTACGGTTTATGATTAGTGTTAATGTTAGGGTTTGGGTTAGGGTTAGGGTAAGGGTTATGTTTAGACAACGGGGTAGGGTTAAATTTAGGGTTAGGGTTAGGGTTAATGTACGGGTTAGGCTTAGGGTTATGTTTTGGGTTAGGATACGGGTTAGGGTTAGGTTTTGGGTATGGGATAAGGTTAGGGTGAAGGTTAGTGTACTGTTTAGGGTTAGGTTTAGGGTCAGGGTTAGGGTTAGTATTAGTGTTAGCGTACGGGGTAGGGTTATGGTTGGGGTTAAGGTACGGGTTAGTTTTACGGTTAGGTACGTGTTAGGGTTAGTTTTAGGGTGCGGGTTAGGGTTAGGCTTAGGGTTAGTGTAAGGGTTAGGGTTACGTTTAGGGTCAGGGTTAGGGTTAGGGTTAGTGTTAGTGTACGGGTTAGGTTTAGAATTGGGTTTAGGATACGGTTTAGTGTTAGGGTTAGGGCACGGGTTAGGGTTATGGTTAAGGTTAGGGTTAGGTTTAGGGTATGGGTTAGGGTAGGTTACGGTTAAGGGTTATGGTTTGTGTTAGGGTTAGGGTTAAGTTTAGGGTGTGTGTTAGGGTTAGGGTTAGGGTTAGAGTACGGGTTTGGGTTAGTGTTAGGGTTCGGGTTAGGTTTAACTTTTGGGTACGGGTTAGGGTAAGAGTTAGAGTTAGTGTTAGGGTTAGGGGTTAGGGTTAGAGTTAGGGTTAGGCTACGGGTAGGGTTAGGGTACAGGTTAGGTATAGGGTTAGTGTTTGGGTTACGGTTAGTGTACGGGTTAGGGTTAGGTTTAGGGTTAGGTTTAGGTTTAGGGTTAGTGTTAGGTTTACGGTATGGGTTAGAGTTAAGCTTACAGTACGGGATATGGTTAGTGTACGTGTTAGGTCTAGGGTTAGGGTTAGGTTTAGTTTGCGGGTTAGGTTTAGGGTTAGGGTTAGGATACGTGTTAGGATTAGGTGTTGGGTATGGGTTAGGGTTACGTTAGGGTTAGGGTACGGGTTAGGTTTAGGTTTAGGGTAAGGGTTAGTGTTACGGTACGGGTTAGTGTTAGGTTTAGGGTTATGGTTAGGGTTAGAGTACGTGTTAGGGTTAGTGTTAGGGTTAGGGTTAGGTTTAGTGTACGGATAGTGTTAGGGTTAGGGTTAGGGTTAGGGTACGGGTTAGGGTTAGGTTAAGGGTACGGGATAAGGTTAGTGTACGGGTTAAGTTTAGGGTTAGGGTTAGGTTTAGGTTACGGGTTAGGGTTAGGGTACAGGTTAGGGTTAGTTTTAGGTGTGGGTTAGAGTTAGGGTACGGGTTAGGGTTAGGTTTAGGGTCAGGTTTAGGGTTAGGGGTAGGGTTATGGTACCGGTTAGGGTACGGTATAGGGTTATGGTTAAGGTTAGGGTTAGTGTTAGGGTATGGGTAGGGTTAGGGTACGGGTAAGGGTTATGTTTAGGGTCAGGGTTAGGTTTAGGTTTAGGGTGCGGGTTAGGCTTAGGGTTAGGTTTAGAGTTAGTGCTAGGGTATGGATTAGGGTTACTGTTAGGGTTTCGGTACGGATTAGGGTTAAGGTTAGGGTACGGGATAGGGTTAGTGTACATGTTAGGTCGAGGATTCGGGTTAGGTTTAGTGTGCGGGTTAGAGCTAGGGTTAGGGTTAGGGTACGAGTTAGGGTTAGGGTTTGGGTACGGGTTAGGGTTACGTTTAGGGTTAGGGTATGGGTTAAGTCAGGGCTAGGGTTAGGATACGGTTTAGGGTTAAGGTACGGGTTAGGTTTATAGTTAGGGTCAGGGTTAGGGTTAGGTTTAGAGTAAAGGTTAGGGTACGGGTTAGTGTACGGGTTAGTTTTAGGGTTAAGGTATGGGATAGGGTTATGTTTAAAGTTAGGGTTAGGGTTAGGGTGTAGGTTAGGGTTAGGGTACGGTTAAGGGTTATGTTTAGGTTTATGGTTAATTTTAGGGTGCGGTTTAGGGTTAGGGTTAGGGTTAGGGTTAGAGTACGGGTTTGGGTTAGTGTTAGGGTACGGGTTAGGTTTACCATTTGGGTACGGGTTTGGGTAAGGGTTAGGGTTAGTGTTAGGGTTAGGGGTTAGGGTTAGAGTTAGTGTTAGGCTACGGGATTGTGTTAGAGTACGGGTTAGGGTTAGGTTTAGGGTTAGGGTTAGGGTTAGGGTTATAGTACGGGTTAGGGTTAGAGTTAGGGTTAGGTTTGAGTTAGAGTACGGGTTACGGATAGTGTTAGGATTAGGGTTAGTGTTAGGGTACGGGTTAGGGTTAGATTATGGGTTAGGGTTAGGTTTAGGGTTAGGGTTAGGTTTAGAGTACGGGTTAGGGTTAGTGTTAGGGTTAGGGTTAGTGTTAGGGTTAGAGTACGGATAGGGTTAGGGTTAGGGTACGGGTTAGCGTTAGGTTTAGGGTACGGGATAGGGTTAGGCGACGGGTTAGGGTTAGGTTTAGGTGAGGGTTAGGGTTAGGGTTAGGGTTAGGGTTAGGTTTAGGTTTAGTGTCAGGTTTAGCGTTAGGGATAGGGTTAGGTTACGGGTTAGGGTTAGGTTTGGGGTTAGGGTACGGGTTAGTTTTAGGGTTAGGGTACGGGTCAGTGTTATGGTTAAGGTTAGGGTTAGGGTTAGGGCATGGGTTAGGGTTTGGGTACGGGTAAGGGTTATGTTTAGGGTTAGGGTAAGGTTTAAGTTTAGGGGACAGGTTTGAGTTAGGGTTAAGGTTAGCGCTAGGTTATGGGTTAGGGTTAATGTTAGGTTTTGGGTACGTGTTAGGTTTAGGGTTAGGGTACGGGATAGGTTTGGGTACGGGTTAGGTCAAGGGTTAGGGCTAGGTTTAGGGTACGGGTTAGGGTTAGGGTTTGGATTAGGGTTAGGTTTAGGGTATGGGTTAGGCTTAGGGTACGAATTTGGGTTAGGGTTAACGTCAGTGTTAGGGTTAGGGTTAGCGTTAGGGTATAGTTTAGGGTTAGGTTTAGGGTACGGGTTAGGATTAGGGTTACGGTTAGTGTATGGGTTAGGTTTAGGGTACGGGCTAGGGTTAGGTTTAAGGTCAGGGTTAGGGTTATCATTAGGGTACGAGTTAGGGTTAGGTTTAGGGTACGGGTTAGGGTTAGGGTATTGGTACGTTTTAGGGTTACAGTACGGGTTAAGTTTAGGGTGAGGGTTAGGGTTAGGGATAGAGTACGGTTAGGGTTAGGGTTAGGGTTAGGATTAGGGTTAGAGTTAGAGTAAAGGTTAGGGTTAGTGTTAGGGTTAGGGTACGGGTTAGAGTTAGGGTTAGGGTTAGGGGTAGAGTACGGGGTAGGGTTAGTGTTAGGGTTAGGGTTTGGGTTAATATACGGGTTAGGCTTAGGGTTAGGTTTAGGGTTAGGATAAGGGTTAGGGTTAGGTTTAGGGTACGGGATAGGGTTAGCATATGGGTTAAGTTTGGGTTAGAGTTAAGTTTAGGATACGGATTAGGGTTAGGGTATGGTTTTGGTTTAGGTTTAGGGCGCGGGTCAGGGTTAGGGTTAGGGTTAGTGTAAGTGATAAGGTTAGGTTTAGGGTCAGGGTTAGGTTTAGGGTTAGTGTTAGTGTACGGGTTAGGGTTAGGGTTGGGTTCAGAATATGGGTTAGTTTTAGGGTTAGGATACGGGTTAGCATTATGGTTAAGGTTAGGGTTAGGGCTAAGGTATGGGTTAGGGTTAGAGTACGGGTTTGGGTTAGTGTTAGGTTATGGGTTAGGTTTACCGTTTGGGTACGGGTTAGTGTAAGGGTTAGGGGTAGGGGTAGGGGTAGGGTTAGAGTTACGGTTAGGCTACGGGTAGGTTTAGGGTATGGGTTAGGGTTAGGGTTAGGGTTCGGGTTAGGGTTAGTGTCCAGCTTAGGGTTAGGGTTAGGGTTAGGGTTAGGGTTAGTGTTAGGGCTATGGAACGGGTTAGCGTTAAGGTTAGGGTTCGTGATAGGGTTAGTGTACGTGGTAGGTCTAGGGTTAGGGTTAGGTTTAGTGTGCGGGTGTGGATTAGGGTTAGGTTTAGGGATAGGGTACGTGTTAGGGTTAGGGTTTGTGTACGGGTTAGGGTTACGTTTATGGTTAGGGTACGGGTTAGGTTTAGGGTTAAGGTAAGTGTTAGTGTTAGGCGATGGGTTAGGGGTAGATTATGGGTTAGGGTTAGTTTAAGGTTAGGGTTAGGGTTAAAGTACGGGTTAGGGTTAGTGTTAGGGTTAGGGGTAGGGTTAGTGTACGGATAGGGTTAGGGTTAGGGTTAGGGTTACGGTTAGGGTTAGGTTTAGGGTACGGTATAGGGTTAGTGTACGGGTTAAGTTTAGGGTTAGGGTTAGGTTTAGGTTACGGTTTAGGGTTAGGGTATGGGTTAGGTTAGGTTTAGGTGCGGGTGAGGGTTAGGGTACGGGTTAGGGTTAGGTTTGGGTCAGGGTTAGGGTTAGGCATAGGGTTATGGTACGTGCTAGGGTTAGGGTTGGGGTTAGGGTACGGGTTATTTTTAGGTTTAGGTTGCGGGTTATGGTTACGGTTAAGGGTAGGGTTAGCTTTAGGGTACGGGTTAGGGTAAGGGTTAGGGTTATGGTAGGGTTAGGGGTTAGGGTTAGTGTTAGGGTTAGCCTACGGGTTAGGGTTAGGGTACGGTTTAGGGTTAGGGTAGGGTTAGTGTACGGGATAGGGTTAGGATTTGGGTTAGTGTTAGTGTTAGGGTTATGGTACTGGTTAGCGTTATGGTTAGTGTACGGGATAGGGTTAGGGTATGGGTTAGTTCTAGGGTTAGGGTTAGGTTTAGGGTGTGGGTTATGGTTAGGCATCGGGTTAGGGTTAGGGTTAGTGTTAGGGTTAGGGTACGGGTTAGGGTTATTGTTAGTGTACGGGTTAGGGTTAGGTTTAGGGTTAGTGTTAGGGTTAGGGTACTGGTTAGGGTTAGGGTTAGGGTCATGGTTAGGTTTCGGGATAGTGTACGACTTAGGGTTCGGTTTAGGTTTAGTGTACGGTTTAGGGTTAGGGTACGGGTTAGGTTTAGGTTTAGGGTCAGGGTTAGGGTTAGGGGTAGGGTACGAGTTAGGTTTAGGGTTATGTTTAGGGTACGGTTTAGGGTTAGGGTTAGGGGTTAGTGTTAGGTTTGGGTACAGGTTACTGTTAGGGTACGGGATGGGGTAGGTGTAGGGTATGGGTAAGTTTTCGGGTTAGGGTTAGGGCTAGGTTTATGGTATGGGTTAGGGTACAGGTTAGGGTTAGGGTTAGTGTTAGGGTACGGTTTAGGGTTATGATTAAGGTTAGGGTTAGGGTTAGGGTATGGGTTAGGGTTAGGTTACGGTTAAGGGTTATGTTTTTGGTTAGGGTTAGGGTTAAGTTTAGGGTGCAGGTTAGGGTTAGGGTTAGGGTTAGAGTACCGTTTTGGGTTAGTGTTAGGGTATGGGTTAGGTTTACCAATTGGGTACGGGTTAGGGTAAGGGTTAGGGTTAGGGTTAGGGTTAGGGGTTAGGGTTAGTGTTAGGGTTAGGCTACGGGTAGGGTTAGGGTACGGGTTAGGGTTAGAGTTAGGGTTCGGGTTATGGTTAGTGTACGGGTTAGGGTTAGGTTTAGGGTTAGGTTTAGTGTTAGGGTTACGGTACGGGTTAGGGTTAAGGTTATGGGACGGGATAGGGTTAGTGTACGTGTTAAGTGTAGGGTTAGGGTTAGGTTTAGTGTGTGGGTTAGGGTTAGGTTTAGGGTTAGGGTTAGGGTACGTGTTAGGGTTAGGTTTTGGGTATGGTTTAGGGTTACGTTTAGGGTTAGAGTATGGGTTAGGTTTAGGGTTGGAGTAAGGGTTAGTGTTAGGGTACGGGTTAGGGTTAGAGTATGGGTTAGGGTTACGTTTAGGGTTAGGGTTAGTGTTAGGGTTACGGTTAGGGTTAGTGTACGGATAGGGTTAGGGTTAGATTTAGGGTTAGGGTACGGGTTAGGGTTAGGTTTAGGGTATAGGATAGGGTTAGTGTACGGGTTCAGTTTAGGGTTAGGGTTAGGTTTAGGTTACGGGTTAGGGTTAGGGTACGGGTTAGGGTTAGGTTTCGGTGCGGGTTAGTGTTAGGGTACTGGTTAGGGTTAGGGTTAGGGTTAGTGTACGGTTTAGGGTTAGTGTTAGGGTTAGGGTTAGTGTAGGGTTAGGATACGGGTTAGGACTAGGGTTAGGGTATGGGATAGGTTTAGGGTACGGGTTATGTCTAGGGTTAGGGTGAGGTTTATGGTGCGGTTTAGAGTTAGGCCCTGGGTTAGGGTTAGGGTACGGGTTAGGGTTAGGGTATGGGTTAGGGTTATGGTTAGCATATGGTTTGGGGTTAGGGTTAGTGTTCGGGTTAAGGTACGGCTTAGTGTTAGGGTATGGGTTAGTGTTAGGCTACCGGTTAGGTTTAGGTTTAGGGTTAGGATTAGGATGTGTGTTAGGGTTATGGTTAGGGTACGGGATTAGGGTTAGGCTTAGGGTCAGGGTTAGTGTTAGGTTTAGGTTTAGGGTTAGGGTTGGGTACGGATTCGGGTTACGGTACGAGTTAGGGTTAGGGTAAGGGTTAGGTTTAGGGTTAGGATTATAGTAGGGGGTTAGGGTTAGTGTTAGGGTTACGTTTAGGGTTAGAGTACTGGTTAGGGTTAGTGTCAGGGTTATGGTTAGTGTTAGGGTTAGGGTTAAGGTTAGAGTACGGGTTAGGGTTAGGATTAGGGTTAGGGTTATTTTTAGAGTACGGGATAGGGTTAGTGTTAGGGTTAGGGTTAGGGTTAGGGTTAGTGTACGGTTAGGGTTAGGTTTTGGGTCAGGGTTAGGGTTAGTGTCAGTGTAAGCGTTAAGGTTAGGGTTGGGGTTAGGGTACGGGTTAGTTTTAGGTTTAGAGTACGAGATAGGGTTACGGTTAATGTTAGGGTTAGCTTAGTGTATGGGTTAGGGTTTGGTTATGGTTAAGGGTTATGGTTTGAGTTAAGTTTCGGGTGTGGGTTAGGGTTAGGGTTAGGGTTATGGTTAGAGTACGGGTTTGGGTTAGTGTTAGGTAACGTGTTAGGTTTACCGTTTGGGTACGTGTTAGGGTAAGGGTTAGGGTTAGGGTTAGGGTTAGGGGTTAGGGTTAGAGTTAGGGTTAGGCTACGGGAAGGGTGAGGGTACGGGTTAGCGTTAGATTTGGGTTAGGATTAGAGTACGGGTTTGGTTAGTGTTAGGGTACGGGTTAGGTTTACCGTTTGGGTACAGGTTAGGGTAAGGGTTAGGGTTAGGGGTTAGGGGTAGAGTTAGGTTTATGCTACGGGTAGGGTTAGGGTACGGGTTAGGGTTAGTGTTAGGGTTACGTTACGGGTTAGGGTTAAGGTTACGGTACGAGATAGGGTTAGTGTAGGTGTTAGGTCTAGGGTTATGTTAGGTTTAGTGTGCGGGTTAGGGTTAGGGTTCGGGTTAGGGTACATGTTAGGGTTAGGGTTTGGGTTCGGGTTAGGGTTACATTTAGGGTTAGGGTACGGATTAGGTTTAGGGTTAGGGTTAGGGTACGGTTTAGGGTTAGGGTACGGGTTAGGTTTAGGTTTAGGGTCAAGGTTAGGGTTAGGTTTAGGGTTCGGGTTAGGGTTAGGGTACGCATTACAGTTACTGTACAGGTTAGGGTTAGGGTTAGGGTTAGGGTTACAGTAGAGGTTAGGGTTAGAGTTAGGGTTAGGTTTAGGGTTAGAGTACGGGGTAGGGTTAGTGTTAGTGTTAGGGTTAGTGTTAGGATACGGGTTAGGGTTATATTATGGGTTAGGGTAAGAGTTAAGTTTAGGTTTAGGGTTAGAGAACGCGTTAGGGTTAGTGTTAGGGTTAGGGTTAGTGTTAGGGTATGGGTTAGGGTTAGAGTTCGGTTTAGGGTTAGGTTTAGGGTTAGGGTTAGGGTTAGTGTATGGATAGGGCAGGGTTAGGGTTAGGGATAGGTTTAGTTTACGGGTTAGGGTTAGGTTTCGGGTACGGAATAGGGTTAGCGTATGGGTTAAGTTTAGGGTTAGGATTAGGATTAGGTTACGGATTAGGGTTCGGGTATGTGTTAGGGTTAGGTTTAGGTGCGGTTTAGGGTTAGGGCTAAGGTTAGGGTTAGGGTTAGGTTTAGGTACGGGTTTGGGTAAGGGTTAGGGTTAGGGGTTAGGGTTAGAGTTATGGTTAGTCTACGGGTAGGGTTAGGGTACGGGTTACGGTTAGGGTTAGGGTTCGGGTTAGGGTTAGTGTACGAGTTAGGGTTAGGGTTAGGGTTAGGGTTAGGATTACGGTTAGTGTTAGGGTACTGGTACGGTTTAGGGTTAGGGTTAGGGTTAGGGTACGTGTTAGGTTTAGTGTTTAGGTACGGGTTAGGGTTACATTTAGGTTTAGGGTACGGGTTAGGTTTAGGGTTAGCGTTAGGGTACGGTTTAGGGTTAGGGTACGGGTTAGTGTTAGGTTTAAGTTCAAGATTAGGGTTAGGTTTAGTGTTAGTGTTAGGGTTAGGGTACGCGTTAGGGTTACTGTGTATGGGTTAGGGTTAGGTTTAGAGTTAGGGTTAGAGTACGGGGAAGGGTTAGTGTTATGGTTATGGTTAGGGTTAATGTACAGGTTAGGCTTAGGGTTAGGTTAGGGTTAGGATATGGGTTAGGGTTAGGTTTAGGGTACGGGACAGGGTTAGCGTACGGGTTAAGTTTAGGGTTAGGGTTAGGTTTAGGTTACGGGTTAGAGTTAGGGTACAGGTTAGGGTTTGGTTTAGGGTGGGGCTTAGGTTTAGGGTTAGTGTAAGGGTTAGGGTTAGGTTTAGGGTCAGGGTTATGGTTTGGGTTAGTTTTATGGTACGGGTTATGGTTAGGGTTGGGGTGAGGGTACGAGTTAGTTTTAGGTTTAGGGTATGGGTTAGGGATATGGTTAATGTTAGGGTTAGGTTTAGGGTATGGGTTAGGGTTAGGTTACGGTTAAGGGTTATGGTTTGTGTTAGGTTTAGGGTTAATTTTATTGTGCGGTTTAGGGTTAGGGTTAGGTTTAGGGTTAGGGTTAGAGTACGGGTTTGGTTTAGTGTTAGGGTACGGGTCAGGTTTACCGTTTGGGTACAGGTTAGGGTAAGTGTTAGGGTTAGGGTTAGGGGTTAGGATTAGAATTACGGTTAGGCTACGGGTAGAGTTAGGGTACGGGTTAGGGTTAGGGTTAGGGTTCGGGTGAGGGTTAGTGTACGGGTTAGTGTTAGGGTAAGGTTTAGGGTTAGTGTTAGGGTTAAGGTAATCATTAAGTTTAAGGTTAGGGTACGGGATAGGGTTATGGTGGGGGTTTGGGTACGGGTTAGTTTTAGGGTTAGGGTACGGGTTAGGGTTACGGTTAAGGTTAGGGTTAGTGTTAGGGTATGCGTTTGGTTTAGGGTACGGGTAAGGGTTTCGGTTAGGGTTAGGGTTAGGTGTAGGTTTAGAGTGCGGGATAGGTTTAGGGTTAGTGTTAGGGTTGGCGCTAGGGTATGGCTTAGGGTTATGGTTAGGGTTTGGGTACGGGTTAGGGTCAGGGTTAGGGTACGGTTTAGGGTTAGGGTAAGAGTTAGGGTTAGGGTTAGGTTTAGGGTACGGGTTAGGGTTAGGTTTAGGTTCGGGTTAGGGTTAGAGTACGTGGTAGGGTTAGTGTTAGGGTTAGGGTTAGGGTTAATGTTCAGGTTAGGCTTAGGGTTAGGTTAGGGTTAGGATACGGATTAGGGTTATGTTTACGGTACGGGATAGGGATAGCGTACGGGTTATGTTTAGGGGTAGGGTTAGGTTTAGGTTATGGGTTAAGGTTAGGGTATGGGTTAGGGTTAGGTTTAGGGTGCGGGTTAGAATTAGGGTTAGTGTTAGTGTAAGGGTTAGGGTTAGGTTTAGGGTCAGGGTTACGGTTAGGGTTAGTTTTAGGGTACGGGTTATGGTTAGGGTGGGGGTGAGTGTACTGGTTAGTTTTAGGGTTAGGGTACGGGTTAGGGTTATGCTTAAGGTTAGGGTTAGGTTTAGGGTATGGGTTAGGGTTAGGTTACGGTTAACTGTTATGGTTTGGGTTAGGGTTAGTGTTAATTTTAGGGTGCGGGTTACGATTAGGGTTAGGTTTAGGGTTAGGGTTAGAGTACGGGTTCGATTAGGTGTTAGGGTACGGGTTAGGTTTACCATTTGGGTACGGGTTAGGGTATGGTTTAGGGTTTGGGTTAGGGTTAGGGGTTAGGGTTAGAGTTAGGGTTAGGCTTTGGGTTGGGTTAGGGTACGGGTTAGGGTTAGGATTAGGGTTCGGGTGAGGTTTAGTGTATGGGTTAGTGTTAGGGTTAGGGTTAGGGTTAGTGTTAGGGTTACGGTATGGTTTAGTTTTAAGTTTAGGGTATGGGATAGGGTTAGTGTACATGTTACGTATGGGGTTAGTGTTAGTTTTAGTGTGCGGGTTAGGGTTAGGGTTAGGGTAAGGGTTAGGGTACGTGTTAGGGTTAGGGTTTGTGTACGGTTTAGGGTAAGGGTACGGGTTATGGTTAGGGTTAGGATTAGGGTAAGGGTTAGGGTTAGGGTACGGGTTAGGGTTAGGCTTAAGGTTAGTGTTAGGGTACGGGTTAGGGTTAGGTTTCGGGTTAGGTCTAGGGTTAGGTTTAGGTTTAGGATGTGGGTTAGTGTTAGGGTTAGGGTACGGGATTAGGGTTAGGGTTAGGGTCAGTGTTACGGTTAGGTTTAGGGTTAGGTTTACGGTAAGGGTACAGGTAAAGTTAACGGTACGAGTTAGGGTTAGGTTTAGGGTTAGGTTAAGTTTTGGGTTATAGTAGGGGGTTAGGCATAGTGTTGGGGTTAGGTTTAGGGTTAGGGGATGGGTTAGGGTTAGGGTACGGGTTAGGGTACGGGTTAGGGTTAGGGTTATTGTACGGGTTAGGGTTACAGTACGGTTAGGGTTAGGGTGAGGGTTAGTGTTAGGGTTAGAGTACGGTTAGGGTCTGGGTTAGGGTTAGGTTTAGGGTTAGAGTTTGGGTTAGGGTTAGTGTTAGGGTTAGAGTCAGGGTTAGGGATAGGGTTAGGGTTAGAGTACGGGTTAGGGTTAGTGTTAGGTTTAAGGTTAGGGTTAGGGTTAGGGTACGAGTTAGGGTAGGGTTTGTGTTAGGGTTAGAGTCCGGGGTAGGGTTAGTGTTAGGGTTAGGGTTAGGGTTAGGGTATGGGTTAGGTTTAAAGTTAGGGTTAGGGTTAGAGTTCGTTGTAGGGTTAGTGTTAGTGTTAGGGTTAGGGTTAATATACGGGTTAGGCTTAGGTTTAGGTTTAGGGTTAGATTACAGTTTAGGGTTAGGTTAAGGGTATGGGATAGAGTTAACGTACGGGTTAAGTTTAGGGTTAGGGTTAGGCTTAGGTTACGGGTTAGGGTTAGGTTTAGGTGTGGGTTAGGGTTAGGGTTAGGGTACGGGTTAGGTTTAGTGATTGGGTTATGGTATGGGTTAGGGTTACAGTACGGTTAGGGTTAGGGAGAGGGTTAGTGTTAGGGTTAGAGTACGGTTAGGGTTAGGGTTAGGGTTAGGGTACAGGTTAGGGTTAGGTTTAGGGTACAGGATAGGGTTAGCATACGGGTTAAGTTTAGGGTTAAGGTTAGGTTTAGTTTACGGGTTAGGGTTAGGGTACGGGTCAGGGTTA
The DNA here is from genome assembly GCA_032313775.1 of Urocyon cinereoargenteus. NCBI lineage: Eukaryota > Metazoa > Chordata > Mammalia > Carnivora > Canidae > Urocyon > Urocyon cinereoargenteus. Next base: position 72,573,569 of record JAVLSZ010000011.1, on the reverse strand, counting down.
GGTTTAGGTGAGGTTTAGGGTTAGGGTTAGGGTTAGGGTATGAGTTAGGGTTAGGTTTAGGGTCAGGGTTAGCGTTAGAGATAGGGTTAGGGTACGGGTTAGGTTTAGGGTTGGTTTTAGGGTACGGGTTAGTTTTAGGGTTAGGGTACGGGTCAGGGTTATGGTTAAGTTTAGGGTTAGGTTTAGGGTTAAAGTTCGGGTTAGGGTTACAGTATGGTTAGGGTTAGGGTGAGGGTTAGTGTTAGGGTTAGAGTACGGTTAGGGTTAGGGTTAGGGTTAAGGTTAGGGATAGAGTACGGGTTAGGGTTTGTTTTAGGGTTAGGGTTAGGTTAGGGGTAGGGTACAGGTTAGGGTTAGGTTTTGTGTTATGGTTAGAATATGGGGTAAGGTTAGTGTTAGGTTTAGGTTAGGGTTAGGGTTAGGGTACGGGTTAGGGTTAGGGTTAGGTTTGGGTACGGGTTAATTTTAGGGTTAGGGTACGGGTCAGGGTTACGGTTAAGTATAGGGTTAGGGTTAGGGTATGGATTAGGGTTAGGGTACGGGTAAGGGTTATGGTTAGGGTTAGGGTTAGTTTTAGGTTTAGGGTGCAGGTTAGTGTTATGGTTAGGGTTAGGTTTAGGGTTAGCGCTAGGGTATGGGTTAGGTTTACTCTTAATGTTTGGGTACGTGTTAGGGTTAGGGTTAGGGTACGGGATAGGGTTGGGTACGGGTTAGGGCAAGGGTTAGGTTTAGGTTTAGTGGACGGGATAGGGTTAGGGTTAAGTTTAGGTTTAGCGTTAGTGTATGGGTTAGGTTTAGGGTACGGGTTAGGGTTAGGGTTAGGGTCAGGGTAGGGTTAGTGTTAGGGTACGAGTTAGGGTTAGGGTTAGGTTTAGAGTACGGGTTAGGGTTACGGTTAGGGTTAGGGTTAGGTTTAGAGTACGGGGTAGGGCTAGTGTTAGTGTTAGTTTTAGGGTTAGGGTACGGGTTAGGGTTAGAGTTAGGGTTAGGGTTAGAATACGGGGTAGTGTTAGGGTTAGGGTTAGTGTACGGATAGGGTTAGGGTTAGGGTTAGGTTTAGGGTTACGGTTAGGTGTAGGGTACAGGATAGGTTTAGCGTACGGGTTAAGTTAAGGTTTAGGTTTAGGCTTAGGTTACGTGTTAGGTTTAGGTTACGGGTCAGTGTTAGGGTTATTGTACGGGTTAGGGTTACAGTACGGTTAGGGTTAGGGTGAGGGTTAGTGTTAGGGTTAGAGTACGGTTAGGGTCAGAGTTAGGGTTAGGTTTAGGGTTAGAGTTTGGGTTAGGGTTAGTGTTAGGGTTAGGGTTAGGGTTAGGGTTGGGCTACGGGTTAGGTTTAGGGTTTGTGTTAGGGTGAGAGTACGGGTTAGGGTTAGTGTTAGGGTTAGGGTTAGGGTTAGGTTTAGGGTACGGGTTAGGGTTAGAGTTAGGGTTAGGGTTAGAGTATGTGGTAGGGTTAGTGTTATTGTTAGGGTTAGGGTTAATTTAGGGGTTAGGCTTAGGGTTAGGTTAGGGTTAGGTTACGGTTTAGGGTTAGGTTTAGGAGTGGGTTAGGGTATGGGTTAGGGGTAGGTTACGGGTTAGGGTTAGTGTTGGGGTTAATATACGGGTTAGGGTTTCAGTACGGTTAGGGTTAGGGAGAAGGTTAGTGTTAGGGTTAGAGTACGGTTAGGGTTAGGGTTAGGGTACGGGTTAGGGTTAGGTTTAGGGTACAGGATAGGATTAGCGTACGGGTTATGTTTAGGGTTAGGGTTAGGTTTAGGTGAGGGTTAGGGTTAGTTTACGGTTAGGGTTAGGGTACGGGTTAGGGTTAGGTTTGTTGATAGGGTACGGGTTAGCTTTAGGGTTAGGTTACGGGTCAGGGTACTGTTAAGTTTAGGGTTAGGGTTAGTGTTATTGTACGGGTTAGGGTTACAGTACGGTTAGGGTTAATGTGAGGGTTAGTGTTAGGGTTAGAGTACGGTTAGGGTTAGGGTTAGGGTTAGGGTTAGGGTTAGAGTACGGGTTAGGGTTAGGGTTAGTGTTAGGGTTAGGGTTAGGGTTAGGGTACGGTTTAGGGTTACAGTTTGTGTTATGGTTAGATTACGGGGTAGGGATCGTGTTAGGGTTAGGGTTAGGGTTAGTGTTAGTGTTAGGGTACAGGTTAGGGTTAGGTTTAGGGTTGGGGTTAGGGTATGGGTTAATTTTAGGGTTAGGGTACGGGTCAGGGTTAGAGTTAGGTTTAGGGTAAGTGTTAGCGCTAGGTATGGATTAGGTTTACTGTTAGGGTTTGGGTACTGGTTAGGGTTAGGTTAGGGTTACGGGTTAAGTCAAGGGTTAGGGTTAGGTTTAGGGTACGGTTTAGGGTTAGGGTTAGAATTAGGGTTAAGGTTAGGGTATGGGTTAGGCTAGGGTACGGGGTATGGTTATGGTTAGGGTCAGGGTTAGGCTTAGGGTTAGAGTTAGTGTACGGTTTAGGGTTAGGTTTAGGGTACGATTTAGGGTTAGGTTTAGGGTTAGGGTATGGGTTAGGCTTAGGATACGGGTTAGGGTTAGGGTTAGGGTCAGGGTTAGGCTTAGGGTAGGGTACGAATTAGGGTTAGGGTTAGGGTACGGGTTAGGTTTAGGGTTATGGTATGGGTTAGGTTTACAGTACGGGTTAGGGTTAGGGTGATAGTTAGGGTTAGGGTTAGAATACGGTTAGGGTTAGGGTTAGGGTTAGGGATAGAGTAAGGGATAGGGTTAGTGTTAGGGTTAGGTTTAAGGTTAAGGTACGAGTCAGGGTTAGGATTACGGTTAGAGTTAGAGTATCGGGTAGGGTTAGTGTTAGGGTTAGGGTTAGGGTTAGAGTACTAGTTAAAGTTAGTGTTAGGTTTAGGGTTAGGGTTAGAGTTAGGGTACGGGTTAGAGTTAGGGTTAGTTTTAGAGTACAGGGTAGGGTTAGTATTAGGGTTAGTGTTAGGTTTAGAGTACGGTTTTGGGTTAGTGTTAGGGTACGGGTTAGGTTTACTGTTTGGGTACGGGATAGGGTAAGGGTTAGGTTTAGGGTTAGGGTTAGGGTACGTGTTAGCGTTAGGGTTTGGGTAGGGGTTAGGGTTACCTTTACAGTTAGGGTACGGGTTAGGTTTAGGGTTAGGATAAGGGTTAGTGTTAGGGTATGGGATAGGGTTAGAGCACGGGTTAGGGTTAGGTTAGGGTTATGGTTAGGGTTAGAATATGGGATAGGTTTAGTGTTAGGGTTAGGGTTAGGGTTAGTGTACGGTTAGGGTTAGGGTTAGGGATAGGGTTAGGGTTAGGGTTAGGGTACAGGTTAGGGTTAGGTTTAGGGTACAGGATAGGGTTAGTGTACGGGTTAAGTTTAGGTTTATGGTTAGGTTTAGGTTATGGGTTAGAGTTAGGGTACGGGTTAGGGTTAGGTTTAGGTGCGGGTTAGGCTTAGGGTACGGGTTAGCGTTAGGTTTAGGGTCAGGGTTAGGGTTAGGGATAGGGTTATGGTACGGGTTAGGTTTAGGGTTGGGGTAGGGTATGGGTTAGTTTTAGGGTTAGGGTACAGGTTAGGGTTACGGTTATGTTTAGGGTTAGTGTTAGGGTATGGGTTAGGGTTAGGGTATGGGTAAGGTTTATGGTTAGGGTTAGGGTTAGGTTTAGGTTTAGGGTGCGGGTTAGTCTTAGGTTTAGGTTTAGGGTTAGCGCTAGGGTAGGGGTTAGGGTTACTGTTATGGTTTGGGTACGGGTTAGGGTTAGGGTTAGGGTACGGGATAAGTTTGGGTACGGGTTAGGTCAAGGGATAGGGTTAGGTTTAGGGTACGTGTTAGGGTTAGGGTTAGGTTTAGGGTTAGGGCTAGGGTATGGGTTAGGTTTAGGGTACGGGTTAGGGTTAGGGTTAGGGTCAGGTTTAGGGTTAGGTTTAGGGTACGAGTTAGTGTTAGGGGTAGGTTAAGGGTACGGGTTAGGGTTAGGGTTAGGGTTAGATTACGGGGTAGGGTTAGTGTTATGGTTAGGGTAAGGGTTAATGTATGGGTTAGGCTTAGGGTTAGGTTAGGGTTAGGATACGGGTTAGGGTTAGGTTTAGAGTACGGGATAGGGTTGGCGAACGGGTTAAGTTTAGGGTTAGGGTTCGGTTTAGGTTACGGTTTAGGGTTAGGTTACGGGTTAGGGTTAGGTTTAGGGTGCGGGTTGGGTTAGGGTTAGGGTTAGTGTAAGGGTTAGGATTAGGTTTAGGGTCAGGGTTAGGGTTAGGGTTAGTGTTAGGGTACGGGTTAGGGTTAGGGTTAGAGTACGTGTTAGGTTTAGTGTTAGGGTTATGGTTAGTGTTATGGTTAAGGTTAGGGTTAGAGTACGGGTTAGCGATAGGTTTAGGGTTAGGGTTAGGTTAGAGTATGGGTTAGGGTTAGTGTTATGGTTAGGGTTAGGTTTAGCGTTAGGGTAAGTTTAAGGTTAGGTTTAGGGTTAGTGTACGGGTTAAGATTAGGGTTAGGGTTAGGGTTAGGCTTAGTGTTAGGGTTACGGTACGGGTTAGGGTTAAGTTTACAGTTCAGGAAGGGTTAGTGTACGTGTTAGGTCTAGAGTTAGGGTTAGGTATAGTGTGCGGGTTAGGGTTAGGGTTAGGGTACGTATTAGGTTTAGGGTTTGGGTACGGGTTAGGGTTATGTTTAGGGTTAGGGTATGGGTTAGGTTTAGGGTTAGGGTAAGGGTTAGTGTTAGGGTACGGGTTAGTGTTAGGATACGGGTTAGGGTTAGGGTACGTTTAGGGTTAGGGTTAGGGTTAGGGTTCGGGTTAGGTTTAGTCTACGGGTTAGGGTTAGGGTTAGGGTTAGGGTTAGTGTTAGGATACGAATTAGGGTTAGATTACGGGTTAGGGTTACGTTTAGTGTTAGGGGTAGGGTTAGAGTACAAGTTAGGTTTAGTGTTAGGTTTAGGGTTAGAGTTAGGGTTAGAATATGTGATAGGGTTAGTGTTAGTGTTAGGGTTAGGGTTAGTGTACGGATAGGATTACGGTTAGGGTTAGGGTTAGGGTACAGGTTCGGGTTAGGTTTAGGGTATGGGATAGGGTTAGTGTACGCGATAAGTTTAGGGTTAGTTTTAGTTTTAGGTTACGGGTTAGGGTTAGGGTACGGGTTAGGGTACGGTTTAGGTGTGGGTTAGGGTTAGGGTATGGGTTATGGTTAGGGTACGGGTAAGGGTTATGGTTAGGGTTAGGGTTAGGTTTATGTTTAGGGTGCGGGTTAGGCTTAGGGTGAGGGTTACGTTTAGACCTAGGGTATGGGTTAGGGTTACTCTTAGGTTTTGTGTACGGGTTAGGGTTAGGGTTAGTGTACGGGATAGGTTTGGGTACGGGTTAGGACAAGGGTTCGGGTTAGGTATAGGGTACGGGATAGGGTTAGGGTTAGGTTTAGGGTTAGGATTAGGGTATGGGTTAGGTTTAGGTATGGGTTAGGGTTAGGGTTAGGGTCAGGGTTGGGGTTAGGTTTAGGGTACGAGTTAGGGTGAGGTTTAGGTTTAGGGTAGGGGTTAGGGTTAGGGTTAGGGTTAGGGTTAGGGTTAGGGTTAGGGTTGGTACGGGTTAGGTTTAGGGTAAGGGTTAGGGTTAGGGTTAAGGTACGGTTAAGGTTATGGTTATGGTTAGGGTTAAGTTTAGGTTGCGGTTTAGGGTTAGGGTTAGGGTTAGGGTTAGAGTTAGTGTTAGGCTACGGGATAGGGTTAGAGTACGGGTTAGGGTTAGTTTTAGGGTTAGGGTTATGTTTAGGGTTATAGTACGGGTTAGGGTTTGAGTTAGGGTTAGGTTTGGTTTAGAGTATGGGTTAGGGATAGTGTTAGGGTTAGTGTTAGGGTACGGGTTAGGGTTAGTGTACGGATAGGGTTAGGGTTAGGGTTAGGATACGCGTTAGGGTTAGGTTTAGGGTGCGGGATAGTGTTAGGGTACATGTTAGGGTTAGGTTTAGGTGAGGGTTATGTTTGGGGTTAGGGTTAGGGTACGGTTTAGGGTTAGGTTTAGGGTCAGGGTTAGCGTTAGGGATAGGGTTAGGGTAAGGGTTAGGTTTAGGTTTGGGGTTTGGGTCTGGGTTAGATTTAGGGTTAGGGTATGGGTCAGAGTTACGCTTAAGGTTAGGGTTAGGTTTAGGGTTATGGTACGGTTTAGTGTTACACTACGGGTTAGGGTTAGGTTGAGGGTTAGGGTTAGGGTTAGAGTACGGTTAGGGTTAGGGTTAGGGTTAAGGTTAGGGTTAGAGTACGGGTTAGGTTTAGAGTTAGGGTTAGGGTTAGGGTTAGGGTACGAGTTAGGGTTAGATTTAGGGTTAGGGTTAGAGTACAGGGTAGGGTTAGTGTTAGGGTTAGGGTCAGGGTTAATGTACGGGTTAGGCTTAGGGTTAGGTTTAGGGTTAGGTTATGGGTTAGAGTTAGGTTTAGTGTTCGGGATAGGTTTAGCGTACAGGTTAATTTTAGGATTAGGTTACGGGTCAGGGTTACGGTTAAGTTTAGGGTTAGGGTTAGGGTATGGGTTAGGGTTAGGGTACGGGTAAGGGTTATGGTTAGGGTGAGGGTTGGGGTTAGGGTACGGGTTAGATTTTGGTTTAGGGTATGGGTCATGTTGATGCTTAAGTTTAGGGTTAGGCTTAGGATTATGGTACGGGTTAGGGTTACATTACGGTTAGGGTTAGGTTGAGGTTTAGGGTTAGGGTTAGAGTACGGTTAGGGTTAGGTTTAGGGTTAAGGTTAGAGTACGGGTTAGGGTTAGTGTTAGGGTTAGGGTTAGGGTACGGGTTAGGGTTAGAGTTAGGGTTAGGGTTAGAGTACGGTGTAGGGTTAGTGTTAGGGTTAGGGTTAGGGTTAATGTACGGGTTAGGCTTAGGGTTAGGTTTAGAGTTAGGTTACGGATTAGGGTTAGGTTTAGGGTACGGGATAGGGTTAGCGTACGGGTTAAGTTTAGGGTTAGGCTTAGGTTTAGGTTACGGGTTAGGGTTAGGTTTAGGTGTGGGTTAGGGTTAGGGTTAGGGTGAGGGTACGGGTTAGGGTTGGGGTTAGGGTACGGGTTAATTTTAGGGTTAGGGTACGGTAAGGTTTATGGTTAGGGTTTGGGTTAGGTTTAGGTTTATGGTGTGGGTTAGGGTCAGGGTTAGGGTTAGGGTTAGTGTACGAGTTAGGGTTAGGGTTAGGTTTAGGGTATGGGTTAGTGTTAGGGTTAGGGGTAGGGTAAGTGTTAGGGTTAGGGTACGAGTTAGGGTTAGGGTATGGGTTAGGGTGAGGTGTAGGGTATGGTTTAGGTTTAGGGTTAGGGTTAGGATTATGTTTAGAGTCATGGTACGTGTTAGCGTATAAGTTAGGGTTAGGGTTAGGTTACAGGTTAGGGTACGGGTTAGGGTTAGGGTTTGGGTTAGGGTACGGGTACAGGTTAGGGTTAGGGTTAGTGTACGGGATAGGGTTAGGATTATGGTTAGTGGCAGTGTTCAGGTTAGTGTTAGAGTACGGTTTAGGTTTAGGTTAGGGTTAGTGTTAGGGTACGGGTTAGAGTTAGTGTACGTGTTAGGTCTAGGGTTAGGGACAGGTTAGCATTAGGGTTAGAGTACGGGATAAGTTTAGGCTACGGGTTAGGTCTAGGGTTAGGGTTTGGTTTAGGGTGTGGGTTAGGGTTAGGCATCGAGTTAGGTTTAGGGTATGGGTTAGGGTTAGGGTACGGGTTAGGGTTAGTGTTAGGTTTATGGTACGGGTTAGGGTTAGGGTTAGGGTTAGTGTTAGGGTACGGGTTAGGGTTAGGGTATGGGTTAGGTCTAGGGTAAGAGTTAGGTTTAGATGCGGGTTAGGGTCAGGGTTAGGGTACGGGATTAGGTTTAGGGTTAGGGTCAGGGTTAGTGTTAGGTTTAGGGTTAGGGTTAGGGTACGGGTTCGGGTTACGGTACGAGTTAGGGTTAGGGATAGTGTTAGGTTTAGGGTTAGGGTTATAGTAGGGGGTTAGGGTTAGTGTCAGGGTTAGTTTTAGGGTTAGAGTAGGGGTTAGGTTTAGTGTTAGGATTATGGTTAGTGTTATTGTTAGGGTTAGGGTTAGAATACGGGTTAGGGTTAGCTTTAGGGTTAGGGTAAAGTTAGAGTACGGGTTAGGGTTACTGTTAGGGTTAGGGTTAGGGTTAGGGTTAGTGTTAGGGTTATGGTACGGGTTAGAGTTAAGGTTACATTACAGGATAGGTTTAGTGTACGTGTTAGGTCTAGGGTTAGGGTTAGGGTACGGGTTAGGTTTAGGGTTAGGGTAAGGGTTAGTGTTAGGGTACGGGTTAGGGTTAGAGTACGGGTTAGGGTTAGGTTTAGGGTTAGGGTTAGGGTTAGAGTATGGGTTAGGGTTAATCTTAGGGTTTGGGTTAGGGTTAGTGTACGGATAGGGTTAGGGTTAGGGTTAGGGTACAGGTTAGGGTTAGGTTTAGGGTACGGGATAGGGTTAGCGTACGGGATAAGTTTAGGGTTAGGGTTAGGTTTAGGTTTAGGTTACGGGTTAGGGTTAGTGTACGGGTTAGGATTAGGTTTAGGTGCGTGTTATGGTTAGGGTACGAGTTAGGGTTAGGTTTAGGGTCAGGGTTAGGATTAGGGATATTGTTATGGTACGGGTTAGGGTTAGGTTTGGGTTTACGGTACGGGTTAGTTTTAGGGTTATGGTATGGGTTATGGTTATGGTTAAGGTTAGGGTTAGTGTTAGGTTATGGTTAGAGTTAGGGGACGGGTAAGGGTTATGGTTAGGGTTACGGTTAGGTTTAGGTTTAGGGTGCGGGTTAGGCTAGGGTTACGTTTAGGGTTAGCGCTAGGGTATGGGTTAGGGTTACTCTTAGGGTTTGAGTACGGGTTAGGTTTAGGGTTAGGGTATGGAATAGGATTGGGTGCGGGTTACGACAAGGGTTAGGGTTAGGTTTAGGGTACCGGATATGGTTAGGTTTAGGTTTAGGGTTAGGGTTAGGGTATGGGTTAGGTTTACGGTACGGGTTAGGGTTTGGTTTAGGGACATGGTTAGGTTTAGGGTTAGGGTACGAGTTAGGGTTAGGGTTAGGTTTAGGGTACGGGTTAGAGTTAGGGTTAGGGTTAGGGTTAGAGTACGGGGTAGGGTTAGTGTTAGGGTTATGTTTAGGTTTAGGGTACGGGTTAGGGTTAGAGTTAGTGTTAGGGTTAGAGTACGGGGTAGGGTTAGTGTACGGGTTAGGTTTAGGGTCAGTGTTAGGGTTAGGATACGAGTTAGGGTTAGGGTTAGGGTACGGTTAAGTGTTATGGTTAGGTTTAGGGTTAGGGTTAAGTTTAGGGTGCGGTTTAGGGTTATGGTTAGTGTTAGGATTAGGGTTAGAGTACGGGTTTGGTTTAGTGTTAGGGTACGGGTTAGTGTTAGTGTTAGGGTACGTTTAGGGTTAGGGTTAGGGTTATGGTTCGGGTTCGGGTTATCTACGTTTTAGGGTTAGTGTTAGGGTTACGGTTAGGTTTAGGGTTAGTGTTAGGGTTACGGTATGGGTTAGGGTTAAGGTTACGGTAAGGATAGGTTTAGTGTACGTGTTAGGTCTAGGGTTAGGGTTAGTTTTAGTGTGCAGCTTAGGGTTAGGGTTCGGATACGTGTTAGGGTTACGGTTTGTGTACAGGTTAGGATTACGTTTAGGGTTAGGGTATGGGCTAGGTTTAGGGTTAGGGTAAGTGTTAGTGTTACGGTACGGGTTAGGGTTAGAGTACGGGTTAAGGTTAGCTTTATGGTTAGGTTTAGGTTTAGAGTATGCGTTAGGGTTAGTGTTAGGGTTAGGGTTAGGGTTAGTGTACGGATAGGGTTAGGGTTAGGGTTAGGTTTAGGGTACAGGTTAGGGTTAGGTTTAGGGTACGGGATAGGGTTAGTGTACGGGATAAGTTTATGGTTAGGGTTAGGGTACGAATTAGGGTTAGGTTTAGGGTACGGGTTTGGGTTAGGGTTAGAGTACGGGTTAGGGTTAAGTTTAGTGTTAGAGTACGGGGTAGGGTTAGTGGTAGGGTTAGGGTTAGGGTTAGGGTATGGGTTAGGCTTAGGGTACGTGTTAGGGTTAGGGTTAGGGTCAGGTTTAGGGTTAGGTTTAGGGTTAGGGTACGGGTTAGGGTGAGGTTTAGTGTACGGGTTAGGGTTAGGTTTAGGGTTAGGGTACGGGTTAGGTTTAAGGTACGGGTTAGGGTTAGCGTTAGGGTCAGTGTTAGCGTTAGGGTTAGGGTACGATTTAGGGTTAGGGTTAGGGTATGTGTTAGGGTTAGGGTTATGGTACAGGTTAGGGTTACAGTACGGGTTAGGGTTAGGGTGAGGGTTAGGGTTAGGGTTAGAATACGGTTTTGGTTAGGGTTAGGGTTAGAGTACGGGTTAGGGTTAGTGTTGGGTTAGGGTTAGGGTCAGGGTTAGATACGGGTTAGGGTTAGGGTTAGTGTTAGAGTACGGGGTAGGGTTAGTGTTAGGGTTAGTGTTAGGGTTAGAGTACGGATTAGGGTTAGTGTTAGGGTTAGGGTTAGGTTTAGGTTTAGTGTACAGGTACGGGTTAGGATTAGGGTTAGGTTTAGAGTACGGGGTAGGTTTAGTGTTAGTGTTAGTGTTACGGTTAGGTTTAGGTTATGGGTTAGGCTTAGGGTTCGTGTTAGGGTTAGCATTAGGGTCAGGCTTAGGGTAGGTTTAGGGTTAGAGTATGGGTTAGTGTTAGCTTTAGGGTATGGGTTAGGGTTAGGTTTAGGGTCAGGGTACAGTTTAGGTTTAGGGTACGGGATAGGTTTAGGGTTAGGTTTAGGGTTAGGCTTATTGTTAGGGTTATGGTACGGGTTAGGTTTAAGTTTCCGATATGGGATAGGTTTAGTGTACGTGTTAGGTCTAGTGTTAGGGTTAGGATTAGTGTGCGGGTTAGGGTTAGGGTTAGGGTTAGAGTACGGGTTTGGGTTAGAGTTAGGGTATGGATTAGGTTTACCGTTTGGGTACGGGTTAGGGTAAGGGTTTGGGTTAGGTTTAGGGTTAGGGGTTAGCGTTAGAGTTAGGGTTAGGCTACGGGTAGGGTTAGGGTACGAGTTAGGGTTCGGGTTCGGGTTAGTGTACGGGTTAGGGTTAGGTTTAGGTTTAGGGTTAGGCTTATTGTTAGGGTTACGGTACGGGTTAGGTTTAAGGTTCCGGTACCGGATAGGTTTAGTGTACGTGTTAGGTCTAGAGTTAGGGTTAGGTTTTGTGTGCAGGTTAGGGTTAGGGTTAGGGTTAGGGTACGTGTTAGGGTTAGCGTTTGGGTACTGGTTAGGGTTACGTTTAGGGTTAGGGTACGTATTAGGTTTAGGGTTAGGGTAAGGGTTAGTGTTAGGGTACGGGTTAGGGTTAGAGTATGGGTTAGGGTTAGGTTTAGGGTTAGGGTTAGGGTTAGAGTACGGGTTAGGGTTAGTTTTAGGTTTAGGGTTAAGGTTAGTGTACGGATAGGGTTAGAGTTAGGGTACGGGTTAGGGTTATGGTTAGGGTACAGGTTACGTTTAGGTTACGGGATAGGATTAGGGTTAGGGTCAGGGTTACGGTTTGGGTTAGGGTACGAATTAGGGTTAGGTTTAGGGTACGGGTTAGGGTTAGGGTTATGGTACGGGTTAGGGTTGCAGTACGGGTTACGTTTATGGTGAGGGTTAGGGTTAGGGTTAGGGTTAGGGTTAGAGTACGGGTTAGGGTTAGTGTTAGGGTTAGGGTTAGGGTTAGGGTTAGGGTTAGTGTACGGGTTAGGGTTAGTGTTATGGTTAGTGTTAGAGTACGGGGTAGGTTTAGTGTTAGGGTTAGGGTTAGGGTTAGAGTACGGGTTAGGGTTAGTGTTAGGTTTAGGGTTAGGTTTAGGGTACGTGTTAGGGTTAGGGTTAGGATTAGAGTACGGGGTAGGATTAGTTTTAGGGTATGGGTAAGGGTTAAATTACGGGTTTGGGTTAGTGTTAGGGTACGGGTTAGTTTTACCGTTTGGGTACGGGTAGGGAAAATGTTAGGTTTAGGGTTAGGGTAGGGTACATGTTAGGGTTAGGGTTTGGGGACGGGTTAGAGTTACGTTTAGGGTTACGGTACAGGTTAGACTTAGGGTTAGGGTTAGGTTTAGGGTACGGGTTAGTGTTAGGGTTAGGTTTATGGATAGGGTTAGGGTATGGGTTAGTTTTAGGGTACGGGTTAGGGTTACGTTTAGGGTCAGGTTTAGGGTTAGGGTTAGGGTACAAGTTAGGGTTAGGGATAGGTTAAGTGTACAGATTAGGGTTAGGGTTAGGGTTAGAGTACAGGGTAGGGTTAGTGTTAGGGTTAGGGTAAGGGTTCATGTACGGGTTAGGCTTAGGGTTAGGTTAAGGTTAGGATGCGGGTTAGGGTTAGGTTTAGGGTATGGGATAGGGTTAGCGAACGGGTTAAGTTTAGGGTTAGGGTTCGGTTTAGGTTACGGTTTAGGGTTAGGGTACGGGTTAGGGTTAGGTTTAGGGTGCGGGTTGGGTTAGCGTTAGGGTTAGTGTAAGGTTTAGGGTTAGGTTTAGGGTCAGGGTTAGGGTTAGGGTTAGTGTTAGGGTACGGGTTAGCTTTAGGGAATGTGTTAGGGTATGGGTTAGTTTTAGGGTTTGGGTATGGATTAGGGTTATGTTTAAGGTTATGGTTAGGGTTAGGTTATGTGTTAGGGTTAGGTTACGGTTAAGGGTCATGGTTTGGGTTTGCTTTAGGGTTAAGTTTAGGGTGCAGGTTAGGTTTAGGCTTATGGTTAGGGTTAGAGTACGGATTTGGGTTAGTGTTAGGGTACGGGTTAGGTTTACCATTTGGGTATGGGTTCGGGTAAGGGTTACGGTTAGGCGTAGGGTTAGGGGTTAGGGTTAGAGTTAGAATTAGGCTATGGGTAGGGTTAGGGCACGGGTTAGGGTTAGGGTTAAGGTTCGGGTTAGGGTTTGGGTACGGGCTAGTGTTATGTTTAGCGTTAGGGTATGGGTTAGGTTTAGGGTTAGGGTTCGTGTATGGTTTAGGGTTAGGGTACGGGATAGGGTTAGTTTTAGGGTCAGGGTTAAGGTTAGGTTTAGGGTCCGGGTTAGGGTTAGGGTTAGGGTTAGCATTAGGGTATGGGTTAGGGTTACTGTTAGGTTTTGCGTACGGGTTAGGGTTAGAGTTAGGGTACGGGATAGGTTTGGGTATGGGTTAGGTAGAGGGTTAGGGTATTTATGGTTCTGGTTAGGGTTAGGGTTAGGTTTAGCTTTAGAGTTAGGGTATGGGTTAGGCTTAGGGTATGGGTTAGTGTTAGGGTTAGGGTCAGGGTTAGGGTAGGTTTAGGGTACGAGTAAGGGTTAGGGTTAGGTTTAGGGTACGGGTTAGGGTTAGAGTTATGGTCATGGTTAGGGTTAGGGTTAGGGTACGAGTTATTGTTAGGGTTAGGGTACGGGTTAGGGTTAGGGTTATGGTACGTGTTAGGGTTACAGTACGGGTTAGTGTTAGGGTGAGGGTTAGGGTTAGTGTTAGAGAACGGTTAGGGTTAGGGTTAGGGTTAGGGTTAGAGTACGGCTTAGGGTTAGTGTTAGGGTTAGGGTTAGGGTTAGGGTTAGGGTACGTGTTAGGGTTAGGTTTTGGGTACGGGTTAGGGTTAAGTTTAGGCTTAGGGTACGGGGTAGGTTTAGGGTTAGGGTAAGGGTTAGTGTTAAAGGATAGTGTTAGGGTACGGGTTAGTGTTAGAGTACGGGTTAGGGTTAGGGTTGGGGTTAGGGTACGGGTTAGTTTTAGGGTTAGGGTACTGGTTATGGTTACGGTTAAGGTTAGGTTTACGTTTAGGTTATGGGTAGGGTTAGGTTAGAGTACGGGTTAGGTTTAGTGTTAGGGGTAGGGTTAGGGTTAGGGTACGTGATAGGGATAGGGTTTGGGTACGATTTAGCATTACGTTTAGGGTTAGGGTACGGGTTAGGTTTAGGGTTAGGGTTAGGGTACGTTTTAGGGTTAGGGTACGAGTTAGGGTTTGGTTTAGGGTCAGAGTTAGGGTTAGGTTTAGGTTTAGGGTTAGGGTTAGGGTACGGGTTAGGGTTACTGTACGGGTTAGGGTTAGGGTTAGGGTTAGGGTTATAGTACGGGTTAGGGTTAGAATTAGGGTTAGGTTTAGAGTTAGAGTACGGTGTAGGGTTAGTGTTAGGGTTAGGGTTAGGGTACGGGTTAGGTTTATAGTACGCGTAAGGGTTAGAATTAGGGTTAGGTTTAGGATTAGAGTACGGTTTAGGTTTAGTGTTAGGGTTAGGGTTAGTGTTAGGGTATGGGTTAGGGTTAGAGTATGGGTTAGGGTTAGGTTTATGGTTAGGGTTAGGGTTAGTGTACGGCAGGGTTAGGGTTAGGGTTAGGGTATGGGTTAGGGTTAGGTTTAGGGTTCGGGAGAGGGTTAGCGTAAGGGTTAAGTTTAGGGTTAGGTTTAGGTTTAGGTTACAGGTTTGTGTTAGGGTACGAGTTAGGGTTAGGTTTAGGTGGGGGTTACGGATTGATTTAGGGTTATGTTTAGGTTTAGGTGCGGGTTAGGGTTAGGGATAGGGTTAGGGGTTAGGCTTAGTGTTAGGGTAGGCTACGGGTAGGGTTAGTGTACGGTTTAGGGTTAGGGTTAGGGTTCGGGTTAGGGTTAGTGTACGGGTTAGGGTTAGGGTTAGGATTACGGTTAGTCTTAGGGTACCGGTACGGGTTAGGGTTAAGGTTCTTGTACGGGATAGGGTTAGTGTTCGTGTTAGGTCTAGGGTTAGGGTTAGGTTTAGTGTGCGGGTTCGGGTTAGGTTTAGGGTTAGGGTTAGGGTTAGAGTACGTGTTAGGGTTATGGTTTGGGTACGGGTTAGGGTTCCGTTTAGGGTTAGGGTACAGGTTAGGTTTAGGGTTAGGGTAAGGGTTAGTGTAGAGTATGGGTTAGGGTTAGAGTACGGGTTAGGGTTAGGTTTAGGGTTAGTGTTAGGGTTAGAGTACGGGTTAGGTTTAGTGTTAGTGTTAGGGTTAGGTTTTGTGTGTGGATAGGGTTAGGGTTAGGGTTAGGGTTTGTGTATGGGTTAGGGTTAGTGTTAGGGTTAGGATTAGGGTTAGGATTAGGGTACGGGTTAGTGTTAGGGTTAGGGTTAGGGTTAGAGTACAGGGTAGGGTTTGTGTTAGGGTTAGGAGTAGGTTTAATGTACAGGTTAGGCTTAGGATTAGGGTTAGTGTTAGGGTTAAGTTTAGGGTTAGGGTTAGGGTTAGGGTTAGGGTTAGTTTTAGCGTGCGGGTTGGGTTAGGGTTAGGGTTAGTGTAAGGGTTAGGGTTAGGTTTAGGGTCAGGGTTAGGGTTAGGGTTAGTGTTAGGGTACGGGTTAGCGTTAGGGTAGGTGTTAGGGTATGGGTTAGTCTTAGGGTTTGGGTACGGATTAGGTTTATGGTTAAGGTTAGGGTTAGGGTTAAGTTATGGGTTAGGTTTAGGTTACGGTTAAGGGTTATGGTTTGGGTTAGGGTTAGGGTTAAGTTTAGGGTGCGGATTAGGGTTAGGTTTAGGGTTATGGTTAGGGTTAGTGTACGGGTTTGGGTTAGTGTTAGGGTACGGGTTAGGTTTACCGTTTGGGTATGGGTTTGGGTAAGGGTTAAGGTTAGGCTTAGGGTTAGGGGTTAGGGTTAGAGTTAGGATTAGGCTACGTGTAGGGTTAGGGTACGGGTTAGGGTTAGGGTTAAGGTTCGGGTTAGGGTTTGGGTATGGGCTAAGGTTATGTTTAGTGTTAGGGTATGCTTTATGTTTAGGGTTAGGGTTCGTTTACGGCTTAGGGTTAGGGTACGGGATAGGGTTATTGTTAGGGTCAGGGTTAGGGTTAGGTTTAGGCCTGGGTTAGGGTTAGGGTTAGGGTTAGCGCTAGGGCATGGGTTTGGGTTACTGTTAGGGTTTGCATACGGGTTAGGTTTAGGGCTAGGGTACGGGATAGGTTTGGGTACGGGTTAGGTAGAGGGTTAGGGTTACGTTTAGGGTTTAGGGATAGGGTTAGGTTCAGGTTTAGCGTTAGGGTATGGGTTAGGCTTAGGGTATGGGTTAGGGTTAGGGTTAGGGTCAGGGTTAGGGTAGGTTTAGGGTACGAGTTAGGTTTAGGGTTAGGTTTAGGGTACGGTTTAGGGTTAGGGTTAAGTTTAAAGTACGGGTTAGGTTTAGGGTACCGGTTAGGGTTAGGGTTATGGTCATGGTTAGGGTTAGGGTTAGGGTACGGGTTAGGGTTAGGGTTATAGGACGGGTTAGGGTTACAGTATGGGTTAGGGTTAAGGTGAGTGTTAGGGTTAGGGTTAGAGTACGGTAAGGTTTGGGTTAGGGATAGGGTCAGAGTACGGGGTAGGATTAGTGTTAAGTTAGGGTTAGGGTTAGAGTACGGGGTAGGGTTAATGTTAGGGTTAGGTTGGGTTTAATATATGGTTTAGGCTTAGGGTTAGGTTTAGGGTTAGGATTCGGGTTAGGGTTAGGTTTCAGGTACGGGATAGGATTAGCGTACGGGTTAAGTTTAGGGTTATGGTTAGGTTTAGGTCACGGGTTAGGGTTAGGGTTCGGGTTAGGGTTAGATTTTGAGTGTGAGTTAGGGTAGGGTTAGGATTAGTGTAATGGTTAGTGTTAGGTTTAGGGTCAGGTTTAGGGTTAAGTTTAGTGTTAGGGTACGGGATAGGGTTAGGTTTGGTGTTAGGGTACGGGTTAGTTTTGGGGCTAGGTTATGGGTTAGGGTTACGGTTAAGGTTAGGGTTAGGGTTAGGGTATGGGTTAGGGTTAGGTTACAGTTAAGGGTTATGGTTAGGGTTAGGGTTACTGTTAAGTTTAGGGTGTGGGTTATGGTTATTGTTAGGGTTAGGGTTAGAGTACTGGTTTGGGTTAGTGTTAGGGTACGGGTTAGGTTTACCGTTTGGGTACGGGTTAGGGTAAGTTTTAGGGTTAGGGTTAGGGTTAGGGTACGTGTTATGGTTAGGGTTTGGGTACGGGTTAGGGTTAGGTTTAGGTGTGCGTTAGGTTTAGGGTACGGGTTAGGGTCAGGTTTAGGTGAGGGTTAGGGTTAGGGTTAGGATTAGGGTACGGGTTAGGGTTAGGTTTAGGGTCAGTGTTAGGGTTAGGGTTAGGATACGAATTAGGGTTAGGGTTAGGGTACGGGTTAGGTTTAGGGTTATGGTACGGGTTAGGGTTACAGTACAGGTTAGGGTTAGGGTGAGGGTTAGGGTTAGGGTTAGAGTACGGTTAGGGTTAGGGTTAGGGTTAGGTTTAGGGTTAGGGTACGGGTTAGGGTTAGGGTTAGTGTTAGAGTACGGGGTAGGGTTAGTGTTAGGGTTAGGGTTAGGGTTTATGTACGGGTTAGGCTTAGGGTTAGGTTTAGGGTTAGGATACGGGTTTGTTTAGGTTTAGGGTACGGGATAGGGTTTGCGTACGTTTTAAGTTTAGGGTTAGGGTTAGGTTTAGGTTACGGGTTAGGGTTAGGGTTCAGGTTAGGGTTAGGTTTAGGGTGCGGGTTAGGGTTAGGGTTAATGTAAGGGTTAGGCTTAGTTTTAGGGTCAGGGTTAGGGTTAGGGTTAGTGTTAGGTTACGGGTTAGGGTTGCGGTTAAGGTTCGGGTTAGTTTTAGGTTTAGGGTACAGGTAGGGATTATGGTTAAGTTTAGGGTTAGTGTTAGGGTATGGGTTAGGGTTAAGTTACGGTTAAGGGTTATGGTTTGGGTTAGGGTTAGGGTTAAGTTTAGGGTGTGAGTTAGGTTAGGGTTAGGGTTAGGGTAAAGGTTAGGTTTAGGGTACGGGTTAGGGTTAGGGTTAGGGTCAGGGGTAGGGTTAGGGTTAGGGTACGAATTAGGGTTAGGTTTAGAGTACGCATTAGGGTTAGGGTTATGGTATGGGTTAGGGTTACAGTATGGGTTCGGGTTAGGGTGAGGGTTAGGGTTAGGGTTAGGTTACGGTTAGGGTTAGGGTTAGGGTTAGATTACGGGTTAGGGTTAGTGTTAGGGTTAGGGTTAGGGTCAGGGTTAGAGTACGGGTTAGGGTTATTGTTAGGAATAGGGTTAGGATTAGTGTACAGATAGGGTTAGGGTTAGGGTTATGGTTAAGATACGGGTTAGGGTTAGGTTTAGGGTACGGGATAGGGTTAGTGTGGGTTAAGTTTACGGTTAGTGTTAGGTTTAGGTTATGGGTTAGAGTTAGGGTACGGAGTAGGGTTAGGTTTAGGTGCGGGTTAGGGTTAGGGTACGGGTTAGGGTTAGGTTTAGGGTCAGTGTTAGGGTTAGCTATAGGGTTATGGTACGGGTTAGGGTTAGGGTTGGGGTTAGGGTACGGGTTAGTTTTAGGGATAGGGTACGGGTTAGGGTTACAGTAAAAGTTAGGGTTAGTGTTAGAGTATGGGTTAGTCTTAGGATACGGGTAAGGTTTATGGTTAGGGTTAGGGTTAGGTTTAGGTTTAGGGTGCGGGTTAGTCTTAGGGTTAGGGTTAGGGTTAGCATTAGGGTATGGGTTAGGGTTACTGTTAGGGTTTGTGTACGGGTTAGCGTTAGGGTTAGGGTACGGGATAAGGTTGGGTATGGGTTAGGTCAAGGGTTAGGGTTAGCTTTAGGGTATGGGTTAGGGTTAGGGTTAAGTTTAGTGTTAGGGTATGGGTTATGCTTAGGGTATGGGTTAGGGTTAGGGTCATGGTTAGGGTAGGTTTAGGGTACGAGTTAGGGTTAGGGTTAGGGTACGGGATAGGTTTGGGTACGGGTTAGGTGGAGGGTTAGGGTTACATTTAGGGTTTGGGTTAGAGTTAGGGTTAGGTTTAGGTTTAGGGTTAGAGTATGGGTTATGCTTAGGGTATGGGTTAGGGTTAGGGTTAGGGTCATGGTTAGGGTAGGTTTAGGGTACGAGTTAGGGTTAGGGTTAGGTTTAGGGTACGGGTTAGGGTTAGGGTTAGGTTTAAAGTAAGGCTTAGGTTTAGGGTACCGGTTAGGGTTAGGGTTATGGTCATGGATAGGGTTAGGGTTAGGGAACGAGTTAGGGTTAGGTTTAGGGTACGGGTTAGTGTTAGAGTTATGGTACCAGTTAGGGTTACAGTACGGGTTAGGGTTAGGGTGAGGGTTAGGGTTACAGTTAGAGTACGGTTAGGGTTAGGGTTAGGGTTAGGGTTAAAGTACGGGTTAGGGTTAGTGTTAGGGTTAGGGTTAGGGTACGGGTTAGGGTTAGGGTTAGGTTTAGGGTTAGAGTACGGTGTATGATTAGTGTTAGGGTTAGGGTTAGGGTTAGAGTACGGGGTAGGGTTAGTGTTAGCGTTAGGTTTGGGGTTAATGTACGGTTTAGGCTTAGGGTTAGGTTTAGGGTTAGGATACGGGTTAGGGTTAGGTTTCGGGTATGGGATAGGGTTAGCATACGGGTTAAGTTTAGGGTTATGGTTAGGTTTAGGTCACGGGTTAGGGTTAGGGTTCGGGTTAGGGTTAGGTTTTGGGTGCGGGTTAGTGTTAGGGTTAGGATTAGTGTAAGAGTTAGGGTTAGGTTTAGGGTCAGGGTTAGGGTTAGGGTTAGTGTTAGGGTAGGGTTAGGGTTAGGTTTAGGGTTAGGGTTAGGGTTAGGGTATGGGTTAGGGTTAGGTTTAGGGTACGGGATAGGGTTAGTGTAATGGTTAAGTTTACGGTTAGGGTTAGGTTTAGGTTATGGGTTAGAGTCAGGGTACGGGGTAGTGATAGGTTTAGGTGCGGATTAGGGTTAGGGTATGGGTTAGGGTTTGGTTTAGGGTCTGTGTTAGGGTTAGGGATAGGGTTATGGTGCGGGTTAGGGTGAGGGTACGGGTTAGTTTTAGGGTTAGGGTACGGGTTAGGGTTACGGTTAAGGTTAGGGTTAGTGTTAGGGTATGGGTTAGGGTTAGGATACGGGTAAGGTTTATGGTTAGGGTTCGGGTTAGGTTTAGGTTTAGGGTGCGGGTTAGTCTTAGGGTTAGGGTTAGGGTTAGCGCTAGTGTATGGGTTAGGGTTACTGTTAGGGTTTGGGTACGGGTTAGGGTTAGGGTGCGGGATACGGTTGTGTACGGGTTAGGTCAAGGGTTAGGGTTAGGTTTAGGATACGGGTTAGGGTTAGGGTTAGGTTAATGTTTAGGGTTAGGGTATGGTTTAGTTTTAGGGTACGGGTTAGGGTTAGGGTTAGGGTCAGGTTTAGGGTTAGGGTTAGGGTACGAGTTAGGGTTAGTAATAGGTTAAGGGTACGGGTTAGGGTTAGGGTTAGGGTTAGGGATAGAATACGGGGTAGGGTTAGTGTTAGGGTTAGGGTAAGGGTTAATGTACGGGTTGGACTAATTTTAGGTTAGGGTTAGGATACGGGTTAGGGTTAGGTTTAGGGTACGGGATAGGGTAAGTGAACGGGTTAAGTTTAGGGTTAGGGTTCGGTTTAGGTTACGGTTTAGGGTTAGTGTAAGGGTTATAGTTAGTTTCAGGGTCAGGGTCAGGGTTAGGGTTAGGGTTAGTGTTAGGGTACCGGTTAGCGTTAGGATAGGGGTTAGGGTATGGGTTAGTTTTAGGGTTTAGTTACTGATTAGGGTTATGTTTAAGGTTAGGGTTAGCTTTAGGTTATGGGTTAGGGTTAGATTACGGTTAAGGGTTATGGTTTGGGTTAGGGTTAGGGTTAAGTTTAGGGTGCTGGTTAGGGTTAGGGTTATGGTTAGGGTTAGAGTACGGGTTTGGGTTAGTGTTAGGGTACGGGTTAGGTTTACCTTTTGGGTACGGGTTTGGGTAAGGGTTAGGGTTAGGCTTAGGGTTAGGGGTTAGGGTTAGAGTTAGGATTAGGCTACGGGTAGCGTTAGGGTATGGGTTAGGGTTAGGGTTAAGGTTCGGGTTAGTGTTTGGGTACGGGCTAGGGTTACGTTTAGCATTAGGGTATGGGTTAGGTTTAGGGTTAGGGTTCGTGTACGGTTTAGGGTAGAGGTACAGGATATGGATAGTGTTAGGGTCAGGGTTAGGGTTAGGTTTAGGGTCCGGGTTAGGGTTAGGGTTAGGGTTAGCGCTAGGGTATGGGTTAGGGTTACTGTTAGGGTTTGCGTACGTGTTAGGGTTAGGGTTAGAGTATGGGATAGGTTTGGGTACGGGTTAGGTGTAGGGTTAGGGTTACATTTAGGGTTCGGGTTAGAGTTAGGGTTAGGTTTAGGTTTAGGGTTAGAGTATGGGTTATGCTTAGGTTATGGGTTAGGGTTAGGGTTAGGGTCAGGGTTAGGGTAGGTTTAGGGTACGAGTTAGGGTTAGGGTTAGGTTTAGGGTACGGGTTAGGGTTACTGTTAGGTTTAAAGTACGGGTTCGGTTTAGGGTACCGGTTAGGGTTAGGGTTATGGTCATGGTTAGGGTTAGGGTTAGGGTACGAGTTAGGTTTAGGTTTAGGGTACGGGTTAGGGTTAGGGTTATGGTACCGGTTAGGGTTACAGCACGGGTTAGGGTTAGGGTGAGGGTTAGGGTTACAGTTAGAGTACGGTTAGGGTTAGGGTTAGGGTTAGGGTTAGAGTACCGGTTAGGGTTAGGGTTAGGGTACGCGTTAGGGTTAGGGTTAGGTTTAGGGTTAGAGTATGGTGTAGGATTAGTGTTAGGGTTAGGGTTAGGGTTAGAGTACGGGGTAGGGTTAGTGTTACGGTTAGGTTTGGGGTTAATGTACGGTTTAGGCTTAGGGTTAAGTTTAGGGTTAGGATACGGGTTAGGGTTAGGTTTCGAGTACGGGATAGGGTTAGCGTACGGGTTAAGTTTAGGGTTATGGTTAGGTTTAGGTCACGGGTTAGGGTTAGGGTTCGGGTTAGGGTTAGGTTTTGGGTGCGGGTTAGTGTTAGGGTTAGGATTAGTGTAAGAGTTAGGGTTAGGTTTAGGGTCAGGATTAGGGTTAGGATTAGTGTTAGGGTACGGGTTAGGGTTAGTGTTAGGGTTAGGGTTAGGGTTAGGGTTAGGGTACGGGTTAGGGTTAGGTTTAGGGTACAGGATAGGGTTAGTGTATGGGTTAAGTTTACGGTTAGGGTTAGGTTTAGGTTATGGATTAGAGTTAGGGTACGGGGTAGTGATAGGTTTAGGTGCGGGTTAGGGTTACGGTACGGGTTAGGGTTTGGTTTAGGGTCAGTGTTAGGGTTAGGGATAGGGTTATGTTACGGGTTAGGGTGAGGGTTGGGGTTAGGGTACGGGTTAGTTTTAGGGTTAGGTTATGGGTTAGGGTTACGGTTAAGGTTAGGGTTAGTGTTAGGGTATGGGTTAGGGTTAGGATACGGGTAAGGTTTATGGTTAGGGTTAGGGTTAGGTTTAGGTTTAGGGTGCAGGTTAGTCTTAGGGTTAGGGTTAGGGTTAGCGCTAGGGTATGGGTTAGGGTTACTGTTAGGGTTTGGGTACGGGTTAGGGTTAGGGTTAGGGTGCGGGGTACGGTTGGGTACGGGTTAGGTCAAGGGTTAGGGTTAGGTTTAGGATACGGGTTAGGGTTAGGTTTATGTTTAGGGTTAGGGTATGGGTTAGTTTTAGGGTACGGGTTAGGGTTAGGGTTAGGGTCAGGTTTAGGGTTAGGGTTAGGGTACGATTTAGGGTTAGGAATAGGTTAAGGGTACGGGTTAGGGTTAGGGTTAGGGTTAGGTTTAGAATACGGGGTAGGGTTAGTGTTAGGGTTAGGGTAAGGGTTAATGTACGGGTTAGGCTAATGTTAGGTTAGGGTTAGGATACGGGTTAGGGTTAGGTTTAGGGTACGGGATAGGGTAAGTGAACGGGTTAAGTTTAGGGTTAGGGTTCGGTTTAGGTTATGGTTTAGGGTTAGTGTAAGGGTTATGGTTAGTTTCAGGGTCAGGGTCAGGGTTAGGGTTAGGGTTAGTGTTAGGGTACGGGTTAGCGTTAGGATAGGGGTTAGGGTATGGGTTAGTTTTAGGGTTTAGTTACTGATTAGGGTTATGTTTAAGGTTAGGGTTAGCTTTAGGTTATGGGTTAGGGTTAGATTACGGTTAAGGGTTATGGTTTGGGTTAGGGTTAGGGTTAAGTTTAGGGTGCTGGTTAGGGTTAGGGTTATGGTTAGGGTTAGAGTACGGGTTTGGGTTAGTGTTAGGGTACGGGTTAGGTTTACCTTTTGGGTACGGGTTTGGGTAAGGGTTAGGGTTAGGCTTAGGGTTAGGGGTTAGGGTTAGAGTTAGGATTAGGCTACGGGTAGCGTTAGGGTATGGGTTAGGGTTAGGGTTAAGGTTCGGGTTAGTGTTTGGGTACAGGCTAGGGTTACGTTTAGCATTAGGGTATGGGTTAGGTTTAGGGTTAGGGTTCGTGTACGGTTTAGGGTAAGGGTACAGGATATGGATAGTGTTAGGGTCAGGGTTAGGGTTAGGTTTAGGGTCCGGGTTAGGGTTAGGGTTAGGGTTAGCGCTAGGGTATGGGTTAGGGTTACTGTTAGGGTTTGCGTACGTGTTAGGGTTAGGGTTAGAGTATGGGATAGGTTTGGGTACGGGTTAGGTGTAGGGTTAGGGTTACGTTTAGGGTTCGGGTTAGAGTTAGGGTTAGGTTTAGGTTTAGGGTTAGAGTATGGTTTATGCTTAGGGTATGGGTTAGGGTTAGGGTTGGGGTCAGGGTTAGGGTAGGTTTAGGGTACGAGTTAGGGTTAGGGTTAGGTTTAGGGTACGGGTTAGGGTTACTGTTAGGTTTAAAGTACGGGTTAGGTTTAGGGTACCGGTTAGGGTTAGGGTTATGGTCATGGTTAGGGTTAGGGTTAGGGTACGAGTTAGGTTTAGGTTTAGGGTACGGGTTAGGGTTAGGGTTATGGTACCGGTTAGGGTTATAGCACGGGTTAGGGTTAGGGTGAGGGTTAGGGTTACGGTTAGAGTACGGTTAGGGTTAGGGTTAGGGTTAGGGTTAGAGTACCGGTTAGGGTTAGGGTTAGGGTACGCGTTAGGGTTAGGGTTAGGTTTAGGGTTAGAGTATGGTGTAGGATTAGTGTTAGGGTTAGGGTTAGGGTTAGAGTACGGGGTAGGGTTAGTGTTACGGTTAGGTTTGGGGTTAATGTACGGTTTAGGCTTAGGGTTAAGTTTAGGGTTAGGATACGGGTTAGGGTTAGGTTTCGGGTACGGGATAGATTTAGCGTACGGGTTAAGTTTAGGGTTATGGTTAGGTTTAGGTCACGGGTTAGGGTTAGGGTTCGGGTTAGGGTTAGGTTTTGGGTGCGGGTTAGTGTTAGGGTTAGGATTAGTGTAAGAGTTAGGGTTAGGTTTAGGGTCAGGATTAGGGTTAGGATTAGTGTTAGGGTACGGGTTAGGGTTAGTGTTAGGGTTAGGGTTAGGTTTAGGGTTAGGGTACGGGTTAGGGTTAGGTTTAGGGTACAGGATAGGGTTAGTGTATGGGTTAAGTTTACGGTTAGGGTTAGGTTTAGGTTATGGATTAGAGTTAGGGTACGGGGTAGTGATAGGTTTAGGTGCGGGTTAGGGTTACGGTACGGGTTAGGGTTTGGTTTAGGGTCAGTGTTAGGGTTAGGGATAGGGTTATGTTACGGGTTAGGGTGAGGGTTGGGGTTAGGGTACGGGTTAGTTTTAGGGTTAGGTTATGGGTTAGGGTTACGGTTAAGGTTAGGGTTAGTGTTAGGGTATGGGTTAGGGTTAGGATACGGGTAAGGTTTATGGTTAGGGTTAGGGTTAGGTTTAGGTTTAGGGTGCAGGTTAGTCTTAGGGTTAGGGTTAGGGTTAGCGCTAGGGTATGGGTTAGGGTTACTGTTAGGGTTTGGGTACGGGTTAGGGTTAGGGTTAGGGTGCAGGATACGGTTGGGTACGGGTTAGGTCAAGGGTTAGGGTTAGGTTTAGGATACGGGTTAGGGTTAGGGTTAGGTTTATGTTTAGGGTTAGGGTATGGGTTAGTTTTAGGGTACGGGTTAGGGTTAGGGTTAGGGTCAGGTTTAGGGTTAGGGTTAGGGTACGAGTTAGGGTTAGGAATAGGTTAAGGGTACGGGTTAGGGTTAGGGTTAGGGTTAGGTTTAGAATACGGGGTAGGGTTAGTGTTAGGGTTAGGGTAAGGGTTAATGTACGGGTTAGGCTAATGTTAGGTTAGGGTTAGGATACGGGTTAGGGTTAGGTTTAGGGTACGGGATAGGGTAAGTGAACGGGTTAAGTTTAGGGTTAGGGTTCGGTTTAGGTTACGGTTTAGGGTTAGTGTAAGTGTTATGGTTAGTTTCAGGGTCAGGGTCAGGGTTAGGGTTAGGGTTAGTGTTAGGGTACGGGTTAGCGTTAGGATAGGGGTTAGGGTATGGGTTAGTTTTAGGGTTTAGTTACTGATTAGGGTTATGTTTAAGGTTAGGGTTAGCTTTAGGTTATGGGTTAGGGTTAGATTACGGTTAAGGGTTATGGTTTGGGTTAGGGTTAGGGTTAAGTTTAGGGTGCTGGTTAGGGTTAGGGTTATGGTTAGGGTTAGAGTACGGGTTTGGGTTAGGTTAGGGTACGGGTTAGGTTTACCTTTTGGGTACGGGTTTGGGTAAGGGTTAGGGTTAGGCTTAGGGTTAGGGGTTAGGGTTAGAGTTAGGATTAGGCTACGGGTAGCGTTAGGGTACGGGTTAGGGTTAGAGTTAATGTTCGGGTTAGAGTTTGGGTACAGGCTAGGGTTACGTTTAGCGTTAGGGTATGGGTTAGGTTTAAGGTTAGGGTTCGTGTACGGTTTAGGGTTAGGGTACGGGATATGGATAGTGTTAGGGTCAGGGTTAGGGTTAGGTTTAGGGTCCGGGTTAGGGTTAGGGCTGGGTTAGCGCTAGGGTATGGTTACGGTTACTGTTAGGGTTTGCGTACGTGTTAGGGTTAGGGTTAGGGTACGGGATAGGTTTGGGTACGGGTTAGGTGTAGGGTTAGGGTTACATTTAGGGTTTGGGTTAGAGTTAGGGTTACGTTTAGGTTTAGGGTTAGAGTATGGGTAATGCTTAGCGTATGGGTTAGGGTTAGTGTTAGGGTCAGGGTTAGGGTAGGTTTACGGTACGAGTTATGGTTAGGGTTAGGTTTAGGGTACGGGTTAGGGTTAGGGTTAGGTTTAAAGTACGGGTTAGGTTTAGGGTACCGGTTAGGGTTAGGGTTATGGTCATGGTTAGGGTTATGGTTAGGGTACGAGTTAGGATTAGGTTTAGGGTACGGGTTAGGATTAGGGTTATGGTACCGGTTAGGGTTACAGTACGGGTTAGGGTTAGGGTGAGGGTTAGGTTTACGGTTAGAGTACGGTTAGGGTTAGGGTTAGGGTTAGGGTTAGAGTACGGGTTAGGTTTAGGGTTAGGGTACGTGTTAGGGTTAGGGTTAGGTTTAGGGTTGGAGTACGGTGTAGGATTCCTGTTAGGGGTAGGGTTAGGGTTAGTGTACCGGGTAGGGTTAGGTTTACGGTTAGGTTTGTGGTTAATGTTCGGTTTAGGCTAAGGGTTAGGATACGGGTTATGGTTAGGTTTCGGGTACGGGATAGGGTTAGTGTACGGGTTAAGTTTAGGGTTATGGTTAGGTTTAGGTCACGGGTTAGGGTTAGGGTTCGGGTTAGGGTTAGGTTTTGGGTGCTGTTTAGGGTTAGGGTATGGATTAGTGTAAGGGTTAGGGTTAGGTTTAGGGTCAGGGTTAGGGTTAGGGTTAGTGTTAGGTTATGGGTTAGGGTTAGGGTTGGGGTTAGGGAACGGGTTACTTTTGGGCTTAAGGTATGGGTTAGGGTTACTGTTAAGGTTAGGGTTAGGGTTACGGTATGGGTTAGGGTTAGGTTACGGTTAAGGATTATGGTTTGGGTTAGGGTTGGCGTTAAGTTTATGGTGAGGGTTATGGTTATGGTTAGGGTTAGGGTTAGAGTACTGGTTTGGGTTAGTGTTAGGGTACGGTTTAGGTTTACCAATTGGGTATGGTTTAGGGCAAGGGTTAGGGTTAGGGTTAGGGTACGTGTTATGGTTAGGGTTTGGATACGGGTTAGGGTTACGTTTAGGGTCAGGGTTAGGATTAGGGTTATGGTTCGGGTTACGGTACAGGTTATTTTTAGGGTTACGGTAAGGGTTAGGGTTACGGTTAATGTTAGGGTCAGTGTTAGGTTATGGTTTAGGGTTATGTTATGGGTAAGGGTTATGGTTAAGGTTATGGTTAGGTTTAGGTTTAGGGTGCGGGTTAGGCTTAGGGTTAGGGTTAGGGTTAGCGCAGGGTATGGGTTAGGGTTACTCTTAGGGTGGGTACGGGTTATGGTTAGGGTTAGTGTACGGGATAGGGTTGGGTACGGGTTAGGACAAGGGTTAGGGTTAGGTTTAGGGTACGGGATAGGGTTAGGGTTAGGTTTAGGGTTAGGTTTAGTGTATGGGTTAGGTTTAGGGTACGGGTTAGGTTTAGGGTTAGGGTCAGGGTTAAGGTTAGTGTTAGGGTACGTGTTAGGGTTAGGGTGAGGTTGAGGGTACGGTGTATAGTACGGTTAGTGTTAGGGTTAGGGTTAGAGTATGGGATAGGGTTAGTGTTAGGGTTAGGGTTAGGGTTAGGGTTAGGGTTAGGGTTTGGGTTAGGGTACGGGTAGGGGTTAGGGTTAGGTTTAGGGTTAGGGTTAGAGTACGGAGTAGGGTTAGTGTTAGGTTTAGGGTTAGGGTTAGGGTTAGGGTATCGGTTAGGCTTAGGGTACAGGTTAGGTTTAGGGTTACGGTCAGGTTTAGGGTTAGTTTTAGGGTTAGGGTACGGGTTAGGGTTAGGTTTAATGTACGGGTTTGCTTAGGGTTAGGGTTAGGGTACGGGTTAGGTTTAGGGTACGGGTTAGGGTTAGGGTTAGGGTCAGGGTACGTTTAGTGTTAGGGTACGAATTAGGGTTAGGGTTAGGGTACTGGTTATGGTTATGGTTATGGTACGGGGTAGGTTTACAGTATGGGTTAGGGTTAGGGTGAGGTTTAGGGTTAGGGTTAGAATACGGTTAGGGTTAGGGTTAGGGTTAGGGTTAGGGTTAGGGTTAGGGTACAGGTTAGGGTTAGTTTTAGGGTTAGGGTTAGGGTTAGTGTTAGGGTACGGGTTAGGGTTAGGGTTTAGTAAGGGGTGGGGTTAGTGTTAGGGTTTGGATTAGGGTTAGGTTTAGGGTTAGGGTACGGGTTAGGTTTAGGGTTAGGGTTAGTGTTAGACTACGGGGTAGGGTTAGTGTTAGGGTTAGGTTTACGGTTAGAGTACGGGTTTGGGTGAGGGTTAGGGTACAAGTTAGGTTTACCGTATGGGTATGGGTTAGGGTAAGGTTTAGGGTTAGTGTTAGGGTACGTGTTAGGGTTAGGGTTTGGGGACGGGTTAGGGTTACGTTTAGGGTTAGGGTACGGTTTAGTTTTAGGGTTAGGGTAAATGCTGGTGTTAGGGTATGGGATAGGGTTAGAGTAAGCGTTAGGGTTAGGTTTAGGTTTAGGGTTAGGGTTAGAGTACCGGTTAGGGTTACTGTTAGTGTTAGGGTTAGGGTTAGTGTACGGATAGTGTTAGGGTTAGGGTTAGGGTTAGTGTACGGGTTAGGGTTAGGTTTAGGTGCGCGTAAGGGTTAGGGTACAGGTTAGAGTCAGGTTTAGGTGAGGGTTAGGGTTAGGGTTAAGATTAGGGTATGGGTTAGGGTTAGGTTTGGGGTAAGGGTTAGGGTTAGGGTTAGGGTACGAATTAGGGTTAGGGTTAGGGTACGGGTTAGGGTTAGGGTTATGGTACGGGTTAGGGTTACAGTACGGTTTAGGGTTAGGGTGAGGGTTAGGGTTAGGGTTAGAGCATGGTTAGGGTTAGGGTTAGGGTTAGGTTTAGGGTTAGGGTACGGGTTAGGGTTAGGGTTAGTGTTAGAGTACGGGGTAGGGTTAGTGTTAGTGTTAGGGTTAGGGTTAATGTACCGGTTAGGCTTAGGGTTAGGTTTAGGTTTAGTATACGGTTATGTTTAGATTTAGGGTACGGGATAGGGTTTGCATACGGGTTAAGTTTAGGGTTAGGGTTAGGTTTAGGTTACGGGTTAGGATTAGGGTTCAGGTTAGGGTTAGCTTTAGGGTGCGGGTTAGGGTTAGGGTTAGTGTAAGGGTTAGGCTTAGGTTTAGGGTCAGGGTTAAGGTTAGGGTTAGTGTTAGGGTACGGGTTAGGGTTGCGGTTAGGGTACGGGTTAGTTTTAGGTTTAGGGTACAGGTACGGATTATGGTTAAGGTAAGGGTTAGCGTTAGGGTATGGGTTAGGGTTAAGTTACGGTTAAGGGTTATGGTTTGGGTTAGGGTTAGGGTTAAGTTTAGGGTGTGAGTTAGGTTAGGGTTAGGGTTAGGGTACAGGTTAGGTTTAGGGTACGGGTTAGGGTTAGGGTCAGGGTTAGGGTTAGGGATAGGGTACGAATTAGGGTTAGGGTTAGAGTACACATTAGGGTTAGGGTTATGGTATGGATTAGGGTTACAGTGTGGGTTCGGGTAGGGTGAGGGTTAGGGTTAGCGGTAGGTTACCGTTAGGGTTAAGGTTAGGGTTAGAGTACGGGTTAGGGTTAGTGTTAGGGTTAGGGTTAGTGTCAGGGTTAGAGTACGGGTTAGTTTTAGGGTTAGGATTAGGGTTAGAGTATGGGTTAGGGTTAGTGTTAGGGTTATGGTTAGGGTTAGGTTTAGTGTACGGGAACGGGTTAGGGTTAGGGTTAGGTTTAGAGTACGGGGTAGGTTTAGTGTTAGTGTTAGGGTTAGGGTTAGGGTTAGGTTATGGGTTAGGCTTAGGGTATGTGTTAGGGTTAGGGTTAGTGTCAGGTTTAGGGTAGGTTTAGGGTTAGGGTACGGATTAGTGTTAGCTTTAGGGTACGGGTTAGGGTTAGGTTTAGGGTTAGGGTACAGGTTAGGTTTAGGGTACGGGATAGGGTTAGGGTTAGGTTTAGGGTTAGGCTTATTGTTAGGGTTATGGTACGGGTTAGGTTTAAGGTTCCAGTACGGGATAGGTTTATTGTAGGTGTTAGGTCTAGGGTTAGGGTTAGGTTTAGTGTGCGGGTTAGGGTTAGGGTTAGGGTTAGAGTACGGGTTTGGGTTAGAGTTAGGGTACGGGTTAGGTTTACCGTTTGGATACGGGTTAGGGTAAGGGTTAGGGTTAGGTTTAGGGTTAGGGGTTAGATCTAGAGTTAGGGTTAGGCTACGGGTAGAGTTAGGGTACGAGTTAGGTTTCGGGTTAGGGTTAGTGTACAGGTTAGGGTTAGGTTTAGGTTTAGGGTTAGGATTATTGTTAGGGTTATGGTACGGGTTAGGTTTAAGGTTCTGGTATGTGATAGGTTTAGTGTACGTGTTAGGTCTAGAGTTAGGGTTAGGTTTAGTGTGCGGGTTAGGGTTAGGGTTAGGGTTAGGTTACGTGTCAGGGTTAGGGTTTGGGTACTGGTTAGGGTTACGTTTAGGGTTAGGGTACGTGTTAGGTTTAGGGTTAGTGTAAGGGTTTGTGTTAGGGTACGGGTTAGGGTTAGAGTATGGGTTAGGGTTAGGGTTAGGTTTAGGGTTAGGGTAAGGGTTAGAGTACCGGTTAGGGTTAGTGTTAGGGTTAGGGTTAGGGCTAGTGTACGGATAGGTTTAGGGTTAGGTTTAAGGTTAGGGTATGGGTTAGGGTTAGGTTTAGGGTACGGGAAAGGTTTAGTGTACTGGTTAAATTTAGGGTTAGGGTTAGGTTTAGGTTACGGGTTAGTGTTAGGTTACGGGATAGGGTTAGGTTTAGGTGCGGGTTAGGTTATGGTACGGGTTAGGGTTAGGTTTAGGGTCAGGTTTAGGGTTAGGGATAGGGTTATGGTACGGGTTAGGGTTAAGGTTGGGGTTAGGGTACGGGTTAGTTTTAAGGTTGGGTACGGGGTAGGGCTACGGTTAAAGTTAGGGTTAGTGTTAGGGTATGGGTTAGGGATAGCGTACGGGTAAGGTTTATGGTTAGGGTTAGGGTTAGGGTTAGTGTTAGGGTTAGAGTACGGGTAAGGGTTAGGTTTAGGATTAGGGTTAGGTTAGAGTACGGGTTAGTGTTAGTGTTAGAATTAGGGTTACGTTTAGGGTTAGGGTACGTTTAGGGTTAGGGTTAGGGTTAGTGTACGGGTTAGGGTTAGGGTTAGGGTTAGTGTTAGGGTTACGGTACGGGTTAGGGTTAAGTTTATGGTACGGGATAGGTTTAGTGTACGTGTTAGGTCTAGGGTTAAGGTTAGGTTTAGTGTGCGGTTTAGGTTAGGGTTAGGGTGAGGGTACGTGTTAGGGTTAGGTTTTGGGTACGGGTTGGGGTTATGTTTAGGGTTAGGGTATGGGTTAAGTTTAGGGTTAGGGTAAGGGTTAGTGTTCGTCTACGGGTTAGGGTTAGAGTACGGGTTAGGGTTAGGTTTAGGGTTAGGGTTAGGGTTAGGTTACGGTTAGGGTTAGGGTTAGGGTTAGAGTAAAGGTTAGGAAAAAAAATAAAAAAAAAGAGTACAGGTTAGGGTTAGTGTTAGGGTTAGGGTTAGGGTCAGGTTTAGAGTACGGGTTAGGTTTAAGGTTAGGGTTAGTGTTAGAGTACGGGGTATGGTTAGTGGTAGGGTTAGGGTTAGGGTTAGAGTACGGGTTTCGGTTAGTGTTAGGGTTAGGGTTAGGGTTAGGGTTAGGTTTAGTGTACGGGTACGGGTTAGGGTTAGGGTTATGGTTAGAGTACGGGTTAAGTTTGGTTTTAGTGTTAGGGTTAGTGTTAGGTTTAGGTTATGGGTTAGGCTTAGGGTACGTGTTAGGGTAGGGTCAGGTTTAGGGTAGGTTTAGGGTTAGGGTACAGGTTAGGGTTAGGTTTAGGGTACGGGTTAGGGTTAGGTTTTGGGTTAGGGTACAGGTTAGGTTTAGGGTACCGGATAGTGTTAGGGTAAGGGTCAGGGTTACGGTTAGGGTTAGGGTTCGAATTAGAGTTAGAGTTAGGGTTCGGGTTAGGGTTAGGGTTATGGTACGGGTTAGGGTTACAGGAGGGTTACGGTTAGGGTGAGGGTTAGGGTTAGGGTAAAGGTTAGGGTTAGGGTTAGTGTTAGATACGGGGTAGGGTTAGTGTTAGGGTTAGGGTTAGGGTTAGAGTATGGGTTAGGGTTAGTTTTAGGGTTAGGGTTAGTGTTAGGGTTAGTGTACGGGTTAGGGTTAGGTTTAGGGTTAGAGTACGGGGTAGGTTTAGTGTTAGGGTAAGGGTTATGTTTAGAGTACGAGTTTGGGTTAGTGTTAGGGTACTGGTTAGTTTTAGCGTTTGGGTACGGGTTAGGGAATGTGTTAGGGTTAGGGTTAGGGTTAGGGTACGTGTTAGGGTTAGGGTTTGGGGACGGGTTAGAGTTACGTTTAGGGTTAGGGTATGGGTTAGATTTAGGGTTAGGGTAAGGGTTAATGTTAGAGTTAGAGTTAGATAGGGTTAGAGTTCGGGTTAGGGTGAGGTTTAGGGTTAGGGTTAGGGTTAGAGTACGGGTTAGGGTTAGTGTTAGGGTTATGGTTAGGGTTAGTGTACTGATAGGGTTAGGGTTAGGGTTAAGGTACGGGTTAGGGTTAGTTTTAGGGTACGGGATAAGGTTAGTGTATGGGTTAAGTTTACGTTTAGGGTTAGGTTTAGGTTATGGGTTAGAGTTAGGGTACAGGGTAAGGTTTGGTTTAGGTCCGGGTTAGGGTTAGGGTATGGGTTAGGGTTAGGTTTAGGGTCAGTGTTAGGGTTAGGGATAGGGTTATGGTACGGGTTAGGGTTAGGGTTGGGGTTAGGGTACGGTTTAGTTTTAGGGATAGGGTACGTGTTAGGGTTACGGTTAAGGTTAGGGTTAGTGTTAGGGTATGGGTTAGGGTTAGGATACGGGTAAGGTTTATGGTTTGTGTTAGGGTTAGGTTTAGGTTTAGGGTGCGGGTTAGTCTTAGGGTTAGGGTTAGGGTTAGCGCTAGGGTATGGGTTAGGGTTACTGTTACAGTTTGGGTACGGGTTAGCGTTAGGTTTAGGGTACGGGATAAGGTTGGGTATGGGTTAGGTCAAGTGTTAGGGTTAGGTTTACGGTACGGGTTAGGGTTAGGGTTAGGTTTATGTTTAGGATTAGGGTATGGGTTAGTTTTAGGGTACGGATTAGGGTTAGGGTTAGGGTCAGGTTTAGGATTAGGGTTAGGGTACGGGTTAGGGTTAGGGATAGGTTAAGGGTATGGGTGAGGGTTAGGGTTAGGGTTAGTGTTAGGGTTAGAATGCGGGGAAGGGTTAGTGTTCGCGTTAGGGTAAGGGTTAATGTACGGGTTAGGCTTAGGGTTAGGTTAAGGTTAGGATACGGGTTAGGGTTAGGTTTAGGGTACGGGATAGGGTTAGCGAACGGGTTAAGTTTAGGATTAGGGTTCGGTTTAGGTCACGGTTTTGGGTTAGTGTAAGGGTTATGTTTAGGTTTAGGGTCAGGCTTAGGGTTAGGGTTAGTGTTAGGGTACGGGTTAGCGTTAGGGTACGGGTTAGGGTATGGGTTAATTTTAGGGTTTAGGTACTGATTAGGGCTATGTTTAAGGTTAGGGTTAGGGTTAGGTTACGGTTAAGGGTTATGGTTTGGGTTAGGGTTAGGTTTAAGTTCAGGGTGCTGGTTAGGGTTAGGGTTATGGTTAGGGTTAGAGTACGGGTTTGGGTTAGTGTTAGGGTACGGGTTAGATTTACCATTTGGGTACGGGTTCGGGTAAGGGTTAGGGTTAGGCTTAGGGTTAGGGGTTAGGGTTAGAGTTAGGATTAGGCTACGGGTAGCGTTAGGGTACGGGTTAGGGTTAACGTTAAGGTTCGGGTTAGGGTTTGGGTTTGGTCTAGGTTTACTTTTAGCATTAGGGTATGGGTTAGGTTTAGGGTTAGGGTTCGTGTACGGTTTAGGGTTAGGGTACAGGATACGGTGAGTTTTAGGGTCAGGGTTAGGGTTAGGTTTAGGGTCCGGGTTAGGGTTAGGGTTAGGATTAGCGCTAGAGTATGGGTTAGGGTTACTGTTAGGGTTTGCGTATGTGTTAGGGTTAGGGTTAGGGTATGGGATAGGTTTGGGTACGGGTTTGGTAGTGGTTTAGGGTTACGTTTAGGGTTCGCGTTAGGGTTAGGGATAGGTTTAGGGTTAGGGTATGGGTTATGCTTAGGGTATGGGTTAGGGTTAGGTTTAGGGTCACGTTTAGGGTAGGTTTAGGGTACGAGTTAGGGTTAGGGTTAGGTTTAGGGTACGGGTTAGGGTTAGGGTTAGGTTTAAAGTAAGGGTTAGGTTTAGGGTACCGGTTAGGGTTAGGGTTATGGTCATGGATAGGGTTAGGGTTAGGGTACGAGTTAGGGATAGGTTTAGGGTACGGGTTAGTGTTAGAGTTATGGTACCGGTTAGGGTTACAGTACGGGTTAGGGTTAGGGTGAGGGTTAGGGTTACGGTTAGAGTATGGTTAGGGTTAGGGTTAGGGTTAGGGTTAGAGTACGGGTTAGGGTTTGGGTTAGGTTTAGGGTTAGAGTACG
Organism: Urocyon cinereoargenteus; assembly: GCA_032313775.1. Taxonomy (NCBI): domain Eukaryota; kingdom Metazoa; phylum Chordata; class Mammalia; order Carnivora; family Canidae; genus Urocyon; species Urocyon cinereoargenteus. Next base: position 72,539,375 of record JAVLSZ010000011.1, on the reverse strand, counting down.
GTGTATGATTAGTTTTAGGGTTAGGGTTAGGGTTATAGTACGGTGTAGGGTTAGTGTTAGGTTTAGGGTTAGGGTACGGGTTAGGGTGAGGGTTAGGTTTAAGGTTAGAGTACGGTGTATGATTAGTGTTAGGGTTAGGGTTAGGGTTAGAGTACGGGGTAGGGTTAGTGTTAGGGTTAGGTTTGGGGTTAATGTACAGTTTAGGCTTAGGGTTAGGTTTAGGGTTAGGATACGAGTTACGGTTACGTTTCGGGTACGGGATAGGGTTAGCGTACAGGTTAAGTTTAGGATTATGGTTAGGTTTAGGTCACGGTTTACGGTTAGGGTTCGGGTTAGGGTTAGGTTTTGGGTGTGGGTTAGGGTTAGGGTTAGGATTAGTGTAAGGGTTAGGGTTAGGTTTAGGGTCAGGGTTTGGGTTAGGGTTAGTGTTAGGGTACGGCTTAGGGTTAGTGTTGTTAGGGTTAGGGTTAGTGTATGGATAGGGTTAGGGTTAGGGTTAGGGTTAGGTTACGGGTTAGGGTTAGGTTTAGGGTACGGGATAGGGTTAGTGTATGGGTTAAGTTTACTGTTAGGGTTAGTTTTAGGTTATGGGTTAGAGTTAGGTTACGGGGTAGGGTTAGGTTTATGTGCAGGTTAGGGTTAGGGTACAGGTTAGGGTTTGGTTTAGGGTCAGTGTTAGGGTTAGGGATAGGGTTATGGTACGGGTTAGGGTTAGGGTTGGGGTTAGGGTACGGGTTAGTTTCAGGGTTAGGGTACGGGTTAGGGTTATGGTTAAGGTTAGGGTTAGTGTTAGGGTATGGGTTAGGGTTAGGATATGGGTAAGGTTTATGGTTAGGGTTAGGGTTAGGTTTATGTTTAGGGTGCGGGTTAGTCTTAGGGTTAGGGTTAGGGTTAGCGCTAGGGTATGGGTTAGGGTTACTGTTAGGGTTTGGGTACGGGTTAGGGTTAGGGTTAGGGTGCGGGATACGGTTGGGTACGGGTTAGGTCAAGGGTTAGGGTTAGATTTAGGATACGGGTTAGGGTTAGGGTTAGGTTTATGTTTAGGTTTAGGGTATGGGTTAGTTTTAAGGTACGGGTTAGGGTTAGGGTTAGGGTCAGGTTTAGGGTTAGGGTTAGGGTACGAGTTAGGGTTAGGGATAGGTTAAGGGTACGGGTTAGGGTTAGGGTTAGGGTTAGGGTTAGGGTTAGAGTTAGAGTTAGAATACGGGGTAGGGTTAGTGTTAGGGTTAGGGTAAGGGTTAATGTATGGGTTAGGCTTAGGTTTAGGTTAGGGTGAGGTTACGGATTAGGGTTAGGTTTAGGGTACGGGATAGGGTTAGCGAACGGGTTAAGTTTAGGGTTAGGGTTCCGTTTAGATTACGGTTTAGCGTTAGTGTAAGGGTTATGGTTAGGTTTAGGGTCAGGGTTAAGGTTAGGGTTAGTGTTAGGGTACGGGTTAGCGTTAGTGTATGGGTTCGGGTATGGGTTAGTTTTAGGGTTTAGGTACTGATTAGGGTTATGTTTAAGGTTAGGGTTAGGTTTAGGTTATGGGTTAGGGTTAGGTTACGGGTAAGGGTTATGGTTTGGGTTAGGGTTAGGGTTAAGTTTAGGGTGCTGGTTAGGGTTAGGGTTATGGTTAGGGATAGAGTACGGGTTTGGGATAGTGTTAGGGTACGGGATTGGTTTACCGTTTGGGTACGGGTTCGGGTAAACGTTAGGGTTAGGCTTAGGGTTAGGGGTTAGGAATAGAGTTAGGATTAGGCTACGGGTAGGGTTAGGGTACGGGTTAGGGTTAGGGTTAATGTTCGGGTTAGGGTTTGGGTACGGGCTAGGGTTACGTTTAGCATTAGGGTATGGGTTAGGTTTAGGGTTAGGGTTCATGTACGGTTTAGAGTTAGGGTACGGGATAGGGATAGTGTTAGGGTCAGGTTTAGGGTTAGGTTTAGGGTCCGGGTTAGGGTTAGGGTTAGGGTTAGAGGTAGGGTATGGGTTAGGGTTACTGTTAGGCTTTGCGTACATGTTACGGTTAGGGTTAGGGTACGGGATAGGTTTGGGTACGGGTTAGGTGGAGGGTTAGGTTTACGTTTAGGTTTCGGGTTAGAGTTAGGGTTAGGTTTAGGTTTAGGGTTAGGGTATGGGTTATGCATAGGGTATGGGTTAGGGTTAGGGTTAGGGTCAGGGTTAGGGTAGGTTTAGGGTACGAGTTAGGGTTAGGGTTAGGTTTAGGGTACGGGTTAGGGTTAGGGTTAGGTTTAAAGTTGGGTTAGGTTTACGGTACCGGTTAGGGTTAGGGTTATGGTCATGGTTAGGGTTAGGGTTAGGGTACGAGTTAGGGTTAGGTTTAGGGTACGGGTTAGGGTTAGGGTTATGGTACCGGTTAGGGTTACAGTACGGGTTAGGGTCATGGTTAGGGTTAGGCTAGGGTACGAGTTAGTGTTAGGTGTAGGGTACAGGTTAGGGTTAGGGTTATGGTACCGGTTAGGGTTACAGTACGGGTTAGGGTTAGGATGAGGGTTAGGGTTACGGTTAGTGTACGGTTAGGGTTAGGGTTAGGCTTAGAGTACGGGTTAGGGTTAGGGTTAGGGTTAGTGTACGGTTTAGGGTTAGGTTTAGGTTTAGGATTAGAGTACGGTGTAGGATTAGTGTTAGCGTCAGGGTTAGGGTAGAGTACGGGGTAGGGTTAGTGTTAGGGTTAGGTTTGGGGTTAATGTACGGTTTAGGCGTAGGGATAGGTTTAGGGTTAGGATACGGGTTAGGGTTAGGTTTCGGGTACGGGATAGGGTTACCGTACAGGTTACGTTTAGGGTTATGTTTAGGTTTAGGTCACGGGTTAGAGTTAGGGTTCGGGTTAGGGTTAGGATTTGGGTGCGGTTTAGGGTTAGGGTAAGGATTAGTGTAACGGTTAGGGTTAGGTTTAGGGTCAGGGTTAGGGTTAGGGTTAGTGTTAGGGTACGGGTTAGGGTTAGGGTTGGGGTTAGGGAAAGGGTTACTTTTGGGGTTAATGTATGGGTTAGGGTTACGGTTAAGGTTAGGGTTAGGGTTACGGTATGGGTTAGGGTTAGGTTACGGTTAAGGATTATGGTTTGGTTTAGGGCTGGGGTTAAGTTTAGGGTGAGGGTTATGGTCATTCTTAGGGTTAGGGTTAGAGTACTGGTTTAGGTTAGTGTTAGGGTACGGTTTAGGTTTACCGTTTGGGTACGGTTTAGGGCAAGGGTTAGGTTTAGGGTTAGGGTTAGGGTATCGGTTAGGCTAGGGTACGGGTTAGGTTTAGGGTTAGGGTCAGGTTTAGGGTTAGGTTTAGGGTTAGGGTACGGGTTAGGGTTAGGTTTAGTGTACGGGTTTGGGGTAGGGTTAGGGTTAGGGTACGGGTTAGGTTTAGGGTATGGGTTAGGGTTAGGTTTAGGGTCAGCGTTAGGGTTAGGCTTAGGGTACGAATTAGGGTTAGGGTTAGGGTACTGGTTAGGGTTATGGTTATGGTATGGGGTAGGTTTACAGTACGGGTTAGGGTTAGGGTGAGGTTTAGAGTTAGGGTTAGAATACGGTTAGGATTAGGTTTAGGGTTAGGGTTAGGTTTAGGGTTAGAGTACAAGTTAGGGTTAGTTTTAGGGATAGGGTTAGGGTTAGTGTTAGGGTATGGGTTAGGGTTAGGGTTATAGTACGGGGTAGGGTTAGTGTTTGGGTTAGGATTGGGGTTAGGTTTAGGGTTAGGGTACGGGTTAGGGTTAGGGTTAGAGTACGGGGTAGGGTTAGTGTTAGTGTTAGGGTTAGGTTTAGAGTACGAGTTTGGTTTAGTGTTAGGGTACAAGTAAGGTTTACCGTATGGGTATTGGTTAGGGTAAGGGTTAGGGTTAGTGTTAGGGTACGTGTTAGGGTTAGGGTTTGGGGACGGGTTAGGGTTACATTTAGGGTTAGGGTACGGGTTAGTTTTATGGTTAAGGTAAATGTTAGTGTTAGGGTACGGGATAGGGTTAGAGTACACGTTAGGGTTAGGTTTAGGTTTAGGGTTAGGGTTAGAGTACCGGTTATAGTTAGTGTTAGTGTTAGGGTTAGGTTTAGTGTACGGATAGTGTTAGGGTTAGGGTTAGGGTACGGGTTAGGGTTAGGTTTAGGGTACGGGATAGGGTTAGTGTACGGGTTAAGTTTAGGGTTAAGGTTAGGTTTAGGTGATGGGTTAGGGTTAGGGTACGGGTTAGGGTTAGGTTACGGTGCACGTTAGGGTTAAGGTAAGGGTTAGGGTCAGGTTTAGGTGAGGGTTAGGGTTAGGGTTAGGTTTAGGGTACGGGTTAGGTTTAGGTTTAGGGTCAGGGTTAGGGTTAGGGTTAGGGTACGAATTAGGGTTCGGGTTAGGGTACGGGTTAGGGTTAGGGTTATGGTATGGGTTAGGGTTACAGTACGGGTTAGGGTTAGGGTGAGTGTTAGGTTTAGGGTTAGAGCACGGTTAGGGTTAGGGTTAGGGTTAGGGTTAGGGTTAGGGTACGGGTTAGGGTTAGGGTTAGTGTTAGTGTTAGGGTACGGGTTAGGGTTAGTGTTAGGGTTAGAGTTAGGGTTAATGTACGGGTTAGGCTTAGGGTTAGGTTTAGTGTTAGTATACGGGTTATGTTTAGATTTAGGGTACGGGATAGGGTTTGCGTACGGGTTAAGTTTAGGGTTAGGGTTAGGTTTAGGTTATGGGTTAGGGTTAGGGTTCAGGTTAGGGTTAGCTTTAGGGTGCGGGTTAGGGTTAGGGTTAGTGTAAGGGTTAGGCTTAGGTTTAGGGACAGGGTTAGGTTTAGGGTTAGTGTTAGGGTTCGGGTTAGGGTTGTGGTTAGCGTACGGTTAGTTTTAGGTTTAGGGTACAGGTAGGGATTATGGTTAAGGTAAGGGTTAGGGTTAGGGTATGGTTTAGGTTTAAGTTACAGTTAAGGGTTATGGTTTGGGTTAGGGTTAGGGTTAATTTTAGGTTGTGAGTTAGGTTAGGGTTATGGTTAGGGTACAGGTTAGGTTTAGGGTACGGGTTAGGGTTAGGGTTAGGGTCAGGGTTAGGGTTAGGGTTAGGGTACGAATTAGGGTTAGAGTTATAGTAAGCATTAGGGTTAGGGTTATGGTAGGGGTTAGGGTTACAGTACGGGTTCGGGATACGGTGAGGGTTAGGGTTAGTGTTAGGTTACAGTTAGGGTTAGGGTTAGGGTTAGAGTACGGGTTAGGGTTAGGGTTAGGGTTAGGGTCAGGGTTAGAGTACGGGTTAGTGTTAGGTTTAGGATTAGGGTTAGAATACGGGTTAGGGTTAGTGTTAGTGTTAGGGTTAGGGTCAGGTTTAGTGTACGGGTACGGGTTAGGGTGAGGGTTAGGGTTAGAGTACGGGGTAGGTTTAGTGTTAGTGTTAGGGTTAGGGTTAGTTTATGGGTTAGGCTTAGGGTACATGTTAGGGTTAGGGTTAGGGTCAGGTTTAGGGTAGGTTTAGGGTTAGGGTACGGGTTAGTGTTAGCTTTAGGGTACGGGTTAGGGTTAGGCTTAGGGTTAGGGTACAGGTTAAGTATAGGGTACGGGATAGGGTTAGGGTTAGGTTTAGGGTTAGGCTTATTTTTAGGGTTATGGTACGGGTTAGGTTTAAGGTTCCGGTATGGGATAGGTTTAGTGTACATGTTAGGTCTAGTGTTAGGGTTAGGTTTAGTGTGCGGGTTAGGGTTAGGGTTAGGGTTAGAGTACGGGTTTGGGTTAGAGTTAGGGTACGGGTTAGGTTTACCATTTGGATACGGGTTAGGGTAAGGGTTAGGGTTAGGTTTAGGATTAGGGGTTAGCGTTAGAGTTAGGGTTAGGCTACGGGTAGGGTTAGGGTACGAATTAGGGTTCGGGTTAGGGTTAGTGTACGGGTTAGGGTTAGGTTTAGGTTTAGGGTTAGGCTTATTGTTAGGGTTACGGTACGGGTTAGGTTTAAGGTTCCAGTATGGATAGGTTTAGTGTACGTGTTAGGTCTAGAGTTAGGGTTAGGTTTAGTGTGCGTGTTAGGGTTAGGGTTAGGGTTAGGGTACGTGTTAGGGTTAGGTTTAGGGTTAGGGTTAGGGTACGGGTTAGGGTTAGGTTTAGGGTACGGGATAGGGTTAGTGTATGGGTTAAATTTAGGGTTAAGGTTAGGTTTAGGTTATGGGTTAGTGTTAGGGTATGGGATAGGGTTAGTTTTAGGTGCGGGTTAGGGTTATTGTACGGGTTAGGGTTAGGTTTAGCGTCAGGGTTAGGGTTAGGGATAGGGTTATGGTACGGTTTAGGGTTAGGCTTGGGGTTAGGGTACGGCTTAGTTTTAAGGTTGGGTTACGGGGTAGGGTTACGGTTAATGTTAGGGTTAGTGTTAGGGTATGGGTTAGGGATAGCGTACGGGTAAGGTTTATGGTTAGGGTTAGGGTTAGGGTTAGTGTTAGGGATAGAGTACGGGTAAGGGTTAGGTTTAGGTTTAGGGTTAGGTTAGAGTATGTGTTAGGGTTAGTGTTAGGGTTAGGGTTAGGTTTAGGGTACGTTTAGGGTTAGGGTTAGGGTTAGTGTACGGGTTAGGGTTAGGGTTAGGGTTAGTGTTAGGGTTACAGTACGGGTTAGGGTTAAGGTTATGGTACGGGATAGGTTTAGTGTACGTGTTAGGTATAGGGTTAAGGTTAGGTTTAGTGTGCGGGTTAGGTTAGGGTTAGGGTTGGGTACGTGTTAGGGTTAGGTTTTGGGTACGGTTTAGGGTTACGTTTAGGGTTAGGGTATGGGTTAAGTTTAGGGTTAGGGTAAGGGTTAGGGTTAGTGTTAGGGTTAGGGTACGTTTAGGGTTAGGGTTAGGGTTAGTGTACGGGTTAGGGTTAGGGTTAGAGTACGAGTTAGGGTTAGGTTTAGGATTAGGGTTAGGGTTAGGTTAAGGTTAGGGTTAGGTTTAGGGTTAGAGTACAGGTTACGAAAAAAAAAAATAAAAAAAAAGAGTACAGGTTAGGGTTAGTGTTAGGGTTAGGGTTAGGGTCTGGGTTAGAGTATGGGTTAGGGTTAAGGCTAGGGTTAGTGTTAGAGTACGGGGTAGGGTAAGTGTTAGGGATAGGGTTAGGGTTAGAGTACGGGTTAGGGTTAGTGTTAGGGTTAGGGTTAGGGTTAGGTTTAGTGTACTGGTACGGGTTAGGGTTAGGGTTAGGGTTAGAGTACGGGTTAGGTTTGGTGTTAGTGTTAGGGTTAGTGTTAGGTTTAGATTATGGGTTAGGCTTAGGGTACGTGTTAGGTTTAGGGTTAGGGTCAGGTTTAGGGTAGCTTTAGGGTTAGGGTACGGGTTAGGGTTAGGGTTAGGTTTAGGGTACGGGTTAGGGTTAGGTTTAGGGTTAGGGTACAGGTTAGGTTTAGGGTACGGGATAGGGTTAAGGTTAGGGTCAGGGTTACGGTTAGGGTTAGGGTACGAAATAGGGTTAGGGTTAGGGTACGGGTTAGGGTTAGGGTTATGGTATGGGTTTGGGTTACAGGAGGGTTACGGTTATGGTGAGGGTTAGGATTAGGGTTAGAATACGGTTAGGTTTAGGGTTAGGGTTAGGGTTAGAGTACGGGTTAGGGTTAGTGTTAGGGTTAGCGTTAGGGTTAGGGTTAGGGTAAAGGTTAGGGTTAGGGTTAGTGTTAGATACGGGGTAGGGTTAGTGTTAGGGTTAGGGTTAGGCTTAGAGTACGGGTTAGGGTTAGTTTTAGGGTTAGGGTTAGTGTTAGGGTTAGTGTACGGGTTAGGGTTAGGTTTAGGGTTAGAGTACGGGGTAGGGTTAGTTTTAGGGTAAGGGTTAGGTTTAGAGTACGGGTTTGGGTTAGTGTTAGGGTACGGGTTATTTTTAGCGTTTGGGTACGGGTTAGGGAAAGTGTTAGGGTTAGAGTTAGGGTTAGGGTACGTGTTAGGGTTAGGGTTTGGGGACGGGTAAGAGTTACGTTTAGGGTTAGGGTACGGGTTAGGTTTAGGGTTAGGGTAAGGGTTAGTGTTAGGGTACGGGATAGGGTTAGAATACGGGTTAGGGTGAGGTTTAGGGTTAGGGTTAGGGTTAGAGTACGGGTTAGGGTTAGTGTTAGTGTTAGGGTTAGGGTTAGTGTACGGATAGGGTAGGGTTAGTGTTAGGGAAAGATACGGGTTAGGGTTAGGTTTAGGGTACGGGATAGGGTTAGTTTATGGGTTAAGTTTACGGTTAGTGTTAGGTTTAGGTTATGGGTTAGAGTTAGGGTACAGGGTAGGGTTAGGTTTAGGTGCGGGTTAGGGTTAGGGTATGGGTTAGGTTTAGGTTTAGGGTCAGTGTTAGGGTTAGGGATAGGGTTAGGGTATGGGTTAGGGTTAGGGTTTGGGTTAGGGTACTGGTTAGTTTTAGGGATAGGGTACGGGTTAGGGTTACGGTTAAGGTTAGGGTTAGTGTTAGGGTATGGGTTAGGGTTAGGATATGGGTAAGGTTTATGGTTAGGGTTAGGGTTAGGTTTAGGTTTAGGGTGCGGGTTAGTATTAGGGTTAGGGTTAGGGTTAGCGCTAGGGTATGGGTTAGGTTTACTGTTAGGGTTTGGGTACGGGTTAGCGTTAGTGTTAGGGTACGGGATAAGGTTGGGTATGGTTTAGGTCAAGGGTTAGGGTTAGGTTTACTGTATGGATTAGGGTTAGGGTTAGGTTTATGTTTAGGTTTAGGGTATGGGTTAGTTTTAGGGTCCGGGTTAGGGTTAGGATTAGGGTTAGCGCTAGGGTATGGGTAAGGGTTTCTGTTAGGGTTTGCATACGTGTTAGGTTTAGGGTTAGGGTACGGGATAGGTTTGGGTACGGGTTAGGTAGAGGGTTAGGGTTACGTTTAGGGTTCGGGTTAGGGTTAGGGTTAGGTTTAGGTTTAGGGTATGGGTTATGCTTAGGGTATGGGTTAGGGTCACGGTTAGGGTAGGTTTAGGGTACGAGTTAGGGTTAGGGTTAGGTTTAGGGTACGGGTTAGGGTTAGGGTTACGTTTAAAGTAAGGGTTAGGTTTAGGGTACCGGTTAGGGTTAGGGTTATGGTCATGTATATGGTTAGGGTTAGGGTACGAGTTAGGGTTAGCTTTAGGGTACCGGTTAGGGTTAGAGTTATGGTACCGGTTAGGGTTACAGTACGGGTTAGGGTTAGGGAGAGGGTTAGGGTTACGGTTAGAGTACGGTTAGGGTTAGGGTTAGGGTTAGGGTTAGAGTACGGGTTAGGTTTAGTCTTAGGGTTATGGTTAGGGTACGGGTTAGTGTTAGGGTTACGTTTAGGGTTAGAGTATGGTGTATGATTAGTGTTGGGGTTAGGGTTAGTGTTAGAGTATGGGGTAGGGTTAGTGTTAGGGTTAGGGTTAGGGTACGGGTTAGGGTTAGGGTTAGGTTTAGGGTTAGAGTACGGTGTATGATTAGTGTTAGGGTTAGGGTTAGGGTTAGAGTACGGGGTAGGGTTAGTGTTAGGGTTAGGTTTGGGTTAATGTACGGTTTAGGCTTAGGGTTAGGTTTAGGGTTAGGATACGAGTTAGGGTTAGGTTTCGGGTACGGGATAGGGTTAGCGGACGGGTTAAGTTTAGGGTTATGGTTAGGTTTAGGTTACGGGTTAGGGTTAGGGTTTGGGTTAAGGTTAGGTTTTGGGTGCGGGTTAGGGTTAGGGTTAGGATAAATGTAAGGGTATGGGTTAGGTTTAGGGTTAGGGTTAGGGTTAGGTTTAGTGTTAGGGTACGGGTTAGGGTTAGTGTTAGGGTTAGGGTTAGGGTTAGTGTATGGATAGGGTTAGGGTTTGGGTTAGGGTTAGGGTACGGGTTAGGGTTAGGTTTAGTGTACGGGATAGGGTTAGTGTATGGGTTAAATTAACGGTTAGGGTTAGGTTTAGGTTATGGGTTAGAGTTAGGGTAGGGGGTAGGGTTAGGTTTAGGTGTGGGTTAGGGTTATTGTACAGGTTAGGATTAGGTTTAGGGTCAGTGTTAGGGTTAGGGATAGGGTTATGTTACGCGTTAGGGTTAGGGTTGGGGTTAGGGTACGGGTTATTTTTAGGGTTAGGGTATGGGTTAGGGTTACGGTTAAGGTTAGGGTTAGTGTTAGGGTATGGGTTAGGGTTAGGATACGGGTAAGGTTTATGGTTAGGTTTAGCGTTAGGTTTACGTTTAGGGTGCGGGTTAGTCTTAGGGTTAGGGTTAGGGTTAGCGTTAGGGTATGGGTTAGGGTTACTGTTAGGGTTTGGGTACGGGTTAGGGTTAGGGTTAGGGTGCGGGATATGGTTGGGTACTGGTTAGGTCAAGGGTTAGGGTTAGGTTTAGGATACGGGTTAGGGTTAGGGTTAGGTTTATGTTTAGGTTTAGGGTATGGGTTAGTTTTAAGGTACGGGTTAGGGTTAGGGTTAGGGTCAGGTTTAGGGTTAGGGTTAAGGTACGAGTTAGGGTTAGGGATAGGTTAAGGGTACGGGTTACGGTTAGGGTTAGGGTTAGGATTAGAATACGGGGTAGGGTTAGTGTTAGGGTTAGGGTAAGGGTTAATGTACGGGTTAGGCTAATGTTAGGTTAGGGTTAGGATACGGGTTAGGGTTAGGTTTAGTGTACGGGATCGGGTTAGCGAACGGGTTAAGTTTAGGGTTAGGGTTCAGTTTAGGTTACGGTTTAGGGTTAGTGTAAGGGTTGTGGTTAGGTTTATGGTCAGGGTTAGGGTTAGGGTTAGTGTTAGGGTATGGGTTAGCGTTAGGGTAGGGGTTAGGGTATGGGTTAGTTTTAGGGTTTAGGTACTGATTAGGGTTATGTTTAAGGTTAGGGTTAGGGTTTGGTTATGGGTTAGGGTTAGGTTACGGTTAAGGGTTATGGTTTGGGTTAGTGTTAGGGTTAAGTTTAGGGTGCTGGTTAGGGTTAGGGTTATGGTTAGGGTTAGAGTACGGGTTTGGGTTAGTGTTAGGGTACGGGTTAGGTTTACCGTTTGGGTACGGGTTCGGGTAAGGGTTAGTGTTAGGCTTAGGGTTAGGGGTTAGGGTTAGAGTTAGGATTAGGCTACGGGTAGGGTTAGTTTTCGGGTTAGGGTTAGGGTTAATGTTCGGGTTAGGGTTTGGGTACGGACTAGGTTTACGTTTAGCGTTAGGGTATGGGTTAGGTTTAGGGTTAGGGTTCGTGTACGGTTTAAGGTTAGGGTACGGGATAGGGATAGTGTTAGGGTCAGGGTTAGGGTTAGGTTTAGGGTCCGGGTTATGGTTAGGTTTAGTGTTAGTGCTAGGGTATGGGTTAGGGTTACTGTTAGGGTTTGCGTACGTGTTAGGGTTAGGGTTAGGGTACGGGATAGGTTTGGGTACGGGTTAGGTGGAGGGTTAGGTTTAGGTTTAGGTTTCGGGTTAGGGTTAGGGTTAGGTTTAGGTTTAGGGTTAGGGTATGGGTTATGCTTAGGGTATGGGTTAGGGTTAGGGTTAGGGTCAGGGTTAGGGTAGGTTTAGGGTACGAGTTAGGGTTAGGGTTAGGTTTAGGATACGGGCTAGGGTTAGATTTAGGTTTAAAGTACGGGTTAGGTTTAGGGTACCGGTTAGGGATAGGGTTATGGTCATGGTTAGGGTTAGGGTTAGGGTTAGGGTACGAGTTAGTGTTAGGTGTAGGGTACAGGTTAGGGTTAGGGTTATGGTACCGGTAGGGTTACAGTACGGGTTAGGGTTAGGATGAGGGTTAGGATTACGGTTAGAGTACGGTTAGGGTTAGGGTTAGGGTTAGGGTTAGGGTTAGGGTGAGGGTTAGGGTTACGGTTATTGTACGGTTAGGGTTAGGGTTAGGGTAAGGGTTAGAGTACGGATTAGGGTTAGGGGTAGGGTTAGGGTACGGGTTAGGGTACGGGTTAGGGTTAGGGTTAGGTTTAGGGCTAGAGAACGGTGTAGGATTAGTGTTAGGGTTAGGGTTAGGGTTAGGTTTAGGGTTAGGGTACGGGTTAGGGTTAGGGTTAGTGTTAGAATACGGGGTAGCGTTAGTGTTAGGGTTATGGTTAGGGTTAGAGTACGAGTTTGGGTTAGTGTTAGGGTACAAGTTATGTTTACCGTATGGGTACGGGTTAGGGTAAGGGTTAGGGTTAGTGTTAGGGTACGTGTTAGGGTTAGGGTTTGGGGACGGGTGAGGGTTACGTTTAGGGTTAGGGTTCGGGTTAGTTTTAGGGTTAGGGTAAATGTTAGTGTTAGGGTACGGGATAGGGTTAGAGTACGCGTTAGGGTTAGGTTTAGGTTTAGGTTTATGGTTAGAGTACCGGTTAGGGTTAGTGTTAGTGTTAGGGTTAGGGCTAGTGTACGGATAGTGTTAGGGTTAGGGTTAGGGTTAGGGTACGGGTTAGGGTTAGGTTTAGGGTACGGGATAGGGTTAGTGTACGGGTTAAGTTTAGGGTTAAGGTTAGGTCCAGGTGATGGGTTAGGGTTAGGGTAAGGGTTAGGGTTAGGTTTAGGTGCGCATTAGGTTTAGGGTACGGTTTAGGGTCAGGACTAGGTGAGGGTTAGGGTTAGGGTTAGGATTAGGGTACGGGTTAGGGTAGGTTTAGGGTCAGGGTTAGGGTTAGGGTTAGGGTACGAATTAGGGTTAGGTTTAGGGTACGGGTTAGGGTTAGGGTTATGGTACGGGTTAGGGTTACAGTACGGGTTAGGGTTAGGGTGAGGGTTAGGGTTAGGGTTAGAGCACGGTTACGGTTAGGTTTAGGGTTAGGTTTAGGGTTAGGGTACGGGTTAGGGTTAGTGTTAGAGTACGGGGTAGGGTTAGTGTTAGGGTTAGGGTTAGGGTTAATGTACGGGTTAGGCTTAGGGTTAGGTTTAGGGTTAGTATACGGGTTATGTTTAGATTTAGGGTACGGGATAGGGTTTGTGTACAGGTTAAGTTTAGGTTTAGGGTTAGGTTTAGGTTATGGGATAGGGTTAGAGTTCAGGTTAGGGTTAGTTTAGGGTGCGGGTTAGGGTTAGGGTTAGTGTAAGGGTTAGGCTTTGGTTTAGGGTCAGGGTTAGGGTTAGGGTTAGTGTTAGGGTACGGGTTAGGGTTGCGGTTAGGGTACGGGTTAGTTTTAGGTTTAGGTTACAGGTAAGGATTATGGTTAAGTTTCGGATTATGGTTAGTGTATGGGTTAGGGTTAAGTTATGGTTAAGGGTTATGGTTTGGCTTAGGGTTAGGGTTTAGGGTATGAGTTAGGTTAGGGTTAGGGTTAGGGTTAGAGTACGGGTTAGGGTTAGGGTTCGGGTTAGGTTTAGGGTTAGGGTTAGGGTACGGGTTAGGGTTAGGTTTAGGTTTAGGTTTAGAGTACGGTGTAGGATTAGTATTAGGGTTAGGGTTAGGGTTAGAGTACGGGGTAGGGTTAGTGTTAGGGTTAGGTTTGGGGTTAATGTACGGTTTAGGCTTAGGGTTAGTTTTAGGGTTAGGATACGGGTTAGGGTTAGGTTTCGGGTACGGGATAGGGTTAGCGTACGGGTTAAGTTTAGGGTTATGGTTAGGTTTAGGTCACGGGTTAGGGTTAGGGTTCGGGTTAGGGTTAGGTTTTGGGTGCGGGTTAGGGTTAGGGTAAGGATTAGTGTAAGGTTTAGGGTTAGGTTTAGGGTCAGGGTTAGGGTTAGGGTTAGTGTTATGGTACGAGTTAGGGTTAGGGTTGGGGTTAGGGTACGGGTTAGTTTTGAGGTTAGGGTATGGGTTAGGGTTACGGTTAAGGTTAAGGTTAGGTTTACGGTATGTGTTAGGGTTAGGTTACGGTTTAGGATTATGGTTTGGGTTAGGGTTGGGGTTAAGTTTAGGGTGAGGGTTATGGTTATGGTTAGGTTTAGGGTTAGAGTACTGGTTTGGGTTAGTGTTAGGGTACGGTTTAGGTTTACCTTTGGGTATGGTTTAGGGCAAGTTTTAGGGTTAGGGTTAAGGTACGTGTTATGGCTAGGGTTTGGATACGGGTTAGGGTTACGGTTAGGGTCAGGGTTAGCATTAGGGTTAAGGTTGGGGTACGGTACAGGTTATTTTTAGGGTTATGTTACGGGTTAGGGTTACGGTTAATGTTATGTTCAGTTTAGGTTATGATTTAGGGTTAGGGTACGGGTAAGGGTTATGGTTAGGGTTACAGTTAGGTTTAGGTTTAGGGTGCGGGTTAGGCTTAGGGTTAGGGTTAGGGTTAGCACTAGGGTATGGGTTAGGGTTACTCTTAGGGTTTGGTTATGGTTAGGGTTAGTGTACGGGATAGGGTTGGGTACGGGTTAGGACAAAGGATAGGTTTAGGTTTAGGGTACGGGATAGGGTTAGGGTTAGGTTTAGGGTTAGGTTTAGGGTATGGGTTAGGTTTAGGGTACGGGTTAGGGTAGGGTTAGGGTCAGGGTTAGGGTTAGTGTTAGGTTTAGGGTTAGAGTACGGGATAGGGTTAGTGTTAGGGTTAGGGTTAGAGTTAGGGTACGGTAGGGGTTAGGGTTAGGGTTAGAGTACAGGGTAGGGTTAGTGTTATGGTAAGGGTTAGGTTTAGGGTTAGGGTATCAGTTAGGCTTAGGGAAAGGGTTAGGTTTAGGGTTAGGGTCAGGTTTAGTGTTAGGTTTAGGGTTAGAGTACCGGTTAGGGTTAGGTTTAGTGTACGGGTTTGGGTTAGGGTTAGGGTTAGGGTACGGGTTAGGTTTATGGTACGGTTTAGTGTTATGGTTAGGGTCAGGGTTAGGGTTAGGGTACGAATTAGGGTTAGGGTTAGGGTACTGGTTAGGGTTATGGTTATGGTACGGGGTAGGTTTACATTACGGGTTAGGGTTAGGGTGAGGTTTAGCGTTAGTTTAGAATACGGTTAGGGTTAGGGTTAGGGTTAGGGATAGGGTTAGAGTACAGGATAGGTTTAGTTTTAGGGTTAGGGTTAGGGTTAGTGTTAGGGTACGGGTTAGGGTTAGGGTTAGAGTACGCGGTAGGGTTAGTATTAGGGTTAGGATTAGGGTTAGGTTTAGGGTTAGGGTACGGGTAAGGGTTAGGGTTAGTGTTAAAGTACGGGGTGGGGTTAGTGTTAGGGTTAGGGTTAGGGTTAGAGTACGGGTTTGAGTTAGTGTTAGGGTACAAGTTAGGTTTACCGTATGGGTACGGGTTAGGGTAAGAGTTAGGGTTAGTGTTAGGGTACGTGTTAGGGTTAGGGTTTGGGGACAGGTTAGGGTTACTTTTAGGGTTAGGTTTCGGGTTAGGTTTAGGGTTAGGGTAAATGTTAGTGTTAGGGTACGGGATCGGGTAAGAGTACGGATTAGGGTTAGGTTTAGGTTTAGGGTTAGGGTTAGAGTACCGGTTAGGGTTAGTGTTAGTGTTAGGGTTAGGGATAGTGTACGGATAGTGTTAGGGTTAGGGTTAGGGTTAGGGTTAGGGTTAGGGTACGGGTTAGGGTTAGGTTTAGGGTACGGGATAGGGTTAGTGTACGGGTTAAGTTTAGGGTTAAGGTTAGGTTTAGGTGATGGGTTAGGGTTAGGGTACGGGTTAGGGCTAGGTTTAGGTGCGCGTTAGGGTTAGGGTACGGGTTAGGGTCAGGTTTAGTTGAGGGTTAGGGTTAGGTTTAGGATTAGGGTCGGGTTAGGGTTAGGTTTAGGGTTAGGGTTAGGGTTAGGGTACGAATTAGGGTTAGGGTTAGGGTACAGGTTAGGTTTAGGGTTATGGTACGTGTTAGGGTTACAGTACGGGTTAGGGTTAGGGTGAGGGTTAGGGTTAGGTTTAGAGTACGGTTAGGGTTAGGGTTAGGGTTAGGTTTATGGTTAGGGTACGGGTTAGAGTTACGGTTAGTGTTAGAGAACGGGGTAGTGTTAGTGTTAGGGTTACGGTTAGGGTTAATGTACGGGTTAGGCTTAGGGTTAGGTTTAGGATTAGGATACGGGTTATGTTTAGGTTTAGGGTACGGGATAGGGTTTGCGTACGGGTTAAGGTTAGGGTTACGGTTAGGTTTAGTTTACGGGTTAGGGTTAGGGTTCAGGTTAGGATTAGCTTTAGGGTGCGGGTTAGGGTTAGGGTTAGTGTAAGGGTTAGGCTTAGGTTTAGGGTCAGGGTTAGGGTTAGGGTTAGTGTTAGGGTACGGGTTAGGGTTGCGGTTAGGGTACAGGTTAGTTTTAGGTTTAGGGTACAGGTAGGGATTATGGTTAAGTTTAGGGTTAGGGTATGGGTTAGGGTTAAGTTACGGTTAAGGGTTATGGTTTGGGTTAGGGTTAGGTTTAAGTTTAGGGAGTGAGTTAGGTTAGGGTTACTGTTAGGGTACAGGTTAGGTTTAGGGTACGGGTTAGGGTTAGGGTCAGTGTTAGGGTTAGGGTTAGGGTACAAATTAGGGTTAGGGTTAGAGTACGCATTAGGGTTAGGGTTATGGTACGGGTTAGGGTTACAGTACGGGTTTGGGTTAGGGTGAGGGTTAGGGTTAGGGTTAGGTTACGGTTAGGGTTAGGGCTAGGGTTAGAGTTAGAGTACGGGTTAGGGTTAGTGTTAGGGTTAGGGTTAGGGTCAGGGTTAGAGTACGGGTTAGTGTTAGGGTTAGGATTAGGGTTAGAGTACGGGTTAGGGTTAGGGTTAGGGTTAGGTTTAGTTACGCGTACGGGTTAGGGTTAGGGTTAGGGTTAGAGTACGGGGTAGGTTTAGTGTTAGTGTTAGGGTTAGGGTTAGGGTTAGGTTATGGGTTAGGCTTAGGGTACGTGTTAGGGTTAGGGTTAGGGTTAGAGTTAGAGTACGTGTTAGGGTTAGTGTTTGGGTTAGGGTTAGGGTCAGGGTTAGAGTACTGGTTAGTGTTAGGGTTAGGATTAGGGTTAGAGTACGGGTTAGGGTTAGTGTTAGGGTTAGGGTTAGGGTTAGGTTTAGTTACGCATACGGATTAGGGTTAGGGTTAGGGTTAGAGTACGGGGTAGGTTTAGTGTTAATGTTAGGGTTAGGGTTAGGGTCAGGTTTAGGGTAGGTTTAGGGTTAGGGTATGGGTTAGTGTTAGCTTTAGGGTATGGGTTAGGGTTAGGTTTAGGGTCAGGATACAGTTTAGGTTTAGGGTACGGGATAGGTTTAGGGTTAGGTTTAGGGTTAGGCTTATTGTTAGGGTTATGGTACGGGTTAGGTTTAAGGTTCCGGTACAGGATAGGTTTAGTGTACGTGTTACGTCTAGTGTTAGGGTTAGGTTTAGTGTGCGGGTTAGGGTTAGGGTTAGGGTTAGAGTACGGGTTTGGGTTAGAGTTAGGGTATGGGTTAGGTTTACCGTTTGGGTACAGGTTAGGGTAAGGGTTAGGGTTAGGTTTAGGGTTAGGGGTTAGCGTTAGAGTTAGGGTTAGGCTACGGGTAGGGTTAGGGTATGAGTTAGGGTTCGGGTTCGGGTAAGTGTACGGGTTAGGGTTAGGTTTAGGTTTAAGGTTAGGCTTATTGTTAGGGTTACGGTACGGGTTAGGTTTAAGGTTCCGGTACCGGATAGGTTTAGTGTACCTGTTAGGTCTAGAGTTAGGGTTAGGTTTTGTGTGCGGGTTAGGGTTAGGGTTAGGGTTAGGGTACGTGTTAGGGTTAGGGTTTGGGTACTGGTTAGGGTTACGTTTAGGGTTAGGGTACGTGTTAGGTTTAGAGTTAGGGTAAGGGTTAGTGTTAGGGTACGGGTTAGGGTTAGAGTACGGGTTAGGGTTAGGTTTAGGGTTAGGGTTAGGGTTAGAGTATGGGTTAGGGTTAGTTTTAGGGTTAGGGTTAAGGTTAGTGTACGGATAGGGTTAGGGTTAGGGTTAGGGTACGGGTTAGGGTTAGGTTTAGGGTACGGAATAGGGTTATTGTATGGGTTAAATTTAGGGTTAGGGTTAGGTTTAGGTTACGGGTTAGTGTTAGGGTACGTGATAGGGTTAGGTTTAGGTGCGGGTTAGGGTTATGGTACGGTTTAGGGTTAGGTTTAGGGTCAGGATTAGGGTTAGGGATAGGGTTATGGTACGGGTTAGGGTTAGGGTTGGGGTTAGGGTACGGGTTAGTTTTAGGGTTAGGGTACGGGTTAGTGTTACGGTTAAGTTTAGGGTTAGTGTTAGGGTATGGGTTAGGGTTAGGATATGGGTAAGGTTTATGGTTAGGGTTAGGGTTAGGTTTAGGTTTAGGGTGCGGGTTAGTCTTAGGGTTAGGGTTAGGGTTAGCGCTAGGGTATGGGTTAGGGTTACTGTTAGGGTTTGGGTACGGGTTAGGGTTAGGGTTAGGGTGCGGGATATGGTTGGGTACGGGTTAGGTCAAGGGTTAGGGTTAGGTTTAGGATACGGGTTAGGGTTAGGGTTAGGTTTATGTTTAGGTTTAGGGTATGGGTTAGTTTTAAGGTACGGGTTAGGGTTAGGGTTAGGGTCAGGTTTAGGGTTAGGGTTAGGGTACGAGTTAGGGTTAGGGATTGGTTAAGGTTACGGGTTAAGTTTAGGGTTAGAATACGGGGTAGGGTTAGTGTTAGGGTTAGGGTAAGGGTTAATGTACGGGTTAGGCTTAGGGATAGGTTAGGGTTCGGATATGGGTTCGGGTTAGGTTTAGGGTACGGGATAGGGTTAGCGAACGGGTTAAGTTTAGGGTTAGGGTTCGGTTTATGTTACGGTTTAGGGTTAGTGTAAGGGTTATGGTTAAGTTTAGGGTCAGGGTTAGGGTTAGGGTTAGGTTATGGGTTAGGGTTAGGTTATGGTTAAGGGTTATGGTTTGGGTTAGTGTTAGGGTTAAGTTTAGGGTGCTGGTTAGGGTTAGGGTTATGGTTAGGGTTAGAGTACGGGTTTGGGTTAGTGTTAGAGTACGGGTTAGGTTTACCGTTTGGGTACGGGTTCGGGTAAGGGTTAGTGTTAGGCTTAGGGTTAGGGGTTAGGGTTAGAGTTAGGATTAGGCTACGGGTAGGGTTAGTTTTCGGGTTAGGGTTAGGGTTAAGGTTCGGGTTAGGGTTTGGGTACGGGCTAGGGTTACGTTTAGCATTAGGGTATGGGTTAGGTTTAGGGTTAGGGTTCGTGTACGGTTTAGGGTTAGGGTACGGGATAGGGATAGTGTTAGGGTCAGGGTTAGGGTTAGATTTACGGTCCGGGTTAGGGTTAGGGTCAGTTTTAGCGCTAGGGTATGGGTTAGGGTTACTGTTAGGGTTTGCGTACGTGTTAGTGTTAGGGTTAGGGTACGGGATAGGTTTGGGTACGGATTACGTGGAGGGTTAGGGTTACGTTTAGGTTTCGAGTTAGGGTTGGTGTTAGGTTTAGGTTTAGGGTTAGGGTATGGGTTATGCTTAGGGTATGGGTTAGGGTTAGGGTTAGGGTCAGGGTTAGGGTAGGTTTAGGGTCATGGTTAGGGTTAGGGTTAGGGTACGAGTTAGTGTTAGGTTTAGGGTACGGGTTAGGGTTAGGGTTATAGTACCGGTTAGGGTTACAGTACGGGTTAGGGTTAGGGTGAGGGTTAGTGTTACGGTTAGAGTACGTTTAGGGTTAGGGTTAGGGTTAGGATACGTTTTAGGGTTAGGTGTTGGGTACGGGTTGGGGTTACGTTTAGGGTTAGGGTATGGTTAGGTTTAGGGTTAGGGTAAGGGTTAGTGTTAGGGTACGGGTTAGGGTTAGACTATGGGTTACGGTTAGTTTTAGGGTTAGGGTTAGGGTTAGAGTATGGGTTAAGGTTAGTGTTAGGGTTAGAGTTAGGTTTAGTGTACGGATAGGGTTAGGGTTAGGGTTAGGGTTAGGGTTAGGGTTAGGGTTAGGGTACGGGTTAGGGTTAGGTTTAGGTTCAGGTTTAGGGTTAGGGATAGGGTTACGGTACGAGTTAATGTTATGGTTGGCGTTAGGGAATGGGTTAGATTTAGGGTTAGTGTACGGGTTAGGGTTACGGTTAAAGTTAGGTTTAGGTTTAGGGTTAGGGTTAGTGTTAAGTACGGGTTAGCGTTAGTGTTAGGGTTAGGGTTAGGGTTAGCGTTAGAGTACGGGTTAGGGTTAGGTTTAGTGTTAGAGTTAGGTTTAGTGTACGGATAGGATTAGGGTTAGGGTTAGGGTACGGGTTAGGGTAGGGTTTAGGGTACGGGATAGGGTTAGTGTACGGGTTGTTTTGGGTTAGGATTAGGTTTAGGTTACGGGTTAAGTTTAGGGTACGGGATACGGTGAGGTTTAGGTGTGGGTTAGGTTTAGGGTACGGGTAAGGGTTAGGTTTAGGGTCAGGGTTAGGGTTAGGCGTAGGATTATGGTACGGGTAGGGTAGGGATTAGGGTTATGGTTAAGGTTAGGGTTAGAGTTTGGTTATGGGTTAGGGTTTGGGTACGGGTAAGGGTTTTGATTAGGGTCAGGGTTAGGTTTAGGTTTAGGGTGTGGGTTAGGCTTAGGATTAGGGTTAGAGTTAGCGCTAAGGTATGGGTTAGGTTTACTGTTATGGTTTGGGTACGGGTACGGGTTAGGGTTAGGGTATGGGATAGGGTTGGGTACGGGTTAGGTCAAGGGTTATGGTTAGGGTTAGGGTATGGGTTAGGTTTAGGGTATGGGTTAGGGTTAGGGTAAGGGTCAGGGTTAGCTTTAGGGTTAGGGTACGAGTTAGGGTTAGGGTTCGGTTTAGGATACAGGTTAGGGTTAGGGTTATGTTTAGGGTACGGTTTAGGTTTAGGTTACTGGTTAGGGTTAGGGTTAGGGTCAGGGTTAGGGTTAGGGTACGAGTTAGGTTTAGGGTTAATGTACGGGTTAGGGTTAGGGTTATGTTACGTGTTAGGGTTACAGTACGGGTTAGGGTTAGGTTGAGGTTTAGGGTTAGGGTTAGAGTACGGTTAGGATTATGGTTAGGTTTAGGGTTAGGGTTAGGGAAAGGGTGAGGGTTAGGGTTAGGGTTAGGGTACGGGTTAGGGTTAGGGTTACTGTTAGGGTTAGGGTTAGGGTTAATGTACGGGGTAGGCTTAGGTTTAGGTTTAGGGTTAGGTTGCGGGTTAGAGTTAGCTCTAGAATACGGGATTGGGTTAGCGTACGGGTTAAGTTTAGGGTAGGGTTAGGTTTAGGGTGCGGTTTAGGGTTAGTTTTAGGGTTAGTGTACGGGTTCGGGTTAGGGTTGGTTAGAGTACGGGTTTGGTTTAGTGTTAGGGTTCGGGTTAGGATTACCTTTTGGGTACGGGTTAGGATAAGGGTTAGGGTTAGGGTTAGGGATTAGGGTTAGAGTTAGGGTTAGGCTACGGGTAGGGTTAGGTTATGGGTTAGGGTTTGGTTTAGGATTATAGTACGGGTTTAGGGTTAGGGTTAGAGTTAGGGTTAGGGATAGGTTTAGGGTCAGGGTTAGTGTTAGGGGTAGGGTTATGGTACAGGTTAGGGTACGGTATAGGTTTATGGTTAAGGTTAGTGTTAGCGTTAGGGTATGGGTATGGTTAGGGTATGGGTAAGGGTTATGGTTAGGGTCAGGGTTAGGTTTATGTTTAGGGTGCGGGTTAGGCTTAGCGTTAGGGTTAGGTTTAGTGCTAGGGTATGGGTTAGGGTTACTGTTAGGGTTTGGGTACGGGTTAGGGTTAAGGTTAGGGTACGGGATAGGGTTAGTGTACATGTTAGGTCGAGGATTCGGGTTAGGTTTAGTGTGTGGGTTAGAGTTAGGTTTAGGGTTAGGGTACGAGTTAGGGTTAGGGTTTGGGTACGGGTTAGGGTTACGTTTAGGGATAGGGTATGGGTTAGGTTTAGGGTACGGGTTAGGGTTAGGGTTAGGGTACGGTTTCGGTTTAGGTTACTGGTTAGGGTAGGGTTAGGGTCAGGGTTAGGGTTAGGGTACGAGTAGGGTTAGGTTTAGGGTACGGTTTAGGGTTAGGGTTAGTGTTAGGGTTAGGGTTAGAGTATGGGGTAGGGTTAGTGTTAGGGTTAGGGATAGGGCTAGAGTACGGGTTAGGGTTAGGATTAGGGTTAGGGTTAGGTTTAGAGTACGGGATAGTGTTAGTGTTAGGTTTAGGGTTAGTGTTAGTGTTAGTGTACGGTTAGGGTTAAGGTTAGGGTTAGGGTTATGGTACGGGTTAGGTTTAGGTTTAGGTTTAGGGTACGTGATAGGGTTAGCATACGGGTTAAGTTTAGGGTTAGGGTTAGGTTTAGGTTACGGTTTAGGGTTAGGGTACGAGTAGGGTTAGGTTTAGTGTGCGGGTTATGTTTAGGGGTAGGGTAGGGGTTAGGGTTAGGTTTAGGGTCAGGTTTAGGGTTAGGGATAGGGTATGGTACGAGTTAGTGTTATAGTTCACGTTAGGGTACGGGTTAGTTTTAGGTTTAGTGTACAGGTTAGGGTTACGGTTAAAGTTAGGTTTAGGGTTAGGGTTAGGGTTAGGGTTAAGTACAGGTTAGCGTTAGGGTTAGTGTTAGGGTTAGGTTTAGGGTACGGGTTAGGGTTAGGGTTAGGGTTCGGGTTAGGGTTAGTGTACGGGTTAGGGATAGGGTTAGGGTTAGGGTTAGGTTTAGTGTTAGGGTTACGGTACGGGTTAGGATTAAGGTTAGGTTACTGGATAGGATTAGTGTACGTGTTAGGTCTAAGGTTAGGGTTAGGTTTAGTGTGCGGTTTAGGTTTAAGGTTAAGTTTAGAGTACGTGTTAGGGTTAGGGTTTTGGTCCGGGTTAGGGTTATGTTTAGGGTTAAGGTACAGGTTAGGTTTAGGGTTAGGGTTAGTGTTAGGGTTAGGCTTAGGTTTAGGGTGCGGGTTAGGGTTAGGTTTAGGGTTAGCGCTAGGGTATGGGTTAGGGTTACTGTTAGGGTGTGGGTACGGGTTAGGGTTAGGGTTAGGATATGGGATAGGGTTGAGTACGTTTTAGGTCAAGGGTTAGGTTTAGGTTTAGGGTACGGGGTAGGGTTAGTGTTAGGTTTACGGTTAGGGTTAGGGTATGTGCTAGGCTTAGGTTACGGGTTAGGGTTAGGTTTAGGGTCAGGGTTAGGGTTAGGGTTAGTGTACGAGTTAGGGTTAGAGTTAGGTTTAGTGTACGGTTTAGCGTTAGGATTGGGGTTAGGGTACGTTATAGGTTAAGGGTACGGGTTAGGTTTAGGGTTAGAATCAGTGTTAGGGTTAGGGTTAGTGTACAAGTTAGGGTTAGGGTTAGGTTACGGGTTAGGGTTAGGGTTATGGTACAGGTTAGGGTTACAGTACGGGTTATGTTTAGGGTGAGGGTTAGGGTTAGGGTTAGAGTACGGTTAGGGTTAGGGTTAGGGTGAGGGTTAGAGTACGGGTTAGGGTTAGTGTTAATGTTAGGGTTAGGGTTAGTGTTAGGGTTAGGGTTTAGGGTTAGAGTTAGTGTTAGGCTACGGGATCGGGTTGGAGTACGAGTTAAGGTTAGGTTTAGGGTTAGGGTTAGGGTTATAGTACAGGTTAGGGTTAGAGTTAGGGTTAGGTTTAGAGTTAGAGTACGGGTTAGGGATAGTGTTAGGATTAGGGTTAGTGTTAGGGTACGGGTTAGGGTTAGAGTATGGGTTAGGGTTAGGTTTAGGGTTAGGGTTAGGTTTAGAGTACGGGTTAGGGTTAGTGTTAGGGTTAGTGTTAGTGTTAGAGAATGGATAGGGTTAGGGTTAGGGTACGGGTTAGGGTTAGGTTTAGGGTACGGGATAGGGTTAGGGTACGGGTTACGGTTAGGTTTAGGTGAGGGTTAGGGTTACGGTTAGGGTTAGGTTTAGGTTTAGTGTCAGGTTTAGCGTTAGCTATAGGGTTAGGTTACGGGTTAGGGTTAGGTTTGGGGTTAGGGTACGGGTTAGTTTTAGGGTTAGGGTACGGGTCAGTGTTATGGTTAAGGTTAGGGTTAGGTTTAGGGTATGGGTTAGGGTTAGGGAGCGGGGAAGGGTTATGTTTAGGGTTAGGGTAAGTTTTAGGTTTAGGGGACAGGTTTGAGTTAGGGTTAGGGTTAGCGCTAGGTTATGGGTTATGGTTAATGTTAGGTTTTGGGTACGTTTTAGGTTTAGGGTTAGGGTATGGGATAGGTTTGGGTATGGGTTAGGTCAAGGGTTAGGGCTAGGTTTAGGGTACGGGTTAAGGTAAGGGTTTGGATTAGGGTTAGGTTTAGGGTATGGGTTAGGTTTAGGGTACGAGTTAGGGTTATGGTTAACGTCAGTGTTAGGGTTAGGGTTAGCGTTAGGGTACGGGTTAGGTTTAGGTTTAGGGTCAGGGTTAGGGTTAGCGTTAGGGTACAAGTTAGGGTTAGGGTTAGGGTACGGGTTAGGGTTAGGGTTTTGGTACAGTTAGGGTTACAGTACGGGTCAGGGTTAGGGTGAGGGTTAGGGTTAGGGATAGAGTACGGTTAGGGTTAGGGTTAGGGTTAGAGTACAGGTTAGGGTTAGAGTTAGTGTTAGTGTCAGGGTTAGGGTTAGGGTACGGGTTAGAGTTAGGGTTAGGGTTAGGGTTAGAGCATGGTGTAGGGTTAGTGTTAGGGTTAGGGTTTGGGTTAATGTACGGGTTAGGCTTAGGGTTAGTGTTACGGTTAGGATACAGGTTAGGGTTAGGTTTAGGGTACCGGATAGGGTTAGTGTACGGGTTAAGTTTGGGTTAGGGTTAAGTTTAGGTTACGGATTAGGGTTAGGGTATGTTTTAGGGTTAGGTTTAGCGCGTGGGTTAGGGTTAGGGTTAGGGTTAGTGTAAGTGATAAGGTTAGGTTTAGGGTCAGGGTTAGGTTTAGGGTTAGTGTTAGTGTACGGGTTAGGGTTAGGTTTGTGTTCAGAATACGGGTTAGTTTTAGGGTTAGGATACGGGTTAGCGTTATGGTTAAGGTTAGGGTTAGGGTTAAGGTATGGGTTAGGGTTAGAGTACGGGTTTGGGTTAGTGTTAGGTTATGGGTTAGGTTTACCATTTTGGTATGGTTTAGGGTAAGGGTTAGGGTTAGGGTTAGGGGTTAGGGTTAGAGTTACGGTTAGGCTACGGGTAGGTTTAGGCTACGGGTTAGGGAACGGGTTAGGGTTCGGGTTAGGATTAGTGTCCGGCTTAGGGTTAGGGTTAGGGTTAGGGTTAGGGTTAGTTACAGGGTTAGGGTATGGGTTAGGGTTAAGGTTAGGGTACGGGATAGGGTTAGTGTACATGGTAGGTCTACGGTTAGGGTTAGGTTACAGTTAGGGTTAGGGTTAGGGTTAGAGTACATGTTAGGGAAAAAAATAAAAAAATAAAAGAGTACAGGTTAGGTTTAGTGTTAGGGTTAGGGTTAGGGTCAGGGTTAGAGTACGGGTTACGTTTAGGTTTAGGGTTAGTGTTAGAGTACGGGGTAGGGTAAGTGTTA
Source organism: Urocyon cinereoargenteus (assembly GCA_032313775.1). Taxonomy (NCBI): domain Eukaryota; kingdom Metazoa; phylum Chordata; class Mammalia; order Carnivora; family Canidae; genus Urocyon; species Urocyon cinereoargenteus. Next base: position 72,514,375 of record JAVLSZ010000011.1, on the reverse strand, counting down.
GGGTTAGGGTTAGGGTTAGAGTACGGGTTAGGGTTAGTGTTAGGGTTAGGGTTAGGGTTAGGTTTAGTGTACGGGTACGGGTTAGGGTTAGGGTTAGGGTTAGAGTACTGGTTAGGTTTGGTGTTAGTGTTAGGGTTAGTGTTAGGTTTAGATTATGGGTTAGGCTTAGGGTACGTGTTAGGTTTAGGGTTAGGGTCAGGTTTAGGGTAGCTTTATGGTTAGGGTACGGGTTAGGATTAGGTTTAGGGTACGGGTTAGGGTTAGGTTTAGGGTTAGGGTACAGGTTAGGTTTAGGGTACGGGATAGGGTTAAGGTTAGGGTCAGGGTTACGGTTAGGGTTAGGGTACGAAATAGGGTTAAGGTTAGGGTACGGGTTAGGGTTAGGGTTATGGTACGGGTTTGGGTTACAGGAGGGTTACGGTTAGGGTGAGGGTTAGGGTTAGGGTTAGAATACGGTTAGGTTTAGGGTTAGGGTTAGGGTTAGAGTACGGGTTAGGGTTAGTGTTAGGCTTAGCGTTAGGGTTAGGGTTAGGGTTAGGGTAAAGGTTAGGGTTAGGTTTAGTGTTAGATATGGGGTAGGGTTAGCGTTAGGGTTAGGGTTAGGGTTAGAGTACGGGTTAGGGTTAGTTTTAGGGATAGGGTTAGTGTTAGGGTTAGTGTACGGGTTAGGGTTAGGTTTAGGGTTAGAGTACGGGGTAGGGTTAGTGTTAGGGTAAGGGTTAGGTTTAGAGTAGGGGTTTGGGTTAGTGTTAGGGTACGGGTTAGTTTTAGCGTTTGGGTACAGGTTAGGGAAAGTGTTAGGGTTATAGTTAGGGTTAGGGTACGTGTTAGGGTTAGGGTTTGGGGACGGGTTAGAGTTACATTTAGGGTTAGGGTACGGGTTAGGTTTAGGGTTAGGGTAAGGGTTAGTGTTAGGGTACGGGATAGGGTTAGAATACGGGTTAGGGTGAGGTTTAGGGTTAGGGTTAGGGTTAGAGTACGGGTTAGGGTTAGGGTTAGGGTTAGGGTTAGTGTACGGATAGGGTAGGGTACGGGTTAGGTTTAGGGTTAGGGTAAGGGTTAGTGTTAGGGTACGGGATAGGGTTAGAATACGGGTTAGGGTGAGGTTTAGGGTTAGGGTTAGGGTTAGAGTACGGGTTAGGGTTAGTGTTAGGGTTAGGGTTAGGGTTAGTGTACGGATAGGGTAGGGTTAGGGTTAGGGTTAAGATACGGGTTAGGGTTTGTTTTAGGGTACGGGATAGGGTTAGTGTATGGGTTAAGTTTTCGGTTAGTGTTAGGTTTAGGTTATGGGTTAGAGTTAGGGTACGGGGTAGGGTTAGGTTTAGGTGCGGGTTAGGGTTAGGGTATGGGTTAGGTTTAGGTTTAGGTCAGTGTTAGGGTTAGGGATAGGGTTATGGTATGGGTTAGGGTTAGGGTTGGGGTTAGGGTACGGGTTAGTTTTAGGGATAGGGTACGGGTTAGGGTTACGGTTAAGGTTAGGGTTAGTGTTAGGGTATGGGTTAGGGTTAGGATATGGGTAAGGTTTATGGTTAGGGTTAGGGTTAGGTTTAGGTTTAGGGTGCGGGTTAGTATTAGGGTTAGGGTTAGGGTTAGCGCTAGGGTATGGGTTAGGGTTACTGTTAGGGTTTGGGTATGGGTTAGCGTTAGTGTTAGGGTACGGGATAAGGTTGGGTATGGGTTAGGTCAAGGGTTAGGGTTAGGTTTACTGTACGGGTTAGGGTTAGGGTTAGGTTTATGTTTAGGTTTAGGGTATGGGTTAGTTTTTGGTTCCGGGTTAGGGTTAAGGTTAGGGTTAGTGCTAGGGTATGGGTTAGGGTTACTGTTAGGATTTGCGTACGTGTTAGGGTTAGGGTACGGGATAGGTTTGGGTACGGGTTAGGTAGAGGGTTAGGGTTACGTTTAGGGTTCGGGTTAGGGTTAGGGTTAGGTTTAGGGTTAGGGTATGGGTTATGCTTAGGGTATGGGGTAGAGTCACGGTTAGGGTAGGTTTAGGGTACGAGTTAGGGTTAGGGTTAGGTTTAGGGTACCCGTTAGGGTTAGGGTTACGTTTAAAGTAAGGGTTAGGTTTACGGTACCGGTTAGGGTTAGGGTTATGGTCATGGATAGGGTTAGGGTTAGGGTTCGAGTTATGGTTAGCTTTAGGGTACCGGTTAGGGTTAGAGTTATGGTACCGGTTAGGGTTACAGTACGGGTTAGGGTTAGGGTGAGGGTTAGGGTTACGGTTAGAGTACGGTTAGGGTTAGGGTTAGGGTTAGGGTTAGAGTACGGGTTAGGTTTAGTGTTAGGGTTATGGTTAGGGTACGGGTTAGTGTTAGGGTTAGGTTTAGGGTTAGAGTACGGTGTATGATTAGTGTTGGGGTTAGGGTTAGTGTTAGAGTATGGGGTAGGGTTAGTGTTAGGGTTAGGGTTAGGGTACGGGTTAGGGTTAGGGTTAGGTTTAGGGTTAGAGTACGGTGTATGATTAGTGTTAGGGTTAGGGTTAGGGTTAGAGTACGGGGTAAGGTTAGTGTTAGGGTTAGGTTTGGGGTTAATGTACGCTTTAGGCTTAGGGTTAGGTTTAGGGTGAGGATACGGGTTAGGGTTAGGTTTCGGGTACGGGATAGGGTTAGCGTACGGGTTAAGTTTAGGGTTATGGTTAGGTTTAGGTTACGGGTTAGGGTTAGGGTTCGGGTTAAGGTTAGGTTTTGGGTGCGGGTTAGGGTTAGGGTTAGGATTAATGTAAGGGTATGGGTTAGGTTTAGGGTGCAGGGTTAGGGTTAGGGTTAGTGATAGGGTACGGGTTAGGGTTAGTGTTAGGGTTAGGGTTAGGGTTAGTGGATGGATAGGGTTAGGTTTAGGGTAGGGGTTAGGGTTGGGGTAGGGTTAGGTTTAGGTTACGGGATAGGGTTAGTGTATGGGTTAAGTTAATGGTTAGGGTTAGGTTTAGGTTATGGGTTAGAGTTAGGGTAGGGGGTAGGGTTAGGTTTAGGTGTGGGTTAGGGTTATTGTACAGGTTAGGGTTAGGTTTAGGGTCAGTGTTAGGGTTAGGGATAGGGTTATGTTACGCGTTAGGGTTAGGGTTGGGGTTAGGGTACGGGTTATTTTTAGGGTTAGGGTATGGGTTAGGGTTACGGTTAAGGTTAGGGTTAGTGTTAGGGTATGGGTTAGGGTTAGGATACGGGTAAGGTTTATGGTTAGGGTTAGCGTTAGTTTTAGGTTTAGGGTGCGGGTTAGTCTAGGGTTAGGGTTAGGGTTAGCGTTAGGGTATGGGTTAGGGTTACTGTTAGGGTTTGGGTACGGGTTAGGGTTAGGGTTAGGGTGCGGGATATGGTTGGGTACGGGTTAGGTCAAGGGTTAGGGTTAGGTTTAGGATACGGGTTAGGGTTAGGGTTAGGTTTATGTTTAGGTTTAGGGTATGGGTTTGTTTTAGGGTACAGGTTAGGTTAGGGTTAGGGTCAGGTTTAGGGTTAGGGTTAAGGTACAAGTTAGGGTTAGGGATAGGTTAAGGGTACGGGTTAGGGTTAGGGTTAGGGTTAGGATTAGAATACGGGGTAGGGTTAGTGTTAGGGTTAGGGTAAGGGTTAATGTACGGGTTAGGCTTAGGGTTAGGTTAGGGTTAGGATACGGGTTAGGGTTAGGTTTAGGGTACGGGATAGGGTTAGCAAACGGGTTAAGTTTAGGGTTAGGGTTCGGTTTAGGTTACGGTTTAGGGTTAGTGTAAGGGTTGTGGTTAGATTTATGGTCAGGGTTAGGGTTAGGGTTAGTGTTAGGGTATGGGTTAGCGTTAGGGTAGGGGTTAGGGTATGGGTTAGTTTTAGGGTTTAGGTACTGATTAGGGTTATGTTTAAGGTTAGGGTTAGGGTTAGGTTATGGGTTAGGGTTAGGTTAAGGTTAAGGGTTATGGTTTGGGTTAGGGTTAGGGTTAAGTTTAGGGTGCTGGTTAGGGTTAGGGTTATGGTTAGGGTTAGAGTACGGGTTTGGGTTAGTGTTAGGGTATGGGTTAGGTTTACCGTTTGGGTACGGGTTCGGGTAAGGGTTAGTGTTAGGCTTAGGGTTAGGTGTTAGGGTTAGAGTTAGGATTAGGCTACGGGTAGGGTTAGTTTTCGGGTTAGGGTTAGGGTTAAGGTTCGGGTTAGGGTTTGGGTACGGGCTAGGGTTACGTTTAGCGTTAGGGCATGGGTTAGGTTTAGGGTTAGGGTTCGTGTACGGTTTAGGGTTAGGGTACGGGATAGGGATAGTGTTAGGGTCAGGGTTAGGGTTAGGTTTAGGGTCCGGGTTAGGGTTAGGGTTAGTGTTAGCGCTAGGGTATGGGTTAGGGTTACTGTTAGGGTTTGCGTACGTGTTAGGGTTAGGGTTAGGGTATGGGATAGGTTTGGGTACGGGTTAGGTGGAGAGTTAGGGTTACGTTTAGGTTTCGGGTTAGGGTTAGTGTTAGTTTAGGTTTAGGGTTAGGGTATGGGTTATGCTTAGGGTATGGGTTAGGGTTAGGGTTAGGGTCAGGGTTAGGGTAGGTTTAGGGTACGAGTTAGGGTTAGGGTTAGGTTTAGGATACGGGCTAGGGTTAGATTTAGGTTTAAAGTACGGGTTAGGTTTAGGGTACCGGTTAGGTTTAGGGTTATGGTCATGGTTAGGGTTAGGGTTAGGGTACGAGTTAGTGTTAGGTTTAGGGTACGGGTTAGGGTTAGGGTTATGGTACCGGTTAGGGTTACAGTATGGGTTAGGTTTAGGGTGAGGTTTAGGGTTACGGTTAGAGTATGGTTAGGGTTAGGGTTAGGGTTAGGGTTAGGGTTAGGGTGAGGGTTAGGGTTACGGTTATTGTACGGTTAGGGTTAGGGTTAGGGTAAGGGTTAGAGTTCGGGTTAGTGTTAGGGTTAGGGTTAGGGTACGGGTTAGGGTTAGGGTTAGGTTTAGGGTTAGAATACGGTGTAGGATTAGTGTTAGAGTTAGGGTTAGGGTTAGAGTATGGGGTAGGGTTAGTGTTAGGGTTAGGTTTGGGGTTAATGTATGGTTTAGGCTTAGGGTTAGGTTTAGGGTTAGGATACGGGTTAGGGTTAGGTTTCGGGTACGGGATAGGGCTAGCGTACGGGTTAAGTTTAGGGTTATGGTTAGGTTTAGGTCACAGGTTAGGGTTAGGGTTCGGGTTAGGGTTAGGTTTTGGGTGAGGTATAGGGTTAGTGTAAGGAATCGTGTAAGGGTTATGGTTCGGTTTAGGGTCAGGGTTAGGGTTAGGGTTAGTGTTAGGGTACGGGTTAGGGTTAGGGTTGGGGTTAGGGAACGGGTTACTTTTGGGGTTAAGGTATGGGTTAGGGTTACAGTTAAGGTTAGGGTTAGGGTTACAGTATGGGTTAGGGTTAGGTTACGGTTAAGGATTATGGTTTGGGTTAGGGTTGGGGTTAAGTTTATGGTGAGGGTTATGATTATGGTTATGGTTAGGGTTAGAGTACTGGTTTGGGTTAGTGTTAGGGTACGGTTTAGGTTTACCGTTTGGGTACAGTTTAGGGCAAAGGTTAGGGTTAGGGTTAGGGTAGTGTTATGGTTAGTGTTTGGATACGGGTTAGGGTTACGTTTAGGGTCAGGGTTAGGATTAGGGTTATGGTTGGGGTTACGGTACGGGTTATTTTTAGGTTTACGGTACGGGTTAGGGTTACGGTTAATGTTAGGGTCAGTGTTAGGTTATGGTTGAAGGTTAGGGAACAGGTAAGGGTTATGGTTAGGGTTATGGTTAGGTTTAGGTTTAGGATGCGGGTTAGGCTTAAGGTAGGGTTAGGGTTAGCGCTAGGGTATGGGTTAGGGTTATACTTAGGGTTTGGATACGGGTTATGGTTAGGGTTAGTGTACGGGATAGGGTGGGTACGGGTTAGGACAAGGGTTAGGGTTAGGTTTAGGGTACGGGATAGGGTTAGGGTTAGGTTTAGGGTTAGGTTTAGGGTATGGGTTAGGTTTAGGGTACGGGTTACGGTTAGGGTTAGAGTCAGGGTTAGGGTTAGGGTTAGTGTTAGGGTACGTGTTAGGGTTAGGTTGAGGTTTAGGGTACGGGTTAGAGTACGGTTAGGGTTAGGGTTAGGGTTAGGGTTAGAGTACGGGATAGGGTTAGGGTTAGGGTTAGGGTTAGGTTTAGGGTAAGGGTACGGGTAGGGGTTAGGGTTAGGGTTAGGGTTAGGGTTAGAGTACGGGGTAGGGTTAGTGTTAGGGTTAGGGTTAGGGTTAGGGTATTGGTTAGGCTTAGGGTACGGGTTAGGTTTAGGGTTAGGGTCAGTTTTAGGGTTAGGTTAGGGTTAGGGTACGGGTTAGGGTTAGGTTTAGTGTACGGGTTTGGGTCAGGGTTAGGGTTAGGGTTAGGGTACGAATTAGGGTTAGGTTTAGGGTACGGGTTAGGGTTAGGGTTATGGTACGGGTTAGGGTGACAGTACGGGTTAGGGTTAGGGTGAGGGTTAGGGTTAGGGTTAGAGCACGGTTACGGTTAGGTTTAGGGTTAGGTTTAGGGTTAGGGTACGGGTTAGGGTTAGTGTTAGAGTACGGGGTAGGGTTAGTGTTAGGGTTAGGGTTAGGGTTAATGTACGGGTTAGGCTTAGGGTTAGGTTTAGGGTTAGTATACGGGTTATGTATAGATTTAGGGTACGGGATAGTGTTTGCGTACGGGTTAAGGTTAGGGTTAGGGTTAGGTTTAGGTTATGGGTTAGTGTTAGGGTTCAGGTTAGGGGTAGGTTTAGGGTGCGGGTTAGGGTTAGGGTTAGTGTAAGGGTTAGGCTTAGGTTTAGGGTCAGGGTTAGGGTTAGGGTTAGTGTTAGTGTACGGGTTAGCGTTGCGGTTAGGGTACGGGTTAGTTTTAGTTTTAGGTTACAGGTAGGGATTATGGTTAAGTTTAGGATTAGGGTTAGTGTATGGGTTAGGGTTAAGTTACGGTTAAGGGTTATGGTTTGGGTTAGGGTTAGGGTTAAGTGTAGGGTGTGAGTTAGGTTAGGGTTAGGGGTAGAGTTAGAGTATGGTTAGGGTTAGGGTTCGGGTTAGGTTAGGGTTAGGGTTAGGGTACAGGTTAGGGTTAGGGTTAGGTTTAGGGTTAGAGTACGGTGTAGGATTAGTGTTAGGGTTAGGGTTAGGGTTAGAGTATGGGGTAGGGTTAGTGTTAGGGTTAGGTTTGGGGTTAATGTATGGTTTAGGCTTAGGGTTAGGTTTAGGGTTAGGATACCGGTTAGGGTTAGGTTTCGGGTACGGGATAGGGTTAGCGTACGGGTTAAGTTTAGGGTTATGGTTAGGTTTAGCTCACGGGTTAGGGTTAGGGTTCGGGTTAGGGTTAGGTTTTGGGTGCGGTTTAGGGTTAGTGTAAGGAATCGTGTAAGGGTTATGGTTAGGTTTAGGGTCAGGGTTAGGGTTAGGGTTAGGGTTAGTGTTAGGGTACAGGTTAGGGTTAGGGTTGGGGTTAGGGAACGGGTTACTTTTGGGTTTAAGGTGTGGTTTAGGGTTACGGTTAAGGTTAGGGTTAGGGTTATGGTATGGGTTAGGGTTAGGTTACGGTTAAGGATTATGGTTTGGGTTAGGGTTGGGGTTACGTTTATGGTGAGGGTTATGGTTATGGTTAGGGTTAGGGTTAGAGTACTGGTTTGGGTTAGTGTTAGGGTACGGTTTAGGTTTACCGTTTGGGTACGGTTTAGGGCAAGGGTTAGGGTTAGGGTTAGGGTACGTGTTATGGTTAGGGTTTGGATACGGGTTAGGGTTACGTTTAGGGTCAGGGTTAGGATTAGGGTTATGGTTGGGGTTACGGTACGGGTTATTTTTAGGGTTATGGTACAGGTTATGGTTACGGTTAATGTCAGGGTCAGTGTTAGGTTATGGTTGAAGGTTAGGGAACAGGTAAGGGTTATGGTTAGGGTTATGGTTAGGTTTAGGTTTAGGATGCGGGTTAGGCTTAAGGTTAGGGTTAGGGTTAGCGCTAGGGTATGGGTTAGGGTTACTCTTAGTGTTTGGGTACGCGTTATGGTTAGGGTTAGTGTACGGGATAGGGTGGGTACGGGTTAGGACAAGGGTTAGGGTTAGGTTTAGGGTACGGGATAGGGTTAGGGTTAGGTTTAGGGTATGGGTTAGGTTTAGGGTACGGGTTACGGTTAGGGTTAGACTCAGGGTTAGGGTTAGGGTTAGTGTTAGGGTACGTGTAAGGGTTAGGGTGAGGTTTAGGGTACGGGTTAGGGTACGGTTAGGGTTAGGGTTAGGGTTAGGGTTAGAGTACGGGATAGGGTTAGTGTTAGGGTTAGGGTTAGGTTTAGGGTAAGGGTACGGGTAGGGGTTAGGGTTAGGGTTAGGGTTAGGGTTAGAGTACGGGGTAGGGTTAGTGTTAGGGTTAGGGTTAGGGTTAGGGTATCGGTTAGGCTTAGGGTACGGGTTAGGTTTAGGGTTAGGGTCAGTTTTAGGGTTAGGTTTAGGGTTAGGGTACGGGTTAGGGTTAGGTTTAGTGTACGGGTTTGGGTCAGGGTTAGGGTTAGGGTACGGGTTAAGTTTAGGGTACGGGTACGGGTTAGGGTTAGGGTCAGGGTTAGGGTTAGGGTTAGGGTACGAATTAGGGTTAGGGTTAGGGTACTGGTTAGGGTTATGGTTATGGTACGGGGTAGGTTTACAGTACGGGTTAGGGTTAGGGTGAGGTTTAGTGTTAGGGTTACAATACGGTTAGGGTTAGGGTTAGGTTTAGGGTTAGGGTTAGGGTTAGAATACAGGTTAGGGTTAGTTTTAGGGTTAGGGTTAGGGTTAGTGTGTGGTACGGGTTAGGGTTAGGGTTACAGTACGGGGTAGGGTTAGTGTTAGGGTTAGGATTAGGGTTAGGTTTAGGGTTAGGGTACGGGTTAGGGTTAGGGTTAGTGTTAGAGTACGGGGTAGGGTTAGTGTTAGGGTTATGGTTAGGGTTAGAGTACGAGTTTGGGTTAGTGTTAGGGTACAAGTTAGGTTTACCATATGGGTACGGGTTAGGGTAAGGGTTAGGGTTAGTGTTAGGGTACGTGTTAGGGTTAGTGTTTGGGGACGGGTTAGGGTTACATTTAGGGTTAGGGTGCGGGTTAGTTTTAGGGTTAGGGTAAATGTTAGTGTTAGGGTACGGGATAGGGTTAGAGTACGCGTTAGGGTTAGGTTTAGGTTTAGTGTTAGGGTTAGAGTACCGGATAGGGTTAGTGTTAGTCTTAGGGTTAGGGCTAGTGTACGGATAGTGTTAGGGTTAGGGTTAGGGTTAGGGTATGGGTTAGGGTTAGGTTTAGGGTACGGGAAAGGGTTAGTGTACGGGTTAAATTTAGGGTTAAGGTTAGGTTTAGGTGATGGGTTAGGGTTAGGGTTAGGATTAGGGTACGGGTTAGGGTTAGGTTTAGGGTCAGGGTTAGGGTTAGGGTTAGGGTACGAATTAGGGTTAGGTTTAGGGTACGGGTTAGGGTTAGGGTTATGGTACGGGTTAGGGTTACAGTACGGGTTAGGGTTAGGGTGAGGGTTAGGGTTAGGGTTAGAGCACGTTTACGGTTAGGGTTAGGGTTAGGTTTAGGTTTAGGGTACAGGTTAGGGTTAGTGTTAGAGTACGGCGTAGGGTTAGTGTTAGGGTTAGGGTTAGGGTTAATGTACGGGTTAGGCTTTGGGTTAGGTTTAGGGTTAGTATACAGGTTATGCTTAGATTTGGGTACGGGATAGGGTTTGCGTACGGGTTAAGTTTAGGGTTAGGGTTAGGTTTAGGTTATGGGTTAGGGTTAGGGTTCAGGTTAGGGTTAGGTTTAGGGTGCGGGTTAGGGTTAGGGTTAGTGTAAGGGTTAGGCTTAGGTTTAGGGTCAGGTTTAGGGTTAGGGTTAGTGTTAGGGTACGGGTTAGGGTTGCGGTTAGGGTAGGGGTTAGTTTTAGGTTTAGGTTACAGGTAAGGATTATGGTTAAGTTTAGGATTAGGGTTAGGCTATGGGTTAGGGTTAAGTTACGGTTAAGGGTTATGGTTTGGGTTAGGGTTAGGGTTAAGTGTAGGGTGTGAGTTAGGTTAGGGTTAGGGTTAGGGTTAGAGTACGGGTTAGGGTTAGGGTTCGGGTTAGGTTAGGGTTAGGGTTAGGGTACGGGTTAGGATTAGGGTTAGGTTTATGGTTAGAGTACGGTGTAGGATTAGTGTTAGGGTTAGGGTTAGGGTTAGAGTACGGGGTAGGGTTAGTGTTAGGGTTAGGTTTGGGGTTAATGTACGGTTTAGGCTTAGGGTTAGGTTTAGGGTTAGGATACGGGTTAGGGTTAGGTTTCGGGTACGGGATAGGGTTAGCGCACGGGTTAAGTTTAGGGTTATGTTTAGGTTTAGGTCACGGGTTAGGGTTAGGGTTCGGGTTAGGGTTAGGTTTTGGGTGCCGGTTAGGGTTAGGGTAAGGATTAGTGTAAGGGTTAGGGTTAGGTTTAGGGTCAGGGTTAGGGTTAGGGTTAGTGTTAGGGTACGGGTTAGGGTTAGGGTTGGGGTTAGGGTACGGGTTAGTTTTGGGGTTAGGGTATGGGTTAGGGTTACTGTTAAGGTTAGGGTTAGGGTTACGGTATGGGTTAGGGTTAGGTTACGGTTAAGGATTATGGTTTGGGTTAGGGTTGGGGTTAAGTTTAGGGTGAGTGTTATGGTTATGGTTAGGTTTAGGGTTAGAGTACTGTTTTGGGTTAGTGTTAGGGTACGGTTTAGGTTTACCATTTGGGTACGGTTTAGGGCAAGGGTTAGGGTTAGTGTTAAGTGACGTGTTATTGCTAGGGTTTGGATACGGGTTAGGGTTACGGTTAGGGTCAGGGTTAGGATTAGGGTTAAGGTTGGGGTACGGTACAGGTTTTTTATAGGGTTACGGTACGGGTTAGGGTTACGGTTAATGTTAGGTTCAGTTTAGGTTATGTGTTAGGTTTAGGGTACGGGTAAGAGTTATGGTTAGGGTTACGGGCAGGTTTAGGTTTAGGGTGCGGGTAGGCTTAGGGTTAGGGTTAAGGTTAGGGTTAGCGCTAGGGTATGGGTTAGGGTTACTCTTAGGGTTTGGGTACGGGTTATGGTTAGGGTTAGTGTACGGGATAGGGTTGGGTACGGGTTAGGACAAAAGATAGGTTTAGGTTTAGAGTACGGGATAGGGTTAGGGTTAGGTTTAGGGTTAGGTTTAGGGTATGGGTTAGGATTAGGGTACGGGTTCGGGTTAGGGTTAGGGTCAGGGTTAGGGTTAGTGTTAGGTTTAGGGTTAGAGTACGGGATAGGGTTAGTGTTAGGGTTAGGGTTAGAGTTAGGGTACGGGTAGGGATTAGGGTTAGGGTTAGAGTACGGGGTAGGGTTAGTGTTATGGTTAGGGTTAGGGTTAGGGTTAGGGTATCGTTTAGGCTTAGGGTAAGGGTTAGGTTTAGAGTTAGGGTCAGGTTTAGTGTTAGGTTTAGTGTTAGGGTAAGGGTTAGGGTTAGGTTTAGTGTACGGGTTTGGGTTAGGGTTAGGGTTAGGGTACGGGTTAGGTTTAGGGTACGGGTTGGGGTTAGGGTTAGGGTCAGTGTTAGGGTTAGGGTACGAATTAGGGTTAGGGTTAGGGTACTGGTTAGGGTTATGGTTATGGTATGGGGTAGGTTTACAGTACGGGTTAGGATTAGGGTGAGGTTTATGTTTAGGTTTAGAATACAGTTAGGGTTAGGGTTAGGGTTAGGGATAGGGTTAGAGTACAGATTAGGTTTAGTTTTAGGGTTAGGGTTAGGGTTAGTGTTAGGGTACGGGTTAGGGTTAGGGTTTGAGTACGCGGTAGGTTTAGTATTAGGGTTAGGATTAGGGTTAGGTTTAGGGTTAGGGTACGGGTTAGGGTTAGTGTTAATATATGGGGTGGGGTTAGTGTTAGGGTTAGGGTTAGGGTTAGAGTACGGGTTTGAGTTAGTGTTAGGGTACAAGTTAGTTTTACCGTATGGGTACGGGTTAGGGTAAGAGTTAGGGTTAGTGTAGGGTACGTGTTAGGTTAGGGTTTGGGGACGGGTTAGGGTTACTTTTAGGGTTAGGGTACGGGTTAGGTTTTGGGTTAGGGTAAATGTTAGTGTTAGGTTACGGGATCGGGTAAGAGTACGGATTAGGGTTAGGTTTAGGTTTAGGGTTAGGGTTAGAGTACCGGTTAGGGTTAGTGTTAGTGTTAGGGTTAGGGTTAGTGTACGGATAGTGTTAGGGTTAGGGTTAGGGTTAGGGTTAGGGTACGGGTTAGGGTTAGGTTTAGGGTACGGGATAGGGTTAGTGTACGGGTTAAGTTTAGGGTTAAGGTTAGGTTTAGGTGATGGGTTAGGGTTAGGGTACGTGTTAGGGCTAGGTTTAGGTGCGCGTTAGGGTTAGGGTACGGGTTAGGGTCAGGTTTAGGTGAGGGTTAGGGTTAGGTTTAGGATTAGGGTCGGGTTAAGGTTAGGTTTAGGGTTAGGGTTAGTGTTAGGGTTAGGGTACGAATTAGGGTTAGGGTTAGGGTACAGGTTAGGTTTAGGGTTATGGTACATGTTAGGGTTACAGTACGGGTTAGGGTTAGGCTGAGGGTTAGGGTTAGGTTTAGAGTACGGTTAGGGTTAGGGTTAGGGTTAGGTTTAGGGTTAGGGTACGGGTTAGGGTTACGGTTAGTGTTAGAGTACGGGGTAGTGTTAGTGTTAGGGTTAGGGTTAGGGTTAATGTACGGGTTAGGCTTAGGGTTAGGTTTAGGATTAGGATACGTGTTATGTTTAGGTTTAGGGTACGGGATAGGGTTTGCGTACGGGTTAAGGTTAGGGTTAGGGTTAGGTTTAGTTTACGGGTTAGGGTTAGGGTTCAGGTTAGGGTTAGGTTTAGGGTGTGGGTTAGGGTTAGGGTTAGTGTAAGGTTTAGGCTTAGGTTTAGGGTCAGGGTTAGGGTTAGGGTTAGTGTTAGGGTACGGGTTAGGGTTGCGGTTAGGGTACGGGTTAGTTTTAGGTTTAGGGTACAGGTAGGGATTATGGTTAAGGTTAGGGTTAGGGTTAGGGTATGGGTTAGGGTTAAGTTACGGTTAAGGGTTATGGTTTGGGTTAGGGTTAGGGTTAAGTTTAGGGTGTGAGTTAGGGTAGCGTTACTGTTAGGGTACAGGTTAGGTTTAGGGTACGGGTTAGGGTTAGGGTTAGGGTCAGGTTTAGGGTTAGGGTTAGGGTACAAATTAGGGTTAGGGTTAGAGTACGCATTAGGGTTAGGGTTATGGTACGGGTTAGGGTTACAGTACGGGTTTGGGTTAGGGTGAGGGTTAGGGTTAGGGTTAGGTTACGGTTAGGGTTAGGGTTAGGGTTAGAGTTAGAGTACGGGTTAGGGTTAGTGTTAGGATTAGGGTTAGGGTCAGGGTTAGAGTACGGGTTAGTGTTAGGGTTAGGATTAGGGTTAGAGTACGGGTTAGGGTTAGTGTTAGGGTTAGGGTTAGGGTTAGGTTTAGTTACGCGTACGGGTTAGGGTTAGGGTTAGGGTTAGAGTACGGGGTAGGTTTAGTGTTAGTGTTAGGGTTAGGGTTAGGGATAGGTTATGGGTTAGGCTTAGGGTACGTGTTAGGGTTAGGGTCAGGTTTAGGGTAGGTTTAGGGTTAGGGTATGGGTTAGTGTTAGCTTTAGGGTATGGGTTAGGGTTAGGTTTAGGGTCTGGGTACAGTTTAGGTTTAGGGTACGGGATAGGTTTAGGGTTAGGTTTAGGGTTAGGCTTATTGTTAGGGTTATGGTACGGGTTAGGTTTAAGTTTCCGATATGGGATAGGTTTAGTGTACGTGTTAGGTCTAGTGTTAGGGTTAGGATTAGTGTGCGGGTTAGGGTTAGGGTTAGGGTTAGAGTACGGGTTTGGGTTAGAGTTAGGGTATGGATTAGGTTTACCGTTTGGGTACGGGTTAGGGTAAGGGTTAGGGTTAGGTTTAGGGTTAGGGGTTAGCGTTAGAGTTAGGGTTAGGCTACGGGTAGGGTTAGGGTACGAGTTAGGGTTCGGGTTCGGGTTAGTGTACGGGTTAGGGTTAGGTTTAGGTTTAGGGTTAGGCTTATTGTTAGGGTTACGGTACGGGTTAGGTTTAAGGTTCCGGTACCGGATAGGTTTAGTGTACGTGTTAGGTCTAGAGTTAGGGTTAGGTTTTGTGTGCGGGTTAGGGTTAGGGTTAGGGTTAGGGTACGTGTTAGGGTTAGGGTTTGGGTACTGGTTAGGGTTACGTTTAGGGTTAGGGTACGTATTAGGTTTAGGGTTAGGGTAAGGGTTAGTGTTAGGGTACGGGTTAGGGTTAGAGTATGGGTTAGGGTTAGGTTTAGGGTTAGGGTTAGGGTTAGAGTACGGGTTAGGGTTAGTTTTAGGTTTAGGGTTAAGGTTAGTGTACGGATAGGGTTAGAGTTAGGGTACGGGTTAGGGTTAGGTTTAGGGTACGGAATAGGGTTAGTGTACGGGTTAAATTTAGGGTTAGGGTTAGGGTACGGGTTAGGGTTAGGGTTAGGTTTAGGGTTAGAGTACGGTGTATGATTAGTGTTGGGGTTAGGGTTAGTGTTAGAGTACGGGGTAGGGTTAGTGTTAGGGTTAGGGTTAGGGTACGCCTTAGTGTTACTCTATGGGTTAGGGTTAGGGTTAGGGTTAGGGTTAGGGTTAGGGTTACAGTACAGGTTAAGGTTAGATTTAGGCTTAGGTTTAGGGTTAGAGTACGGGGTAGGGTTAGTGTTAGTGTTAGGGTTAGTATTAGGGTACGGGTTAGGGTTAGATTTAGGTTCAGTTTTAGGGTTAGAGAACAGTTTAGGGTTAGTGTTAGGGTTAGGGTTAGTCTTAGTGTTAGGGTACGGTTTAGGGTTAGGGTACAGGTTAGGGTTAGGTTTAGAGTCAAGGTTAGGGTGAGGTTTAGGGTTAGGGTTAGGGTTAGTGTACGCGTTAGTGTTACTGTATGGGTTAGGGTTAGGGTTAGGGTTAGGGTTAGGGTACGAGTTAGGGTTAGGGTACAGGTTAGGGTTAGAGTTCGGTTTAGGGTTAGGTTTAGGGTTAGTGTTAGGGTTAGTGTAGGCATAGGGTTAGGGTTAGGGTTAGGGTTAGGGTACGGGATAGGGTTAGGTTTAGGGTACAGAATAGGGTTATCGTATGGGTTAAGTTTAGCGTTAGGTTTAGGATTAGGTTACGGGTTAGGGTTCGGGTATGTGTTAGGGTTAGTTTTAGGTGCGGTTTAGATTTAGGGTTAGGGTTAGGTTTAGGTGCGGGTTAGGGTTAGGGTTAGGGTTAGGGTTAGGGGTTAGGGTTAGAGTTATGGTTAGTCTAAGGGTAGGGTTAGGGTACGGGTTACAGTTAGGGTTAGGGTACGGGTTAGGGTTAGTGTACGAGTTAGGGTTAAGTTTAGGGTTAGGTTTACGGTTAGGGTTACGGTTAGTGTTAGGGTACCGGTACGGTGTAGGATTAGGGTTAGGGTTAGGGTACGTGTCAGGGTTAGTGTTTAGGTACAGGTTAGGGTTACATTTAGGTTTAGGGTACGGGTTAGGTTTAGTGTTAGCGTTAGGGTACGGTTTATGGTTAGGGTACGGGTTAGTGTTAGGTTTAGGTTCAAGATTAGGTTTAGGTTTAAGGTTAGGGTTAGGGTTAGAGTACGCATTAGGGTTACTGTACGGGTTAGGGTTAGGGTTAGGGTTAGGGTTAGAGTACGGGGTCGGGTTAGTGTTATGGTTATGGTTAGGGTTAATATACGGGTTAGGCTTAGGGTTAGTTTAGGGTTAGGATACGGGTTAGGGTTAGGTTTAGGGTACGGGATATGTTTAGCGTACGGGTTAAGTTTAGGGTTAGGGTTAGGTTTAGGTTACGGGTTAGGGTTAGGGTACGGGTTAGGGTTAGGTTTAGGGTGGGGGTTAGGGTTAGGGTTAGTGTAAGGGTTAGGGTTAGGTTTAGGGTCAGGGTTACGGTTAGTGTTAGTTTTAGGGTACGTGTTATGGTTATGGTTGGGGTGAGGGTACGGGTTAGTTTTAGGTTTAGGGTACGGGTTAGGGATATGGTTAATGTTAGGGTTAGGTTTAGGGTATGGGTTAGGGTTAGGTTACGGTTAAGGGTTATGGTTTGGGTTAGGTTTAGGGTTAAGTTTAGGGTGCGGGTTAGGGTTAGGGTTAGGTTTAGGGTTAGGGTTAGAGTACCGGTTTGGTTTAGTGTTAGGGTACGGGTCAGGTTTACCGTTTGGGTACAGGTTAGGGTAAGGGTTAGGTTAGGGTTAGGGGTTAGGATTAGAGTTACGGTTAGGTTACGGGTCGAGTTAGGGTACGGGTTAGGGTTAGGGGTAGTGTTCGGGAAGTGTTAGTGTACGGGTTAGTGTTAGGGCAAGGTTTACGGTTAGTGTTACGGTTAAGAAATGGTTGGGGTTAAGGTAAGGGTATGGGATAGATTTATGGTGGGGGTTTGGGTACGGGTTAGTTTTAGGGTTAGGGTATGGGTTAGGGTTATGGTTAAGGTTAGGGTTAGTGTTAGGGTATGGGTTTGGTTTAGGGTACGGGTAAGGGTTTCGGTTACGGTTAGGGTTAGGTTTAGAGTGCGGGATAGGTTTAGGGTTAGTGTTAGAGTTGGCGCTAGGTTATGGGTTAGGGTTATGGTTAGGGTTTGGGTACGGGTTATGGTTCGGGTTAGGGTACAGGTTAGGGTTAGTGTACGAGTTTGGGTTAGGGTTAGGTTTAGGGTACGGGTTAGGGTTAGGGTTAGGTTCGGGTCAGGGTTAGAGTACGTGGTAGGGTTAGTGTTAGGGTTAGGGTTAGGGTTAATGTTCGGGTTAGGCTTAGGGTTAGGTTAGGGTTAGGATACGGATTAGGGTTATGTTTAGGGTACGGGATAGGGTTAGAGTACGGGTTAAGTTTAGGGGTAGGGTTAGGTTTAGGTTACGGGTTAGGGTTAGGGTAAGGGTTAGGGTTAGGTTTAGGGTCCGGGTTAGAATTAGGGTTAGGGTTAGTGTAAGGGTTAGGGTTAGGTTTAGGGTCAGGGTTACGGTTAGGGTTAGTTTTAGGGTACGGGTTATGGTTAGGGTGGGGGTGAGGGTACGGGTTAGTTTTAGGGTTAGGGTACGGGTTAGGGTTATGCTTAAGGTTAGGGTTAGTTTTAGGGTATGGTTTAGGGTTAGGTTACGGTTAAGTGTTATGGTTTGGGATAGGTTTAGTGTTATGTTTAGGGTGCGGGTTACGGTTAGGGTTAGGTTTAGGGTTAGGGTTAGAGTACGGGTTCGATTTAGTGTTAGGGTACGTGTTTAGGTTTACCGTTGGGTACGGGTTAGGGTAAGGTTTAGTGTTAGGGTTAGGGTTAGGGGTTAGTGTTAGAGTTAGGCTTAGGCTACGGGTTGGGTTAGGGTACGGGTTAGGTTTAGGGTTAGGGTTCGGGTCAGGTTTAGTGTACGGGTTAGTGTTAGGGTTATGGTTAGGGTTAGTGTTAGGGTTACGGTACGGGTTAGGGTTGAGGTTAGGGTACGGGATAGGGTTGGGTACGGGTTAGGGCAAGGGTTAGGGTTAGGTTTAGGGTACGGGATAGGGTTAGGGTTAAGTTTAGGTTTAGGGTTAGTGTATGGGTTAGGGTTAGGGTTAGGGTCAGGGTTAAGGTTAGTGTTAGGGTACGAGTTAGGGTTAGGTTTAGGTTTAGGGTACGGGTTAGGGTTACGGTTAGGGTTAGGTTTAGAGTACGGCGTAGGGTTAGTGTTAGTGTTAGGTTTAGGGTTAGGGTACGGGTTAGGGTTAGAGTTAGGGTTAGGGTTAGAGTACGGGGTAGGGTTAGGGTTAGGGTTAGAGTACGGATAGGGTTAGGGTTAGGGTTAGGTTTAAGGTTAGGGTTACGGTTAGGTTTAGGGTACAGGATAGGTTTAGCGTACGGGTTAAGTTTAGGGTTAGGGTTAGGTTTAGGTTACGGGTTAGGTTTAGGGTACGGGTTGGGGTTAGGGTTATTGTACGGGTTAGGGTTACAGTACGGTTAGGGTTAGGGTGAGGGTTTTTGTTAGGGTTAGAGTACGGTTAGGGTCAGAGTTAGGGTTAGGTTTAGGGTTAGAGTTTGGATTAGGGTTAGTGTTAGGGTTAGGGTTAGGCTACGGGTTAGGTTTAGGGTTTGTGTTAGGGTTAGAATACGTGGTAGGGTTAGTGTTAGGGTTAGGGTTAGGATTAGGGTTAGGGTACGGGTTAGGGTTAGAGTTAGGGTTAGGGTTAGAGTACGTGGTAGGGTTAGTGTTAGTGTTAGGGTTAGGGTTAATGTACGGGTTATGCTTAGGGTTAGGTTTTGGGTTAGGTTATGGGTTAGGGTTAGGTTTAGGAGTGGGTTAAGGTACGGTTTGGGGTTAGGGTACGGGTTAGGGTTAGGGTTGGGATTAATGTATGGGTTAGGATTTCAGTACGGTTAGGGTTAGGGAGAGTGTTAGTGTTAGGGTTAGAGTACGGTTAGGGTTAGGGTTAGGGTACGGGTAAGGGTTAGGTTTAGGGTACAGGATAGAGTTAGCGTACGGGTTAAGTTTAGGGTTAGGGTTATGGTTAGGTTACGGGTTAGGGTACGTGTTAGGGTTAGGTTTAGGTGAGGGTTAGGGTTAGTTTACGGTTAGGGTTAGGGTACGGGTTAGGGTTAGGGTTGGTGATAGGGTACGGGTTAGTTTTAGGGTTAGTGTACAGGTCAGGGTTACGGTTAAGTTTAGGGTTAGGGTTGGGGTTATTGTACGGGTTAGGGTTACAGTACGGTTAGGGTTAATGTGAGGGTAGGTGTTAGGTTAGAGTACAGGTAGGTTTAGGGTTAGGGTTAGGTTTAGGGTTAGAGTACGGGTTAGGGTTAGTGTTAGGGTTAGGGTTAGGGTTAGGGTACGGTTTAGGGTTAGGGTTTGTGTTATGGTTAGAGTACGGTGTAGGGTTAGTGTTAGGGTTAGGGTTAGGGTTAGGGTTAGTGTTATTGTATGGGTTAGGGTTAGGTTTAGGGTTGGGTTTAGGGTATGGGTTAATTTTAGTGTTAGGGTACGGGTCAGGGTTAGAGTTAGGGTTAGGGTAAGTGTTAGCGCTAGGGTATGGATTAGGTTTACTGTTAGGGTTTGAGTACTGGTTATGGTTAGTGTTAGGTTACGGGTTAGGTCAAGGGTTAGGGTTAGGTTTAGGGTACGGGTTAGGGTTAGGGTTAGGGTCAGGGTTAGGGTTAGAGTTAGAGTTAGTGTACGGTTTAGGGTTAGGTTTAGGGTACGGGTTAGGGTTAGGTTTAGGGTTAGGGTATGGGTTAGGTTTAGGATACGGGTTAGGGTTAGGGTTAGGGTCCGGGTTAGGCTTAGGGTTAGGGTACGAATTAGGGTTAGGGTTAGGGTACGGGTTAGGTTTAGGGTTATGGTATGGGTAGGGTTGCAGTACGGGTTAGGGTTAGGGTGAGGGTTAGGGATAGAGTATGGGATAGGGTTAGTGTTAGGGTTAGGTTTAAGGTTAGGGTATGAGTTAGGGTTAGGATTGCGGTTAGTGTTAGAGTACAGGGAAGGGTTAGTGTTAGGGTTAGGGTTAGGGTTAGAGTACGGTTTAGGGTTAGTGTTAGGGTTAGGGTTAGGGTTAGAATTAGGGTACGGGTTAGGGTTAGGGTTAGTGTTAGAGTACGGGGTAGGGTTAGTGTTAGGGTTAGGGTTAGGGTTAGAGTACGGGTTTGGGTTAGTGTTAGGGTACGGGTTAGGTTTACTGTTTGGGTACGGGTTAGGGTAAGGGTTAGGTTTAGGGTTAGGGTTAGGGTATGTGTTAGCGTTAGGATTTGGGTAGGGGTTAGGGTTACGTTTCCGGTTAGGGTACTGGTTAGGTTTAGGGTTAGGATAAGGGTTAGTGTTAGGTTATGGGATAGGGTTAGAGCACGGGTTAGGGTTAGGTTTAGGGTTATGGTTAGGGTTAGAATACGGGATAGGTTTAGTGTTAGGGTTAGGGTTAGGGTTAGTGTACGGTTAGGGTTAGGGTTAGGGATAGGGTTAGGGTTAGGGTTAGGGATAGGTTAAGGGTACGGGTTAGGGTTAGGGTTAGGTTTAGGGTGAGAGTATGGGGTAGGGTTAGTGTTAGGGTTAGGGTAAGGGTTAATGTATGGGTTAGGCTTAGGGTTAGGTTAGGGTTAGGATACGGGTTAGGGTTAAGTTTAGGGTACGGGATAGGGTTAGTGTACGGGTTAAGTTTATGGGTAGGGTTAGGTTTAGGTTAGGCGTTAGAGTTAGGGTACGGGTTAGGTTTAGGTTTAGGTTTGGGTTAGGGTTAGGGTACGGGTTAGGGTTAGGTTAAGGTCAGGGTTAGGTTAGGTATAGGGTTATGGTACGGGTTAGGGTTAGGGTTGGGGTAGGGTATGGGTTAGTTTTAGGGTTAGGGTACAGGTTAGGGTTACGGTTAAAGTTAGGTTTAGTTTTAGGGTATGGGTTAGGGTTAGGGTATGGGTAAAGTTTATGGTTAGGGTTAGGGTTATGTTTAGGTTTAGGGTGCGGGTTAGTCTTAGGGTTAGGGTTAGGGTTAGCGCTAGGGTAGGGGTTAGGGTTACTGTAAGGGTTTGGGTACGGTTTAGGGTTAGGTTTAGGGTACGGGATAAGGTTGGGTACGGTTTAGGTCAAGGGTTAGGGTTAGGTTTAGGGTACAGGTTAGGGTTAGAGTTAGGTTTAGGTTTAGGGTTAGGGTATGGGTTAGGTTTAGGGTACGGGTTAGGGTTAGGGTTAGGGTCAGGTTTAGGGTTAGGGTTAGGGTACGAGTTAGGGTTAGGGTTAGGTTAAGTGTACGGCTTAGGGTTAGGTTTAGGGTTCATGTATGCGTTAGGTTTAGGTTATGGGTTAGGGTTAGGGACAGGGTTAGTGTTAGGCTATGAGTTAGGGTTAGGGTTAGGGTACGGGTTAGAGTTAGGTTTATGTTACGGGTTAGGGTTACAGTACGGGTTAGGTTTAGGGTGAGCGTTAGGGTTAGGGTTAGAGTAAGTGTTAGGGTTAGTGTTTGGGTTAGGGAAAGGTTTAGGGTTAGGTTTAGGGTACGGGTTAGGGTTGGCGTTAGGGTTAGGGTTGGGGTTAGATTACGGGGTAGGGTTAGTGTTAGGGTTAGGGTTAGGGTTAATGTACGGGTTAGGCTTAGGGTTAGGTTTAGGGTTAGGTTACGGGTTAGGGTTAGGTTTAGGGTACGGGATAGGGTTAGAGAACGGGTTAAGTTTAGGGTTAAGGTTCGGTTTAGGTTATGGTTTAGGGTTATGTTACGGGTTAGGGTTAGGTTTAGGGTGCGGGTTGGGTTAGGGTTAGGGTTAGGGTAAGGGTTAGGGTTAGGTTTAGGGTCAGTGTTAGGGTTAGGGTTAGTGTTAGGGTTAAAGTACGTGTTAGGTTTAGTGTTAGGGTTATGTATAGTGTTAGGACTAAGGTTACGGTTAGAGTACGGGTTAGGTTTAGGTTTAGGTTTAGTGTTAAGTTAGAGTACGGGTTAGGGTTAGTGTAATGGTTAGGGTTAGGGTTAGCGTTAGCGTAAGTTTATGGTTAGGTTTAGGGTTAGTGTACGGGTTAGGGTTAGGGTTAGGGTTAAGGTTAGGGTTAGGATTAGTGTTAGGTTTACAGTACCGGTTAGGGTTAAGGTTACGGTACAGGAAGGGTTAGTGTATATGTTAGGTCTAGGGTTAGGGTAAGGGTTAGTGTTAGGGTACGTGTTAGTGTTAGAGTTAGGGTTAGGGTTAGGGTACGTTTAGGGTTAGGGTTAGGAATCGGGTTAGGTTTAGTCTACGGGTTAGGGTTAGGGTTAGGGTTAGGGTTAGGGTTAGGGTTAGTGTTAGGGTACGGGATAGGGTGAGATTACGGGTTAGGGTTACGTTTAGGGTAAGGGTTAGGGTTTGAGTACAAGTTAGGGTTAGTGTTAGGTTTAGGGTTAGGGTTAGAATATGGGATAGGGTTAGTGTTAGGGTAAGGGTTAGGGTAGGTGTACTGATAGGATTTGGGTTAGGGTTAGGTTTAGGGTACAGGTTAGGGTTAGGTTTAGGGTACGGGATAGGTTTAGTGTACGGGATAAGTTTAGGGTTTAGTTTTAGTTTTAGGTTACGGGTTAGGGTTAGGGTATGGGTTAGGGTACGGTTTAGGTGCGGGTTAGGGTTAGGGTATGGGTTAGGGTTAGGTTACGGGTAAGGGTTATGGTTAGGGTTAGGGTTAGGTTTAGGTTTAGGGTGCGGGTTAGGCTTAGGGTTAGGGTTACGTTTAGCGCTAGGGTATGGGTTAGGGTTACTCTTAGGGTTTGGGTAGGGGTTAGGGTTAGGGTTAGTGTACGCGATAGGGTTGGGTTAGGGTGAGGGTTAGGGTTAGGGTTGGTACGGGTTAGGTTTAGGGTACGGGTTAGGGTTAGGGTAAGCGTTAGTTTTAGGGTACGAGTTAGGGTTAGGGTTAGGGTACGGTTAAGGGTTAGGGTTATGGTTACGGTTACGGTTAAGTTTAGGGTGCGGTTTAGGGTTAGGGTTAGGGTTAGAGTATGGGTTTGGGTTAGTGTTAGGGTATGGGTTAGGTTTACCGTTTGGGTACGGGTTAGGGTAAGGTTTAGGGTTAGGGTTAGGGTTAGGGGTTAGGGTTAGAGTTAGTGTTAGGCTACGGGATAGGGTTAGAGTATGGGTTAGGGTTAGTTTTAGGGTTAGGGTTAGGGTTAGGTTTAGGGTTTTAGTACGGGTTAGGGTTTGAGTTAGGGTTAGGTTTAGGTTTAGAGTACGGGTTAGGTATAGTGTTAGGGTTAGGGTTAGTGTTAGGGTACGGGTTACGGTTAGAGTACTGATAGGGTTAGGTTTAGGGTTAGTGTTAGGTTACGGGTTAGGGTTAGGTTTAGGGTCAGGGTTAGCGTTAGGGATAGGGTTAGGGTAAGGATTAGGGTTAGGGGTGGAGTTTCGGTCCGGGTTAGATTTAGGGTTAGGGTATGGGTCAGGTTTATGCTTAAGGTTAGGGTTAGGTTTAGGGTTATGGTACGGGTTAGTGTTACACTACGGGTTAGGGTTAGGGTGAGGGTTAGGGTTAGGGTTAGAGTACGGTTAGGGTTAGGGTTAGGTTTAGGGTTAGGGTTAGGGTTAGAGTACCGGTTAGGTTTAGATTTAGTGTTAGGGTTAGGGTTAGGGTTAGGGTATGCTTTAGTGTTAGAGTTAGGGTTAGGGTTAGATTACGGGGTAGCGTTAGGGTTAGGTTTAGAGTACGGATAAGGTTAGGGTTAGGGTTAGGTTTATGGTACAGTTTAGGGTTAGGGTACGGGTTAGGGTTAGGGTCAGTGTTAGGGTTAGGGTACGAGTTAGGGTTAGGTTTGGGGTATGCTTAAGGGTTAGGGTTAGGATTAGGGTTAGGGTTAGGGTATGGGTTAGGCTTAGGGTACGGGTTAGGGTTAGGTTCAGGGTCAGGTTTAGGGTTAGGGTTAGGCTACGGGTTACGGTTAGGTTAAGGGTACGGGTTAGGGTTAGGTTTAGGGCTAGGGTATGGGTTAATTTTAGGGTACGGGTTCTGGTTAGGGTTAAGGTCAGGTTTGGGTTAGGGTACGAATTAGGGTTAGGGTTAGGGTACGGGTTAGGGTTAGGGTTTTGGTATGGGTTAGGGTTATAGTACGGGTTAGGGTTAGGGTGAGGGTTGGGTTAGGGTTAGAGTTCGGTTAGGGTAAGGGTTAGGGTTAGAGTACGGGTTAGGGTTAGTGTTAGGTTTAGGGTTAGTGTTAGTGTTAGGGTACGGGTACGGTTATGGTTAGGGTTAGGGTTAGAGTACGGGGTAGGGTTAGTGTTAGGGTTAGGGTTAGGGTTAGAGTACGGGTTAGGGTTAGTGTTAGGGCTAGGTTTAGGGTTAGGGTTAGGGTACTGGTTATGGTTAGGGTTAGGGTTAGTGTTAGAATACGGGATAGGGTTAGTGTAAGTGTTAGGTCTAGGTTAAGGGTTAGGTTTAGTGAGCGGGTTAGGTTTAGGGTTTTGTTAGTGTTAGGGTAGGTGTTAGGGTTAGGGTTTGGGTATGGGTTAGGGTTACGTTTAGGGTTAGGGTACGGGTTAGGTTTAGGGTTAGGGTAAGTGTTAGTGTTAGGGTACGGGATAGGGTTAGAGTACGGGTTAGGGTTAGGTTTAGTGTTAGGTTTAGTTTTAGAGTACGGGTTAGGGTTAGTGTTAGGTTTAGGGTTAGTGATAGTGTACGGATAGTGTTAGGGTTAGGGTTAGGGTTAGTGTACGGTTTAGGGTTAGGTTTAGGGTACGGGATAGGTTTAGTGTTCAGGTTAAGTTTAGGGTTAGGGTTATGTTTAGGTTACGGGTTAGGGTTAGGGTACGGTTAGGGTTAGGTTAGGTGCGGGTTAGGGTTAGGGTTGGGGTTAGGGTACGGGTTAGTTTAAGGGATAGGGTACTGGTTAGGGTTATGGTTAAGGTTAGGGTTAGTGTTAGGTATGGGTTAGGGTTAGGGTACAGGTAAGGGTTATGGTTAGGGTAAGGGATAGGTTTAGGTTAAGGGTGCGTGTTAGGATTAGGTTTAGGGTTAGGGTTAGCGCTAGGGAATGGGTTAGGGTTACTGTTAGGGTTTGGGTACGGGTTAGGGTTAGGGTTTGGGTACCAGATAGGGTTGGGTACGGTTTAGGTCAAGGGTTAGGTTTAGGTTTAGGGTAAGGGTTAGGGTTAGGGTTAGGTTTAGGGTTAGGGTTAGGGTATGAGTTAGGGTTAGGGTTAGGTTTAGGGTACGGCTTAGGGTTAGGTTTAGGGTTCATGTATGCATTAGGTTTAGGGTACGGGTTAGGGTTAGGGACAGGGTTAGTGATAGGCTATGAGTTAGGGTTAGGGTTAGGGTACGGGTTAGAGTTAGGTTTATGTTACGGGATAGGGTTACAGTACGGTTTAGGTTTAGGGTGAGCGTTAGGGTTAGGTTTAGAGTAAGGGTTAGGTGTATTGTTTGGGTTAGGGAAAGTTTTAGGGTTAGGTTTAGGGTACGGGTTAGGGTTAGGGTTAGGGTTAGGGTTAGATTACGGGGTAGGGTTAGTGTTAGGGTTAGGGTTAGGGTTAATGTACGGGTTAGGCTTAGGGTTAGGTTTAGGGTTAGGTTACGGGTTAGGGTTAGGTTTAGGGTACGGGATAGGGTTAGCGTACGGGATAAGTTTAGGGTTAGGGTTAGGTTTAGGTTGCGAGTTAGGTTTAGGTTACGGGTTATGGTTAGGTTTAGGATGCGATTAAGGTTTAAGGTTAGGGTTAGAGTACGGGTTAGGGTTAGTGTTAGGGTGAGGGTTAGGGTACGGGTTAGGTTTAGGGTTTGTGTTAGGGTTATAATACGGGGTAGGGTTAGGTTAGGATGAGGGTTAGGGTTAGCATTAGGGTTAGTGGACAGGTTAGGTTTAGAGTTAGGGTTAGGGTTAGATTATGGGGTAGGGTTAGTGCTAGTGTTAGGGTTAGGTTTAATGTACGGGTTAGGCTTAGGGTTAGGTTTAGGGTTAGGTTACGGGTTACGGTTAGGTTAAGTGTACGGGATACAGTTAGCGTACGGGTTAAGTTTAGGTTTAGGGTTAGGCTTAGGTTATGGGTTAGGGTTAGGTTTAGGTTTGGGTTAGGGTTAGGGTTAGGTTTAGGGTTAGGGTACGTGTTAGGGTTAGGGTTGGGGTTAGGGTACGGGTTAGGGTTACAGTACGGTTACGGTTAGGGTAAGGGTTAGTGTTAGGGTTAGAGTACGGTTAGGGTTAGGGTTAGGGTTAGGGTACTGGTTAGGGTTAGGTTTAGGTGAGGGTTAGGTTTAGGGTTCGGGTTAGGGTACGGGTTAGGGTTAGTTTTAGGTTCAGGATTAGCGTTAGGGATAGGGTTAGTATACGGGTTAGGGTTAGGGTTGGGGTTAGGGTACGAGTTAGATTGAGGGTTAGGGTACGGGTCATGTTGACGCTTAAGGTTAGGGTTAGGTTTAGGGTTATGATACGGTTTAGGGTTACAGTATGGTTAGGGTTCGGTTGAGGTTTAAGGTTAGGTTTAGAGTACGGTTAAGGTTAGGGTTAGGGTTAGAGTTCGGGTTAGGGTTAGTGTTAGGGTTAGGGTTAGGTTACGGGTTAGGGTTAGAGTTAGGGTTAGGTTTAGAGTACGGTGTAGGGTTAGTGTTAGGGTTAGGGTTAGGGTTAATGTACGGGTTAGGCTTAGGGTTAGGTTTAGGGTTAGTTTACGGGTTAGGGTTAGGTTTAGGGTATGGGATAGTGTTAGCGTACAGGTTAAGTTTAGGGTTAGGCTTAGGTTTAGGTTACGGGTTAGGGTTAGGTTTAGGTGTGGGTTAGGGTTAGGGTTAGTGTTAGGGTACGGGTTAGGGTTGGGGTTAGGGTACGGGTTAATTTTAGGGTTAGGGTACGGTAAGGTTTATGGTTAGGGTTAGTGTTAGTTTTAGGTTTATGGTGCGGGTTAGGGTCAGGGTTAGGGTTAGGGTTAGAGTACGAGTTAGTGTTAGGGTTAAGTTTAGGGTATGGGTTAGTGTTAGGGTTAGGGGTTAGGGTAAGTGTTAGGGTTAGGGTACGAGTTAGGGTTAGGATATGGGTTAGGGTGAGGGGTAGGGTATGGGTTAGTTTTAGGGTTAGGGTTAGGATTAGGGTTAGGGTTATGGTAAGTGTTAGTGTATAGGTTAGGGTTAGGGTTAGGTTACAGGTTAGGTTACGGGTTAGGGTTAGGGTTTGG
The DNA here is from genome assembly GCA_032313775.1 of Urocyon cinereoargenteus. Taxonomy (NCBI): domain Eukaryota; kingdom Metazoa; phylum Chordata; class Mammalia; order Carnivora; family Canidae; genus Urocyon; species Urocyon cinereoargenteus. The sequence continues at coordinate 72,487,920 of JAVLSZ010000011.1, read as the reverse complement.
GTTAGAGTTATAGTACGGGGTAGGGTTATTGTTAGGGTTAGAGTTAGGGTTAGGGTTAGGGTACGGGTACGGGTTAGGTTAGGGTTAGTGTACGGGATAGGGTTAGGATTATGGTTAGTGTTAGTGTTCGGGTTAGGGTTAGAGTACGGTTTAGGTTTAGGTTAGGTTTAGTGTTAGGGTACGGGTTAGAGTTAGTGTACGTGTTAGGTCTAAGGTTAGGGACAGGTTAGCATTAGGGTTAGGGTACGGGATAGGTTTAGGTTACGGGTTAGGTCTAGGGTTAGGGTTTGGTTTAGGGTGTGGGTTAGGGTTAGGCATCGAGTTAGGTTTAGGTTACGGGTTAGGGTTAGGGTACGGGTTAGGGTTAGTGTTAGGTTTATGGTACGGGTTAGGTTTAGGGTTAGGGTTAGTGTTAGGGTACAGGTTAGGGTTAGGGTACGGGTTAGGTCTAGGATTAAGGTTAGGTGCAGATGCGGGTTAGGGTCAGGGTTAGGGTACGGGATTAGGTTTAGGTTTAGAGTCAGGGTAAGTGTTAGGTTTAGGGTTAGGGTTAGGGTACGGGTTCGGGTTACGGTACGAGTTAGGGTTAGGGATAGGGTTAGGTTTAGGGTTAGGGTTATAGTAGGGGGTTAGGATTAGTGTTAGGGTTAGTTTTAGAGTTAGAGTATGGGTTAGGATTAGTGTTAGGATTATGGTTAGTTTTAGTGTTAGGGTTAGGGTTAGAGTACGGGTTAGGGTTAGCTTTAGGGTTAGTGTTAAGTTAGAGTATGGGTTAGGGTTAGTGTTAGGGTTAGGGTTAGGGTTAGGGTTAGGGTTACGGTATGGGTTAGGGTTAAGGTTACGGTACAGGATAGGTTTAGTGTACGTGTTAGGCCTACGGTTAGGGTTACTTTTAGTATGCGGGTTAGGGTAGGGTACGTGTTAGGTTTAGGGTTTGGGTTCTGGTTAGGGTTACGTATAGGGTTAGGGTACTGGTTAGGTTTAGGGTTAGGGTAAGGGTTAGTGTTAGGGTATGGGTTAGGGTTAAAGTACGGGTTAGGGTTAAGTTTAGGGTTAGGGTTTGGGTTAGAGTATGGGTTAGGGTTAGTGTTAGGGTTTGGGTTAGGGTTAGTGTACGGATAGGGTTAGGGTTAGGGTTAGGTTTAGGGTACAGTTTAGGGTTAGGTTTAGGGTACGGGATAGGGTTAGTGTACGGAATAAGTTTAGGGTTAGGTTTAGGTTAGGTTACGGGTTAGGGTTAGGGTACGGGTTAGGGTTAGGTTTAGGTGCGGGTTAGGTTTAGGGTACGAGTTAGGGTTAGGTTTAGTGTCAGGGTTAGGATTAGGGATAGGGTTATGGTATGGGTTAGGGTTAGGTTTGGGGTTATGTTACGGGTTAGTTTTAGGGTTAGGGTACGGGTTAGGGTTACGGTTAATGTTAGGGTTAGTGTTAGGTTATGGGTTAGGGTACGGGTAAGGGTTATGGTTAGGGTTACGGTTAGGTTTAGGTTTAGGATGCGGGTTAGGCTAGGGTTAGGGTTAGCGCTAGGGTATGGGTTAGGGTTACTCTTAGGGTTTGGGTAAGGGTTAGTGTTAGGGTTAGGGTACGGGATAGGGTTGGGTACGGGTTAGGACAAGGGTTAGGGTTAGGTTTAGGGTTCCGGATATGGTTAGGGTTAGGTTTAGGGTTAGGGTTATGGTATGGGTTATGTTTACGGTACGGATTAGGGTTTGGTTTAGGGTCAGGGTTAGGGTTAGGGTTAGGGTACGGGTACGGGTTAGGGTTAGGGTTAGGTTTAGGTTAGGGTTAGGGTTAGGGGTAGAGTACGGTTAGGGTTAGGGTTAGGGTAGGTTTAGGGTTAGGCTTAGAGTCAAGGTTATGGTTAGTGTTAGGGTAATGGTTAGGGTTAGGGTTAGGGTACGGGTTAGGGTTAGGGTTTGGGTTAGGGTTAGAGTACGGGGTAGGGTTAGTGTTATGGTTAGAGTTAGGTTTAGGGTTAGGGTACAGGTTAGCATTAGAGTTAGGATTAGTGTTAGAGTACAGGGTAGGTTTAGTGTTAGTGTTAGGGTTAGGGTTAATGACCGGGTTAGGCTTAGGGTTAGGTTTAGGGTTAGGTTACGGGTTAGTGTTAGGTTTAGGGTACGGGATAGGGTTTGGGTTAGGTTCAGGTTTAGGGTAAGGTTATGGGTTAGGGATAGGGTTGGGGTTAGGGTATGAGTTAATTTTAGGTTTAGGGTACGGGTCAGGGTTACGGTTAAGTTTAGGGTTAGGGTTAGGGTATGGGTTAGGGTTAGGGTACGAGTAATGGTTATGGTTAGTGTTAGGGTTAGGTTTAGGTTTAGGTTGCGGGTTAGGGTTAGGGTTAGGGTTAGCTTTAGGGTTATCGCCACGGTATGGGTTAGGGTTACTGTTAGGGTTTGGGTACGGGTTAGGGTTAGGGTTAGTTTACGGGATAGGGTTGGGTACGGGTTAGGTCAAGGGTTAGGGTTAGGTTTAGGTACGGGTTAGGGTTAGGGTTAGGATTAGGGTTAGGTTTAGGGTATGGGTTAGGCTTAGGGTAGAGGTTAGGGTTAGGTTCAGTGTCAGGGTTAGGGTTAGGGTTAGGGTACGGGTTAGGGTTAGGTTTAGGGTCCGGTTAGGGTAAGGTTTAGGGTTAGGGAATGGGTTAGGTTTAGGGTACGGGTTAGGGTTAGGGTTAGGGTACGAATTAGGGTTAGGCTTAGGGTACGGTTTAGGGTTAGGGTTATCTTATGGGTTAGGGTTACAGTACGGGTTAGGGTTAAGGTGAGTGTTAGGGTTAGGGTTAGAGTACGGTTAGGGTAAGGGTTAGGGTTAGATTATGGGTTAGGGTTAGTGTTAGGGTTAGGGTTAGTGTTAGGGTTAGGGTACGGGTACGGGTACGGGATAGGTTTAGGGTTAGAGTACGGGGTAGGGTTAGTGTTAGGGTTAGGGTTAGGATTAGAGTACAGGTTAGGTTTAGGGTTAGGGTTAGGGTACGGGTTAGGGTTAGGGTTAGGGTACGTTTAGGGTTAGGGTTAGGGTTAGGGTTCGGGTTAGGGATAGTCTACGGGTTAGGGTTAGGGTTAGGGTTAGGTTTAGGGTTAGTGTTAGGGTTACGGTATGGGTTAGGGTTAAGGTTACGGTACGGGATAGGTTTAGTGTACGTGTTAGGTCTAGGGTTAGGGTTAGTTTTAGTGTGCAGCTTAGGGTTAGGGTTCGGGTACGTGTTAGGGTTACGGTTTGGGTACGGGTTAGGGTTACGTTTAGGGTTAGGGTACGGGCTAGGTTTAGGGTTAGGGTAAGGGTTAGTGTTAGGGTACGGGTTAGGGTTAGAGAACGGGTTAGGGTTAGGTTTAGGGTTAGGGTTACGGTTAGAGTATGGGTTAGGGTCAGTGTTAGGGTTTGGGTTAGGGTTAGTGTACGGATAGGGTTAGGGTTAGGGTTAGGGTTAGGGTTAGGGTTAGGGTACATGTTACGGTTAGGTTTAGGGTACGGGATAGGGTTAGTGTACAGGATAAGTTTAGGGTTAGGTTTAGGTTTAGGTTACGGGTTAGGGTTAGGGTACGGGTTAGGGTTAGGTTTAGGTGCGGGTTAGGGTTAGGGTACGAGTTAGGGTGAGGTTTCGGGTCAGGGTTAGGTTTAGGGATAGGGTTATGGTACGGGTTAGGGTTAGGTTTGTGGTTACGGTACGGGTTAGTTTTAGGGTTAGGATACGGGTTAGGGTTACAGTTAAGGTTAGGGTTAGTGTTAGGTTATGGGTTAGTGTTAGGTTACGCGTAAGGGTTATGGTTAGGGTTACGGTTAGGTTTAGGTTTAGGGTGCGGGTTAGGCTAGGGTTAGGGTTAGGGTTAGCGCTAGGCCATGGGTTAGGGTTACTCTTAGGATTTGGGTACGGGTTAGGGTTACGGTTAGGGTACGGGATAGGGTTGGGTACGGGTTAGGACAAATGTTAGGTTTAGGCTTAGGTACCGGATATGGTTAGGGTTAGGTTTAGGGTTAGGGTTAGGGTATGGGTTAGGTTTATGGTACGGGTTAGGGTTTGGTTTAGGGTCAGGGTTAGGGTTAGGGTTAGGGTACGTGTAAGGGTTAGGGTTAGGGTTAGGTTTAGGTGAGGGTTAGGGTGAGGGTTAGAGTACGGTTAGGGTTAGGGTTAGGGTTAGGTTTAGGGTTAGGCTTAGAGTCCAGGTTAGGGTTATTGTTAGGGTAATGGTTAGGGTTTGGGTTAGGGTTCGGGTTAGGGTTAGGGTTTGGGTTAGGTTTAGAGTACTGGGTAGGGTTAGTGTTAGGTTTAGAGTTAGGGTTAGGGTTAGGGTACGGGTTAGCGTTAGAGTTAGGATAAGTGTTAGAGTACGGGCTAGGGTTAGTGTTAATGTTAGGGTTAGGGTTAATGACCGGGTTAGGCTTAGGGTTAGGTTTAGGGTTAGGTTACGGGTTAGGGTTAGGTTTAGAGTACGGGGTAGGGTTTTGGTTAGGTTTAGGTTTAGGGTAAGGTTATGGGTTAGGGATAGGTTTGGGGTTAGGGTATGAGTTAATTTTAGGTTTAGGGTACGGGTCAGGGTTACGGTTAAGTTTAGGGTTAGGGTTAGGGTATGGGTTAGGGTTAGGGTACGGGTAATGGTTATGGTTAGTGTTAGGGTTAGGGTTAGGTTTAGGGTGCGGGTTAGGGTTAGGGTTAGGTTTAGGGTTAGCGCTACGGTATGGGTTAGGGTTACTGTTAGGGTTTGGGTACGGGTTAGGGTTAGGGTTAGTTTACGGGATAGGGTTGGGTACGGGTTAGGTCAAGGGTTAGGGTTAGGTTTAGGTACGGGTTAGGGTTAGGGTTAGGATTAGGGTTAGGGTTAGGCTTAGGGTACGGGTTAGTGTTAGGTTCAGGGTCAGGGTTAGGGTTAGGGTTAGGGTACTGTTTAGGGTTAGGTTTAGGGTACGGGTTAGGGTTAGGTTTAGGGTCAGGGTATGGGTTAGGTTTAGGGTACGGTTTAGGGTTAGGTTTAGGGTCAGGGTTAGGGTTAGGGTTAGGGTATGAATTAGGGTTAGGGTTAGGGTACGGGTTAGGTTTAGGGTTATGGTATGGGTTAGGGTTACAGTTCGGGTTAGGGTTAGGGTGAGGGTTAGGGTTAGGGTTAGAGTACGGTTAGGGTAAGGGTTAGGGTTAGAGTATGGGTTAGGGTTAGTGTTAGTGTTAGGGTTAGTGTTAGGTTTAGGGTACGTGTACGGGTACGGGTTTGGGTTATGGTTAGAGTATGGGGTAGGGTTAGTGTTAGGGTTAGGGTTAGGTTTAGAGTACGGGTTAGGGTTAGTGTTAGGATTAGGGTACGGGTTATGGTTAGGGTTAGGGTTAGTGTTAGAGTACGGGGTAGGGTTAGTGTTAGGGGTAGGATTAGGGTTAGAGTACGGGTTTGGGTTAGTGTTAGTGTACTGTTTAGGTTTACCATTTCGGTACGGGTTAGGGTATTTGTTAGGGTTAGGGTTAGGGTTAGGGTACGTTTTAGGGTTAGAGTTTGGGTACGGGTAAGGGTTACATTTAGGGTTATGGTACGGGTTAGGTTTAGGGTTATGGTAAGAGTTAGTGTTCGGGTACGGGATAGTGTTAGACTACGGTTTAGGGTTAGGTTTAGGGTTAGGGTGAGGGTTAGAGTATGGGTTAGGGTTAGTTGTAGGGTTAGGGATAGGGTTAGTTTACGGATAGGGTTAGGGTTAGGGTTAGGGTACGGGTTAGGGTTAGGTTTAGGGTACGGGATAGGGTGAGTGTACGGGTTAAGTTTAGGGTTACGGTTAGGTTATGGGTTAGAGTTTGGGTATGGGTTAGGTTTAGGTTTAGGTGCGGGTTAGGGTTAGGGTACGAGTTAGGGTTAGGTTTAGGGTCAGGGTTAGAGTTAGGGTACGTGTTAGGGTTAGGGTTTGGGTACGGGTTAGGGTTACGTTTAGGTTTAGGGTACGGGTTAGTTTTAGGGTTAGGGTAAGGGTTAGTGTTAGGGTACGGGATAGGGTTAGAGTATGGGTTAGGGTTAGGTTTAAGGTTAGGGTTAGGGTTAGAGTACGGGAAACGGGTAGTGTTAGTGTTATGGTTAGTGTTAGAGTTAGGGTTAGGGTTAGAGTACGGGAAGGGTTATGTTTAGGTTTAGGGTTAAGTTAGAGTACGGTGTAGGGTTAGTGTTAGGGTTAGGGTTAGGGTTAGGGTTAGGGTTTGGGTACGTTTAGGGTTAGGGTTAGGTTTAGGGTTCGGGTTAGGGTTAGTCTACGGGTTAGGGTTAGGGTTAGGGTTAAGTTTAGGGTTAGTGTTAGGGTTACGGTATTGGGTAGGGTTAAGGTTACGGTACGGGATAGGTTTAGTGTACGTGTTAGGTCTCGGGATAGTGTTAGTTTTATTGTGCCGCTTAGGGTTAGGGTTCAGGTACGTGTTAGGGTTACGGTTTGGGTACGGGTTAGGGTTACGTTTAGGGTTAGGGTAGGGGCTAGGTTTAGGGTTAAGGTAAGGGTTAGTGTTAGGGTACGGGTTAGGGTTAGAGTACAGGTTAAGTTTAGCTTTATGGTTAGGTTTAGGTTTAGAGTATGGGTTAAGGTTAGTGTTAGGGTTAGGGTTAGTGTTAGTGTATGGATAGGGTTAGGGTTAGGGTTAGGTTTAGGGTACAGTTTAGGGTTAGGTTTAGGGTACGGGATAGGGTAGTGTACGGGATAAGTTTAGGGTTAGGTTTAGGTTAGGTTACGGGTTAGTGTTAGGGTAAGGGTTAGGGTTAGGTTTAGAGTAGGGGATAGCGTTAGCGTACGGGTTAAGTTTAGGGTTAGGTTTAGGTTTAGGTTACGGGTTAGGGTTAGGGTACGGGTTAGGGTTAGGTTTAGGGTTAGGGTTAGGGTACGGGTTAGGGTTAGGTTTAGGTGAGGGTTAGGGTTAGGGTACGGGTTAGGGTTAGGTTTAGGTCAGGGTTAGCGTTAGGGATAGGGTTAGGGTACATGTTAGTGTTAGGGTTGGGGTTAGGGTATAGGTTAGTTTTAGGGTTAGGGTACGGGTCAGGGTTACGGTTAAGTTTAGGGTAAGTGTTAGGGATTTGGTACGGGTTAGGGTTAGAGTACGGGTTAGGGTTAGGTTGAGGGTTAGTGTTAAGGTTAGAGTACGGTTAGGGTTAGGGTTAGGGTTAGGGTAAGGGTTAGGGTTCTGGTTAGGGTTATGGTACGGGTTAGGGTTAGGGTTTGGGTTAGGGTTAGAGTACGGGGTAGGGTTAGTGTTAGGGTTAGAGTTAGGGTTAGGGTTTTGGTACGGGTTAGCGTTAGAGTTAGGGTTAGGGTTAGAGTACGGGGTAGGGTTAGTGTTAATGTTTGGGTTAGGGTTAATGTACGGGTTAGGCTTAGGGTTAGTTTTAGGGTTAGTTTATGGGTAAGGGTTAGGTTTAGGGTACAGGATAGGGTTAGCGTAGGGGTTAAGTTAGGGTTAGGGTTAGGTTTAGGTTACGGGTTAGGGTTAGGTTTAGGTGTGGTTTTGGGTTAGGGTTAGGTTTAGGGTAAGGGTTAGGGTACGGGTTAGGGATAGGGTTGGGCTTAAGGTAGGGGTTAATTTTAGGTTTAGGGTACGGGTCAGGGTTACGGTTAAGTTTAGGGTTAAGGTTAGGGTTTGGGTTAGGTTTAGGGTACGGTAATGGTTATGGTTAGTGTTAGGGTTAGGTTTAGTTTTAGGGTGCGGGTAGGGTGATGGTTAGGGTTAGGGTTAGCGCTACGGTATGGGTTTGGATTACTGTTAGGGTTTGGGTACAGGTTAGGGTTAGGTTCAGGTTACAGGATAGGATTGGGTACGGGTTAGGGCAAGGGTTAGGGTTAGGTTTAGGTATGGGTTAGGGTTAGGGTTAATATTAGGGTTAGGGTTAAGGTATGGGTTAGGCTTAGGGTGCAGGTTAGGATTAGGGTTAGTGTATGGGTTAGGGTTAGGTTTAGGGTTAGGGTTAGGGAACGGGTTAGGGTTAGGTTTAGGGTACAGGATAGGGTTAGCGTCCGGGTTAAGTTTAGGGTTAGGTTTAGGTTTAGGTTACGGGTTAGGGTTAGGGTACGTGTTAGGGTTAGGTTTAGGTGAGGGTTAGGGTTAGGGTTAGGGTTAGGGTTAGGTTTAGGTCAGGGTTAGCTTTAGGGATAGGGTTAGGGTACAGGTTAGTGTTAGTGTTGGGGTTAGGGTACGGGTTAGTTTTAGGGTTAGGGCACGGGTCAGGGTTATGGTTAAGTTTAGGGTAGGGGTTAGGGTAATGGTACAGGATAGGGTTAGCGTACGGGTTAAGTTTAGGGTTAGGTTTAGGTTTAGGTTACGGGATTGGGTTAGGGTACGGGTTATGGTTAGGATTAGGGTGTGGGTTAGGGTTAGGGTTAGGGTTAGTGTACGGGTTAGGGTTAGGTTTAGGGTCAGGGTTAGTGTTAGGGTTAGTGTTAGGGTATGGGTTAGGGTTAGGGTTGGGGTTAGGGTACCAGTTAGTTTTAGGGTTAGGTTACGGGTTAGGGTTACGGTTAAAGTTAGGGTTAGGGTTAAGGTGTGGGTTAGGGTTAGGGTACGGTTAAGGGTTAAGGTTAGTGTTAGGGTTAGGGATAAGTTTAGGGTGCGGTTTAGGGATAGGGTTAGGGTTATGGTTAGGGTTAGAGTATGGGTTTGGGTTAGTGTTAGGGTACGGGTAAGGTGTTCCATTTGGGTACGGCATAGTGTAAGGAATAGGGTTAGGGTTAGGGTTAGGGTTTAGAATTAGAGTTAGGGTTAGGCTATGGGATAGGGTTAGATTACTGGTTAAGGTTAGGTTATGGTTAGGGTTAGGTTTAGGGTTATAGTACGGGTTAGGGTTAGAGTTAGGTTTAGTTTTAGGGTTAGAGTACGGTTAGGGATAGTGTTAGGGTTAGGGTTAGTGTTAGGGTACGGGTTAGGGTTAGCGTAAGGGTTAGGGTTACGTTTAGGGTTAGGGTTAGTGTTAGAGTACGGGTTAGGGTTAGTGTTAGGGTTCGGGTTAGGTTTAGGGTTAGAGTACGGGTTAGGATTAGTGTTAGGTTTATGGTTAGGGTTAGTGTATGTGTTAGGGTCAGGGTTAGGGTTAGCTTTAGAGTACGGGGTAGTGTTAGTGTTAGGGTTGGGGTTAATGTACTGTTTAGGCTTAGGGTTAGGTTTAGGTTACGGGTTAGGGTTAGGGTTAGGATTAGTGTAAGGGTTAGGGATAGGTTTAGGGTCAGGGTTAGGGTTAGGGTTAGTGTTATGGTATGTGTTAGGGTTAGGGTTGGGGTTAGGGAACGGGTTAGTTTTAGGGTTAGGGTATGGGTTAGGTTTATGGTTAAGGTTAGGGTTAGGGTTATTGTATGTGTTAGGGTTAGGTTACGGTTAAGGGTTATGGTTTGTGTTAGGGTTAGGGTTAAGTTCAGGGTGCGTGTTAGGTTTACGGTTAGGGTTAGGGTTAGAGTATGGGTTTGGGTTAGTGTTCGGGTATGGTTTAGGTTTACCATTTGTGTACGGGTGAGGGTAAGGGTTAGGATTAGGGTTAGGGTTAGGTTTAGGGTACGGGTTAGTTTTAGGGTATAGGTTTGGGTTAGTGTTAGGATCAGGGTTAGGTTTAGGGTTAGTGTACGAATTAGGTTTAGGGTTAGGGTACGGGTTAGGTTTAGGGTTATGGTACGGTATAGGGTTACAGTACGGGTTAGGGTTATGGTGAGGGTTAGGGTTAGGGTTAGAGTATGGTTAGGGTTAGGGTTATAGTTAGGGTTAGGGTTAGTGTTAGGGTTAGGGTTAGGCTTAGGTTTAGGATTAGTTTTAGGGTTATATTACGGGTTAGGTTTAGAGTTAGGGTTAGGTTTATGGTTAGAGGACGGGTTAGGGTTAGTGTTAGGTTTAGGGTTAGGGTTAGGGATAGTGTACGGGTAGGGTTAGGGTTAGGGATAGGGTTAGGGTACGCGTTAGGGTTAGGTTTAGGGTACGGGATAGGGTTAGCGTGTGGGTTACGTTTAGGGTTAGGGTTAGGTTTAGGTTACGGGTTAGGGTTATGGTACGGGTTAGGGACAGGGTTAGGGTAAGGGTTAGGGTACGAGTTAGGGTTAGGTTATGGGTTAGGGTGAGGGGTAGGGTATGGTTTGGTTTAGGGTTAGGGTTAGGATTAGGTTTAGGGTGGTGGTACGTGTTAGCGTACAGGTTAGGGTTAAGGTTAGGTTACGGGTTAGGGTTAGTGTTAGGTTTATCGTACGGGTTAAGGTTAGGGTTAGTGTTAGGGTACGTGTTAGGGTTAGGGTACTGGTTAGGTCTAGGGTTAGGGTTAAGTTTAGATGCGGATTAGGTTCAGGGTTAGGGTATGGGATTAGGTTAGGATTAGGGTCAGGGTTAGGGTTAGGTTTAGGGTTAGGGTTAGGATTAGGGTACGGGTTCGGGTTACGGTACGAGTTAGGGTTATGGATAGGGTTAGGTTAGGGTTAGGGTTATAGTAGGGGTTTAGGGTTAGTGTCAGTGTTAGGTTTAGTGTTTGAGTATGGGTTAGGTTTAGTGTTAGGATTATGGTTAGTGTTAGGGTTAGGGTTAGGGTTAGAGTACGGGTTAGGGTTAGGTTTACAGTTAGGGTTAAGTTAGAGTACGGGTTAGGGTTAGTGTTAGGGTTAGGGTTAGGGTTAGGGTTAGGGTTAGGGTTACGGTACGGGTTAGGGTTAAGTTTACGGTACAGGATAGGTTTAGTGTACGTGTTAGGTCTAGGATTAGGGTTAGTTTTAGTGTGCGGGTTAGGGTTAGGGTACGTGTTAGGTTTAGTGTTTGGGTACGGGTTAGTGTTACGTTTAGGGTTAGGGTACGGGTTAGGTATAGTGTTAGGGTTAGGGTTAGTGTTAGGGTACGGGTTAGGGTTAGAGTACGGGTTAGGGTTACGTTTAGGGTTAGGGTTAGGGTTAGAGTACAAGTTAGGGTTAGTGTTAAGGTTAGGGTAGGGTTAGGGTTAGAGTATGGGATAGGTTTAGTGTTAGGGTTAGGGTTAAGTTTAGTGTACGGATAGGGTTAGGGTTAGGGTTAGGTTTAGTGTACAGGTTAGGGTTAGGTTTCGGGTACGGGATAGGTTTAGTGTACGGGATAAGGTAAGGGTTAGGTTTAGGTTTAGGTTACAGGTTAGGGTACGGGTTAGGGTACGGTTTAGGTGCAGGTTAGGGTTAGGGTATGGGTTAGGGTTAGGGTACGGGTAAGGGTTATGGTTAGGGTTAGGGTTAGGTTTAGGTTTAGGGTGCAGGTTAGGCTTAGGGTTAGGTTTACGGTTAGCGCTAGGGTATGGGTTAGGGTTACTCTTAGTGTTTGGGTACGTGTTAGGGTTATGGTCAGGGTTGGGGTTAGCATTAGGGTACAAGTTAGTGTTAGGGTTAGGTTTAGGGTAAGCGTTAGTTTTAAGGTACTAGTTAGGGTTAGGGGTAAGGTACGGTTAAGGGTTACAGTTAGGGTTAGTGTTAGGGTTAAGTTTAGGGTGCGGTTTAGGGTTAGGGTTAGGGTTAGAGTGAGGGTTAGAGTACGGGTTTGGGTTAGTGTTAGGGTACGGGTTAGGTTTACCGTTTGGGTACGGTTTAGGGTAAGGTTTAGGGTTAGGGAGAGGTTTAGGGGTGAGGGTTAGAATTAGGGTTATGTTACGGGTTAGGATTACAGTACGGGTTAGTGTTAGGGTGAGGGTTAGAGTTAGGGTTAGAGTACGGTTAGGGTTAGCGTTAGGGTTAGGGTAAGGTTTAGGGTTCGGGTTAGGGTTATGGTACGGGTTAGGGTTTGGGTTAGGGTTAGAGTACGGGGTAGGGTTAGTGTTAGGGTTAGGGTTAGGGTTAGGGTTTTGGTACGGGTTAGGGTTAGAGTTAGGGTTAGGGTTAGAGTACGGGGTAGGGTTAGTGTTACGGGTACGGTATGGTAATGTACGGGTTAGGGTTAGGTTCAGTTTTAGGGTTAGGTTACGGGTTAGGGTTAGGTTTAGGGTACAGGATAGGGTTTGCGTAGGGGTTAAGTTAGGGTTAGGGTTAGGTTTAAGTTACGGGTTAGGGTTCGGTTTAGGTGTGGTTTTGGGTTAGGGTTAGGTTTAGGGTAAGGGTTAGGTTACGGGTTAGGGATAGGGTTGGGGTTAGGGTACGGGTTAATTTTATGTTTAGGGTACGGGTCAGGGTTACGGTTAAGTTTAGGGTTAGGGTTAGGGTTTGGGTTAGGTTTAGGGTACAGTAATGGTTATGGTTAGTGTTAGGGTTAAGTTTAGTTTTAGGGTGCGGGTAGGGTGAGGGTTAGGGTTAGGGTTAGCGCTATGGCATGGGTTAGGATTACTGTTAGGGTTTGGGTACAGGTTAGGGTTAGGATTAGTTTACAGGATAGGGTTGGGTACGGGTTAGGTCAGAGGTTAGGGTTATGTTTAGGTACGGGTTAGGGTTAGGGTTAGTATTACGGTTAGGGTTAGGGTATGTGTTAGGCTTAGGGTACGGGTTAGGATTAGGGTTAGTGTACGGGTTAGGGTTATGTTTAGGGTCCAGGTTAGGATTAGGTTTAGGGTTAGGGTATGGATTAGGTTTAGGTTACGGTTTAGGGTTAGGGTTAGGGTCAGAATTAGGGTTAGTGTACGAATTAGGGTTAGGGTTATGGTACAGGTTTGGGTTACAGTACGGGTTAGGGTTAGGGTGAGCGTTAGGGTAGGGTTAGGTTTAGGGTTAGAGTACGGGTTAGGGTTAGTGTTAGGGTTAGGGTTAGGGTTAGGGTTAGGGTTAGCGTACGGGTTAGGGTTAGGGTTAGGGTTAGTGTTAGAGTACAGGGTAGGGTTAGTGTTAGGGTTAGGGTTAGGGTTAGAGAATGGGTTAGGGTTAGTGTTAGGCTTAGAGTTAGTGTTAGGGTTAGGGTTAGGGTTAGTGTTAGAGTACGGAGTAATGTTAGTGTTAGGGTTAGGTTTAGGGTTAGTGTACGGGTTTGGGTTAGTGTTAGGGTACGGGTTAGGTTTACCGTTTGGGTAGGGGTTAGGGTAAGTTTTAGGGTTAGTGTTAGCGTACGTGTTGTGGTTAGGGTTTGGGTACGGGTTAGGGTTACGTTTAGGGTTAGGGTACGGGTTAGGTTTAGGGTTAGGGTAAGTGTTAGTGTTAGGGTACAGGATAGGGTTAGAGTACGGTTTAGGGTTAGGTTTAGGGTTAAGGTTAGGGTTAGGGTTAGAGTACGGGTTAGGGTTAGTGTTAGTGTTATGGTTAGTGTTAGGGTTAGGGTTAGGGTTAGAGTACGGGAAGGGTTAGGTTTAGGGTTATGGTTAAGTTAGAGTACGGGTTAGGGTTAGTGTTAGGGTTAGGGTTAGGGTTAGGGTACGTTTAGGGTTAGGATTAGGGTTAGGGTTCGGGTTAGTGTTAGTCTACGGGTTAGGGTTAGGGTTAGGGTTATGGTTTGTGTTAGGGTTAGTGTTAGGGGTATGTTACTGGTTAGGGTTATGTTTACGGTACGCCATAGGTTTAGTGTACGTGTAAGATCTACGGTTAGTGTTAGTTTTAGTGTGCGGGTTAGGGTTAGGGTTAGGGCACGTGTTAGGGTTAGGGTTTGGGTACGGTTTAGGGTTACGTTTAGGATTAGGGTACGGGTTAGGTTTAGGGTTAGGGTGAGGGTTAGTGTTAGGGTACGGGTTAGGGTTAGAGTACGGTTTAGGGTTAGCTTTAGGGCTAGGTTTAGGTTTAGAGTTTTGGTTAAGGTTAGTGTTAGGGTTAGGGTTAGGTTTACTGTACGGATAGGGTAAGGGTTAGGGTTAGGTTTAGGGTACAGGTTAGGTTTAGGTTTAGGGTTAGGGTATGGGTTAGGTTGAGGATACGGGATAGGGTTAGGGTGACGGTTAGTGTTAGGGTTAGAGTACGGTTAGGGTAAGGTTTAGGGTTAGAGTACGGTATAGGGTTAGGGTTTGGGCTAGGTTTAGGGTACGGGGTAGGGATATTGTTAGGTTAGGTTTAGGGTTAGGGTTAGGGTACGGGTTAGGGTTAAGGGTTAGGGTTAGGGTTTGAGTACGGGTTAGGGTTAGTGTTAGTGTTAGGGTTAGGGTTAGGGTTAGAGTTAATGTACGGGTTAGGCTTAGGGTTAGGTTTAGGGTTAGGTTACGAGTTTGGGTTAGGTTTAGGGTACGGGATAGAGTTAGCGTAGGGGTAAAGTTTAGGGTTAGGGTTAGGCTTAGGTTACGGTTTAGGGTTAGGTTTAGGTGTGGGTTAGAGTTAGGGTTAGGGTTAGGGTACGGGTTAGGGATAGGGTTGGGGTTAGGGTACGGGTTAATTTTAGGTTTAGGGTACTGGTCAGGGTTACGGTTAAGTTTAGGGTTAGGGTTAGGGTATGGGTTAGCGTTACGGTATGGGTAATGGTTACGGTTAGTGTTAAGGTTAGGTTTAGGTTTAGGGTGCGGGTTAGGGTTAAGTTACGGGATAGGGTTGGGAACGGGTTAGGTCAAGGGTTAGGGTTAGGTTTAGGAATGGGTTAGGGTTAGGGTTAGGATTAGGGTTAGCGTTAGGGTTAGGATTAGGGTTAGGGTGCGGGTTAGGGTTAGGGTACAGGTTAGGGTTAGGTTTGGGGTTAGGGTATGGGTTAGGTTTTGGGTACGGGTTAGGGTTAGGGTTAGGGTCAGGTTTAGGGTTAGGGTTAGTGTACGAATTAGGGTTAGGGTTAGGGTACGGGTTAGGGTTAGGGTTAGAGTGCGGGTTAGGGTTAGGGTTAGTGTTAGAGTACGGGGTAGGGTTAGTGTTAGGGTTAGGATTAGGGTTAGGGTATGAGTTAGGCTTAGGGTACGTGTTAGTGTTAGGGTTAGGGTCAGGTTTAGGGTTAGGTTTAGGGTTAGGGTACGGGTTAGGGTGAGGTTTAGTGTACAGGTTAGGGTTAGGTTTAGGGTTAGGGTACAGGTTAGGTTTAGGGTACGGGTTAGGGTTAGCGTTAGGGTCAGGGTTAGCGTTAGGGTTAGGGTACGAATTAGGGTTAGGGTTAGGTTACGGGTTAGGGTTAGGGTTATGGTATGGGTTAGGGTTACAGTACGGGTTAGGGTTAGGATGAGGGTTAGGGTTAGGTTTAGAATACGGTTAGGGTTAGGGTTAGGTTTAGAGTATGGGTTAGGGTTAGTGTTAGGGTTAGGGTTAGGGTCAGGGTTAGAGTACGGGTTAGGGTTAGGGTTAGTGTTAGAGTACGGGGTAGGGTTAGTGTTAGGGTTAGGGTTAGGGTTAGAGTACGGGTTAGGGTTAGTGTTAGGGTTAGGGTTAGTTTTAGGGTACGTGTTAGGGTTAGGGTTAGGGTTAGAGTACCTCGTAGGGTTAGTTTTAGGGTAAGGGATAGGGTTAGAGTACGGGTTTGGGTTAGTGTTAGGGTACGGGTTAGTTTTACCATTTGGGTACGGGTAGGGAAAGTGTTAGGGTTAGGGTTAAGGTTAGGGTACGTGTTAGGGTTAGGGTTTGGGGAAGGGTTAGAGTTACGTTTAGGATTAGGGTACGGGATAGGTTTAGGGTTAGGTTTAGGTTTAGGGTACGGGTTAGGGTTAGGGTTAGGGTCAAGGTTAGGGTTAGGGTTAGTGTACGAGTTAGGGTTAGGGTAAGGTTATGGGTTAGGGTTAAGGTTATCGTACGGGTTAGGGTTACAGTACGGGTTATGGTTAGTGTGAAGGTTAGGGTTAGGGTTAGAGTACGGGTTAGGGTTCGTGTTAGGGTTAGGGTTTGTGTTAGGATTAGGGTTAGGGTTAGGGTATGGGTTAGGGTTAGGGTTGGGTTTAGGGTACGGGTTAGTTTTAGGGTTAGGTTACAGGTTAGGGTTATGGTTAAAGTTAGGATTAGGGTTAAGTTGTGGGTTAGGGTTAGGGTACGGTTAAGGGTTAAGGTTAGTGTTAGGGTTAGGGATAAATTTAGGGTGCGGTTTAGGGATAGGGTTAGGGTTATGGTTAGGGTTAGAGTATGGGTTTGGGTTAGTGTTAGGGTACGGGTTAGGTGTTCCGTTTGGGTACGGCATAGGGTAAGGAATAGGGTTAGGGTTAGGGTTAGGGTTTAGGATTAGAATTAGGGTTAGGCTACGGGATAGGGTTAGATTACGGGTTAAGGTTAGGTTATGGTTAGGGTTAGGTTTAGGGTTATAGTAAGGGTTAGGGTTAGAGTTAGGTTTAGGTTTAGGGTTAGAGTACGGTTAGGGATAGTGTTAGGGTTAGGGTTAGTGTTAGGGTACAGGTTAGGGTTAGCGTAAGGGTTAGGGTTACGTTTAGGGTTAGGGTTAGTGTTAGAGTACGGGTTAGGGTTAGTGTTAGGGTTCGGGTTAGGTTTAGGGTTAGAGTACGGATTAGGATTAGTGTTAGGTTTATGGTTAGGGTTAGTGTATGTGTTAGGGTCAGGGTTAGGGTTAGCTTTAGAGTACGGGGTAGTGTTAGTGTTAGGGTTGGGGTTAATGTACTGTTTAGGCTTAGGGTTAGGTTTAGGTTACGGGTTAGGGTTAGGGTTAGGATTAGTGTAAGGGTTAGGGTTAGGTTTAGGGTCAGGGTTAGGGTTAGGGTTAGTGTTATGGTATGTGTTAGGGTTAGGGTTGGGGTTAGGGAACGGGTTAGTTTTAGGGTTAGGGTATGGGTTAGGTTTATGGTTACGGTTAGGGTTAGGGTTATTGTATGTGTTAGGGTTAGGTTACGGTTAAGGGTTATGGTTTGTGTTAGGGTTAGGGTTAAGTTCAGGGTGCGTGTTAGGTTTACGGTTAGGGTTAGGGTTAGAGTATGGGTTTGGGTTAGTGTTACGGTACGGTTTAGGTTTACCATTTGTGTACGGGTGAGGGTAAGGGTTAGGGTTAGGGTTAGGTTTAGGGTACGGGTTATTTTTAGGGTATAGGTTTGGGTTAGTGTTAGGATCAGGGTTAGGTTTAGGGTTAGTGTACGAATTAGGTTTAGGGTTAGGGTACGGGTTAGGTTTAGGGTTATGGTACGGTATAGGGTTACAGTATGGGTTAGGGTTATGGTGAGGGTTAGGGTTAGGGTTAGAGTATGGTTAGGGTTAGGGTTAGGGTTATGGTTAGGGTTAGGGTTAGGGTTAGGCTTAGGGTTAAGATTAGTTTTAGGGTTATATTACGGGTTAGGTTTAAAGTTAGGGTTAGGTTTAGGGTTAGAGTACGGGTTAGGGTTCGTGTTAGGGTTAGGGTTTGTGTTAGGATTAGGGTTAGGGTTAGGTTTAGAGTACGGTGTAGGGTTTATTTTAGGGCTAGGTTTAGAGTTAATGTACGGGTTAGGCTTAGAGTTAGGTTTAGGTTTAGGATATGGGTTAGGGTTAGGTTTAGGGTACGGGATAAAGTTAGGGTTAGGGTTAGTGTATGGTTTAGGGTTAGGTTTAGGGTCAGGGTTAGTGTTAGGGTTAGTGTTAGGGTACGGGTTAGGGTTATGGTTGGGGTTAGGGTACGGGTTAGTTTTACGGTTAGGGTACGAGTTAGGGTTTGTTTTAGGGTGCGGGTTAGGGTTAGGTTTAGGGTTAGTGTAATGGTTATGGTTTGGTTTAGGGTCAGGGTTAGGGTTAGGGTTAGTGTTAGGGTACGGGTTAGGGTTAGGGTTGCGTTTAGGGTTCGGGTTGGTTTAAGGGTTAGGGTATGGGTTAGGGTTAGATTACGGTTAAGGGTTATGGTTTGTGTTAGGTTTAGGGTTAAGTTTAGTGTGCAGGTTAGGGTTAGGGTTAGGGTTAGAGTACGGGTTTGGGTTAGTGTTAGGGTACGGGTTAGGTTTACCGTTTGGGTACGGGTTAGGGTAAGGGTTAGAGTTAGTGTTAGGGTTAGGGCTTAGGGTTAGAGTTAGGGTTAGGCTATGGGTAGGGTGTGAGTAACGGTTAGGTTTAGGGTTCAGGTTAGGTTTAGTGTACGGGTTAGGGTTAGGGTTACGGTTAGGTTTAGGGTTAGTGTTTGGGTTATGGTACGTGTTAGGGTTAAGGTTATGATATGGGATATGGTTAGTGTACGTGTTAGGTCTAGGATTAGGTTTAGGTTTAGTGTGCGGTTTAGGGTTAAGGTTAGGGTTACGGTTAGGGTACGTGTTAGGGTTAGGTGTTGGGTACGGGTTAGGGTTAGAGTACGGGTTAGGGTTAGGTTTAGGTTTAGGGTTAGGGTTAGAGTACGGGTTACGGTTAGTGTTAGGGTTAGGAATAGGGTTAGGTTTAGTGTACGGATAGGGTTAGGGTTAGGGTTAGGGTTAGGGTAGGGGTTAGGGTTAGGTTTCGGTGTGGGTTAGGGTTAGGGTACGGGTTCGGGTTAGGTTTAGGGTCAGGGATAGGGTTAGGGTTAGGGTTATGGTACGGGTAAGGGTACGGGTTAGGGTTATGGTTAGGGTCAGGGTTAGGTTTAGGTTTTGGGTGCGGGGAGGGTTAGTGCTAGGGTATGGGTTAGGGTTAACTGTTAGGGTTTGGGTACGGGTTAGGGTTAGGGATAGGGTACGGGATAGGGTTGGGTACGGGTTAGGTCAAGGGTTAGTTTTAGGTTTAGGGTACGGGTTAGGGTTAGGGTTAGAGTATGGGTTTGGTTTAGTGTTAGGGTACTGGTTATGTTTACCTTTTGGGTACGGGTTAGGGTAAGGGTTAGGGTTAGTTTTAGGGTTAGGGGTTAGGGTAAGAGTTAGGGTTAGGCTACGGGTAGGGTTAGCGTACGGGTTAGGGTTAGGGTTCGGGTTAGGGTTAGTGTACGGGTTAAGGTTAGGGTTAGGGTTAGGGTTAGGTTTAGGTGCAGATTAGGGTTAGGGTACGGGTTAGGGTTAGGTTTAGGGTCAGGTTTAGGGTTAATGATAGGGTTATGGTACGGGTTAGGGTTAGGGTTAGGTTTAGCGTTAGGTTTAGTTTTAGAGTACAGGTTAGGGTTAGTGTTAGTGTTAGGGTTAGGGTTATTGTACGGATAGTGTTATGGTTAGGGTTAGGGTTAGTGTATAGTTTAGGGTTAGGTTTAGGGTACGGGATAGGTTTAGTGTTCAGGTTAAGTTTAGGGTTAGGGTTAGGTTTAGGTTATGGGTAAGAGTTAGGTTACGGGTTAGGGTTAGGTTTAGGTGCGGGTGAGGGTTAGGGTTGGGGTTAGAGTACGGGTTAGTTTTAGGGTTAGGGTACGGGTTAGGGTTACGGTTCAGATTGGGGTTAGTGTTAGGTTATGCTTAGGGTCAGGGTACGGGTAAGGGTTATGGTTAGGGTTAGCGTTAGGTTTAGGTTTAGGGTGCGGGTTAGGATTAGGTTTAGGGTTAGGCTTAGCGCTAGGGAATGGGTTAGGGTTACTGTTAGGTTTGGGTACGGGTTAGGGTTAGGGTTAGGTTTAGGGTACAAGATAGGGTTGGGTACGGGTTAGGTCAAGGGTTAGGATTAGGTTTAGGGTAAGAGTTAAGGTTAGCGTTAGGTTTAGGATTAGGGTTAGGGTATGGGTTTGGTTTAGGGTACGGGTTAGGGTTAGGGTCAGGGTTAGGGTTAGGGTTAGGGTATGAGTTAGGGTTAGGGTTAGGTTTAGGGTTAGGGTACGGGTTAGGTTTAGGGTACGGATTAGGTTTAGGGTCAGGGTTAGTGTTAGGCTATGTGTTAGGGTTAGGGTTAGGGTACGGGTTAGATTTAGGGTCATGTTACATGTTAGGGTTACAGTACGGGTTAGGGTTAGGGTGAGGTTTAGGGTAAGCGTTAGAGTACAGTTAGGGTAAGGGTTAGGGTTAGGGTTAGAGTAAGGGTTAGGGTTAGTGTTAGGGTTAGGGAAAGGTTTAGGGATAGGGTTAGGGTTAGGGTTAGGTTTAGATTTCAGGGTAGGGTTAGTGTTAGGGTTAGGGTTAGGGTTAATGTACGAGTTAGGCTTAGGGTTAGGTTTAGGGTTAGGTTACGGGTTAGGGTTAGGTTTAGGGTATGGGATAGTGTTAGCGTACGGGATAAGTTTAGGTTTAGGGTTAGGATTAGGTTACGGGATTGGGTTAGGGTACGGGTTATGGTTAGGATTAGGGTGCGGGTTAGGGTTAGGGTTAGGGTTAGTGTACGGGTTAGGGTTAGGTTTAGGGTCCGGGTTAGTGTTAGGGTTAGTGTTAGGGTATGGGTTAGGGTTAGGGTTGGGGTTAGGGTACGGGTTAGTTTTAGGGTTAGGTTACGGGTTAGGGTTACGGTTAAAGTTAGGGTTAGGTTTAAGGTGTGGGTTAGGGTTAGGGTACGGTTAAGGGTTAAGGTTAGTGTTAGGGTTAGGGATAAGTTTAGGGTGCGGTTTAGGGATAGGGTTAGGGTTATGGTTAGGGTTAGAGTATGGGTTTGGGTTAGTGTTAGGGTACGGGTTAGGTGTTCCGTTTGGGTACGGCATAGGGTAAGGAATAGGGTTAGGGTTAGGGTTAGGGTTTAGGATTAGAGTTAGGGTTAGGCTACGGGATAGGGTTAGATTACGGGTTAAGGTTAGGTTATGGTTAGGGTTAGGTTTAGGGTTATAGTACGGGTTAGGGTTAGAGTTAGGTTTAGGTTTAGGGTTAGAGTACGGTTAGGGATAGTGTTAGGTTTAGGGTTAGTGTTAGGGTACAGGTTGGGGTTAGCATAAGGGTTAGGGTTACGTTTAGGGTTAGGGTTAGTGTTAGAGTACGGGTTAGGGTTAGTGTTAGGGTTCGGGTTAGGTTTAGGGTTAGAGTACGGGGTAGGATTAGTGTTAGGGTTATGGTTAGGGTTAGTGTATGTGTTAGGGTCAGGGTTAGGGTTAGCTTTAGAGTACGGGGTAGTGTTAGTGTTAGGGTTAGGGTTGGGGTTAATGTACTGTTTAGGCTTAGGGTTAGGTTTAGGTTACGGGTTAGGGTTAGGGTTAGGATTAGTGTAAGGGTTAGGGTTAGGTTTAGGGTCAGGGTTAGTGTTATGGTATGTGTTAGGGTTAGGGTTGGGGTTAGGGAACGGGTTAGTTTTAGGGTTAGGGTATGGGTTAGGTTTATGGTTAAGGTTAGGGTTAGGGTTATTGTATGTGTTAGGGTTAGGTTACGGTTAAGGGTTATGGTTTGTGTTAGGGTTAGGGTTAAGTTCAGGGTGCGTGTTAGGTTTACGGTTAGGGTTAGGGTTAGAGTATGGGTTTGGGTTAGTGTTACGGTACGGTTTAGGTTTACCATTTGTGTACGGGTGAGGGTAAGGGTTAGGGTTAGGGTTAGGTTTAGGGTACGGGTTAGTTTTAGGGTATAGGTTTGGGTTAGTGTTAGGATCAGGGTTAGGTTTAGGATTAGTGTACGAATTAGGTTTAGGGTTAGGGTACGGGTTAGGTTTAGGGTTATGGTACGGTATAGGGTTACAGTACGGGTTAGGGTTATGGTGAGGGTTAGGGTTAGGGTTAGAGTATGGTTAGGGTTAGGGTTATGGTTAGGGTTAGGGTTAGGGTTAGTGTTAGGGTTAGGGTTAGGCTTAGGGTTAGGATTAGTTTTAGGGTTAGATTACGGGTTAGGTTTAGAGTTAGGGTTAGGTTTAGGGTTAAAGTACGGGTTAGGGTTAGTGTTAGGTTTAGGGTTAGGGTTAGGGATAGTGTACGGGTAGGGTTAGGGTTAGGGTTAGGGTTAGGGTACGCGTTAGGGTTAGGTTTAGGGTACCGGATAGGGTTAGCGTGTGGGTTAAGTTTAGGGTTAGGGTTAGGTTTAGGTTACGGGTTAGGGTTATGGTACAGTTTAGGGACAGGGTTAGGGTTAGGGTTAGGGTACGAGTTAGGGTTAGGTTATGGGTTAGGTTGAGGGGTAGGGTATGGTTTAGGTTTAGGGTTAGGGTTAGGATTAGGTTTAGGTTTATGGTACGTGTTTGCGTACAGGTTAGGGTTAGGGTTAGGTTACGGGTTAGGGTTAGTGTTAGGTTTATCGTACGGGTTAAGGTTAGGGTTAGTGTTAGGGTACGTGTTAGGGTTAGGGTACTGGTTAGGTCTAGGGTTAGGGTTAAGTTTAGATGCGGATTAGGTTCAGGGTTAGGGTATGGGATTAGGTTTAGGATTAGGGTCAGGGTTAGGGTTAGGTTTAGGGTTAGGGTTAGGATTAGGGTACGGGTTCGGGTTATGGTACGAGTTAGGGTTATGGATAGGGTTAGGTTAGGGTTAGGGTTATAGTAGGGGTTTAGGGTTAGTGTCAGTGTTAGGTTTAGTGTTTGAGTATGGGTTAGGTTTAGTGTTAGGATTATGGTTAGTGTTAGGATTAGGGTTAGGGTTAGAGTACGGGTTAGGGTTAGGTTTACGGTTAGGGTTAAGTTATAGTACGGGTTAGGGTTAGTGTTAGGGTTAGGGTTAGGGTTAGGGTTAGGGTTAGGGTTACGGTACGGGTTAGGGTTAAGTTTACGGTACAGGATAGGTTTAGTGTACATGTTAGGTCTAGGATTAGGGTTAGTTTTAGTGTGCGGGTTAGGGTTAGGGTACGTGTTAGGTTTAGTGTTTGGGTACGGGTTAGTGTTACGTTTAGGGTTAGGGTACGGGTTAGGTATAGTGTTAGGGTTAGGGTTAGTGTTAGGGTACGGGTTAGGGTTAGAGTACGGGTTAGGGTTGCGTTTAGGGTTAGGGTTAGGGTTAGAGTACAAGTTAGGGTTAGTGTTAAGGTTAGGGTAGGGTTAGGGTTAGAGTATTGGATAGGTTTAGTGTTAGGGTTAGGGTTAAGTTTAGTGTACGGATAGGGTTAGGGTTAGGGTTAGGTTTAGTGTACAGGTTAGGGTTAGGTTTCGGGTACGGGATAGGTTTAGTGTACGGGATAAGGTAAGGGTTAGGTTTAGGTTTAGGTTACGGGTTAGGGTACGGGTTAGGGTACGGTTTAGGTGCAGGTTAGGGTTAGGGTATGGGTTAGGGTTAGGGTCAGGGTTAGGGTTAGTGTTAGGTTACGATTTAGGGTTAGGGTTAGGTTTAGGTTATGGGTTAGGGTTACAGTTAGGGTTAGGGTTAGGTTTAGAGTACGGGGTAGGGTTAGTGTTAGGTTTACGGTTAGGTTTAGGGGTAGGGTATGGGGTAGCGTTACTGTATGGTTTAGTGTTAGGGTTAGGGCTAGGGTAGGGTTTGGGTTATAATACGGGTTAGGGTTAGAATTAGGGTTAGGTTTAGGTTTAGAGTACGGGTTAGGGTTAGTGTTAGGGTTAGGGTTAGTGTTAGGGTATGGGTTAGGGTTAGAGTACGGGTTAGGGTTAGGTTTAGGGTTAGGGTTATGGTTAGAGTACGGGTTAGCATTAGTGTTAGTGTTAGGGTTAGGGTTAGGGTTAGTGTACAGATAGGGTTAGGGTTAGGGTTAGGGTTAGGGTTAGGGTTAGGGTACGGGTTAGGGTTTGGAATAGGGTTTGCGTACGGGTTAAGTTTAGGCTTAGGGTTAGGTTTAGGTTACGGGTTAGGGTTAGGGTATGGGTTAGGGTTAGGTTTAGGTGCGGGTTAGGTTTAGGATTAGGGTTAGGGTACGGGTTAGTTTTAGGGTTAGTGTACAGGTCAGGTTTACGGTTAAAGTTAGGGTTAGGTTTAGGGTATGGGTTAGGTTTAGGGTATGGGTAAGCATTAAGGTTAGGGTTAGGGTTAGGTTTAGGTTTAGGGAGCGGGTTAGGTTTAGGGTCAGGGTTAGGGTTAGCATTGGGTATGGGTTAGGGTTACTGTTAGGGTTTGGGTACGGGTTAGGGTTAGGTTTAGGTTACAGGATAGGTTTGGGTTCGGGTTAGGTCAAGGTTTAGGGTAGGTTTAGGGTACGGTTTAGGGTTACGGTTAGATTTAGGGTAAGGATTATGGTATGGGTTAGGTTTAGGGTACAGGCCATGGTTAGGGTTAGGGTCAGAGTTAGGGTACGAGTTAGGTTTAGGGTTAGGTTTAGGGTACGGGTTAGGGCTAGGGTTAGGTTACAGGTTAGGTTTAAGGTACGGCTTAGGATTAGGTTTAGGGTCAGGGTTAGGTTTAGGGTTAGGGTACGAGTTAGGGTTAGGGTTAGGCTACGGTTTAGGGTTAGGTTTAGGGTCATGGTTAGCATTAGGGATAGGTTTAGGGTAAGGGTTAGGGTTAGGGTTCGGGTTAGGGTCCGTGTCAGATTTAGGTTTAGGGTACGGGTCAGGGTTACGCTTAAGTTTAGGGTTCGGTTTAGGGTTATGGTATGGGTTAGTGTTTCAGTACGGGTTAGTGTTAGGGTGAGGGTTAGGGTTAGGGTTAGAGTACGGTTAGGGTTAGGGTTAGGGTTAGGGTTAGAGTACGGTTTAGGTTTAGAGTTAGGGTTAGGGTTAGGGTTAGGGTACGGGTTAGGGTTAGATTTAGGGTTAGGTTTGGGGTTAGGGTATGGGTTAATTTTAGGGTTAGGGTACGGGTCAGTGTTACGGTTAAGTTTAGGGTTAGGTTTAGGGTATGGGTTAGGGTTTGGGTACGGGTAAGGGTTATGGTTAGGGTTAGGATTAGGTTTAGGTTTAGGGTGCGGGTTAGTGTTACGGTTAGGGTTAGGGTTAGGGTTAGCGCTAGGGTATGGGTTAGGTTTACTCTTAGGGTTTGGGGACCGGTTAGGGTTAGGGTTAAGGTACGGGATAGGGTTGGGTACGGGTTAGGGCAAGTGTTAGGGTTAGGTTTAGGGTACGGAATAGGGTTAGGGTTAAGTTTAGGGTTAGGGTTAGGGTATGGGTTAGGTTTAGGGTACGGGTTAGGGTTAGGGTCAGGGTTAGGGGTAGTGTTAGGTTACAATTTAGGGTTAGGGTTAGGTTTAGGGTATGGGTTAGGGTTACGGTTAGGGTTAGGGTTAGGTTTAGAGTACGGGGTAGGGTTAGTGTTAGGTTTAGGGTTAGGGTACGCTTTAGGGTTAGAGTTAGGGTTAGAGTTAGTGTTTGAGTACGGATAGGGTTAGGGTTAGGTTTAGGGTTAGGGTACGGTTTAGGATTAGGGTACGGGTTAGGGTTAGGTAGGTCAGTGTTAGGGTTAGAGTACGAGTTAGGGTTAGGGTTAGGGTACCATTAAGGGTTAGGGTTAGGGTTAGGGTTAAGTTTAGGGTGCCGTTTAGGGTTAGGGTTAGGGTTAGTGTTAGGCTTATGGTTAGAGTACAGGTTTGGGTTAGTGTTAGGGTACGGGTTAGGTTTACCATTTGGGTACGGGTTAGGATAAGGGTTAGGGTTAGGGTTATGGGTTAGGGTTAGAGTCGGGTGAGGGTTAGGGTTTGTGTTAGGGTTGGCGTACGGGTTAGGGTTAGGTTTAGGGTACAGGATAGGGTTAGCGTACGGGTTAAGTTTAGGGTTAGGGTTAGGTTTAGGTGACGGGTTAGGTTTAGGGTACGGAATAGGGTTAGGGTTATTTTACGGGTTAGGGTTACAGTACGGTTAGGGTTAGGGTGAGGGTTAGTGTTAGGGTTAGAGTACGGTTAGTGTTAGGGTTAGGGTTGAGGTTAGGGTTAGAGTACGGGTTAGGGTTAGGTATAGTGTTAGGGTTAGAGTAGGGGGTAGGGTTAGTGTTAGGGTTAGGGATAGGGTTAAAGTTAGGTTACGGGTTAGGGTTAGAGTTAGGTTTAGGGTTAGAGTGCGTGGTAGGGTTAGTGTTAGTGTTAGGGTTAGGGTTAATGTACGTGTTAGGCTTAGGGTTAGGATTAGGGTTAGGATACAGGTTAGGGTTAGGTTTAGGGTACAGGATAGGGTTTGCGTAAGGTTTAAGTTTAGGGTTAGGGTTAGGCTTAGGTTACGGGTTAGGTTTAGGGTATGGGTTAGGGTTAGGTTTAGGGTGCGGGTTACGGTTAGGGTTAATGTAAGGGTTAGGGTTAGGTTTAGGGTCAGGGTTAGGGTTATGGTTAGTGTTAGGGTACGGGTTAGGGTTAGGGTTGCGGTTAGTGTATGAGTTAGTTTTAGGGTTAGGGTACAGGTTAGCGTTACGGTTAAGGTTAGGTTAGGGTTAGGGTATGGGTTAGGGTTAGGTTACGGTTAAGGGTTATGGTTTGGGTTAGGATTAGGGTTAAGTTTAGGGTGTGGGTTAGGGTTAGGGTTAGCGTTAGGGTTAGAGTACGGTTTGGGTTATTGTTTGGGTACGGGTTAGGTTTACCATTTGGGTACGGGTTAGGGTAAGTGTTAGGGTTAGGGTTAGGTTTAGGGGTTAGGGTTAGCGTTAGGGTTAGGTACGGGGAGGGTTAGGGTACGGGTTAGGGTTAGGGTTAGGTTAGGGTTAGGGTTAGTGCTAGGGTTACTGTACAGGTTAGGTGTAAGATCCCTGTACGGGATAGGTTTAGTGTACGTGTTATGTCTAGGGTGAGGGTTAGGTTTAGTGTGCGAGTGAGGGTTAAGGTTAGGGATAGGGTTAGGGTTAGTGTACGTGTTAAGTTTAGTGTTTGGGTACCGGTTAGGTTTACGTTTAGGGTTAGGGTACGGGTTAGGTTTACGGTTAGGGTAAGGGTTAGTGTTAGGGTGCAGGTTAGGGTTAGAGTACGGGTTAGGGTTAAGTTTAGGTTTAGGGTTAGGGTTAGAGTACGGGTTAGGGTTAGTGTTAGTGTTAGGGTTAGGGTTAGTGTACGGATAGCTTTAGGGTTAGGGTTAGGGTACATGTTAGGGTTAGGTTTTGGGTACGGGATAGGGTTAGTGTACGGGTTAAGTTTAGGGTTAGGGTTAGGTTTAGGTTACGGGTTAGGGTTAGGGTACAGGTTAGGGTTAGGTTTAGTTGCGGGTTAGGTTTAGGGTACGGTTTAGGGTTAGGTTTAGGGTCAGGGTTAGGGTTAGGGATAGGGTTATGGTATGGGTTAGGGTTAGGGTTGGTGTTAGGGTACTGGATAGTTTTAGGGTTAGGGTACGGGTTAGGGTTACTGTTAATGTTAGGGTTAGTGTTAGGGTATGGGTTAGGGTTCGGGGACGGGTAAGGGTTATGGTTAGGGTTAGGGTTAGGTTTAGGTTTAGTGTGCGGGTTAGGCTTAGGGTTAGGGCTGGGTTAGCGCTAGGGTATGGGTTAGTGTTTTAGTACGGGTTAGGGTTAGGTTTAGGGTACGGTATAGGGTTGGTACGGGTTAGGTCAAGGGTTAGGGTGAGGTTTAGTGTATGGGTTAGGGTTAGGGTTAGGTTTAGGGTTAGGGTTAGTGTTAGGGTATGGTTTAGATTTAGGGTACGGGTTAGTTTTAGGTTTAGGGTCAGGGTTAGGCTTAGGGTTAGGGCGCGAGTTAGGGTTAGGTTTAGGTTTAGGGTACGGGTTATGGTTAGGGTTAGGGTTAGGGTGTGGGTTAGGTTTAGGTTACGAGTTAGGGTTAGTGTTAGGGTCAGGGTTAGGTTAGGGTACGAGTTAGGGTTAGGGTTAGGGTACGTGTTAGGGTTAGGGTTATGTTACGGGTTAGGTTTACAGTACGGTTTAGGGTTAGGGTGAGGGTTAGGGTTAGGGTTAGAGTACGTTTAAGGTTAGGGTTAGGGTTAGGGTACGAGTTAGGGTTAGTGTTAGGGTTAGGGAAATGGTTAGGGTTAGGGTTAGGGTACGGTTTAGGGTTAGGGTTAGGGTTAGAGTACGGGGTAGGGTTAGGGTTAGGTTTAATGTACGGGTTAGGCGTAGGGTTAGGTTTAGGGTTAGTTTACGGATTAGGGTTAGGTTAGGCCACGGGATAGGGTTAGCGTACGGGTTAAGTTTAGGGTTAGGGTTAGGTTTAGGTTACGGGTTAGGGTTAGGGTACGGGTTAGGGTTAGGGTTAGGGTTAGGGTATGAGTTAGGGTTAGGGTTGGGGTTAGGGTATAGGTTAGTTTTAGGGTTAGGTTACGGGTTAGGGTTACGTTTAAGATTAGGGTTAGGGTTAGGGTTAACTTAAGGGTGCGGGTTTGGGTTAGGATTAGGGTTAGAGTCGGTTTTGGGTTAGTGTTAGGGTACGGGTTAGGGTTAGGGTTAGAGTACGGGGTAGGGTAGTGTTAGGTTTAGTGTTAGGGTTAGGTTTAGGTTTAGGGTGTGGGTTATGGTCTGGGTTAGGGTTAGTGTTAGAGTTCGGGGTAGGGTTAGTTTTAGGGTTAGGGTTAGCGTTAGACTACGGGTTTGGGTTACAGATAGGGTTACGTTTAGGGTTAGGGTACGGGTTACGTTTACGGTTAGGGTAAGGGTTAGTGTTAGGGTACGGTTTTGGTTTAGAGAACGGGTTAGGCTTAGCTTTAGGGTTAGGTTTAGGGTTAGGGTTAGGGTTAGGGTTAGGGTACGAGTTAGGGTTAGGGTTGGGGTTAGGGTATAAGTTAGTTTTAGGGTTAGGTTACGGGTTAGGGTTACGTTTAAGATTAGGGTTAGGGTTAGGGTTAACTTAAGGGTGCGGGTTTGGGTTAGGATTAGGGTTAGAGTCGGGTTTGGGTTAGTGTTAGGGTACGGGTTAGGGTTAGGGTTAGAGTACAGGGTAGGGTAGTGTTAGGTTTAGTGTTAGGGTTAGGTTTAGGTTTAGGGTGTGGGTTATGGTCTGGGTTAGGGTTAGTGTTAGAGTTCGGGGTAGGGTTAGTTTTAGGGTTAGGGTTAGCGTTAGACTATGGGTTTGGGTTACAGATAGGGTTACGTTTAGTGTTAGGGTACGGGTTAGGTTTACGGTTAGGGTAAAGGTTAGTGTTAGGGTACGGTTTAGGTTTAGAGTACGGGTTAGGATTAGCTTTAGGGTTCGGTTTAGGGTTAGAGGATGGGTTAGGGTTAGTGTTAGGGTTAGGGTTAGTGTTAGTGTACGGATAGGGTTAGCGTTAGCGTTAGGGTTAGGGAACGGGTCAGGGTTATGGTTAGGGTCATGGTTAGGGTTAGGTTTAGGGTACAAAATAAGTTTAGGGTACGGGTTAGGGTTAGGGTTATGGCATGGGTTAGGGTTACAGTACGAGTTAGGGTTAGGGTGAGGGTTAAGGTTAGGGTTAGAGTACGGTTAGGGTAAGGGTTAGGGTTAGAGTACGGGTTAGGTTTAGTGTTAGGGTTAGGTTTAGGGTTAGGGTACGGGGTATGGTTAGTGTTAGGATTAGGGTTAGGGTTAGGGTATGGTTTAGGCTTAGGGTACGTGTTAGGGTTAGGGTTAGGGTCAGGTTTAGAGTTAGGTTTAGGGTTAGGGTACGGGTTAGGGTTAGGTTTAGGGTACGTGTTAGGGTTAGGTTATCGTTAGGGTACAGGTTAGGTTTAGGGTACGCGTTAGGGTTAGGGTTAGGGTCATGTTTAAGGTTAGGGTTAGGGTACGAATTAGGTTGAGGTTTAGCGGACGGGTTAGGATTAGAGATAGGGTTATGGTACGGGTTAGCGTTAGGTTTGGGGTTACCGTATGGGTTATTTTTAGGGTTATGGTACGGGTTAGGGTTACGGTTAATGTTAAGGTTAGTGTTAGGTTATGGGTTAGGTTTAGGGTATGGGTAAGGGTTATGGTTAGGGTTACGGTTAGGTTTAGGTTTAGGGTGCGGGTTAGGCTAAGGGTTGGTTAGGGTTAGCGCTAGTGTATGGTTAGGTTTACTGTTAGGGTTTGGGTACGGGTTAGGGTTAGGGTTATGTTACGAATTAGGGTTGGGTACGGGTTAGGTCAAGGGTTACGTTTAGGTTTAGGGTACGGGTTAGGTTTAGGGTTAGGGTAAGGTTTAGTGTTAGGGTACCGGTTAGGGTTAGTGTACGGGTTAGGGTTAGGTTTAGGGTTAGGGTTACGGTTAGAGTATGGGTTAGGTTTAGTTTTAGGGTTAGGGTTAGGGTTAGTGTACGGATAGGGTTAGGGTTAGGGTTAGGGTACAGGTTGGGGTTAGGTTTAGGTGCGGGTTAGGGTTAGGGTACCGGTTAGGGTTAGGTTTAGGGTCAGGGTTAGGATTAGGGATAGGGTTATGGTACGGGTTAGGGTTAGGTTTTGGGTTACAGTACGGGTTATTTTTAGGGTTATGGTACGGTTTAGGGTTACGGTTAAGGTTAGGGTTAGTGTTAGGTTATGGGTTAGGGTTAGGGTACGGGTAAGGGTTATGGTTAGGGTTACGGTTAGGTTTAGGTTTAGGGTGCGGGTTAGGCTTAGGGTTAGGGTTAGGGTTAGCGCTAGTGTATGGGTTAGGGTTACTCGGAGGGTTTAGGTACGATTTAGGGTTAGGTTTAGGGTACGGGATAGGTTTGGGTACGGGTTAGGACATGGGTTCGTGTTAGGTTTAGGGTACGGGTTAGGGTTACGGATAGGGTTAGGGTTAGGGATAGGGTACGGGTTAGGGTTAGTGTACGGGTTAGGTTTAGGGTCAGTGTGAGGGTTAGGGTACGAGTTAGGGTTAGGTTTAGGGTACGGTTAAGGGTTATGGTTAGCGTTAGGGTTAGGGTTAAGTTTAGGGTACGGATAGGGTTAGCGTAGGGGTTAAGTTTAGGGTTAGGGTTAGGTTTAGGTTACGGGTTAGGGTTAGGGTACGGGTTAGGGTTAGGTTTAGGTGAGGGTTAGGGTTAGGGTTAGGGATAGGGTACGGGTTAGTTTTAGGTTTAGGGTCAGGGTTAGCATTAGGGTTAGGGTTAGGGTACGGGTTATGTTTAGGGTTGTGGTTAGGGTATGGGTTAGTTTTAGGGTTAGGGTACGGGGATAGGTTACGAATAAGTTTAGGGTTAGGGTTAGGGTTATGGTACGGGTTAGGGATACAGTACAGTTAGGGTTAGGGTGAGGGATAGTGTTACGGTTAGAGTACGGTTAGGGTTAGGTTTAGGGTTAGGGTTAGAGTACGTGTTAGGGTTAGTGTTAGAGTTATGGTTAGGGTTAGGGTTTGGGTAATGTTTAGGGTTAGCTTTTGTGTTAGGGTTAGAGTACGGGGTAGGGTTCGTGTTAGGGTTAGGTTTAGGGTTAGGGTACGGGTTAGGGTTAGAGTTAGGGTTAGGGTTAGAGTACGGGGTAGGGTTAGTGTTAGTGTTAGTGTTAGGGTTAATGTATGGGTTAGGCTTAGGGTTAGGTTTAGTGTTAGGTTACGGTTTAGGGTTAGGTTAAGAGTTCGGGATAGGGTTAGCGCTCGGGTTAAGTTTAAGGTTAGGGTTAGGCTTAGGTTACGGGTTAGGGTTAGGTTTGGTGTGGGTTAGGTTTAGGGTTAGGGTTAGGGTACAGGTTTGGGTTAGGGTTGGGGTTAGGGTAAGGGTTAATTTTAGGTTTAGTGTACAGGTCAGGGTTACGGTTAAGTTTAGGGTTACGGTAAGGGTATGGGTTAGGGTTAGGGTACAGGTAATGGTTAGGGTTAGGGTTAGTGTTAGCGCTAGGGTATGGTTTATGGTTACTGTTAGGGTTTGGGTACGGGTTAGGGTTAGGGTTATGTTACATGTTAGGTTAAGGGTTAGGGTTAGGTTTAGGGTACGGTTAGGGTTAGGGTTAGGATAAGGTTTAGGGTTAGGGTATGGGTTAGGCTTAGGGTACGGGTTAGGGTTAGGGTTAGGGACAGGGTTAGGGTTAGGGTTAGGGTACGGGTTAGGGTTAGGTTTAGGGTACGGGTTAGGGTTAGGGTTAGGGTTACGGTTAGAGTACAGGTTAGCGTTAGTGTTAGGGTTAGGGTTAGGGTTAATGTACAGATTAGGCTTAGGGTTAGGTTTAGGGTTAGGATACGGGTTAGGGTTAGGTGTAGCGTGCGGGACAGGGTTAGCGTACCGGTTAAGTTTAGGGTTATGGTTAGGTTTAGGTTACGGGTTAGGTTTAGGCTACGGGTTAGGGTTAGGTTTTGGGTGCGGGGAAGGGTTAGGGTTAGGCTTAGTGTAAGGGTTAGGGTTAGTTTAGGGTCAGGGTTACGGTTAGGGTTAGGATTAGTGTACGGGTTAGGGTTAGGGTTGGGTTTAAGGTACGGGTTAGAGTTAGGGTTAGGGTATGGGTTAGAGTTACGGTTAAGGTTAGGGTTAGGTTTAGGGTATGGGTTAGGGTTAGGTTACGGTTAAGGGTTATGGTTTGGGATAGGGTTAGGGTTATGTTAAGGGTGCGGGTTATGGTTATGGTTAGGGTTAGGGTTAGAGTATGGGTTTGGTTAGTGTTAGGGAATGGGTTAGGTTTACCGTTTGGGTATGGGTTAGGGTAAGGGTTAGGGTAAGGGTTAGGGTTAGGGTTAGGGTTAGGGTACGTGTTATGGTTAGGTTTTGGGTACGGGTTAGGATTAGGGGTAGGGTTATGGTATGGGTTAGGGTTAGGTTTGGTGTTACGGTACGGGTTATTTTTAGGGTTATGTTACGGGTTAGGGTTACGGTTAAGGTTAGGGTTAGTGTTAAGTATGGGTTAGGTTTAGGCTACGGGTAAGGGTTATGGTTAGGGTTATGGTTAGGTTTAGGTTTAGGGTGCTGGTTAGGCTTAGGGTTAGGTTTAGGATTAGCCCTAGTGTATGGGTTAGGGTTACTTGTAGGTTTTGGGTACGGGTTAGGGTTAGGGTTAGGTTACGGAATAGGGTTGGGTTCGGGTTAGGAGAAGGGTAGGGTTAGATTTAGGGTACGGGATAGAGTTAGGGTTAGGTTTAAGGTTAGATTTAGTGTATGGGTTAGGTTTAGGGTACGGGTTAGTGTTAGGGTTAGGGTCAGGGTTAGGGTTAGTGTTAGGGTACGAGTTAGGGTTAAGGTGTGTTTTAGGGTACTGGGTAGGGTTAGGGTTAGAGTACGGGTTAGGTTTAGTGTTAGTGTTAGTGTTAGGGTTAGGGTTAGGGTTAGGGTACGGGTTCGGGTTAGAGTTAGGGTTAGGCTTAGAGTACGGGGTAGGGTTAGTGTTAGGTTGAGGGTTAGGGTATGGGTTAGGCTTAGGGTACGGGTTAGGGTACGTGTTAGGGTCAGGGTTATGGTTAGGGATAGGTTACGAGTTAGGGTTAGGGTTAGGTTTAGGGTACAGTTTAGGTTTATGGTTAGGTTTAGGGTTAGGGTTAGAGTACGGGGTAGGGTTAATGTTAGTGTTAGGTTAAGGGTTAAGGTACGGGTTATGGTTAGAGTTAGGCTTAGGGTTAGGGTTCGGGGTAGGGTTAGGGTTAGGGTTGGAGTACGGATAGGGTTAGGGTTAGGGTTAGGATTAGGGTACGGGTTAGGGTTAGTGTACGGGTTAGGGTTAGGGTCAGTGTTAGGGTTAGGGTATGAGTTAGGGTTAGGGTTAGGGTACGGTTAAGGGTTATGGTTAGCGTTAGGGTTAGGGTTAAGTTTAGGGTGCTGTTTAGGGTTAGGGTTAGGGTTAGGGTTAGAGTACGGGTTTGGGTTAGTGTTAGGAAACGGGTTAGGTTTACCGTTTGGGTACGGGTTAGGTAAGGGTTAGGGATAGGGTTAGAGTTAGGGGTTAGGGTTAGATTTTGTGTTAGGCTATGGGATAGGGTTAGAGTATGGGTTAGGGTTAGGTTTAGGGTTAGGTTTAGGTTTAGGGTTATAGTACGGGTTTGGGTTAGAGATAGGGTTAGGTTTAGGGTTAGTGTTAGGGTACAGGTTAGGGTTAGCGTATGGGTTAGGTTACGTTTAGGTTTAGGGTTAGTGCTAGAGTATGGGTTAGGTTTAGTGTTAGGGTTAGGGTTAGGGTTAGAGTGCGGATAGGGTTAGGGTTAGGGTTAGGGTTAGTGTGAGGGTCAGGGATAGAGTACGGTTTAGGGTTAGGGTTTGTGTTAGGGTTAGAGTATGGGGTAGGGTTAGTGTTAGGGTTAGGGTTAGGGTTAGGTTTAGGGTACGGGTTAGGGTTAGAGTTAGGGTTAGAGTTAGAGTACGGGGTAGGGTTAGTGTTAGTGTTAGGGTTAGAGTTAATGTACGGGTTAGGCTTAGGTTTAGGTTTAGGGTTAGGTTACGGTTTAGGGTTAGGTTTAGGGTACGGGATAGGGTTAGCGTACGGGTTAAGTTTAGGGTTAGGGTTAGGCTTAGGTTAATGATCAGGGTTAGGTTTGGTGTGGGTTAGGGTTAGGTTTAGGGTACAGGTTAGGGTTAGGGTGTGTTTAGGGTACGGGTTAATTTTAGGTTTAGTGTACGGGTCATGGTTTCGGTTAAGTTTAGGGTTAGTGTTAGGGTATGGTTTAGGGTTAGGGTACGGGTAATGGTTAGGGTTAGGGTTAGGGTTAGTGTTAGCGCTAAGGTATGGTTTAGGGTTACTGTTAGGGTTTGGGTACGGGTTAGGTTTAGGTTTAGGGGATGGGATAGGGTTAGTGTACAGGTTACGTTTACGGTTAGGGTTAGGTTATGGGTTAGAGTTAGGGTACTGAGTAGGGTTAGGTTTAGGTGTGGGTTAGGGTTAGGGTACGGGTAAGGGTTAGGTTTAGGGTCAGGGTTAGGGTTAGGGATAGGGTTATGGTACGTGTTAGGGTTAGGGTTGGGGTTAGGGTTAGGGTTAGGGTTACGGTTAAGATTAGGGTTATTGTTAGGGTATGGGTTAGGGTTAAGGTACGGGTAAGGGTTATGGTTAGGGTTACGGTTAGGTATAGGTTTAGGGTAACGGTTAGGCTTATGGTTAGTGTTAGGGTTAGGGTTAGGGTAGGTTTAGGGTCAGGGTTAGGGTTAGGGTTAGTGTTAGGGTACGGGTTAGCGTTTTGGTTGGGGTTAGGGTATGGGTTAGTTTTAGGGTTTGGGTACGGATTAGGGTTATGGTTAAGGTTAGGGTTAGGGTTATGGTTAGGGTTAGAGTATGGGTTTGGGTTAGTGTTAGGGTATGGGTAAGGTTTACCGTTTGGGTACGGGTTCGGGTAAGGGTTAGGGTTAGGCATAGTTTTAGGGGTTAGGGTTAGAGTTAGGATTAGGCTATGGGTAGGGTTAGGGTATGGGTCAGGGTTAGGGTTAAGGTTTGGGTTAGGGTTTGGGTATGGACTAGGGTTACGTTTAGGGTTAGGGTATGGGTTAGGTTTAGGGTTAGGGTTAGGGTACGGTTTAGGGTTAGGGTACGGGATAGGGTTAGTGTTAGGGTCAGGGTAAGAGTTAGGTTTAGGGTCCGGGTTAGGATTAGGGTTAGCGCTAGGGTAAGGGTTAGGGTTAATGTTAGGGTTTGGGTACAGGTTAGGGTTAGGGTTAGGTTACGGGATAGGTTTGGGTACGGGTTAGGTAGAGGGTTAGGGTTACGTTTAGGATACGGTTTAGGGTTAGGGTTAGGTTTAGGGTTAGGTTTAGGGTATGGGTTAGGCTTAGGGTATGGGTTGGGTTAGGGTTAGGGTCAGGGTTAGGGTAGGTTTAGGGTACGAGTTAGGGTTAGGGTTAGGTTTAGGGTATGGGTTAGGGTTAGGGTTAGGTTTAAAGTACGGGTTAGGTTTAGGGTACGGGTTAGTGTTAGGGTCAGGGTTAGGGTTAGGGTTAGGGTACGAGTTAGGGTTACAGTTAGGGTACGGGTTAGGTTTAGGGTTATGGTATCGGTTAGGGTTACAGTACGGGTTAGGGTTTGGGTGAGGGTTAGTTTCAGGGTTAGAGTACAGTTAGTGTTAGGGTTAGGTTTAGGGTAGGGTTAGTGTACGGATTAGGGTTAGGGTTAGGGTTAGGGTTAGGCTTAGGGTTAGAGTACGATGTTGGGTTTTGTTAGGGTTACGTTTGGGATTAATGTACGGTTTAGGCATAGGGTTAGCTTTAAGGTTAGGATACGGGTTAGGGTTAGGTGTAGTGTACGGGATAGGGTTAGCGTACGGGTTAAGTTTAGTGTTATGGTTAGGTTACGTTACGGGTTAGGTTTAGGATACGGGTTACGTTTAGGTTTTGGGTGCAGGGTAGGGTTAGTGTTAGGATTAGTGTAAGGGTTAGGGTTAGGTTTAGGGTCAGGGTTAGGGTTAGGGTTAGTGTTAGGGTACGGGTTAGGGTTAGGGTTGGGTTTAGGGTACGGGTTAGTTTTAGGGTTAGGGTATGGGTTAGGGTTATGGTTAAGGTTAGGGTTAGTTTTAGGGTATGGTTTGGGTTGGGTTACGGTTAAAGGTTATGGTTTGGGTTAGGGTTAGGGTTAAGTTTAGGGTGCGGGTTATGTTTATGGTTAGAGTTAGGGTTAGAGTACGTGTTTGGGTTAGTGTTAGGGTACGTGTTAGGTTTACCGTTTGTGTACGGGTTAGGGTAAGGGTTAGGGTTAGGGTTAGGGTACGTGTTATGGTTAGGTTTTGGGTACGGGTTAGGATTAGGGATAGGGATATGGTATGGGTTAGGGTTAGGTTTGGGGTTACGGTACGGGTTATTTTTAGGGTTATGGTACAGGTTAGGGTTACGGTTAATGTTAGGGTTAGTGTTAGCTATGGGTTAGGTTTAGGCTATGGGTAAGGGTTATTGTTAGGGTTACGGTTAGGTTTAGGTTTAGGGTGTGTGTTAGGCTTAAGCTTAGGGTTAGGGTTAGGGTTAGGGTTAGCGCTAGGGTATTGGTTAGGGTTACTCTTAGGGTTTGGGTATGGGTTAGGGTTAGGGTTAGTTTACGGGATAGGGTTGGGTACGGGTTAGGACAAGGGTTAGGGTTAGATTTAGGGTAGGGGATAGGGTTAGGGTTAGGTTTAGGGTTAGGTTTAGGGTATGGGTTAGGTTTAGTGTACGGGTTAGGGTTAGGGTTAGGGTCAGGGTTAGGGTTAGTGTTAGGGTACGAGTTAGGGTTAGGGTGTGTTTTAGGGTAAGGGTTAGGGTTAGGGTTAGAGTACGGGTTAGGTTTAATGTTAGGGTTAGTGTTAGGGTTAGGGTACGGGTTCGGGTTAGAGTTAGGGTTAGGCTTAGAGTACGGGGTAGGGTTAGTGTTAGTGTTAGGGTTAGGGTTAATGTACAGGTTAGGCTTAGGTTTAGGTTTAGGGTTAGGTTACGGGTTAGGGTTAGGTTTAGCTTACGGGATAGGGTTAGCGTACGTGTTAAGTTTAGTGTTAGGGTTGGGTTTAGGTTACGGGTTAGGGTTAGGTTTTGGTGTGGGATAGGTTTAGGGTTAGGGTTAGGTTTAGGTTACGGGTTAGGGTTAGGTTTGGGGTTAGGGTACGGGTTAATTGTAGGGTTAGGGTATGGGTCAGGGTTACGGTTAAGTTTAGGGTTTGGTTTAGCGTATGGGTTAGGGTTAGGGTACGGGTAAGTGTTATGGTTAGGGTTCGGGTTAGGTTTAGGTTTAGGGGGCTGGTTAGGGTTAGGGATAGGGTTAGCGCTTGGGTATGGGTTAGGCTTACTGTTAGGTTTTGGGTACGGGTTAGGGTTCGGGTTAGGTTGCGGGATAGGTTGGGTACGTGTTAGTTCAAGGGTTAGGGTTAGGTTTAGGGTACGGGTTAGGGTTAGGGTTAGGATTAGGGTAAGGGTTAGGGTATGGGTTAGGCTTAGGGTACGGGTTAGGGTTAGGGTCTGGGTTAGAGTTAGGGTTAGGGTTAGTGTACGGGTTAGGGTTAGGTTTAGGGTACAGTTCGGGTTAGGTTTAGGGTTAGGGTACAGGTTAGGTTTAGGGTACGGGTTAGGGTTATGGTTAGGGTCAGGGTTAGGGTTAGGTTTAGGGTACGAATTAGAGTTAGGGTTAGGGTAAGTGTTAGGTTTAGGGTTATGGTACGGGTTTGGGTTACAGTACGGGTTAGAGTTAGGGTTCGGGTTAGGGTTAGTGTACGGGTTAGGGTTAGGGTTAGGGCTAGTGTTAGGGTTATTGTACGGGTTTGGATTAAGGCTGGGGTAGGAGTTGGGTTAGTGTACATGTTAGGTCTAGGGTTAGGTTTAGGTTTAGTGTGCGGGTTAGGGTTAGGGTTATGGTTAGGTTATGTGTTAGGTGTAGGGTTTGGGTACGGGTTAGCGTTACGTTTAGGGTTAGGGTATGGGTTAGGTTTAGGGTTAGGGTTAGGGTACTGTTTAGGGTTAGGGTACGGGTTAGGGTTTGGTTTAGGGTCAGGGTTATGGTTAGGTTTAGGTTTAGGGTTAGGGTTAGGGTACGGGTTAGGGTTACTGTACGGATTAGGGTTAGATTTAGGGTTAGGGTACGTTTAGGGTTAGGGTACGGATTAGGGTTAGGGTACGGGTTAGGGTTAGGGTTAGGGTCAGGGTTAGGATTAGGGTTAGGGTATAGGTTAGGTTTAGGTTTAGGTTTAGGGTACGGGTTAAGGTTAGGGTTAGGGTTAGGGTATGGGTAAGTTTTAGGATATGGGTTAGGTTTAGGGTAAGGGTTAGTTTAAGGGTTATGGTACGGTATAGGGTTACAGTACAGGTTAGGGTTAAGGTGAGGGTTAGTGTTAGGGTTAGAGTATGGTTAGGGTTAGGGTTAGGGTTAATGTACGGTTTAGGCTTAGGGTTAGGTTTAGGGTTAGGATATGGTTTAGGGTTAGGTTTAGGGTACGGGATAGGGTTAGGGTACGGGTTAAGTTTAGGGTTATGGTTAGGTTTAGGTTATGGGTTAGGGTTAGGGTACGGGTTAGGGTTAGGTTTAGGGTGCGAGTTAGGGTTAGGTTTAGTGTAAGGGTTAGGGTTAGGTTTAGGGTCAGGGTTAGGGTTAGGGTTAGGGTTAGTGTTAGGGTACGTATTAAGGTTAGGGTTGGGGTTAGGGTACGGGTTAGTTTTAGAGTTAGGGTATGGGTTACGGTTATGGTTAAGGTTAGGGTTATGGTTAGGTTATGGGTTAGGGTTAGGTTACGTTTAAGGTTTATGGTTTGGGTTAGGATTAGGGTTAAGTTTAGGGTGAGGGTTAGGGTTAGGGTTAGGGTTAGAGTACAGGTTTGGGTTATGTTAGGGTACGAGTTAGGTTTACCGCCAGGGTACGGTTTAGGGTAAGGGTTAGGGTTAGTGTTAGGTTAGGGGTTATATTTAGGGTTAGGGTTAGGCTACAGGTAGGGTTAGGGTACGGGTTAGGGTTAGGGCTAGGGTTCGGGTTAGGGTTAGCGCTAGGGAATGTTTTAGGGTAACTGTTAGGGTTTGGGTACAGGTTAGGCTGAGGGTTAGTTTATGGGATAGGGTTGGGGAGGGGTTAGGTCAAGGGTTAGGGTTAGGGTTAGGGTACGGGTTAGGGTTAGTGTTTGGATTAAGGTCAGGTTTAGTGTATGGGTTAGGCTTAGGGTAAGAGCTACGGTTAGGGTTAACGTCAGTGTTAGGGTTAGGGTAGGCGTTAGGGTAAGGTTTAGGTTTAGGTTTAGGGTACGGGTTAGGGTTAGGGTTACGGTTAGAGTACGGGTTAGGTTTAGGGTACGGCTTAGGGTTAGGTTTAGGGTCAGGGTTAGGGTTAGGGTTAGGGTACGAGTTAGGGTTAGGGTTAGGGTACGGGTTAGGGTATTGGTACGAGTTAGGGTTACAGTACGGGTTAAGGTTAGGGTGAGGGTTAAGGTTAGGTTTAGAGTACGGTTAGGGTAAGGGTTAGAGTACGGGTTAGGGTTAGTGTTAGGGTTAGCGTTACGGTTATCTTTAGGGTTAGGGTACGGGTTAGGGTTAGGGTTAGGGTTAGGGTTAGAGTACGGGGTAGGGTTAGTGTTAGGGTTAGGGTTAGAGTTAATGTACGGGTTAGGCTTAGGGTTAGGTTTAGTGTTAGGATACGGGTTACGGTTAGGTTTAGGGTACGGGATAGGGTTAGCGTACGGGTTAAGTTTGGGTTAGGGTTAGGTTTAGGTCACGGGTTAGGGTTAGGGTACGGGTTAGGGTTAGGTTTAGGGCGCGGGTTAGGTTTAGGGTTAGGTTTAGTGTAAGTGATAAGGTTAGGTTTAGGGTCTGTGTTAGGGTTAGGGTTAGTGTTAGGGTACGGGTTAGGGTTAGGGTTGGGTTCAGGGTACGGGTTAGTTTTAGGGTTAGGATATGGGTTAGCGTTATGGTTAAAGTTAGGGTTAGGGTTAAGGTATGGGTTAGGATTAGGTTACGGTTAAGGGTTATGGTTTGGGTTAGGGTTAGTGTTAAGTTTAGGGTGCTGGTTAGGGTTAGGGTAGGGTTAGGGTTAGAGTATGGGTTTGGGTTAGTGTTAGGCTATGGGTTAGGTTTACCGTTTGGGTACGGCTTAGGGTAAGTGTTAGGGTTAGTGTTAAGAGTTATGGTTAGAGTTAGGGTTAGGCTATGGTTAGGGTTAGGGTACGGGTTAGGGTTAAGTTTAGGGTTCGGGTTAGGGTTAGTGTACGGCTTAGGTTTAGGGTTAGGGTTAGGGTTAGTGTTAGGGTTACGGTACGGGTTAGGGTTAAGGTTAGGTTACGGGATAGGGTTAGTGTACGTGTTAGGTCTAGGGTTAGGGTTAGGTTTAGTGTGCGGGTTTGGTTTAGGGTTAGGGACAGGGTTAGGTTTAGTGTGCGTGTTAGGTTTAGTGGTTGGGTCCCAGTTAGGGTTACATTTAGGGTTAGGGTACGGGTTAGGTTTAGGGTTAGTGTAAGGGTTAGTGTTAGATGCGGGTTAGGGTTAGAGTACGGGTTAGGGTTTGGTTGAGGGTTAGGGTTAGGTTTCAAGGACGGGTTAGGGTTAGTGTTAGTGTTAGGGTTAGGGTTAGTGTACGGATAGGGTTAAGGTTAGGGTTAGGGTATGTGTTAGGGTTACGTTTTGGGTACGGGATAGGGTTAGTGTACGGGTTAAGTTTAGGGTTAGGGTTAGGTTTAGGTTACGTGTTAGGGTTAGGGTACGGTTTAGGGTTAGGTTTAGTTGCGGGTTAGGGTTAGGGTATGGTTTAGGGTTAGGTTTAGGGTCAGAGTTAGGGTTAGGGATAGGGTTATGGTACGGGTTAGGGTTAGGGTTGGGGTTAGGGTACGGGATAGTTTTAGGGTTAGGTTACGGTTTAGGGTTTCGGTTAATGTTAGGGTTAGTGTTAGGGTATTGGTTAGGGTTAGGGGACGGGTAAGGGTTATGTTTAGGGTTAGGGTTAGGTTTAGGTTTAGGGTGCGGGTTAGGCTTAGGGTTAGGGTTAGGGTTAGGGTTAGTGTTAGGGATATGGTACGGGTTAGGGTTAAGGTTACGGTACATGATAGGATTAGTGTACATGTTAGGTCTAGGATTAGGGTTAGTTTTAGTGTGCGGGTTAGGGTTAGGGTACGTGTTAGGTTTAGTGTTTGGGTACGGGTTAGGGTTATGTTTAGGGTTAGGGTACGGGTTAGGTATAGTGTTAGGGTTAGGGTTAGTGTTAGGGTACGGGTTAGGGTTAGAGTACGGGTTAGGGTTACATTTAGGGTTAGGGTTAGTGTTAGAGTACAAGTTAGGGTTAGTGTTAATGTTAGGGTAGGGTTAGGGTTAGAGTATGGGATAGGGTTAGTGTTAGGGTTAGTGTTAAGGTTAGTGTACGGATAGGGTTAGGGTTAGGGTTAGGTATAGTGTACAGGTTAGGGTTAGGTTTCGGGTATGGGATAGGGTTAGTGTACGGGATAAGTTTAGGGTTAGGTTTAGGTTTAGTTTACGGGTTAGGGTTAGGGTACGGGTTAGGGTACGGTTTATGTGCAGGTTAGGGTTAGGGTATGGGTTAGGGTTAGGGTATGGGTAAGGGTTATGGTTAGGGTTAGGGTTAGGTTTAGGTTTAGGGTGCAGGTTTGGCTTAGGGTTAGGTTTACAGTTAGCGCTAGGGTATGGGTTAGGGTTACTCTTAGTGTTTGGGTACGGGTTAGGGTTATGGTCAGGGTTGGGGTTAGGGTTAGGGTACGAGTTAGGGTTAGGGTTAGGTTTAGGGTATGGGTTAGGGTTAGGGTAAGCGTTAGTTTTAGGGTACGAGTTAGGGTTAGGTGTAAGGTACGGTTAAGGGCCATGGTTAGGGTTAGGGTTCGGGTTAAGTTTAGGGTGCGGTTTAGGGTTAGGGTTAGGGTTAGGGTGAGGGTTAGAGTATGGGTTTGGGTTAGTGTTAGGGTACTGGTTAGGTTTACCGTTTGGGTATGAGTTAGGATAAGGGTTAGGGTTAAGGTTAGGTTTAGGGGTTAGGGTTAGAGTTAGGGTTATGTTACGGGTTAGGGTTACAGTACAGGTTAGTGTTAGGTTGAGGGTTAGGGTTAGGGTTAGAGTACGGTTAGGGTTAGGGTTAGGGTTAGGGTTAGAGTACGGGTTAGGGTTAGTGTTAGGGTTAGGGAAAGGGTTAGGGTTAGGGTACGGGTTAGGGTTAGGGTTAGGGTTTGGGTTAGAGTACGGGGTAGGGTTAGTGTTAGGTTTAGGGTTAGGGTTAATGTATGGGTTAGGCTTAGGGTTAGGTTTAGGGTTAGGATACGGGTTAGGGTTAGGTTTAGTGTACGGGATAGGGTTAGCGTACGGGTTAAGTTTAGGGTTAGGGTTAGATTTAGGTTACGGGTTAGGTTTAGGGTACGGGTTAGGGTTAGGTTTAGGGTGCGGGTTAGGGTTAGGGTTAGGATTAGTGTAAGGGTTAGGGTTAGGGTCAGTGTTAGGGTTGGGATTAGGGTTAGGTTTGGGGTATGGGTTAAGCTTCGGGTACAGGTTAGTGTTAGGGTTAGGGTCAGGGTTAGGGTTAGGTTTAGGGTACGAGTTAGCTTTAGGGTTAGATTTAGGGTACGGGTTAGGGTTAGGGTTAGGGTACGGGTTAGGTTTAGGGTACGGGTACGGGTTAGGGTTAGGGTCTGTGTTATGGTTAGGGTTAGGTAACGAGTTAGGTTTAGGGTTAGGGTAAGTGTTAGGGTTAGGGTTATGGTATGGGTTAGCGTTACAGTACGGTTTAGAGTTAGGGTGAGGGTTAGGGTTAGGTTTAGAGCACGGGTTAGCATTAGTGTTATGGTTAGGGTTAAGGTTAGGGTTAGGGTACGGGTTAGGGATAGGGTTAGGTTTAGAATACGGGGTAGGGTTAGTGTTAAGGTTAGGGTTAGGGTTAATGTACGGGTTAGGCTTAGTTTTAGGTTTAGGGTTAGATTACGGGTTCAGGTTAGTTTTAGGGTACGGGAAAGGGTTAGCATACGGGTTAAGTTTAGGGTTAGGGTTAGGTTTAGTTT
The DNA here is from genome assembly GCA_032313775.1 of Urocyon cinereoargenteus. Taxonomy (NCBI): domain Eukaryota; kingdom Metazoa; phylum Chordata; class Mammalia; order Carnivora; family Canidae; genus Urocyon; species Urocyon cinereoargenteus. The sequence continues at coordinate 72,445,518 of JAVLSZ010000011.1, read as the reverse complement.
ACGAGTTTGGGTTAGGGTACGGGTTAGGGTTAGGTTTAGGAGCGGGTTAGGGTTAGGGTACGGGTTAGGGTTAGGTTTAGGATTAGTGTAAGGGTTAGGGTTGGGTTTAGGGCCAGGGTTAGGGTTAGGGTTAGTATTAGGGTACAGGTTAGGGTTAGGGTTGGGGTTAGGGTACGGGTTAGGTTTAGGGTTAAGGTACGGGTTAGGGTTACGGTTAAAGTTAGGGTTAGGTTTAGGGTGTGGATTAGGGTTAGGGTACGGTTAAGGGTTATGGTTAGGGTTAGGGTTAGGGTTAGGTTTAAGTTTAGGTTGCGGTTTAGGGTTAGGTTTAGGGCTAGGGTTGGGTTTAGAGTACGGGTTTGGGTTAGTGTTAGGGTACGGTATGGTTTACCGTTTGGGTACATGTTAGGGTAAGGGTTAGGGTTAGGTTTAGGGTTAGGGGTTAGGGTTAGAGTTAGGGTTAGGCTACGGGTAGGGTTAGGGTACGGGTTAGGGTTAGGGTTAGGGTTCGTGTTAGGGTTATTGTACGGTTTAGGGTTAGGTTTGGGGTTCGGGTTAGTGTTAGGGTTACGGACGGGTTAGACTTAAGATTGTGTTACGGGATAGGGTTAGTGTACGTGTTAGGTCTAGGGTTAGCGTTAGGTTTAGTGTGAAGGTTAGGGTTAGGGTTAGGGTACGTGTTAGGGTTAGGGTTTGGGTACGGGTTAGCGTTACTTTTAGGGTTAGGGTACGGATTAGGTTTAGGGTAATGGGTTAGGGTATGGTTTAGGGTTAGGGAACGGGTTAGTATTAGGGTTAGGTTCAGGGTTAGGGTTAGGTTTATGGTTAGGGTTAGGGTTAGGGTACGGGGTAGCGTTACTGTACAGTTTAGTGTTAGGGTTAGGGCTTGGGTTAGGGTTAGGGTTATAATACGGTTTAGGGTTAAAATTAGGGTTAGGTTTTGGTTTAGATTACGGGATAGGGTTAGTGTTAGGGTTAGGGTTAGTGTTAGGTTACGGGTTAGGGTTAGAGTACGGGTTAGGGTTAGGTTTAGGGTTAGGGTTATGGTTAGAATACGGGTTAGCGTTAGTGTTAGTGTTAGGGTTAGAGTTAGGGTTAGTGTACGGATAGGGTTAGGGTTAGGGTTAGGGTTAGGGTTAGGGTTAGGGTACGGATTAGGTTTTGGAATAGGGTTTGCGTACGGGTTAAGTTTAGGGTAAGGGTTAGGATTAGGTTACGGGTTAGGGTTAGGTTTTGAGTTAGGGTTAGGTTTAGGTGCGGGTTAGGTTTAGGATTAGGGTTAGGGTACGGGTTAGTTTTAGGGTTAGTGTACAGGTCAGGGTTACGGTTAAAGTTACGGTTAGGGTAAGGTTAGTGTCAGGGTGCGGGTTAGGATTAGAGTACGGGTTAGGGTTAAGTTTAGGTTTAGGGTTAGGGTTAGAGTACAGGTTAGGGTTAGTGTTAGGTTTACGGTTAGGGTTAGTGTACAGATAGCGTTAGGGTTAGGGTTAGGTTTAGGGTACGTGTTAGGATTAGGGTGAGGGTTAGGGTTAGAGTACGGTTAGGGTAAGGGTTAGGGTTAGAGTACGGGTTAGGGTTAGTGTTAGGGTTAGGTTTAGGGTTAGGGTACGGGGTATGGTTAGTTTTAGTGTTAGGGTTAGGGTTAGGGTTAGGGTATGGGTTTTGCTTAGGGTACGGGTTAGCGTTAGGTTTAGGGTACGTGTTAGGGTTAGGTTTAGGGTTAGGGTACAGGTTAGGTTTAGGGTACGGGTTAGGGTTAGGGTTAGGGTCAGGTTTAGGGTTAGGGTTAGGGTACGAATTAGGTTTATGGTTAGCGGACTGGTTAGGATTAGGGATAGGGTTATGGTACGGGTTAGCGTTAGGGTTGGGGTTACCGTACGGGTTATTTTTAGGTTTATGCTACGGGTTAGGGTTACGGTTAATGTTAGGGTTAGTGTTAGGTTATGGGTTAGGTTTAGGGTATGGGTAAGGGTTATGATTAGGGTTACGGTTAGGTTTAGGTTTAGGGTGCGGGTTAGGCTAAGGGTTGGTTAGGGTTAGCGCTAGGGTATGGTTAGGGTTACTGTTAGGGTTGGGTATGGGTTAGGGTTAGGGTTAGGTTACGAATTAGGGTTGGGTACGGGTTAGGTCAAGGGTTACGTTTAGGTTTAGGGTACGGGTTAGGTATAGGGTTAGGGTAAGGGATAGTGTTAGGGTACCTGTTAGGGTTAGTGTATGGGTTAGGGTTAGGTTTAGGGTTAGGGTTACGGTTAGAGTATGGGTTAGGTTTAGTTTTAGGGTTAGGGTTAGGGTTAGTGTATGGATAGGGTTAGGGTTAGGGTTAGGGTACAGGTTGGGGTTAGGTTTAGGTGTGGGTTAGGGTTAGGGTACGGGTTAGGGTTAGGTTTAAGGTCACGGTTACGATTAGGGATAGGGTTATGGTACGGGTTTGGGTTAGGGTTTGGGTTACGGTACGGGTTATTTTTAGGGTTATGGTACGGTTTAGGGTTACGGTTAAGGTTAGGGTTAGTGTTAGGTTATGTGCTAGGGTTAGGGTACGGTTAAGGGTTATGGTTAGGGTTACGGTTAGGTTTAGGTTTAGGGTGCAGGTTAGGCTTAGGGTTAGGGTTAGGGTTAGCGCTAGTGTATGGGTTAGGGTTACTCGAGGGTTTAGGTACGATTTAGGGTTAGGTTTAGTGTACGGGATAGGTTTGGGTACGGGTTAGGTCAAGGGTTAGTGTTAGGTTTAGGGTACGGGTTAGGGTTACGGATAGGGTTAGGGTTAGGGTTAGGGTAAGGTTTAGTGTACGGGTTAGGTTTAGGGTCAGTGTTAGGGTTAGGGTACGAGTTAGGGTTAGGTTTAGGGTACGGTTAAGGTTATGGTTAGCGTTAGGGTTAGGGTTAAGTTTAGGGTGCGGTTTAGGGTTAGGGTTAGGGTTAGGGATAGGGTTAGGGTTAGGGTTAGGGTTAGAGTACAGGTTTGGGGTAGTGTTATGGTACGGGTTAGGTTTACCGTTTGGGTACGGTTTAGGTAAGGGTTAGGGTTAGGGTTAGGGGTTAGGGTTAGAGTTAGTGTTAGGCTACGGGATAGGTTTAGAGTATGGGTTAGGGTTAGGTTTAACGTTAGGGTTAGGTTTAGGGTTATAGTAAGGGTTTGGTATAGAGATAGGGTTAGGTTTAGGTTTAGAGTATGGGTTAGGGATAGTGTTAGGGTTAAGGTTAGTGTTAGGGTATGGGTTAGGGTTAGCATATAGGTAAGGGTTACGTTTATGGTTAGGGTTAGTGTTAGAGTACGGGCTAGGGTTAGTGTTAGGGTTAGGGTTAGGGTTAGAGTGCGGATAGGGTTAGGGTTAGGGTTAGGGTACGGGTTACGGTTAGGTTTAGGTGAGGGTCAGGGTTAGGGTTAGGGATAGGGTACGGGTTAGGTTTAGGTTTAGGGTCAGGGTTAGCGTTAGGGTTAGGGTTAGGGTATGGGTTAGGTTTAGGGTTGTGGTTAGGGTACGGGTTAGTTTTAGGGTTAGGGTACGTGTCAGGGTTACGAATAACTTTAGGGTTAGGGTTAGGGTTATGGTAAGAGTTAGGGTTACAGTACGGTTAGGGTTAAGGTGAGGGATAGTGTTACGGTTAGAGTATGGTTAGGGTTAGGGTTAGGGTTAGGGTTAGGGTTAGAGTACGGGTTAGGGTTAGTGTTAGAGTTATGGTTAGGGTTAGGGTTAAGGTAGGGTTTAGGGTTAGGGTTTGTGTTAGGGTTAGAGTACGGGGTAGGGTTAGTGTTAGGGTTAGGTTTAGGGTTAGGGTACGGGTTAAGGTTAGAGTTAGGGTTAGGGTTAGAGTACGGGGTAGGGTTAGTGTTAGTGTTAGGGTTAGGGTTAATGTACGGGTTAGGCTTAGGGTCAGGTTTAGTGTTAGTTTACGGGTTTGGGTTAGGTTAAGTGTACGGGATAGGGTTAGCGTTCGGGTTAAGTTTAGGGTTAGGGTTAGGCTTAGGTTATGGGTTAGGGTTAGGTTTAGGTGTGGGTTAGGGTTAGGGTTAGGGTTAGTGTTAGTGTACGGGTTAGGGTTAGGTTTAGGGTCAGGTTTAGGGTTAGGGTGAGTGTTAGGGTATGGGTTAGGGTTAGGGTTGGGGTTAGGGTATGGGTTAGTGTTAGGTTTAAGTTACGGGTTAGGGTTATGGTTAAGGTTAGGGTTACGTTTAGGGTATGGGTTAGCGTTAGGTTACGGTTAAGGGTTATGGTTTGGGTTAGGGTTAGGGTTAAGTTAAGGGTGCAGGTTTGGTTTAGGATTAGGGTTAGAGTACTTGTTTGGGTTAGGGTTAGAGTACGGGTTAGGTCTAGGTTTAGGGTTAGGTTTAGCATGCAGGTTAGGGTTAGGGTTAGGGTACAGGATCAGGTTTAGGGTTAGGGTCAGTGTTAGGGTTAGGTTAAGGTTAGGGTTAGGGTTAGTGTACGAGTTCGGGTTACGGTACGAGTTAGGGTTAGGGTTAGGGTTATGTTTAGGGTTAGGGTTATAGTAGGGAGTAGGGTTAGTGTTAGGGTTAGGTTTAGGGTTAGAGTACGTGTTAGGTTTAGTGGTAGGGTTATGGTTAGTGTTAGGGTTAGGGTTAGGGTTAGAGTACGGGTTAGGTTTAGGTGTAGGGTTAGGGTTAGGTTAGAGTACGGGTAAGCGTTAGTGTTAGGGTAAGTTTAGGGTTAGGGTTAGGGTTAGTTTACGGGTTAGGGTTAGGGTTAGCATTAGTGTTAGGGTTACGGTACGGTTTAGGGTTAAGGTTACGGTAAGAGATAGGTTTAGTGTACGTGTTAGGTCTAGGGTTTGGGTTAGGTTTAGTGTGCGGTTTAGGGATAGGGTTAGGGTTAGGGTACGTGTTAGGGTTAGGGTTTGGGTACGGGTTAGGGTTACGTTTAGGGTTAGGGTATGGGTTAGGTTTAGGGTTAGGGTAAGGGTTAGTGTTAGGGTACGGGTTAGTGTTAGGGTTAGGGTTAGGGTACGTTGAGGGTTAGGGTTAGGGTTAGGGTTCTGGTTAGGGTTAGTCTATGGGTTAGGGTTAGGGTTAGGGTTAGGGTTAGGGTTAGTGTTAGAGTTACGGTACCGGTTAGGGTTAACGTTACGGTACAGGATAGGTTTAGTGTACGTGTTAGGTCTAAGTTTAGGGTTAGTTTTAGTGTGCGGGTTAGGGTTAGATTTAGGGTATGTGTTACGGTTAGGGTTTGGGTACGGGTTAGGGTACGTTTAGGGTTACGGTATGGGTTAGGGTTAAGGTACGGATTAGGGTTAGGGTTTGCGTTATTGTCCGGGTTAATTTTAGGTTTAGGGTACTGGTCAGGGTTACGGTTAAGTTTCGGGGTAGGGTTAGGGTATGGGTTAGGGTTAGGGTACGTTAATGGTTAGAGTTAGGTTGAGGGTTAGTGTTAGCGCTAGAGTATGGTTTAGGGTTACTGTTAGGGTTTGGGTACGGGTTAGGGTTAGGGTTAGGTTACGAGTTATGTCAAGGATTAGGATTAGGGTTTGTGTTAGTGTACGGGATAGGGTTAGAGCACGGGTTAGGGTTAGGTTTAGGGTTAGGGTATGGGTTAGGCTTAAGATACGGGTTAGGGTTAAGGTTAGGGTCAGTGTTAGGGTTAGGTTTAGGGTACGAATTAGGGTTAGGTTTAGGGTACGGGTTAGGTTTAGGGTTATGGTATGGGTTAGGGTTACAGTACTTGTTAGGGTTAGGGTGAGGGTTAGGGTTAGGGTTAGAATACGGTTAGGGTTAGGGGTACAGTACAGGTTAGGGTTAGTGTTAGGGTTAGGGTTAGGGTTAGGTTTAGGGTACGAGTTCGGGTTAGGATTAGGGTTAGTGTTAGAGTACAGGGTAGGGTTAGTGTTAGTGTTAGGGTTAGGGTTAGAGTACGGGTTTGGGTTAGTGTTAGGGTATGGGTTAGGTTTACCGTTTGGGTACGGGTTAGGGTACAGGTTAGGGTTAGGTTTAGGGTACAGGTTAGGGTTAGGTTTAGGGTACGGGATAGGGTTAGTGTACGGGATAAGTTTAGGGTTAGGTTTAGGTTAGGTTACGGGTTAGGGTTAGGGTACGGGTTAGGGTTAGGTTTAGGTGCGGGTTAGGCTGAGGTTACGGGTTAGGGTTAGGTTTAGGGTCAGGGTTAGGTTTAGGGATAGGGTTATGGTACGGGTAAGTGTTAGGGTTGGGGTTATGGTACGGGTTAGTTTTAGGGTTAGGGTACGGGTTAGGGTTACGGTTAAGGATAGGGTTAGTGTTAGGTCATGGGTTAGGGTTAGGGTACGGGTAAGGGTTATGGTTAGGTTTACAGTTAGGTTTAGGTGTAGGTTGCGGGTTAGGCTTTGGGTTAGGGTTAGAGTTAGTGCTAGGGTATGGTTAGTGTTACTCTGAGGGTTTGGGTACGGGTTAGGGTTAGAGTTAGGGTACGGGATAGGGTTGCATACGGGTTAGGACAATGGTTAGGGTTAGATTTAGGGTACGGGATAGGGTTAGGGTTAAGTTAAGTTTAGGGTTAGCGTATGGGTTAGGTTTAGGGTACGGGATAGGGTTAGGGTTAGGGTCAGTGTTAGGGTTAGGGTTAGGGAACGACTTAGGGTTAGGGTTAGGTTTAGGGTACGGGATAGGTTTAGTGTACGGGATAAGTTTAGGGTTAGGTTTAGGTTAGGTTACGGTTTAGGGTTAGGGTACGGGTTAGTGTTAGGTTTAGGTGCGGGTAAGGGTTAGGTTACGGGTTAGGGTTAGGTTTAGGGTCAGGGTTAGGATTAGGGATAGGGTTATGGTACGGGTTAGGGTTAGGGTTGGGGTTACAGTACGGGTTAGTTTTAGGGTTAGGGTACGGGTTAAGGTTACAGTTAACGTTAGGGGTAGTGTTAGGTTATGGTTTAGGGTTAGGGTATGGGTAAGGGTTATGGTTAGGGTTACGGTTAGGGTCAGTGTTAGGGTTAGGGTATGAGTTAGGGTTAGGGTTAGGTACGGTTAAGGATTATGGTTAGGGTTAGTGTTAGGGTTAAGTTTAGGGTGCGGTTTAAGGTTAGGGTTAGGGTTAGGTTTAGGGTTAGTGTACGGGTTTGGGTTATTGTTAGGTTATGGGTTAGGTTTACCGTTTGGGTACGGGTAAGGTAGGGGTTACGGGTCAGGGTTAGGGTTAGGGTCAGGGTTAGGGATAGGTTTAGTGTACGAGTTAGGGTTAGGGTAGGTTTAGGGTACGGGTTAGGGTTAGGGTTAGGTTAAAAGTATGGGTTAGGTTTAGGTTACCAGTTAGGTTTCGGGTTATGGTCATGGTTAGTGTTAGGGTTAGGGTACGGGTTAGGGTTAGGGTTATGGTACAGGTTATGTTTACAGTACGGGTTAGGGTTAGGGTGAGGGTTAGGGTTAGGGTTAGAGTACGCTTAGGGTTCGTGTTAGGTTTAGAGTACGGGTTAGGTTTAGTGTTAGGGTTAGGGTTAGGGTACGGTTTATGGTTAGGGTTAGGGTTAGGGTTAGGGTTAGGGTTAGAGTACGGGTTAGGGTTAGTGTTAGGTTTAGGGTTAGGGTTAGGGTACGGGTTAGGGTTAGAGTTAGGGTTAGGGTTAGAGTACGGTTTAGGGTTAGTGTTAGGGTTAGGGTTAGGGTTAGGGTTAGGGTACGAGTTAGGGTTAGGATTAGGGTTAGTTTTAGAGTACAGGGTAGGGTTAGTGTTAGGGTTAGGGTTAGGGTTAGAGTACCAGTTAGGGTTAGTGTTAGGGTACGGGTTAGGTTTAGGTTTAGGGTTAGGGTACGGGTTAGGGTTAGGGTTAGGGTTAGTGTTAGAGTACGGGGTAGGTTTAGTGTTATGGTTAGGGTTAGGGTTAGAGTATGGGTTTGGGTTAGTGTTAGGGTATAGGTTAGGTTTACCTTTTGGGTACGGGTTACGGTAAGGGTTAGGGTTAGGGTACGTGTTAGGGTTAGGTTTTGGGTAGAGTTTAGGTTTACGTTTAGGTTTAGGGTACGGGTTAGGTTTAGGGTTAGGGTAAGGGTTAGTGTTAGGGTACGGGATAGGGTTAGAGCACGGGTTAGGGTTAGGTGTAGGGTTATGGTTAGGTTTAGAGTACGGGTTAGGGTTAGTGTTAGGGATAGGGTTAGGGTTAGTGTACGGATAGGGTTACGTTTAGGGTTAGGGTTAGGGTATGGGTTAGGTTTAGGGTACGGGTTAGGGTTAGGTTTAGGGTCAGGTTTACTGTTAGGGATAGTGTACTAATTAAGGGTATGGTTAGGTTTAGGGTACGGGTTAGGGTTAGGGTTAGGGTTAGAGTACGGGTAGGGTTAGTGTTAGGGTTAGGGTTGGGGTTAAAGTACGATTTAGGCTTAGGGTTAGGTTAGGGTTAAGATACGGGTTAGGATTAGATTTAGGGTACGGGATAGGGTTAGCGAACAGTTAAATTTAGGGTTAAGGTTCGGTTTAGGTTACGGGTTAGGGTAAGGGTACGGGTTAGGGTTAGGTTTAGGGTGCGGGTTGGGTTAGGGTTAGGGTTAGTGTAAAGTTTGGGTTAGGTGTAGGGTCAGGGTTTGGGATAGGGTTAATGTTAGGGTACTTGTTAGGGTTAGGGTTGGGGCAGGTTCCGGGTTAGTTTTAGGGTTAGCTTACGAATTAGGGTTATGGTTAAGGTTAGGGTTAGGGTTAGGTTATGTGTTAGGGTTAGGTTACGGTTAAGGGTTATGGTTTGGGTTAGGGTTAGGGTTAAGTTTAGGGTGCGGGTTAGGGTTAGGGTTATGGTTAGGGTTAGAGTACGGATTTGGGTTAGTGTTCCGGTATGGGTTAGGTTTACCGTTTGGGTACGGGTTCGGGTACGGTTTACGGTTAGGCTTAGGGTTAGGGGTTAGGGTTAGAGTTAGGAATAGGCTACGGGTAGGTTTAGGGTACGGGTTAGGGTTTGGGTTAAGGTTTGGTTAGGGTTAGTGTACGGGTTAGGGTTAGGGTTAGGGTTAGTGTTAGGGACACGGTACGGGTTAGGGTTAAGGTTATGGTACGGGATAGGGTTAGTGTACGTGTTAGGTCTAGGGTTAGGGTAAGGTTCAATGTGCGGGTTTGGGTTAGTGTTAGGGTTTGGGTTCGGGCTAGGGTTACGTTTAGGGTTAGGGTATGGGGTAGGTTTACGGTTAGGGTTCGGGTACGGTTTAGGTTTAGGCTACTGGATAGGGTTAGTGTTAGGGTCAGGGTTAGGGTTAGGTTTTGGGTCCGGGTTAGTTTTAGGGTTAGGGTTAGGGTTAGCGCTAGGCTATGGGTTCGGGTTACTGTTAGGGTTTGGGTACGGGTTAGGGTCAGGGTTAAGGTACGGGATAGGTTTGGGTACGGGTTAGGTCAAGGGTTAGGGTTAGGTTTAGGGTACGGGTTAGGGTTAGCGTTAGGTTTAGGGTTAGGGTTAGGGTATGGGTTATGCTTAGGGTACGGGTTAGTGAGAGTGTTAGGGTCAGGTTTAGGGATAGGTTTAGGGTACGAGTTAGTGTTAGGGTTAGGTTTAGGGTACGGGTTAAGTTTAGGGTTAGGTTTAAATTACGGGTTAGTTTTAGGGTACGGGTTAGGGTTAGGTTTAGGGTCAGGGTTAGGGTTAGGGTTAGGGTACGAGTTAGGGTTAGGATTAGGGTACGGGTTAGGGTCAGGGTTATGGTACGGGTTAGGGTTACAGTACGGGGTAGGGTTAGGGTGAGGGTTAGGGTTAGTGTTAGAGTATGGTTAGGATTAGAGTTAGGGTTAGGGTTAGGGTTAGCGCTAGGGTATGGGTTAGGGTTACTGTTAGTGTTTGGGTACGGGTTAAGAGTAGGGTACAGGATAGGTTTGGGTACAGTTTAGGTCAAGGGTTAGGGTTAGGTTTAGGGTACGGGTTAGGGTTAGGCTTAGGTTTAGGGTTAGGGTTAGTGTATGGGTTATGCATAGGGTACGGGTTAGTGTTAGGTTTAGGGTCAGGGTTAGGGTTAGGTTTAGGGTACGAGTTAGTGTTAGGGTTAGGTTTAGTGTACGTGTAAGGGTTAGGGTTAAAGTACGGGTTAGGTCAGGGTACGGGTTAGGGTTAGGTTTAGGGTCAGGTTTAGGGTTAGGGTTAGGGTACGAGTTAGGTTTAGGGTTAATGTACGGGTTAGGGTTAGGGTTTTGGTACGGGTTAGGGTTACAGCGAGTTAGGGTTAGGAAGAGGGTTAGGGTTAGGGTTAGAGTATGGTTAAGGTTAGTGTTAGGGTTAGAGTACGGGTTAGGGATATTGTTAGGGTTAGGGTTAGGGTTATTATACGGGTTAGGCTAAGGGTTAGGTTTAGGGTTAGGATACTTGTTAGGGTTAGGTTTATTAAGGGATGGGGTTAGCGTATGGGTTAAGTTTAGGGTTAGGTTTAGGTTTAGGTTACGGGTTAGGGTTAGGGTACAGGTTAGGGTTAGGTTGAGGGTGCGGGTTAGTGTTAGGGTTAGGGTTAGTGTAACGGTTAGGGTTAGGTTTAGGGTCAGTGTTAGGGTTAGGGTTAGTGTTAGGTTACGGATTAGGGTTAGGGTTGAGGTTAGTGTACGGGTTAGTTTTAGAGTTCGGGTATGGTTCAGGGTTATGGTTAAGGTTAGGGTCAGGGTTAGGGTATGGGTTAGGGTTAGGTTACGGTTAAGGGTTATGGTTTGGGTTAGGGTTAGTGTTAAGTTTAGGGTGCGATTTAGGGTTAGGGTTAGGGCTAGAGCACGTGTTGGGTTAGTGTTAGGTTACGGGTTAGGTTTACCGTTTGGGTACGGGTTAGGGTAAGGGTTAGGTTTAGTGTTAGGTTTAGGGGTTATTTTAGCGTTAGGGCTAGGCTACGGTAGGGTTAGGGTACGGGTTAGGGTTAGGGTTAGGGTTCGGGTTAGGGTTAGTGTACGGGTTGGGGTTAGGTAAGGGTTAGGGTTAGTGTTAGGGTTAGTGTTAGGGTTACGGTACGGGTTAGGGGTAAGGTTACGGTAAGGGATAGGGTTCGTGTACATGTTAGGTCTAGGGTTAGGGTTAGGTTTAGTGTGCGGGTTAGGGTTATGGTTAGGGTTAGTGTTAGGGTTAGGATTAGGTTACGTGTTAGGATTAGGGTTTGGGTACGGGTTAGGGTTAGAGTACCGGTTAGGTTTAGGTTTAGGGTTAGGTTTAGAGTTAGAGTACGGGTTAGGGTTAGTGTTTGGGTTAGTGTACGGACATTGTTAGAGTTAGGGTTAGGGTTAGTGTACGGGTTAGGGTTAGGTTTAGGGTACGGAATAGGTTTAGTGTTCAGGTTAAGTTTAGAGTTAGGGTTAGGGTTAGGGTATGGGTTAGGTTTAGGGTACGGGTTAGGGTTAGGGTTAGGGTCAGGGTTAGGGTTAGGGTTAGGGAAGGACTTAGGGTTAGGGTTAGGTTTAGGGTAAAGGATAGGGTTAGTGTACGGGATAAGTTTAGGGTTAGGTTTAGGTTAGGTTACGGTTTAGGGTTAGGGCATGGGTTAGTGTTAGGTTTAGGTGCGGGTTAGGGTTAGGGTACGGGTTAGGGTTAGGTTTAGGGTCAGGGTTAGGATTAGGGATAGGGTTATGGTACGGGTTAGGGTTAGGGTTGGGGTTACAGTACGGGTTAGATTTAGGGTTAGGGTACGGGTTAAGGTTACGGTTAATGTTAGGGTTAGTGTTAGGTTATGGGTTAGGGTTAGGGTACGGGTAAGGGTTATGGTTAGGGTTACGGTTAGTGTCAGTGTTAGGGTTAGGGTATGAGTTAGGGTTAGGGTTAGGTACGGTTAAGGGTTATGGTTAGGGTTAGTGTTAGGGTTAAGTTTAGGGTGTGGTTTAAGGTTAGGGTTAGGGTTAGGGTTAGGGTTAGGGTTAGGGTTAGTGTACGGGTTTGGGTTAGTGTTAGGGTATGGGTTAGGTTTACCGTTTGGGTACGGGTAGGGTAAGGGTTACGGGTCAGGGTTAGGGTTAGGGTCAGGGTTAGGGATAGGTTTAGGGTACGAGTTAGGGTTAGGGTTAGGTTTAGGGTACGGGTTAGGGTTAGGTTAAAAGTATGGGTTAGGTTTAGGTTACCGGTTAGGGTTAGGGTTATGGTCATGGTTAGTGTTAGGGTTAGGGTACGGGTTAGGGTTAGGGTTATGGTATGGGTTAGGGTTATAGTACGGGTTAGGGTTAGGGTGAGGGTTAGGGTTAGGGTTAGAGTACGCTTAGGGTTCGGGTTACGGTTAGAGTACGTGTTAGCGTTAGTGTTAGGGTTAGGTTTAGGGTTAGGGTACGGGTTAGGGTTAGGGTTATGGTACGGGTTAGGGTTACAGTACGGGTTACGGTTAGGGTGAGGGTTAGGTTTAGGGTTAGATAATGGTTAGGGTTATGGTTAGGATTAGAGTACGGCTTAGGGTTAGTGTTAGGGTTAGGGTTAGGGTTAGGGTTAGGGTACGGGTTAGGGTTAGGTTTAGGGTTAGTGTTAGAGTACAGGGTAGGGTTAGTGTTAGCGTTAGGGTTAGGGTTAGAGTACGGGTTAGGGATAGTGTTAGGGTTAGTGTTAGGGTTAGGGTACGGTTTAGGGTTAGGTTTAGGGTTAGAGTACGGGGTAGGTTTAGTGTTAGGGTAAGGGTTAGCGTTAGAGTACGGGTTTGGGTAGTGTTAGGGTATGGGTTAGTTTTACCATTTGGGTACGGGTTAGGGATAGTGTTAGGGTTAGTGTTAGGGTTAGGGTACGTGTTAGGGTTAGGGTTTGGGGATGGGTTAGAGTTACGTTCAGGGTTAGGGTACAGGTTAGTTTTAGGATTAGGGTAATAGTTAGTGTTCGGTTACGGGATAGGATTAGAGTACGGGTTAGGGTTAGGTTTAGGTTTAGGTTTGGGGTTAGAGTACGGGTTAGGTTTAGCGTTAGGGTTAGGGTTAGGGTTAGTGTACCATAGGGTTAGGGTTAGGGTTAGGGTACGGATACGGTTAGGGTTAGGGGTAGGGTCGGGTTAGGGTTAGGGTTATGGTACCGGTTAGGGTTACAGTACAGGTTAGGGTTAGGTTGAGGCTTAGGGTTAGAGTTAGAGTACGATTAGGGTTAGGGTTAGGGTTAGGGTTAGGTTTAGGGTACGGATTAGGGTTAGGGTTAGGTTTAGGGTTAGAGTACGGGTAGGATTAGTGTTAGGCTTAGGGTTAGGTTTAGGGTTAGGATACGGGTTAGGGGTAGGTTTCGGGTACAGGATAGGGTTAGCGTACAGGTTAAGTTTAGGGTTATGGTTAGGTTTAGGTCACGGGTTAGGGTTAGGGTTCGGGTTAGGGCTCGATTTTGGGTGCAGGTTAGGTTTAGTGTTAGGATTAGTGTAAGGGTTAGGGTTAGGTTTAGGGTCAAGGTTAGATTTAGGGTTAGTGTTAGGGTACGGGTTATGGTTAGGGTTAGGGTTAGGGTACAGGTTAGGGTTAGGTTTAGGGTACGGGATAGGGTTAGTGTACCGGATAAGTTTAGGTTTACGTTTAGGTTTAGGTTTAGGTTACGGTTTAGGGTTAGGGTACGGTTTAGAGTTAGGTTTAGGTGCGGGTTAGGGTTAGGGTACGGGTTATGTTACGGGTTAGTTTTAGGGTTAGGGTACGGTTTAGGTTTACGGTTAAGGTTAGGGTTAGTGTTAGGTTATGGGTTAGGGTTAGGGTACGGGTAAGGGTTATGGTTAGGTTTACGGTTACGTTTAGGTTTACGGTGCGGGTTATGCTTAGGGTTAGGTTAGGGTTAGCGCTAGGATATGGGTTAGGGTTCCTCGTAGGGTTTGGGTACGGGTTAGGGTTAGGGTTATGTTAGGTCAAGGGTTAGGATTAGGGTTAGTGTTAGTGTACGGGATAGGGTTAGAGCAAGGGTTAGGGTTAGGTTTAGGGTTAGGGTATGGTTTAGGTTTAGGATACGTGTTAGGTTTAGGGATAGGGTCAGGGTGAGGGTTAGGGTTAGGTTATGAATTAGGGTTAGGTTTAGGGTACGGGTTAGGTTTAGTGTTATGGTATGGGTTAGGGTTACAGTACGTGTTAGGGTTAGGGTGAGGGTTACAGTTAGTGTTAGAATACGGTTAGGGTTAGGGATAGAGTACGGGTTAGGTTTAGTGTTAGTGTTAGGGTTAGGGTTAGGGTACGAGTTAGGGTTAGGATTAGGGTTAGTGTTAGAGTACGGGGTAGGGTTAGTGTTAGGGTTAGGGTTAGGGTTAGAGTACGGGTTAGGGTTAGTGTTAGGGTTAGGGTTAGGGTTAGGGTACGGGTTAGGGTTAGGGTTAGGGTTAGAGTACGGGTTAGGATTAGTGTTAGGTTTAGGGTTAGGTTTAGGGTTAGGGTACGGGTTAGGGTTAGGGTTTTTGTTAGGGTTAGAGTACGGGGTAGGGTTAGTGTTAGGGTTAGGGTTAGGGTTAGCGTACGGGTTAGGGTTAGAGTTAGGGTTAGGGTTAGAGTACGGGGTAGGGTTAGTGTTAGTGTTAGGGTTAGGGTTAATGTAATGGTTAGGCTTAGGGTTAGGTTTAGGGTTAGTTTACGGGATAAGGTTAGGTTAAGCGTACGGGATAGGGTTAGCGTTCGGGTTAAGTTTAGGGTTAGGGTTAGACTTCGGTTATGGGTTAGGGTTAGGTTTAGGTGTGGGTTAGTGTTAGGGTTAGGGTACGGGTTAGGGTTAGGGTTGGGGTTAGGGTACGGGTTAATTTTAGGTTTAGGGTACTGTTCAGGTTTACGGTTAAGTTTAGGGTTAGGATAGGGTATGGGTTAGGGATTAGGGTACGGGTAAGGGTTATGGTTAGGGTTAGGGTTAGGGTTAGGTTTAGGTTTAGGGTTCGGGTTAGGGTACGGGTAAGGGTTATGGTTAGGGTTAGGGTTAGGTTTAGGTTTAGGGTTCTGGTTAGGGTTAGGGTACGGGTTGGGTTAGGTTTAGGTGCGGGTTAGGGTTAGGGTCCGGGTTATGGTTAGGATAAGTGTTAGGGTTAGGGTTAGGGTACGGTTTAGGGTTAGGGTACGGGATAGGGTTAAGATTAGGGTCAGGGTTAGGGTTAGGTTACGGGTTAGGGTTACTGAACGTGTTAGGTTTAGGTTTAGGGTACGGGATAGGGTTAGCGTACGGTTTAAGTTTAGGGTTAGGGTTAGGTTTAGGTTATGGGTTAGGTTTAGGGTATTGGTTAGGGTTAGGTTTAGGGTCAGGGTTAGGTTTAGGGTTAGGGTACGAGTTAGGGTTAGGGTTAGGGTACGGGTTAGGGTTAGGGTATTGGTACAGGTTAAGGTTACAGTACAGGTTAAGGGTAGGGTGAGGGTTAGGGTTAGGTTTAGAGTACGGTTAGGGTTAGGGTTAGGGTTAGGGTTAGGGTTAGAGTACGGGTTAGGGTTAGTGTTAGGGTTAGGGTTAGGGTACGGGTTAGGGTTAGGGTTAGGGTTAGAGTACGGGGTAGGGTTAGTGTTAGGGTTAGGTTTAGGGTTAATGTACGGGTTAGGCTTAACGTTAGGTTTAGGGTTAGGATACGGGTTAGGGTTAGGTTTAGGGTATGGGATAGGGTTAGCGTACGGGTTAAGTTTAGGGTTAGGGTTAGGTTTAGGTTACGGGTTAGGTTTAGGGTATTGGTTAGGGTTAGGTTTAGGCTTAGGGTTAGGGTATGGGTTAGGGTTAGGTTTAGGGTCAGGGTTAGGGTTAGGGATAGGGTTATGGTACAGGTTAGGGTTAGCGTTGGGGATAGGGTAAGTGTTAATTTTAGGGTTAGGTTACGGGTTAGAGTTACGGTTAAGGTTAGGGTTAGGGATAGGTTATGGATTAGGGTTAGGGTTAGGGTTTGGGTAAGGGTTAGGTTTACAATTAGGTTTAGGGTACGGTTTAGATTTAGGGTCCTGGTTAATATTAGCATTAGGGTTAGGGTATGGTTTAGGTTTAGGATTATGGTACGTGTTAGGGTACGGGTTAGGGTTAGATTTAGGGTTGGTGTTAGGGTTAGGGTTAGGGTACGGGTTAGGGTTACGTACAGTTTAGGGTTAGGTTTAGGGTTAGGGTTAGATTTATGGTTAGTGTACGGGTTAGGGTTAGGTTTAGGGTATGAGTTAGGGATAGGGAATGGGTTACGGTTAGGAGTAGGGTATGGGTTAGATTTAGGGTTAGGGTTAGGGTTAGGTTTAGGGTTATGGTACGGGTTAGTGTACGGGTTAGGGTTACGTTTAAGGTATGGGTAACGGTACAGTTTTGTGTAATGGTACGGGTTAGGGTACGGGTTTGGATTAGTGATAGGGTACTTGTAGGTTGACTGTTTGGGTACGGGTTATGGTAGGGTTAGTGTTAGGGTTAGGGTTAGGGGTAAGGTTAATATTAGGCTACGGCATAGGGTTAGGGTACGGTTTAGGGTACGGTTTAGGGTTGGGGTTAGTGTATGTGTATGGGTATGGGTTAGGTTTAGGGTTAGGGTTAATGCTGGTTTAGGGTGCGGGTTAGGGTTAAGGTTAGGGTACGGGATGTGGTTAGTGTACATGTTAGGTCTAGGATTCGGGTTAGGTTTAGTGTGCGGGTTAGAGTTAGGGTTAGGATTAGGGTACGAGTTAGGGTTACGGTTTGGGTACGGGTTAGGGTTACGTGTAGGGTTAAGGTATGGGTTAGGTTTAGGGCTAGGGTTAGGATACGGTTTAGGGTTAGGGTACGGTTTAGGTTTATGGTTAGGGTCAGTGTTAGGGTTAGGTTTAGTGTAAGGTTTAGGGCACGGGTTAGTGTACGGGTTAGTTTTAGGGTTAAGGTACGGGTTAGGGTTATGGTTAAAGTTAGGGTTAGGGTTAGGGTGTAGGTTACGGTCAGGGTACGGTTAAGGGTTAGGGTTAGGTTTATGGTTAAGTTTAGGTTGCGGTTTAGGGTTAGGGTTAGGGTTAGGGTTAGGTTTAGAGTACGGGTTTGGGTTAGTGTTAGGGTATGGGTTAGGTTTACCATTTGGGTACGGGTTAGGGTAAGGGTTAAGGTTAGGGTTAGGGTTAGGGATTAGGGTTAGAGTTAGTGTTAGGCTACGGGATCGGTTTAGAGTACGGGTTAGGGTTAGGTTTAGGGTTAGGGTTAGGGTTAGGGTTATAGTACGGTTTAGGGTTAGAGTTAGGGTTAAGTTTAGGGTTAGAGTACGGGTTACAGATAGTGTTAGGTTTAGGATTAGTGTTAGGGTACGGGTTAGGGTTAGAGTACGGGTTAGGGTTAGGTTTAGATTAGGGTTAGGGTTAGAGTACGGGTTAGGGTTAGTGTTAGAGTTAGGGTTATGGTTAGGGTTAGAGTACGAGTTAGGGTTAGTGTTAGTGTTAGTGTTAGGGTTAGGGTTAGGGTTAGGGTAAGGGTTATGGTTAGGGTTAGGGTTAGCTTTAGGTTTGGGTGCGGGTAGGGTTAGGGTTAGGGTTAGTGTTAGGGTTAGCACTCGGGAATGGGTTAGTGTTACTGTTAGGGTTTGGGTACGGGTTAGTTTATGGTTAAGTTACGGGATAGATTTGGGTACGGGTTAGGTCAAGGGTTAGGTTTAGGTTTAGGGTACAGGTTAGAGTTAGGGTTAGGATAGGGTTTAGGTTTATGGTATGGGTTAAGCTTAGGGTACGGTTTAGGGTTAGCATCAGGGTTAGGGTTAGGGTTAGCGTTAGGTTACGGGTTAGGGTTAGGTTAGGGTACGGGTTAGGGTTACGGTTAGGGTCAGGGTTAGGGTTAGGGTTAGGGTACGAGTTAGGGTTAGAGTTAGGGTACGGGTTAGGATTAGGGTATTGGTACGGGTTAGTGTTACAGTACGGGTTAGGGTAAGAGTGAGGGTTAGGGTTAGGTTTAGAGTCCTGTTAGGGTTAGTGTTAGGGTTAGGGTTAGAGTACGGTTTAGGGTTAGTGTTAGGGTTAGGGTTAGGGTTAGGTTACGGGTTAGGGTTAGGGTTAGGGTTAGGGTTAGGTTTAGAACACGGGAAAGGGTTGGGGACGGGTTCGGTGAAGGTTTAGGATTAGTTTTAGGGTACGGGTTAGGGTTAGGGTTAGGTTTAGGGTTAGGGTTAGGGTATTGTTTAGGTTTAGGGTACGGGTTAGGGTTAGGGTTAGGGTCAGGGTTAGGGTTAGGGTTAGGGAATGAGTTAGGGTTAGGGTTAGGTTTAGGTTACGGGTTAGGGTTAGGGTTAGGGTTAGAGTACAGGGTAGGGTAACTGTTAGGTTTAGGGTTAGGGTTGACGTACGGTTTAGCTTAGGGTTAGGATATGGGTTAGGGTTATGTTTAGGGTACGGGATAGGGTTAGCGTACGGGTTAAGTTTAGGGTTAGGGTTAGGTTTTGATTACGGGTTAGGATACGGGTTAGGGTTAGGTTTAAGGTGCGGGTTAGGGTTAGGGTTACGTTTAGTGTAAGGGTTAGGGTTAGGTTAAGGGTCAGGGTTAGGGTTAGGGTTAGGGTTAGGTTTAGTGTACAGGTTATGGTTAGGGTTGGGGTTAGGGTACGGGTTAGTTTTAGGGTTTTGGTACGGGTTAGGGTTATGGTTAAGGTTAGGTTTAGGTTGAGGTTTGTGTTAGGATTAGGTTACGGTTAAGGGTTATAGTTTGGGTTAGGTTTAGGGTTAAGTTTAGGGTGCGGGTTAAGGTTAGGGTTAGGTTTAGGGTTAGGGTTAGAGTACAGTTTTGGGTTAGTGTTAGGGTACGGGTTAGGTTTACCGTTTGGGTACGGGTTTGGGTAAGGGTTAGGGATAGGGTTAGGGTTAGGGTTAGGCGTTAGGGTTAGAGTTAGGGTTAGGCTATGGGTAGGCTTAGGGTATGGGTTAGGTTTAGGGTTAGCGTTTGGGTGAGGGTTAGTGTACGTGTTAGGGTTAGGGTTTGGTTTAGTGTGCGGGTTAGGGTTAGGGTTAGGGTACGTGTTAGGGTAAGGGTTTGGGTACAGTTTAGGGTTAGGGTACGGGTTAGGGTTAGTGTTAGGGTGAGTGTTAGGGTATGGGTTAGGGTTATGGTACAGGTTAGGTCTAGGGTGAGGGTTGGGTTTAGGATGCGGGTTAGGGTTAGGGTTAGGGTACGGGATTCGGGTTAGGGTTAGGTTTAGGTTACCCGTTAGGGTTAGGGTTAGGGTTAGAGTACGGGGTAGGGTTAGTGTTAGGGTTAGGGTTAGGGTTAATGTATGGGTTAGCTTAGGGTTAGGTTAGGGTTAGGATATGGGTTAGGGTTATGTTTAGGGTACGGGATAGGGTTAACGTACGGGTTAAGTTTAGGGTTAGGGTTAGGTTTACGTTACGGGTTAGGGTTAGGGTACGGGTTTGGGTTAGGTTTAGGGTGCGGGTTAGGGTTAGGGTTACTGTAAGGGTTAGGTTTAGGTTTAGGGTCAGGGTTAAGGTTAGGATTAGTGTTAGTGTACAGGTTATGGTTAGAGTTGGGGTTAGGGTACGGGTTAGTTTTAGGGTTATGGTACGGGTTAGGGTTATGGTTAAGGTTAGGTTTAGGTTGAGGTTATGGGTTAGGGTTAAGTTACGGTTAAGGGTTATAGTTTGGGTTAGGGTTAGGGTTAAGTTTTGGGTGCGGGTTAGGGTTAGGGTTAGTTTTAGGGTTAGGGTTAGAGTACGGGTTTGGGTTAGTGTTAGGGTACGGGTTAGGTTTACCGTTTGGGTACGGGTTAGGGTAAGGGTTAGGGATAGGGTTAGGGTTAGGCGTTAGGGTTAGAGTTAGGGTTAGGCTACGGGTAGGGTTAGGGTACGGGTTAGGGTTAGGGTTAGCGTTCGGGTGAGGGTTAGTGTACGCGTTAGGGTTAGGTTTAGGGTTAGGGTTAGGGTTAGTGTTAGGGTTACGGTACGGGTTACCCTAACCTAGGGTAGGTTAGGGTTCGGGAAGGGTTAGGGTTAGTGTTAGGGTTACGGTACGGGTTACCCTAACCTAGGGTAGGTTAGGGTTCGGGAAGGGTTAGTGTACATGTTAGGTCTAGGGTTAGGGATAGGTTTAGTGTGCGGGTTATGGATAGGTTTCGTGTGCGGGTTAGGGTTAGGGTTAGGGCACGTGTTAGGGTAAGGGTTTGGGTACAGTTTAGGGTTAGGGTACGGGTTAGGGTTAGGGTCAGGATTAGGGTACTCGTTAGGGTTAGGGTACGTGTTAGGGTTAGTGTTAGGGTTAGGGTTACGGTTAAGTTTAGGTTTAGGGTTACGGTTAGGGTACGGGTAAAGTTAACAGTACGAGTTAGGGTTAGGGTTAGGGTTAGGTTTAGGTTTAGGGTTATAGTGGAGGGTTAGGGTTAGTGTTAGGGTTAGGATTAGGGTTAGGGGACGGGTTAGGGTTAGGGTATGGGTTTGGGTACGTGTTACGTTTAGTGTTAGGTTACGGGTTAGGGTTAGGGTTAGTGTTAGGGTATGGGTTAGGGTTAGGCTAAGGGTTAAGTCTAGGCTTAGGGTTAGGTTTAGGATGCGGGTTAGGGTTAAGGTTAAGGTATAGGATTAGGATTAGGGTTAGGGTCAGGAATAGGGTTAGGTTTAGGGTTAAGGTTAGGGTTGGGTACGGTTTAGGGTTACGGTACGAGTTAGGCTTAGGGTAAGGGTTAGGTTTAGGGTTAGGATTATAGTAGGGGGTTAGGGTTAGTGTTAGGGTTACGTTTAGGGTTAGAGTACTGGTTAGGGTTAGTGTTAGGGTTATGGGTAGTGTTAGGGTTAGGGTTAAGTTTAGAGTACGGGTTAGGGTTAAGATTAGGTTTAGGGTTAGGTTTAGAGTACGGGATAGGGTTAGTGTTAGTGTTTGGGTTAGGGTTAGGGTTAGTGTACGTTTAGGGTTAGGGTTAGGGTTAGGGTTATGGCACGGGTTAGGGTTAGGTTTAGGGTACGGGATATGGTTAGTGTACGGGATAAGTTTAGGGTTAGGGTTAGGTTTAGGTTACAGATTAGTGTTAGGGTACGGGATAGGGTTAGGTTTAGGGTGCGGGTGAGGGTTAGGGTTAGGGTACGGGTTAGGGTTAGGTTTAGGGTCAGGTTTAAGGTTAAGGATAGGGTTACGGTACGAGTTAGTGCTATGGTTGGCGTTAGGGTACAGTTTTAGGGTTTGTGTATGGGTTAGGGTTACGGTTAAAGTTAGGTTTAGGGTTAGGGTAAGGGTTAGGGTTAGAGTACAGGTTTGGGTTAGTGTTAGGGTACGTGTTAGATTTACCATTTGGGTACAGGTTAGGGTAAGGGTTAGGGTTGGGGTTAGGGTTAGAGGTTAGGGTTAAAGTTAGGGTTAGGCTACGGGAAGGGTTAGGGTATGGGTTAGGGTTAGGGTTAGGATTATAGTACGGGTTTGGGGGAGTGTTAGGTTACGGGTTAGGTTTACCGTTTGGGTACGGGTTAGGGTAAAGGTTAGGGGTTAGGGTTAGAGTTAGGGTTAGGCTAAGGTTAGGGTTAGGTTACGGTTCAGGGTCAGGGTTAGGGTAGGGTTATGGTTAGTGTAAGGGTTAGGTTTAAGGTTAGGGTTAGGGTTAGGGTTAGTGTTAGGGTTATGGTACGGGTTAGAGTTAAGGTTAGGGCACAGGATAGGGTTAGTGTAAGTGTTAGGTCTAGGGTTAGGGTTAAGTTTAGTGTGCAGGTTAGAGTTAGTGTTAGGGTTAGGTTACGTGTTAGGGTTAGGGTTTGGGTACGGGTTAGGGTTAAGTTTAGGGTTAGGGTACGGGTTAGATTTAGGATTAGGGTTAGGGTACGGTTTAGGGTTAGTGTAGAGTTTATGGTTAGGGTTAGGTCAGGATTAGGATTAGGTTTAGGGTTAGGTTTAGGGTTAGGGTATGGGTTAGGGTTACTGTACGGGTTAGGGTTAGGGTTAGGGTTAGGGTTAGGGTTATAGTACGGGTAGGGTTAGAATTGGGGTAGGTTTAGGGTTAGTTTACGGGGTAAGGTTAGTGCTAGGGTTAGGGTTAGGGTACGGGTTAGGGTTATAGTACGCGTTAGGGTTAGAATTAGGGTTAGGTTTAGGGTTAGAGTACGGGTTAGTGTTAGTGTTAGGGTTAGGGTTAGTGTTAGGGTATGGGTGAGGGTTAGAGTACGGGTTAGGGTTATGTTTATCGTTAGGGTTAGGGTTAGTGTACGGATAGGGTTAGGGTATGGGTTAGCGTTAGGTTTAGGGTACGGGAGAGGGTTAGCATAAGGGTTAAGTTTAGGGTTAGGTTTAGGTTTAGGTTACGGGTTTGTGTTAGGGTACGAGTTAGGGTTAGTTTTAGGTGCGGGTTAGGGATAGGTTTAGGGTTAGGTTTAGGTTTAGGCGCGGGTTAGGGTTAGGGTTAGGGTTAGGGGTTATTCTTAGTGTTAGGTTAAGCTACGGGTAGAGTTAGGGTACTGTTTAGGGTTAGGGTTAGGGTTCGGGTTAGGGTTAGTGTACGGGTTAGAGTTAGGGTTAGGGTTAGGGTTAGGATTACGGTTAGTGTTAGGGTACCGGTACGGGTTAGGGTTAAGGTTACGGTTCGGGATAGGGTTAGTGTTTGTGTTAGGTCTAGGGTTAGGGTTAGGTTTAGTGTGCGGATTCGGGTTAGGTTTAGGGATAGGGTTAGGGTTAGAGTACGTTTTAGAGTTATGGTTTGGGTACGGGTTAGGGTTCCGTTAAGGGTTAGGGTACAGGTTAGGTTTAGGGTTAGGGTAAGGGTTAGTGTAGGGTACGGGTTAGGGTTAGAGTACGGGTTAGGGTTAGGTTTAGGGTTAGTGTTAGTGTTAGAGTACAGGTTAGGTTTAGTGTTAGTGTTAGGGTTAGGGTTAGTGTGCGGATAGGGTTAGGGTTAGGATTAGAGTATGGGGTAGGGTTAGTGTTAGGGTTAGGAGTAGGTTTAATGTACGGGATAGGCTAAGGGTTAGGTTTAGGGTTAGGATACGGGTTAGGGTTAGGTTTAGGGTACGGGATAGGGTTAGCGTACGGGTTAAGTTTAGGGTTAGGGTTAGGTTTAGGTTAAGGGTTAGGGTTAGGATACGGGTTAGGGTTAGGTTTTTGGTGCGGGTTAGGGTTAGGGTTAGGATTAGTGAAAGGGTTAGGGTCAGGTTTAGGGTCAAGGTTAGGGTTAGGGTTAGTGTTAGGGTATGGGTTAGGGTTAGGGTTGGGGTTAGGGTACGGGTTACTGTTAGGGTTAGGGTAACGGTTAGGTTTACGGTTAAGGTTTGTGTTAGGTTTAGGGTATCCATTAGGGTTAGGTTACGGTTAAGGGTTATGGTTTGGGTTAGGGTTAGGGTTAATTTTAGGGTGCTGGTTAGGGTTAGGGTTAGGGTTAGAGTACGGGTTAGGGTTAGTGTTAGGGTTAGGGTTAGGGTTAGTGTTAGGGTATGGGTTAGGGTTAGAGTACGGGTTAGGGTTAGGTTTAGGGTTAGGGTTAGGGTTAGAGTACGGGTTAGTGTTAGTGTTAATGTTAGGGTTAGTGTTAGGGTTAGTGTATGGATAGGGTTAGGGTTAGGGTTAGGGTACGAGTTAGGGTTAGGTTTATGGTACAGGATAGGGTTAGTGTACGGGTTAAGTTTAGGTTTAGGGTTAGATTTAGGTTATGGGTTAGGGTTAGGTTTACGTGCGGGTTAGGGTTAGGTTTAGGGTACGGGTTAGGGTTAGGTTTAGGGTCAGGGTTAGAGTTAGTGATAGGGTTATGGTACGGTTTAGGATTAGGGTTGGGGTTAGAGTACGGATTAGATTTAGGATTAGGGTACGGGTTAGAGTTACGGTTAAGGTTAGGGTTAGGTTTAGGGTATGGGTTAGGTTTAGGGTACGGGTAAGGGTTAAGGTTAGGGTTAGGGTTAGCTTTCGGTTTAGGGTGCGGGTAGGGTTAGGGTTAGGTTTAGTGTTAGGGTTAGCGCTAGGGAATGGCTTAGGGTTACTGTTAGGGTTTGGGTACAGGTTAGGGTGAGGGTTAGGTTATGGGATATGGTTGGGTACGGGTTAGGTCAAGGGTTAGGGTAGGTTTAGGGTACGGGTTATGGTTAGGGTTTGGTTTAGGGTTAGGTTTAGGGTATGGGTTAGGCTTAGGGTACGAGTTAGGGTTAGGGTTAACGTCAGTGTTAGGGTTAGGGTTAGCGTTAGGGTACGGTTTAGGGTTAAGTTTAGGGTACGGTTTAGGGATAGGGTATTGGTACGGGTTAGGGTTACAGTACGGGTTAGGGTTAGGGTGAGGGTTAGGGTAAGGGTTAGAGTATGGTTAGGGTTAGGGTTAGGGTTAGAGTCCAGGTTAGGGTTAGTGTTAGTGTTAGGGTTAGGGTTATGGTACGGGTTAGAATTAGGGTTAGGGTTAGGGTAGGAGTACAGGGTAGGGTTAGTGTTAGGGTGAGGGTTAGGGTTAATGTACGGGTTAGGCTTAGGGTTAGGTTTAGGGTTAGGATACGGGTTAGGGTTAGTTTTAGGGTACGGGATAGGGTTAGCATACGGGTTAAGTTTGGTTTAGGGTTAAGTTTAGGTTACGGGTTAGGGTTAGGGTATGGGTTAGGGTTAGGTTTAGGGCGCGGGTTAGGGTTAGGGTTAGTGTAATTGATAAGGTTAGGTTTAGGGTCAGGGTTAGGGTTAGGGTTAGTGTTATGGTATGGGTTAGGTTTAGGGTTGGGTTCAGGGTACGGGTTAGTTTTAGGGTTAGGACACGGGTTACCGTTATGGTTAAGGTTAGGGTTAGGGTTAAGGTATGGGTAGGGTTAGAGTACGGGTTTGGGTTAGTGTTAGGGTATGGGTTAGGTTTACTTTTTGGGTACGGGTTAGGGTAAAGGTTAGGGTTAGGGTTAAGGTTAGGGGTTAGGGTTAGAGTTACGGTTAGGCTACGGGTAGGTTTAGGGTACGGGTTAGGGTTAGGGTTAGGGTTCAGGTTAGGGTTGGTGTTAGGCTTAGGGTTAGGGTTAGGGTTAGGGTTAGGGTTAGGGTTAGTGTTAGGGTTACGGTACGGGTTAGGGTTAAGGTTAGGGTACGGGATAGGGTTAGTGTACATGGTAGTTCTAGGGTTAGGGTTAGTTTAGTGTGCGGGTTAGGGTTACGGTTAGGGT
Organism: Urocyon cinereoargenteus; assembly: GCA_032313775.1. Classification (NCBI taxonomy): domain Eukaryota; kingdom Metazoa; phylum Chordata; class Mammalia; order Carnivora; family Canidae; genus Urocyon; species Urocyon cinereoargenteus. The sequence goes on along the minus strand of JAVLSZ010000011.1, from coordinate 72,420,745 downwards.
TAGGGATAGGGTACGTGTTAGGGTTAGGGTTTGGGTACGGGTTAGGGTTACGTTTAGGGTTAGGGTACGGGTTAGGTTTAGGGTTAGGGTAAGGGTTAGTGTTAGGGGATGGGTTAGGGGTGGATTATGGGTTAGGGTTAGTTTTAGGGTTAGGGTTAGAGTTAGAGTACGGGTTAGGGTTAGTGTGAGGGTTAGGGTTAGGGTTAGTGTACGGATAGGATTAGGGTTAGGGTTAGGGTTAGGGAACGGGTTAGGGTTAGGTTTAGGGTATGGGATAGGTTTAGTGTACGGGTTAAGTTTAGGGTTAGGGTTAGGGTTAGGTTTAGGTTACGGGTTAGGGTTAGGGTATGGTTTAGGTTTAGGTTTAGGTGCGGTTTAGGGTTAGGGTACGAGTTAGGGTTAGTTTTGGGTCAGGGTTATGGTTAGGGATAGGGTTATGGTACGGGCTAGGGTTAGTGTTGGGGTTAGGGTACGGGTTAGTTTTAGGGTTAGGGTACGGGTTAGGGTTCCGGTTAAGGTTAAGGTTAGTGTTAGGGCATGGGTTAGGGTTAGGGTACGGGTAAGGGTTATGGTTAGGTTTAGGGTTAGGTTTAGGTTTAGATTGCAGGTTAGACGTAGGGTTAGGGTTAGGGTTAGCGCTAGGTATGGGTTAGGGTTATGGTTAGGGTACGGGTTAGGCTTAGGTTTAGGGGTTAGGGTAAGGGTTAGGGTTAGGGTACGAGTTAGGGTTAGGGTACGGTTTGGGTTAGGGTTAGGGGTTAGGGTAAGGGTTAGGGTTAGGGTATGAGTTAGGGTTAGGGTATGGGTTAGGGTGAGGGGTAGGGTATGGGTTAGGTTTAGGGTTAGGGTTAGGATTAGGGTTAGGGTTATGGTGCGTGTTAGCATACAGGTTAGGGTTAGGTTTAGGTTACGCGTTAGGGTACGGGTTAGGGTTATGGTTTGGGTTAGGGTTAGAGTACGGGGTAGGTTTAGTGTTAGGTTTAGAGTTAGGGTTAGTTTTAGGGTATGGGTACGGGTTAGGGTTAGGGTTAGTGTACGGGATAGGTTTAGGATTAGGGTTAGTGTTAGTGTTAGGGTTAGGGTTAAGGTTAGTGTACGGTTTAGGTTTAGGGTTAGGGTTAGTCTTAGGGTACAGGTTAGGGTTAGGGTACGGGTTAGGTCTAGGGTTAGGGACAGGTTAGCAGTAGGGTTAGGGTACGAGATAGGTTTAGGGTACGGGTTAGGTCTAGGGTTAGGGTTTGGTTTAGGGTGTGGGATAGGGTTAGGCAATGGACTAGGTTTAGGGTACGGGTTAGGGTTAGGGTACGGGTTAGGGTTAGTGTTAGGTTTATGGTAGGGGTTAATGTTAGGGTTAGGATTAGGGTTAGAGTATAGGGTAGGGTTACTGTTAGGGTGAGGTTTGGGTTTAGGGTACGGGTTAGGGTTAGAGTTAGGGTTACGGTTAGAGTATGGGTTAGGGTTAGGGTTAGGGTTAGTGTACGGATAGGGTTAGGGTTAGGGTTAGAGTATGGGTTAGGCTTAGGGTAAGTTTTAGGGTTAGGGTTAAGGTCAGGTTTAGGGTTAGGTTTAGGGTTAGGGTACGGGTTAGGGTTAGGTTTAGGGTACGGGTTAGGGTTAGGTTTAGGGTTAGGGTACAGGTTAGGTTTAGGGTACGGGTTAGGGTTAGGGTTAGTGTCAGGGTTAGGGTTAGGGTTAGGGTACGAATTATTGTTAGGGTTAGGGTACTGGTTAGGGTTAGGGTTATGGTACGGGTTAGGGTTATAGTACGGGTTAGGGTTAGGGTGAGGTTTAGGGTTAGGGTTATAATATGGTTAGGGTTAGGGTTAGGGTTATTGTTCGAGTACAGCTTAGGGTTAGTGTTAGGGTTAGGGTTAGGGTTAGGGTTAGAGTGCGGTTTAGGTTTAGGGTTAGGGTTAGTGTTAGAGTACAGGGTAGGGTTAGTGTTAGGGTTACGGTTAGGGTTAGGGTTAGATTACGGGTTAGGGTTAGTGTTAGGGTTAGGGTACGGGTTAGGGTTAGGGTTAGGTTTAGGGTTAGCGCTAGAGTACGGGTTAGGTTTAGTGTTAGGGTTAGGGTTAGGGTTAGGGTTAGGGTTAGAGTGCGGATAGGGTTAGGGTTAGGTTTAGGTAGGGTTAGGGTCAGGGATAGAGTACGGTTTAGGGTTAGGGTTTGTGTTAGGGTTAGAGTATGGGGTAGGGTTTGTGTTAGGGTTAGGGTTAGGGTTAGGTTTAGGGTACGGGTTAGGGTTAGAGTTAGGGTTAAGGTTAGTGTGCGGGGTAGGGTTAGTGGTAGTGTTAGGGTTTGGGTTAATGAACGGGTTAGGCTTAGGGTTCGTTTAGGGTTAGTTTACGGTTTAGGGTTAGGTTTAGTGTACGGGATAGGGTTAGCGTACGGGTTAAGTTTAGGGTTAGGGTTAGGCTTAGGTTACTGCTCAGGATTAGGTTTGGTGTGGATTAGGGTTAGGGTTAGGGTTAGGGTACAGGTTAGGGTTAGGGTGGGGTTAGGGTACGGGTTAATTTTAGGTTTAGTGTACGGGTCATGGTTACGGTTAAGTTTAGGGTTAGTGTTAGGTTATGGTTTAGGGTTAGGGTACGGTTAATGGTTAGGGTTAGGGTTAGTGTTAGCGTAGCGTATGGTTTAGGGTTACCTTTAGGGTTTGGGTACGGGTTAGTTTTAGGTTTAGTGTACGGGATAGGGTTAGTGTACGGGTTAAGTTTACGGTTAGGGTTAGGTTTAGGTTATGGATTAGAGTTAGGGTACAGGGTAGCGTTAGGTTTAGGTGCGGGTTAGGGTTAGGGTACGGGTTAGGGTTAGGTTTAGGGTCAGGGTTAGGGTTAGGGATAGGGTTATGGTACGTGTTAGGGTTAGGGTTAGGGTTAGGTTTAGAGTATGGGTTAGGGTTAGGGTTAGGGTTAGGGTTATAGTACGGGTTTGGGTTAGAGTTAAGGTTAGGTTTAGGGTTAGAGTACGGGTTAGGGTGAGTGTTATGGTTAGGGTTAGTGTTAGGGTACAGGTTAGGGTTAGGGTACGGGTTAGGGTTAGGGTTAGGGTACGGGTTAGGTTTGGGTACGGGTTAGGTCAAGGGTTAGGGTTAGGTTTAGGGTACGGGTTAGGGTTAGGGTTAGGTTTAGGGTTAGGGTTAGGGTATGGGTTATGCTTAGGGTACGGGTTAGGGTTAGGGTAGTGTCAGGGTTACGGTTAGGTTTAGGGTACGAGTTAGTGTTAGGGTTAGGTTTAGGTTACGGGTTGGGTTAGGGTTAGGGTTAAAGTACGGGTGAGGTTTAGGGTACGGGTTAGGGTTAGGTTTAGGGTCAGGGTTAGGGTTAGGGTTAGGGTACCGGTTAGGGTTAGGGTTAGGGTATGGGTTAGGTTTAGGGTTATGGTACGGTTTAGGGTTACAGTACGGGGTAGGGTTAGGGTGAGGGTTAGGCTTAGTGTTAGAGTATGGTTAGGGTTAGGGTTAGGGTTAGGGTTAGGGTTAGGGTTAGCGCTAGGGTATGGGTTAGGGTTACTGTTAATGTTTGGGTACGGTTTAGGGTTAGGGTTAGGGTACGGGATAGGTTTGGGTACGGGTTAGTTCAAGGCTTAGGGTTAGGTTTAGGTTACGGGTTAGGGTTAGGGTTAGGTTTAGGGTTAGGTTTAGGGTATGGGTTATGCTTAGGATATGGGTTAGGGTTATGGTTAGGGTCAGGGTTAGGTTTAGGTTTAGGGTACGAGTTAGTGTTAGGGTTAGGTTTAGTGTACGGTTTAGGGTTAGGGTTAGGGTTAAAGTACGGGTTAGGTTTAGGGTACGGGTTAGGGTTAGGTTTAGGGTCAGTGTTACGGTTAGGGTTAGGGTACAAATTAGGGTTAGGGTTAGGGTACGGTTTAGCGTTAAGTTTATGGTACGGGTTAGGGTTACAGTACGGGTTAGGGTTAGGGTGAGGGTTACGGTTAGGGTTAGAGTATGGTTAGGGTTAGGGTTTGGGTTAGAGTATGGGTTAGGTTTAGTGTTAGGGTACGGGTTAGTGTTAGGGTTAGGGTTAATGAACGGGTTAGGCTAAGGTTTAGGTTTAGGGTTAGGATACGGGTTAGGGTTAGGTTTAGGGTAAAGGATAGGATTAGCGTACAGGTTAAGTTTAGGGTTAGGGTTAGGTTTAGGTTACGGGTTAGGGTTAGGGTACCGGTTAGGGTTAGGTTTAGGGTGCGGGTTAGGGTTAGGGTTAGGGTTAGTGTAAGCGTTAGGGTTAGGTTTAGGGTCAGGGTTAGGGTTAGGTTTAGTGTTAGGGTACGGATTAGTGTTAGGGTTGAGATTATGGTTTGGGTTAGTTTTAGAGTTAGGGTACGGTTTAGGGTTATGGTTAAGGTTAGAGTTAGGGTTAGGGTATGGGTTAGTGTTAGGTTACGGTTAAGGGTTATGGTTTGGGTAAGGGTTAGGGTTAAATTTAGGGTGTGGGTTAGGGTTAGTGTTAGGGTTACGGTTAGGTTTAGAGTACGGATTTGGGTTAGTGTTAGGGTACAGGTTAGATTTACCGTTTGGGTACGGGTTTGGGTAAGGGTTACGGTTAGGCTTAGGGTTAGGGGTTAGGATTAGAGTTAGGAATAGGCTACGGGTAGGGTTAGGATACAGGTTAGGGTTAGGGTTAAGGTTCAGTTAGGGTAAGGGTACGGGATAGGGTTAGGTTTAGGTGAGGGTTAGGCTTAGGGTACGGGTTAGGGTTAGGTTTAGGGTCAGGGTTAGGTTTAGGGATAGGGTTATGGTACGGGTTAGGGTTAGGGTTGCGGTTACGGTACGGGTTAGTTTTAGGGTTAGGGTACGGGTTAGGGTTACGGTTAAGGTTAGGGTTAGTGTTAGGTTATGGGTTAGGGTTAGGGTACGGGTAAGGGTTATGGTTAGGGTTAAGGTTAGGTTTAGGTTTAGCACTAGGGTATGGGTTAGGGTTACTCTTAGGGTTTGGGTACGGGTTAGGTTTAGAGTTAAGGTTAGGGTTAGTGTTAGGGTATGGGTTAGGGTTAGGGTATGGTAAGGATTATGGTTAGGGTAACGGTTAGATTTAGGTTTAGGGTGCGGGTTAGGCTTAGTGTTACGGTTAGGGTTAGTGCTAAGGTATGGGTTAGGGTTACTGTTAGGTTTTGGGTATGGGTTGGGGTTAGGATTAGGGTATGGGATAGGGTTGGTTACGGGTTAGGTCAAGGTTTAGGGTTAGGTTTAGGGTACAGGATAGGGTTAGGGTTAGGTTAGGGTTAGGGTTAGGGTATGGGTTAGGTTTAGGGTACGGGTTAGGGTTAGGGTTAGGGTCAGGGTTAGGGTTAGGGTTAGGGAAGGACTTAGGTTTAGGGTTATGTTTAGGGTACGGGATAGGGTTAGTGTACGGGATAAGTTTAGGGTTAGGTTTAGGTTAGGTTACGGTTTAGGGTTAGGGCATGGGTTAGTGTTAGGTTTAGGTGCGGGTTAGGGTTAGGGTACGGGTTAGGGTTAGGTTTAGGGTCAGGGTTAGGATTAGGGATAGGGTTATGGTACGGGTTAGGGTTAGGGTTGGGGTTACAGTACGGGTTAGTTTTAGGGTTAGGGTACGGGTTAAGGTTACGGTTAAGGTTAGGGTTAGTGTTAGGTTATGGGTTAGGGTTAGGGTACGGGTAAGGGTTATGGTTAGGGTTACGGTTAGTGTCAGTGTTAGGGTTAGGGTATGAGTTAGGGTTAGGGTTAGGTACGGTTAAGGGTTATGGTTAGGGTTAGTGTTAGGGTTAAGTTTAGGGTGCGGTTTAAGGTTAGGGTTAGGGTTAGGGTTAGGGTTAGGGTTAGTGTACGGGTTTGGGTTAGTGTTAGGGTATGGGTTAGGTTTACCGTTTGGGTACGGGTAGGGTAAGGGTTACGGGTCAGGGTTAGGGTTAGGGTCAGGGTTAGGGATAGGTTTAGGGTACGAGTTAGGGTTAGGGTTAGGTTTAGGGTACGGGTTAGGGTTAGGGTTAGGTTAAAAGTATGGGTTAGGTTTAGGTTACCGGTTAGGGTTAGGGTTATGGTCATGGTTAGTGTTAGGGTTAGGGTACGGGTTAGGGTTAGGGTTATGGTATGGGTTAGGGTTATAGTACGGGTTAGGGTTAGGGTGAGGGTTAGGGTTAGGGTTAGAGTACGCTTAGGGTTCGGGTTACGGTTAGAGTACGTGTTAGCGTTAGTGTTAGGGTTAGGTTTAGGGTTAGGGTACGGGTTAGGGTTAGGGTTATGGTACGGGTTAGGGTTACAGTACGGGTTACGGTTAGGGTGAGGGTTAGGTTTAGGGTTAGATAATGGTTAGGGTTATGGTTAGGATTAGAGTACGGCTTAGGGTTAGTGTTAGGGTTAGGGTTAGGGTACGGGTTAGGGTTAGGGTTAGGGTTAGTGTTAGAGTACAGGGTAGGGTTAGTGTTAGCGTTAGGGTTAGGGTTAGAGTACGGGTTAGGGTTAGTGTTAGGGTTAGTGTTAGGGTTAGGGTACGGTTTAGGGTTAGGTTTAGGGTTAGAGTACGGGGTAGGTTTAGTGTTAGGGTAAGGGTTAGCGTTAGAGTACGGGTTTGGGTAGTGTTAGGGTATGGGTTAGTTTTACCATTTGGGTACGGGTTAGGGATAGTGTTAGGGTTAGTGTTAGGGTTAGGGTACGTGTTAGGGTTAGGGTTTGGGGACGGGTTAGAGTTACGTTCAGGGTTAGGGTACAGGTTAGTTTTAGGATTAGGGTAATAGTTAGTGTTCGGTTACGGGATAGGATTAGAGTACGGGTTAGGGTTAGGTTTAGGTTTAGGTTTGGGGTTAGAGTACGGGTTAGGTTTAGCGTTAGGGTTAGGGTTAGGGTTAGTGTACCATAGGGTTAGGGTTAGGGTTAGGGTACGGATACTGTTAGGGTTAGGGGTAGGGTACGAGTTAGGGTTAGGGTTATGGTACCGGTTAGGGTTACAGTACAGGTTAGGGTTAGGTTGAGGCTTAGGGTTAGAGTTAGAGTACGATTAGGGTTAGGGTTAGGGTTAGGGTTAGGTTTAGGGTACGGATTAGGGTTAGGGTTAGGTTTAGGGTTAGAGTACGGGTAGGATTAGTGTTAGGCTTAGGGTTAGGTTTAGGGTTAGGATACGGGTTAGGGGGAGGTTTCGGGTACAGGATAGGGTTAGCGTACAGGTTAAGTTTAGGGTTATGGTTAGGTTTAGGTCACGGGTTAGGGTTAGGGTTCGGGTTAGGGCTCGATTTTGGGTGCAGGTTAGGTTTAGTGTTAGGATTAGTGTAAGGGTTAGGGTTAGGTTTAGGGTCAAGGTTAGATTTAGGGTTAGTGTTAGGGTACGGGTTATGGTTAGGGTTAGGGTTAGGGTACAGGTTAGGGTTAGGTTTAGGGTACGGGATAGGGTTAGTGTACCGGATAAGTTTAGGTTTACGTTTAGGTTTAGGTTTAGGTTAAGGTTTAGGGTTAGGGTACGGTTTAGAGTTAGGTTTAGGTGCGGGTTAGGGTTAGGGTACGGGTTAGGGTTAGGTTTAGGGTCAGGGTTAGGATTAGGGATAGGGTTATGGTACGGGTTAGGGTTAGGGTTTGGGTTATGTTACGGGTTAGTTTTAGGGTTAGGGTACGGTTTAGGTTTACGGTTAAGGTTAGGGTTAATGTTAGGTTATGGGTTAGGGTTAGGGTACGGGTAAGGGTTATGGTTAGGTTTACGGTTACGTTTAGGTTTACGGTGCGGGTTATGCTTAGGGTTAGGTTAGGGTTAGCGCTAGGATATGGGTTAGGGTTCCTCGTAGGGTTTGGGTACGGGTTAGGGTTAGGGTTATGTTAGGTCAAGGGTTAGGATTAGGGTTAGTGTTAGTGTACGGGATAGGGTTAGAGCAAGGGTTAGGGTTAGGTTTAGGGTTAGGGTATGGTTTAGGTTTAGGATACGTGTTAGGTTTAGGGATAGGGTCAGGGTGAGGGTTAGGGTTAGGTTATGAATTAGGGTTAGGTTTAGGGTACGGGTTAGGTTTAGTGTTATGGTATGGGTTAGGGTTACAGTACGTGTTAGGGTTAGGGTGAGGGTTACAGTTAGTGTTAGAATACGGTTAGGGTTAGGGATAGCGTACAGGTTAGGTTTAGTGTTAGTGTTAGGGTTAGGGTTAGGGTTAGGGTACGAGTTAGGGTTAGGATTAGGGTTAGTGTTAGAGTACGGGGTAGGGTTAGTGTTAGGGTTAGGGTTAGGGTTAGAGTACGGGTTAGGGTTAGTGTTAGGGTTAGGGTTAGGGTTAGGGTACGGGTTAGGGTTAGGGTTAGGGTTAGAGTACGGGTTAGGATTAGTGTTAGGTTTAGGGTTAGGTTTAGGGTTAGGGTACGGGTTAGGGTTAGGGTTTTTGTTAGGGTTAGAGTACGGGGTAGGGTTAGTGTTAGGGTTAGGGTTAGGGTTAGCATACGGGTTAGGGTTAGAGTTAGGGTTAGGGTTAGAGTACGGGGTAGGGTTAGTGTTAGTGTTAGGGTTAGGGTTAATGTAATGGTTAGGCTTAGGGTTAGGTTTAGGGTTAGTTTACGGGTTAAGGTTAGGTTAAGCGTACGGGATAGGGTTAGCGTTCGGGTTAAGTTTAGGGTTAGGGTTAGACTTAGGTTATGGGTTAGGGTTAGGTTTAGGTGTGGTTTAGTGTTAGGGTTAGGGTACGGGTTAGGGTTAGGGTTGGGGTTAGGGTACGGGTTAATTTTAGGTTTAGGGTACTGTTCAGGTTTACGGTTAAGTTTAGGGTTAGGATAGGGTATGGGTTAGGGTTAGGGTACGGGTAAGGGTTATGGTTAGGGTTAGGGTTAGGGTTATGTTTAGATTGTGGTTCAGGGTTAGGGTTAGGGTTAGGGTTAGAGTACGGGTTAGGGTTAGTGTTAGGGTTAGGGTTAGGGTACGGGTTAGGGTTAGGGTTAGGGTTAGAGTACGGGGTAGGGTTAGTGTTAGGGTTAGGTTTAGGGTTAATGTACGGGTTAGGCTTAACGTTAGGTTTAGGGTTAGGATACGGGTTAGGGTTAGGGTTAGGGTACGGGTTAGGGTTAGGGTATTGGTACAGGTTAAGGTTACAGTACAGGTTAAGTTTAGGGTGAGGGTTAGGGTTAGGTTTAGAGTACGGTTAGGGTTAGGGTTAGGGTTAGGGTTAGGGTTAGGTTACGGGTTAGGGTTAGGGTTAGGGTTAGAGTACGGGTTAGGATTAGTGTTAGGTTTAGGGTTAGGTTTAGGGTTAGGGTACGGGTTAGGGTTAGGGTTTTTGTTAGGGTTAGAGTACGGGGTAGGGTTAGTGTTAGGGTTAGGGTTAGGGTTAGCATACGGGTTAGGGTTAGAGTTAGGGTTAGGGTTAGAGTACGGGGTAGGGTTAGTGTTAGTGTTAGGGTTAGGGTTAATGTAATGGTTAGGCTTAGGGTTAGGTTTAGGGTTAGTTTACGGGTTAAGGTTAGGTTAAGCGTACGGGATAGGGTTAGCGTTCGGGTTAAGTTTAGGGTTAGGGTTAGACTTAGGTTATGGGTTAGGGTTAGGTTTAGGTGTGGGTTAGTGTTAGGGTTAGGGTACGGGTTAGGGTTAGGGTTGGGGTTAGGGTACGGGTTAATTTTAGGTTTAGGGTACTGTTCAGGTTTACGGTTAAGTTTAGGGTTAGGATAGGGTATGGGTTAGGGTTAGGGTACGGGTAAGGGTTATGGTTAGGGTTAGGGTTAGGGTTAGGTTTAGGTTTAGGGTTCGGGTTAGGGTACGGGTAAGGGTTATGGTTAGGGTTAGGGTTAGGTTTAGGTTTAGGGTTCTGGTTAGGGTTAGGGTACGGGTTGGGTTAGGTTTAGTTGCGGGTTAGGGTTAGGGTCCGGGTTATGGTTAGGATAAGTGTTAGGGTTAGGGTTAGGGTACGGTTTAGGGTTAGGGTACGGGATAGGGTTAAGATTAGGGTCAGGGTTAGGGTTAGGTTACGGGTTAGGGTTACTGAACGTGTTAGGTTTAGGTTTAGGGTACGGGATAGGGTTAGCGTACGGTTTAAGTTTAGGGTTAGGGTTAGGTTTAGGTTATGGGTTAGGTTTAGGGTATTGGTTAGGGTTAGGTTTAGGGTCAGGGTTAGGTTTAGGGTTAGGGTATGAGTTAGGGTTAGGGTTAGGGTACGGGTTAGGGTTAGGGTATTGGTACAGGTTAAGGTTACAGTACAGGTTAAGTTTAGGGTGAGGGTTAGGGTTAGGTTTAGAGTATGGTTAGGGTTAGGGTTAGGGTTAGGGTTAGGGTTAGAGTACGGGTTAGGGTTAGTGTTAGGGTTAGGGTTAGGGTATGGGTTAGGGTTAGGTTTAGGGTCAGGGTTAGGATTAGGGATAGGGTTATGGTACGGGTTAGGGTTAGGGTTGGGGTTACAGTACGGGTTAGTTTTAGGGTTAGGGTACGGGTTAAGTTTACGGTTAAGTTTAGGGTTAGTGTTAGGTTATGGGTTAGGGTTAGGGTACGGGTAAGGGTTATGGTTAGGGTTACGGTTAGTGTCAGTGTTAGGGTTAGGGTATGAGTTAGGGTTAGGTTTAGGTACGGTTAAGGGTTATGGTTAGGGTTAGTGTTAGGGTTAAGTTTAGGGTGCGGTTTAAGGTTAGGGTTAGGGTTAGGGTTAGGGTTAGGGTTAGGGTTAGGGTTAGGGTTAGTGTACGGGTTTGGGTTAGTGTTAGGGTATGGGTTAGGTTTACCGTTTGGGTACGGGTAGGGTAAGGGTTACGGGTCAGGGTTAGGGTTAGGGTCAGGGTTAGGGATAGGTTTAGGGTACGAGTTAGGGTTAGGGTTAGGTTTAGGGTACGGGTTAGGGTTAGGGTTAGGTTAAAAGTATGGGTTAGGTTTAGGTTACCGGTTAGGGTTAGGGTTATGGTCATGGTTAGTGTTAGGGTTAGGGTACGGGTTAGGGTTAGGGTTATGGTATGGGTTAGGGTTATAGTACGGGTTAGGGTTAGGGTGAGGGTTAGGGTTAGGGTTAGAGTACGCTTAGGGTTCGGGTTACGGTTAGAGTACGTGTTAGCGTTAGTGTTAGGGTTAGGTTTAGGGTTAGGGTACGGGTTAGGGTTAGGGTTATGGTACGGGTTAGGGTTACAGTACGGGTTACGGTTAGGGTGAGGGTTAGGTTTAGGGTTAGATAATGGTTAGGGTTATGGTTAGGATTAGAGTACGGCTTAGGGTTAGTGTTAGGGTTAGGGTTAGGGTTAGGGTTAGGGTACGGGTTAGGGTTAGGGTTAGTGTTAGTGTTAGAGTACAGGGTAGGGTTAGTGTTAGCGTTAGGGTTAGGGTTAGAGTACGGGTTAGGGTTAGTGTTAGGGTTAGTGTTAGGGTTAGGGTACGGTTTAGGGTTAGGTTTAGGGTTAGAGTACGGGGTAGGTTTAGTGTTAGGGTAAGGGTTAGCGTTAGAGTACGGGTTTGGGTAGTGTTAGGGTATGGGTTAGTTTTACCATTTGGGTACGGGTTAGGGATAGTGTTAGGGTTAGTGTTAGGGTTAGGGTACGTGTTAGGGTTAGGGTTTGGGGACGGGTTAGAGTTACGTTCAGGGTTAGGGTACAGGTTAGTTTTAGGATTAGGGTAATAGTTAGTGTTCGGTTACGGGATAGGATTAGAGTACGGGTTAGGGTTAGGTTTAGGTTTAGGTTTGGGGTTAGAGTACGGGTTAGGTTTAGCGTTAGGGTTAGGGTTAGGGTTAGTGTACCATAGGGTTAGGGTTAGGGTTAGGGTACGGATACTGTTAGGGTTAGGGGTAGGGTACGAGTTAGGGTTAGGGTTATGGTACCGGTTAGGGTTACAGTACAGGTTAGGGTTAGGTTGAGGCTTAGGGTTAGAGTTAGAGTACGATTAGGGTTAGGGTTAGGGTTAGGGTTAGGTTTAGGGTACGGATTAGGGTTAGGGTTAGGTTTAGGGTTAGAGTACGGGTAGGATTAGTGTTAGGCTTAGGGTTAGGTTTAGGGTTAGGATACGGGTTAGGGGGAGGTTTCGGGTACAGGATAGGGTTAGCGTACAGGTTAAGTTTAGGGTTATGGTTAGGTTTAGGTCACGGGTTAGGGTTAGGGTTCGGGTTAGGGCTCGATTTTGGGTGCAGGTTAGGTTTAGTGTTAGGATTAGTGTAAGGGTTAGGGTTAGGTTTAGGGTCAAGGTTAGATTTAGGGTTAGTGTTAGGGTACGGGTTATGGTTAGGGTTAGGGTTAGGGTACAGGTTAGGGTTAGGTTTAGGGTACGGGATAGGGTTAGTGTACCGGATAAGTTTAGGTTTACGTTTAGGTTTAGGTTTAGGTTAAGGTTTAGGGTTAGGGTACGGTTTAGAGTTAGGTTTAGGTGCGGGTTAGGGTTAGGGTACGGGTTAGGGTTAGGTTTAGGGTCAGGGTTAGGATTAGGGATAGGGTTATGGTACGGGTTAGGGTTAGGGTTTGGGTTATGTTACGGGTTAGTTTTAGGGTTAGGGTACGGTTTAGGTTTACGGTTAAGGTTAGGGTTAATGTTAGGTTATGGGTTAGGGTTAGGGTACGGGTAAGGGTTATGGTTAGGTTTACGGTTACGTTTAGGTTTACGGTGCGGGTTATGCTTAGGGTTAGGTTAGGGTTAGCGCTAGGATATGGGTTAGGGTTCCTCGTAGGGTTTGGGTACGGGTTAGGGTTAGGGTTATGTTAGGTCAAGGGTTAGGATTAGGGTTAGTGTTAGTGTACGGGATAGGGTTAGAGCAAGGGTTAGGGTTAGGTTTAGGGTTAGGGTATGGTTTAGGTTTAGGATACGTGTTAGGTTTAGGGATAGGGTCAGGGTGAGGGTTAGGGTTAGGTTATGAATTAGGGTTAGGTTTAGGGTACGGGTTAGGTTTAGTGTTATGGTATGGGTTAGGGTTACAGTACGTGTTAGGGTTAGGGTGAGGGTTACAGTTAGTGTTAGAATACGGTTAGGGTTAGGGATAGAATATGGGTTAGGTTTAGTGTTAGTGTTAGGGTTAGGGTTAGGGTTAGGGTACGAGTTAGGGTTAGGATTAGGGTTAGTGTTAGAGTACGGGGTAGGGTTAGTGTTAGGGTTAGGGTTAGGGTTAGAGTACGGGTTAGGGTTAGTGTTAGGGTTAGGGTTAGGGTTAGGGTACGGGTTAGGGTTAGGGTTAGGGTTAGAGTACGGGTTAGGATTAGTGTTAGGTTTAGGGTTAGGTTTAGGGTTAGGGTACGGGTTAGGGTTAGGGTTTTTGTTAGGGTTAGAGTACGAGGTAGGGTTAGTGTTAGGGTTAGGGTTAGGGTTAGCGTACGGGTTAGGGTTAGAGTTAGGGTTAGGGTTAGAGTACGGGGTAGGGTTAGTGTTAGTGTTAGGGTTAGGGTTAATGTAATGGTTAGGCTTAGGGTTAGGTTTAGGGTTAGTTTACGGGTTAAGGTTAGGTTAAGCGTACGGGATAGGGTTAGCGTTCGGGTTAAGTTTAGGGTTAGGGTTAGACTTAGGTTATGGGTTAGGGTTAGGTTTAGGTGTGGGTTAGTGTTAGGGTTAGGGTACGGGTTAGGGTTAGGGTTGGGGTTAGGGTACGGGTTAATTTTAGGTTTAGGGTACTGTTCAGGTTTACGGTTAAGTTTAGGGTTAGGATAGGGTATGGGTTAGGGTTAGGGTACGGGTAAGGGTTATGGTTAGGGTTAGGGTTAGGGTTAGGTTTAGGTTTAGGGTTCGGGTTAGGGTACGGGTAAGGGTTATGGTTAGGGTTAGGGTTAGGTTTAGGTTTAGGGTTCTGGTTAGGGTTAGGGTACGGGTTGGGTTAGGTTTAGGTGCGGATTAGGGTTAGGGTCCGGGTTATGGTTAGGATAAGTGTTAGGGTTAGGGTTAGGGTACGGTTTAGGGTTAGGGTACGGGATAGGGTTAAGATTAGGGTCAGGGTTAGGGTTAGGTTACGGGTTAGGGTTACTGAACGTGTTAGGTTTAGGTTTAGGGTACGGGATAGGGTTAGCGTACGGTTTAAGTTTAGGGTTAGGGTTAGGTTTAGGTTATGGGTTAGGTTTAGGGTATTGGTTAGGGTTAGGTTTAGGGTCAGGGTTAGGTTTAGGGTTAGGGTACGAGTTAGGGTTAGGGTTAGGGTACGGGTTAGGGTTAGGGTATTGGTACAGGTTAAGGTTACAGTACAGGTTAAGTTTAGGGTGAGGGTTAGGGTTAGGTTTAGAGTACGGTTAGGGTTAGGGTTAGGGTTAGGGTTAGGGTTAGAGTACGGGTTAGGGTTAGTGTTAGGGTTAGGGTTAGGGTACGGGTTAGGGTTAGGGTTAGGGTTAGAGTACGGGGTAGGGTTAGTGTTAGGGTTAGGTTTAGGGTTAATGTACGGGTTAGGCTTAACGTTAGGTTTAGGGTTAGGATACGGGTTAGGGTTAGGTTTAGGGTATGGGATAGGGTTAGCGTACGGGTTAAGTTTAGGGTTAGGGTTAGGTTTAGGTTACGGGTTAGGTTTAGGGTATTGGTTAGGGTTAGGTTTAGGCTTAGGGTTAGGGTATGGGTTAGGGTTAGGTTTAGGGTCAGGGTTAGGGTTAGGGATAGGGTTATGGTACAGGTTAGGGTTAGCGTTGGGGATAGGGTAAGTGTTAATTTTAGGGTTAGGTTACGGGTTAGAGTTACGGTTAAGGTTAGGGTTAGGGATAGGTTATGGATTAGGGTTAGGGTTAGGGTTTGGGGAAGGGTTAGGTTTACAATTAGGTTTAGGGTACGGTTTAGATTTAGGGTCCTGGTTAATATTAGCATTAGGGTTAGGGTACGGTTTAGGTTTAGGATTATGGTACGTGTTAGGGTACGGGTTAGGGTTAGATTTAGGGTTGGTGTTAGGGTTAGGGTTAGGGTACGGGTTAGGGTTACGTACAGTTTAGGGTTAGGTTTAGGGTTAGGGTTAGATTTATGGTTAGTGTACGGGTTAGGGTTAGGTTTAGGGTATGAGTTAGGGATAGGGAACGGGTTACGGTTAGGAGTAGGGTATGGGTTAGATTTAGGGTTAGGGTTAGGGTTAGGTTTAGGGTTATGGTACGGGTTAGTGTACGGGTTAGGGTTACGTTTAAGGTATGGGTAACGGTACGGTTTTGTGTAATGGTACGGGTTAGGGTACGGGTTTGGATTAGTGATAGGGTACTTGTAGGTTGACTGTTTGGGTACGGGTTATGGTAGGGTTAGTGTTAGGGTTAGGGTTAGGGGTAAGGTTAATATTAGGCTACGGCATAGGGTTAGGGTACGGTTTAGGGTACGGTTTAGGGTTGGGGTTAGTGTATGTGTATGGGTATGGGTTAGGTTTAGGGTTAGGGTTAATGCTGGTTTAGGGTGCGGGTTAGGGTTAAGGTTAGGGTACGGGATGTGGTTAGTGTACATGTTAGGTCTAGGATTCGGGTTAGGTTTAGTGTGCGGGTTAGAGTTAGGGTTAGGATTAGGGTACGAGTTAGGGTTACGGTTTGGGTACGGGTTAGGGTTACGTGTAGGGTTAAGGTATGGGTTAGGTTTAGGGCTAGGGTTAGGATACGGTTTAGGGTTAGGGTACGGTTTAGGTTTATGGTTAGGGTCAGTGTTAGGGTTAGGTTTAGTGTAAGGTTTAGGGCACGGGTTAGTGTACGGGTTAGTTTTAGGGTTAAGGTACGGGTTAGGGTTATGGTTAAAGTTAGGGTTAGGGTTAGGGTGTAGGTTACGGTCAGGGTACGGTTAAGGGTTAGGGTTAGGTTTATGGTTAAGTTTAGGTTGCGGTTTAGGGTTAGGGTTAGGGTTAGGGTTAGGTTTAGAGTACGGGTTTGGGTTAGTGTTAGGGTATGGGTTAGGTTTACCATTTGGGTACGGGTTAGGGTAAGGGTTAAGGTTAGGGTTAGGGTTAGGGATTAGGGTTAGAGTTAGTGTTAGGCTACGGGATCGGTTTAGAGTACGGGTTAGGGTTAGGTTTAGGGTTAGGGTTAGGGTTAGGGTTATAGTACGGTTTAGGGTTAGAGTTAGGGTTAAGTTTAGGGTTAGAGTACGGGTTACAGATAGTGTTAGGTTTAGGATAAGTGTTAGGGTACGGGTTAGGGTTAGAGTACGGGTTAGGGTTAGGTTTAGATTAGGGTTAGGGTTAGAGTACGGGTTAGGGTTAGTGTTAGAGTTAGGGTTATGGTTAGGGTTAGAGTACGAGTTAGGGTTAGTGTTAGTGTTAGTGTTAGGGTTAGGGTTAGGGTTAGGGTAAGGGTTATGGTTAGGGTTAGGGTTAGCTTTAGGTTTGGGTGCGGGTAGGGTTAGGGTTAGGGTTAGTGTTAGGGTTAGCACTCGGGAATGGGTTAGTGTTACTGTTAGGGTTTGGGTACGGGTTAGTTTATGGTTAAGTTACGGGATAGATTTGGGTACGGGTTAGGTCAAGGGTTAGGTTTAGGTTTAGGGTACAGGTTAGAGTTAGGGTTAGGATAGGGTTTAGGTTTATGGTATGGGTTAAGCTTAGGGTACGGTTTAGGGTTAGCATCAGGGTTAGGGTTAGGGTTAGCGTTAGGTTACGGGTTAGGGTTAGGTTAGGGTACGGGTTAGGGTTACGGTTAGGGTCAGGGTTAGGGTTAGGGTTAGGGTACGAGTTAGGGTTAGAGTTAGGGTACGGGTTAGGATTAGGGTATTGGTACGGGTTAGTGTTACAGTACGGGTTAGGGTAAGAGTGAGGGTTAGGGTTAGGTTTAGAGTCCTGTTAGGGTTAGTGTTAGGGTTAGGGTTAGAGTACGGTTTAGGGTTAGTGTTAGGGTTAGGGTTAGGGTTAGGTTACGGGTTAGGGTTAGGGTTAGGGTTAGGGTTAGGGTTAGGTTTAGAACACGGGAAAGGGTTGGGTACGGGTTCGGTGAAGGTTTAGGATTAGTTTTAGGGTACGGGTTAGGGTTAGGGTTAGGTTTAGGGTTAGGGTTAGGGTATTGTTTAGGTTTAGGGTACGGGTTAGGGTTAGGGTTAGGGTCAGGGTTAGGGTTAGGGTTAGGGAATGAGTTAGGGTTAGGGTTAGGTTTAGGTTACGGGTTAGGGTTAGGGTTAGGGTTAGAGTACAGGGTAGGGTAACTGTTAGGTTTAGGGTTAGGGTTGACGTACGGTTTAGCTTAGGGTTAGGATATGGGTTAGGGTTATGTTTAGGGTACGGGATAGGGTTAGCGTACGGGTTAAGTTTAGGGTTAGGGTTAGGTTTTGATTACGGGTTAGGATACGGGTTAGGGTTAGGTTTAGGGTGCGGGTTAGGGTTAGGGTTAGGTTTAGTGTAAGGGTTAGGGTTAGGTTAAGGGTCAGGGTTAGGGTTAGGGTTAGGGTTAGGTTTAGTGTACAGGTTATGGTTAGGGTTGGGGTTAGGGTACGGGTTAGTTTTAGGGTTTTGGTACGGGTTAGGGTTATGGTTAAGGTTAGGTTTAGGTTGAGGTTTGTGTTAGGATTAGGTTACGGTTAAGGGTTATAGTTTGGGTTAGGTTTAGGGTTAAGTTTAGGGTGCGGGTTAAGGTTAGGGTTAGGTTTAGGGTTAGGGTTAGAGTACAGTTTTGGGTTAGTGTTAGGGTACGGGTTAGGTTTACCGTTTGGGTACGGGTTTGGGTAAGGGTTAGGGATAGGGTTAGGGTTAGGGTTAGGCGTTAGGGTTAGAGTTAGGGTTAGGCTATGGGTAGGCTTAGGGTATGGGTTAGGTTTAGGGTTAGCGTTTGGGTGAGGGTTAGTGTACGCGTTAGGGTTAGGGTTTGGTTTAGTGTGCGGGTTAGGGTTAGGGTTAGGGTACGTGTTAGGGTAAGGGTTTGGGTACAGTTTAGGGTTAGGGTACGGGTTAGGGTTAGTGTTAGGGTGAGTGTTAGGGTACGGGTTCGGGTTATGGTACAGGTTAGGTCTAGGGTGAGGGTTGGGTTTAGGATGCGGGTTAGGGTTAGGGTTAGGGTACGGGATTCGGGTTAGGGTTAGGTTTAGGGTTACGGTTAAGTTTAGGTTTCGTGTTACGGTTAGGGTACGGGTAAAGTTAACGGTGCGAGTTAGGGTTAGGGTTAGGTTTAGGTTACGGGTTAGGGTTAGGGTTAGGGTTAGGGTTAGAGTACGGGGTAGGGTTAGTGTTAGGGTTAGGGTTAGGGTTAATGTATGGGTTAGCTTAGGGTTAGGTTAGGGTTAGGATATGGGTTAGGGTTATGTTTAGGGTACGGGATAGGGTTAACGTACGGGTTAAGTTTAGGGTTAGGGTTAGGTTTACGTTACGGGTTAGGGTTAGGGTACGGGTTTGGGTTAGGTTTAGGGTGCGGGTTAGGGTTAGGGTTAGTGTAAGGGTTACGTTTAGGTTTAGGGTCAGGGTTAAGGTTAGGATTAGTGTTAGTGTACAGGTTATGGTTAGAGTTGGGGTTAGGGTACGGGTTAGTTTTAGGGTTATGGTACGGGTTAGGGTTATGGTTAAGGTTAGGTTTAGGTTGAGGTTATGGGTTAGGGTTAAGTTACGGTTAAGGGTTATAGTTTGGGTTAGGGTTAGGGTTAAGTTTTGGGTGCGGGTTAGGGTTAGGGTTAGTTTTAGGGTTAGGGTTAGAGTACGGGTTTGGGTTAGTGTTAGGGTACGGGTTAGGTTTACCGTTTGGGTACGGGTTAGGGTAAGGGTTAGGGATAGGGTTAGGGTTAGGCGTTAGGGTTAGAGTTAGGGTTAGGCTACGGGTAGGGTTAGGGTACGGGTTAGGGTTAGGGTTAGCGTTCGGGTGAGGGTTAGTGTACGCGTTAGGGTTAGGTTTAGGGTTAGGGTTAGGGTTAGTGTTAGGGTTACGGTACGGGTTACCCTAACCTAGGGTAGGTTAGGGTTCGGGAAGGGTTAGGGTTAGTGTTAGGGTTACGGTACGGGTTACCCTAACCTAGGGTAGGTTAGGGTTCGGGAAGGGTTAGTGTACATGTTAGGTCTAGGGTTAGGGATAGGTTTAGTGTGCGGGTTATGGATAGGTTTCGTGTGCGGGTTAGGGTTAGGGTTAGGGCACGTGTTAGGGTAAGGGTTTGGGTACAGTTTAAGGTTAGGGTACGGGTTAGGGTTAGGGTCAGGATTAGGGTACTCGTTAGGGTTAGGGTACGTGTTAGGGTTAGTGTTAGGGTTAGGGTTACGGTTAAGTTTAGGTTTAGGGTTACGGTTAGGGTACGGGTAAAGTTAACAGTACGAGTTAGGGTTAGGGTTAGGGTTAGGTTTAGGGCTGGGTTATAGTGGAAGGTTAGGGTTAGTGTTAGGGTTAGGATTAGGGTTAGGGGACGGGTTAGGGTTAGGGTATGGGTTAGGGTACGTGTTACATTTAGTGTTAGGTTACGGGTTAGGGTTAGGGTTAGTGTTAGGGTACGGGTTAGGGTTAGGCTAAGGGTTAAGTCTAGGCTTAGGGTTAGGTTTAGGATGCGGGTTAGGGTTAAGGTTAAGGTATAGGATTAGGATTAGGGTTAGGGTCAGGAATAGGGTTAGGTTTAGGGTTAAGGTTAGGGTTGGGTACGATTTAGGGTTACGGTACGAGTTAGGCTTAGGGTAAGGGTTAGGTTTAGGGTTAGGATTGTAGTAGGGGGTTAGGGTTAGTGTTAGGGTTACGTTTAGGGTTAGAGTACTGATTAGGGTTAGTGTTAGGGTTATGGGTAGTGTTAGGGTTAGGGTTAAGGTTAGAGTACGGGTTAGGGTTAGGATTAGGTTTAGGGTTAGGTTTAGAGTACGGGATAGGGTTAGTGTTAGTGTTTGGGTTAGGGTTAGGGTTAGTGTACGTTTAGGGTTAGGGTTAGGGTTAGGGTTATGGCACGGGTTAGGTTTAGGTTTAGGGTACGGGGTATGGTTAGTGTACGGGATAAGTTTAGGGTTAGGGTTAGGTTTAGGTTACAGATTAGTGTTAGGGTACGGGATAGGGTTAGGTTTAGGGTGCGGGTGAGGGTTAGGGTTAGGGTACGGGTTAGGGTTAGGTTTAGGGTCAGGTTTAAGGTTAAGGATAGGGTTACAGTACGAGTTAGTGCTATGGATGGCGTTAGGGTACAGTTTTAGGGTTTGTGTATGGGTTAGGGTTACGGTTAAAGTTAGGGTTAGGGTTAGGGTCAGGGTTAAGTACGCGTTATCGTTAGTGTTAGGGTTAGGGTTATGGTTAGGTTTAGGGTACGGGTTAGGGTTTGGGTTAGGTTTAGGGTTAGAGTATGGGGTGGGTTAGTGTTAGGGTTAGGTTTAGGGTTAAAGAACGGGTTAGGCTTAGGGTTAGGTTTAGGGTTAGGGTAAGGGTTAGGGTTAGGTTTAGGGTACGGGATAGGGTTAGCGTACGTGTTAAGTTTAGGGTTAGGGTTAGGTTTAGGGTACGGGTTAGGGTTAGGTTTAGGGTGCGGGTTAGGGTTAGGGTTAGGATTAGTGTAAGGGTTAGTGTTAGGTTTAGAGTCAGGGTTAGGGTTAGGGTTAATGTTAGTGTACGCCTTAAGGTTAGGATTGGGGTTAGGGTACGGGTTTGTTTTAGGGTTAGGATACGGGTTAGTGTTACGGTTAAGGTTAGGGTTAGGTTTAGGGTATGGGTTTGGTTTAGGTTATGGTTAAGGGTTATGGTTTGGGTTAGGGTTAGGGTTAAGTGTAGGGTGCGGGTTAGGGTTAGGGTTAGGGTAAGGGTTAGGGTTAGATTACAGGTTTGGGTTAGTGTTAGGGTACGTGTTAGATTTACCATTTGGGTACAGGTTAGGGTAAGGGTTAGGGTTAGGGTTAGGGTTAGAGGTTAGGGTTAAAGTTAGGGTTAGGCTACGGGAAGGGTTAGGGTATGGGTTAGGGTTAGGGTTAGGATTATAGTACGGGTTTGGGGGAGTGTTAGGTTACGGGTTAGGTTTACCGTTTGGGTACGGGTTAGGGTAAGGGTTAGGGGTTAGGGTTAGAGTTAGGGTTAGGCTAAGGGTAGGGTTAGGTTACGGTTCAGGGTCAGGGTTAGGGTAGGGTTATGGTTAGTGTAAGGGTTAGGTTTAAGGTTAGGGTTAGGGTTAGGGTTAGTGTTAGGGTTATGGTACGGGTTAGAGTTAAGGTTAGGGCACGGGATAGGGTTAGTGTAAGTGTTAGGTCTAGGGTTAGGGTTAAGTTTAGTGTGCAGGTTAGAGTTAGTGTTAGGGTTAGGTTACGTGTTAGGGTTAGGGTTTGGGTACGGGTTAGGGTTAAGTTTAGGGTTAGGGTACGGGTTAGGTTTAGGATTAGGGTTAGGGTACGGTTTAGGGTTAGTGTAGAGTTTATGGTTAGGGTTAGGTCAGGATTAGGATTAGGTTTAGGGTTAGGTTTATGGTTAGGGTACGGGTTAGGGTTACTGTACGGGTTAGGGTTAGGGTTAGGGTTAGGGTTAGGGTTAGGGTTATAGTACGGGTAGTGTTAGAATTGGGGTAGGTTTAGGGTTAGTTTACGGGGTAAGGTTAGTGCTAGGGTTAGGGTTAGGGTACGGGTTAGGGTTATAGTACGCGTTAGGGTTAGAATTAGGGTTAGGTTTAGGGTTAGAGTACGGGTTAGTGTTAGTGTTAGGGTTAGGGTTAGTGTTAGGGTATGGGTGAGGGTTAGAGTACGGTTTAGGGTTATGTTTATGGTTAGGGTTAGGGTTAGTGTACGGATAGGGTTAGGGTATGGGTTAGCGTTAGGTTTAGGGTACGGGAGAGGGTTAGCGTAAGGGTTAAGTTTAGGGTTAGGTTTAGGTTTAGGTTACGGGTTTGTGTTAGGGTACGAGTTAGGGTTAGTTTTAGGTGCGGGTTAGGGATAGGTTTAGGGTTAGGTTTAGGTTTAGGCGCGGGTTAGGGTTAGGGTTAGGGTTAGGGGTTATTCTTAGTGTTAGGTTAAGCTACGGGTAGAGTTAGGGTACTGTTTAGGGTTAGGGTTAGGGTTCGGGTTAGGGTTAGTGTACGGGTTAGAGTTAGGGTTAGGGTTAGGGTTAGGATTACGGTTAGTGTTAGGGTACCGGTACGGGTTAGGGTTAAGGTTACAGTACGGGATAGGGTTAGTGTTTGTGTTAGGTCTAGGGTTAGGGTTAGGTTTAGTGTGCGGATTCGGGTTAGGTTTAGGGATAGGGTTAGGGTTAGAGTACGTTTTAGAGTTATGGTTTGGGTACGGGTTAGGGTTCCGTTAAGGGTTAGGGTACAGGTTAGGTTTAGGGTTAGGGTAAGGGTTAGTGTAGGGTACGGGTTAGGGTTAGAGTACGGGTTAGGGTTAGGTTTAGGGTTAGTGTTAGTGTTAGAGTACGGGTTAGGTTTAGTGTTAGTGTTAGGGTTAGGGTTAGTGTGCGGATAGGGTTAGGGTTAGGATTAGAGTATGGGGTAGGGTTAGTGTTAGGGTTAGGAGTAGGTTTAATGTACGGGATAGGCTAAGGGTTAGGTTTAGGGTTAGGATACGGGTTAGGGTTAGGTTTAGGGTACGGGATAGGGTTAGCGTACGGGTTAAGTTTAGGGTTAGGGTTAGGTTTAGGCTACGGGTTAGGGTTAGGGTACGGGTTAGGGTTAGGTTTAGGGTGCGGGTTAGGGTTAGGATTAGTGAAAGGGTTAGGGTCAGGTTTAGGGTCAAGGTTAGGGTTAGGGTTAGTGTTAGGGTATGGGTTAGGGTTAGGGTTGGGGTTAGGGTACGGGTTACTGTTAGGGTTAGGGTAACGGTTAGGTTTACGGTTAAGGTTTGTGTTAGGTTTAGGGTATCCGTTAGGGTTAGGTTACGGTTAAGGGTTATGGTTTGGGTTAGGGTTAGGGTTAATTTTAGGGTGCTGGTTAGGGTTAGGGTTAGGGTTAGAGTACGGGTTAGGGTTAGTGTTAGGGTTAGGGTTAGGGTTAGTGTTAGGGTATGGGTTAGGGTTAGAGTACGGGTTAGGGTTAGGTTTAGGGTTAGGGTTAGGGTTAGAGTACGGTTTAGGGTTAGTGTTAGGGTTAGTGTTAGGGTTAGTGTATGGATAGGGTTAGGGTTAGGGTTAGGGTACGAGTTAGGGTTAGGTTTATGGTACAGGATAGGGTTAGTGTACGGGTTAAGTTTAGGTTTAGGGTTAGATTTAGGTTATGGGTTAGGGTTAGGTTTACGTGCGGGTTAGGGTTAGGTTTAGGGTACGGGTTAGGGTTAGGTTTAGGGTCAGGGTTAGAGTTAGTGATAGGGTTATGGTACGGGTTAGGATTAGGGTTGGGGTTAGAGTACGGATTAGATTTAGGATTAGGGTATGGGTTAGAGTTACGGTTAAGGTTAGGGTTAGGTTTAGGGTATGGGTTAGGTTTAGGGAACGGGTAAGGGTTAAGGTTAGGGTTAGGGTTAGCTTTCGGTTTAGGGTGCGGGTAGGGTTAGGGTTAGGTTTAGTGTTAGGGTTAGCGCTAGGGAATGGCTTAGGGTTACTGTTAGGGTTTGGGTACAGGTTAGGGTGAGGGTTAGGTTATGGGATATGGTTGGGTACGGGTTAGGTCAAGGGTTAGGGTAGGTTTAGGGTACGGGTTATGGTTAGGGTTTGGTTTAGGGTTAGGTTTAGGATATGGGTTAGGCTTAGGGTACGAGTTAGGGTTAGGGTTAACGTCAGTGTTAGGGTTAGGGTTAGCGTTAGGGTACGGTTTAGGGTTAAGTTTAGGGTACGGGTTAGGGATAGGGTATTGGTACGGGTTAGGGTTACAGTACGGGTTAGGGTTAGGGTGAGGGTTAGGGTAAGGGTTAGAGTACGGTTAGGGTTAGGGTTAGGGTTAGAGTCCAGGTTGGGTTAGTGTTAGTTTTAGGGTTAGGGTTATGGTACGGGTTAGAATTAGGGTTAGGGTTAGGGTAGGAGTACGGGGTAGGGTTAGTGTTAGGGTTAGGGTTAGGGTTAATGTACGGGTTAGGCTTAGGGTTAGGTTTAGGGTTAGGATACGGGTTAGGGTTAGTTTTAGGGTCCGGGATAGGGTTAGCATACGGGTTAAGTTTGGGTTAGGGTTAAGTTTAGGTTACGGGTTAGGGTTAGGGTATGGGTTAGGGTTAGGTTTAGGGCGCGGGTTAGGGTTAGGGTTAGTGTAATTGATAAGGTTAGGTTTAGGGTCAGGGTTAGGGTTAGGGTTCGTGTTATGGTACGGGTTAGGTTTAGGGTTGGGTTCAGGGTACGGGTTAGTTTTAGGGTTAGGATACGGGTTAGCGTTATGGTTAAGGTTAGGGTTAGGGTTAAGGTATGGGTAGGGTTAGAGTACGGGTTTGGGTTAGTGTTAGGGTATGGGTTAGGTTTACTTTTTGGGTACGGGTTAGGGTAAAGGTTAGGGTTAGGGTTAAGGTTAGGGCTTAGGGTTAGAGTTACGGTTAGGCTACGGGTAGGTTTAGGGTACGGGTTAGGGTTAGGGTTAGGGTTCAGGTTAGGGTTGGTGTTAGGCTTAGGGTTAGGGTTAGGGTTAGGGTTAGGGTTAGGGTTAGTGTTAGGGTTACGGTACGGGTTAGGGTTAAGGTTAGGGTACGGGATAGGGTTAGTGTACATGGTAGTTCTAGGGTTAGGGTTAGTTTAGTGTGCGGGTTAGGGTTACGGTTAGGGTTAGGGATAGGGTACGTGTTAGGGTTAGGGTTTGGGTACGGGTTAGGGTTACGTTTAGGGTTAGGGTACGGGTTAGGTTTAGGGTTATGGTAAGGGTTAGTGTTAGGGGATGGGTTAGGGGTGGATTATGGGTTAGGGTTAGTTTTAGGGTTAGGGTTAGAGTTAGAGTACGGGTTAGGGTTAGTGTGAGGGTTAGGGTTAGGGTTAGTGTACGGATAGGATTAGGGTTAGGGTTAGGGTTAGGGAACGGGTTAGGGTTAGGTTTAGGGTATGGGATAGGTTTAGTGTACGGGTTAAGTTTAGGGTTAGGGTTAGGGTTAGGTTTAGGTTACGGGTTAGGGTTAGGGTATGGTTTAGGTTTAGGTTTAGGTGCGGTTTAGGGTTAGGGTACGAGTTAGGGTTAGTTTTGGGTCAGGGTTACGGTTAGGGATAGGGTTATGGTACGGGCTAGGGTTAGTGTTGGGATTAGGGTACGGGTTAGTTTTAGGGTTAGGGTACGGGTTAGGGTTCCGGTTAAGGTTAAGTTTAGTGTTAGGGCATGGGTTAGGGTTAGGGTACGGGTAAGGGTTATGGTTAGGTTTAGGGTTAGGTTTAGGTTTAGATTGCAGGTTAGACGTAGGGTTAGGGTTAGGGTTAGCGCTAGGTTAGGCTTAGGTTTAGGGGTTAGGGTAAGGGTTAGGGTTAGGGTACGAGTTAGGGTTAGGGTACGATTTGGGTTAGGGTTAGGGGTTAGGGTAAGGGTTAGGTTTAGGGTATGAGTTAGGGTTAGGGTATGGGTTAGGGTGAGGGGTAGGGTATGTGTTAGGTTTAGGGTTAGGGTTAGGATTAGGGTTAGGGTTATGGTACGTGTTAGCATACAGGTTAGGGTTAGGTTTAGGTTACGCGTTAGGGTACGGGTTAGGGTTACGGTTTGTGTTAGGGTTAGAGTACGGGGTAGGTTTAGTGTTAGGTTTAGAGTTAGGGTTAGTTTTAGGGTATGGGTACGGGTTAGGGTTAGGGTTAGTGTACGGGATAGGGTTAGGATTAGGGTTAGTGTTAGTGTTAGGGTTAGGGTTAAGGTTAGTGTACGGTTTAGGTTTAGGGTTAGGGTTAGTCTTAGGGTACGGGTTAGGGTTAGGGTACGGGTTAGGTCTAGGGTTAGGGACAGGTTAGCAGTAGGGTTAGGGTACGAGATAGGTTTAGGGTACGAGTTAGGTCTAGGGTTAGGGTTTGGTTTAGGGTGTGGGATAGGGTTAGGCAATGGACTAGGTTTAGGGTACGGGTTAGGGTTAGGGTACGGGTTAGGGTTAGTGTTAGGTTTATGGTAGGGGTTAATGTTAGGGTTAGGATTAGGGTTAGAGTATGGGGTAGGGTTACTGTTAGGGTTAGGTTTGGGTTTAGGGTACGGGTTAGGGTTAGAGTTAGGGTTACGGTTAGAGTATGGGGTAGGGTTAGGGTTAGGGTTAGTGTACGGATAGGGTTAGGGTTAGGGTTAGAGTATGGGTTAGGCTTAGGGTACGTTTTAGGGTTAGGGTCAAGGTCAGATTTAGGGTTAGGTTTAGGGTTAGGGTACGGGTTAGGGTTAGGTTTAGGGTACGGGTTAGGGTTAGGTTTAGGGTTAGGGTACAGGTTAGGTTTAGGGTACGGGTTAGGGTTAGGGTTAGTGTCAGGGTTAGGGTTAGGGTTAGGGTACGAATTATTGTTAGGGTTAGGGTACTGGTTAGGGTTAGGGTTATGGTACGGGTTAGGGTTATAGTACGGGTTAGGGTTAGGGTGAGGTTTATGGTTAGGGTTATAATATGGTTAGGGTTAGGGTTAGGGTTATTGTTAGAGTACAGCTTAGGGTTAGTGTTAGGGTTAGGGTTAGGGTTAGGGTTAGGGTTAGGGTTAGAGTGCGGTTTAGGTTTAGGGTTAGGGTTAGTGTTAGAGTACGGGGTAGGGTTAGTGTTAGGGTTATGGTTAGGGTTAGGGTTAGATTACGGGTTAGGGTTAGTGTTAGGGTTAGTGTTAGGGTTAGGGTACGGGTTAGGGTTAGGGTTAGGTTTAGGGTTAGCGCTAGAGTACGGGTTAGGTTTAGTGTTAGGGTTAGGGTTAGGGTTAGGGTTAGAGTGCGGATAGGGTTAGGGTTAGGTTTAGGTAGGGTTAGGGTCAGGGATAGAGTACGGTTTAGGGTTAGGGTTTGTGTTAGGGTTAGAGTATGGGGTAGGGTTAGTGTTAGGGTTAGGGTTAGGGTTAGGTTTAGGGTACGGGTTAGGGTTAGAGTTAGGGTTAAGGTTAGAGTGCGGGGTAAGGTTAGTGGTAGTGTTAGGGTTTGGGTTAATGAACGGGTTAGGCTTAGGGTTACGTTTAGGGTTAGTTTACGGTTTAGGGTTAGGTTTAGTGTACGGGATAGGGTTAGCGTACGGGTTAAGTTTAGGGTTAGGGTTAGGCTTAGGTTACTGGTCAGGATTAGGTATGGTGTGGATTAGGGTTAGGGTTAGGTTTAGGGTACAGGTTAGGGTTAGGGTGGGGTTAGGGTACGGGTTAATTTTAGGTTTAGTGTACGGGTCATGGTTACGGTTAAGTTTAGGGTTAGTGTTAGGTTATGGTTTAGGGTTAGGGTACGGTTAATGGTTAGGGTTAGGGTTAGTGTTAGCGTAGCGTATGGTTTAGGGTTACCTTTAGGGTTTGGGTACGGGTTAGTTTTAGGTTTAGTGTACGGGATAGGGTTAGTGTACGGGTTAAGTTTACGGTTAGGGTTAGGTTTAGGTTATGGATTAGAGTTAGGGTATGGGGTAGCGTTAGGTTTAGGTGCGGGTTAGGGTTAGGGTACGGGTTAGGGTTAGGTTTAGGGTCAGGGTTAGGGTTAGGGATAGGGTTATGGTACGTGTTAGGGTTAGGGTTAGGGTTAGGTTTAGAGTATGGGTTAGGGTTAGGGTTAGGGTTAGGGTTAGGGTTAGGGTTAGGGTTATAGTACGGGTTAGGGTTAGAGTTAAGGTTAGGTTTAGGGTTAGAGTACGGGTTAGGGTGAGTGTTATGGTTAGGGTTAGTGTTAGGGTACAGGTTAGGGTTAGGGTACGGGTTAGGGTTAGGGTTAGGGTACGGGTTAGGTTTGGGTACGGGTTAGGTCAAGGGTTAGGGTTAGGTTTAGGGTACGGGTTAGGGTTAGGGTTAGGGTTAGGGTTAGGGTTAGGGTATGGGTTATGCTTAGGGTACGGGTTAGGGTTAGGGTAGTGTCAGGGTTACGGTTAGGTTTAGGGTACGAGTTATTGTTAGGGTTAGGTTTAGGTTACGGGTTGGGTTAGGGTTAGGGTTAAAGTACGGGTGAGGTTTAGGGTATGGGTTAGGGTTAGGTATAGGGTCAGGGTTAGGGTTAGGGTTAGGGTACTGGTTAGGGTTAGGGTTAGGGTATGGGTTAGGTTTAGGGTTATGGTACGGTTTAGGGTTACAGTACGGGGTAGGGTTAGGGTGAGGGTTAGGGTTAGTGTTAGAGTATGGTTAGGGTTAGGGTTAGGGTTAGGGTTAGCGTTAGGGTATGGGTTAGGGTTACTGTTAATGTTTGGGTACGGTTTAGGGTTAGGGTTAGGGTACGGGATAGGTTTGGGTACGGGTTAGTTCAAGGGTTAGGGTTAGGTTTAGGTTACGGGTTAGGGTTAGGGTTAGGTTTAGGGTTAGGTTTAGGGTTTGGGTTATGCTTAGGATATGGGTTAGGGTTATGGTTAGGGTCAGGGTTAGGTTTAGGTTTAGGGTACGAGTTAGTGTTAGGGTTAGGTTTAGTGTACGGTTTAGGGTTAGGGTTAGGGTTAAAGTACGGGTTAGGTTTAGGGTACGGGTTAGGGTTAGGTTTAGGGTCAGTGTTACGGTTAGGGTTAGGGTACAAATTAGGGTTAGGGTTAGGGTACGGTTTAGCGTTAAGTTTATGGTACGGGTTAGGGTTACAGTACGGGTTAGGGTTAGGGTGAGGGTTACGGTTAGGATTAGAGTATGGTTAGGGTTAGGGTTTGGGTTAGAGTATGGGTTAGGTTTAGTGTTAGGGTACGGGTTAGTGTTAGGGTTAGGGTTAATGAACGGGTTAGGCTAAGGTTTAGGTTTAGGGTTAGGATACGGGTTAGGGTTAGGTTTAGGGTAAAGGATAGGATTAGCGTACGGGTTAAGTTTAGGGTTAGGGTTAGGTTTAGGTTACGGGTTAGGGTTAGGGTACCGGTTAGGGTTAGGTTTAGGGTGCGGGTTAGGGTTAGGGTTAGGGTTAGTGTAAGCGTTAGGGTTAGGTTTAGGGTCAGGGTTAGGGTTAGGTTTAGTGTTAGGGTACGGATTAGTGTTAGGGTTGAGATTATGGTTTGGGTTAGTTTTAGAGTTAGGGTACGGTTTAGGGTTATGGTTAAGGTTAGAGTTAGGGTTAGGGTATGGGTTAGTGTTAGGTTACGGTTAAGGGTTATGGTTTGGGTAAGGGTTAGGGTTAAATTTAGGGTGCGGGTTAGGGTTAGTGTTAGGGTTGCGGTTAGGTTTAGAGTACGGATTTGGGTTAGTGTTAGGGTACAGGTTAGGTTTACCGTTTGGGTACGGGTTTGGGTAAGGGTTACGGTTAGGCTTAGGGTTAGGGGTTAGGATTAGAGTTAGGAATAGGCTACGGGTAGGGTTAGGATACGGGTTAGGGTTAGGGTTAAGGTTCAGTTAGGGTAAGGGTACGGGATAGGGTTAGGTTTAGGTGAGGGTTAGGCTTAGGGTACGGGTTTGGGTTAGGTTTAGGGTCAGGGTTAGGTTTAGGGATAGGGTTAGGGTACGGGTTAGGGTTAGGGTTGCGGTTACGGTACGGGTTAGTTTTAGGGTTAGGGTACGGGTTAGGGTTACGGTTAAGGTTAGGGTTATTGTTAGGTTATGGGTTAGGGTTAGGGTACGGGTAAGGGTTATGATTAGGGTTAAGTTTAGGTTTAGGTTTAGCACTAGGGTATGGGTTAGGGTTACTCTTAGGGTTTGGGTACGGGTTAGGGTTAGAGTTAAGGTTAGGGTTAGTGTTAGGGTATGGGTTAGGGTTAGGGTATGGTAAGGATTATGGTTAGGGTAACGGTTAGATTTAGGTTTAGGGTGCGGGTTAGGCTTAGTGTTACGGTTAGGGTTAGCGCTAAGGTATGGGTTAGGGTTACTGTTAGGTTTTGGGTATGGGTTGGGGTTAGGATTAGGGTACGGGATAGGGTTGGTTACGGGTTAGGTCAAGGGTTAGGGTTAGGTTTAGGGTTCGGGTTAGGGTGTGAGTTAGGTTTAGGGTTAGGTTTAGGGTATGGGTTAGGTTAGGGTACTGGTTATTGTTAGGGTTAGGGTCAGGTTTACTGTTAGGGATAGGGTACGAGTTAGGGTTAGGGTTAGGTTTAGGGTACTGGTGAGGGTTAGGGTTAGGGTTAGGGTTAGAGTACGGGGTAGGGTTAGTGTTAGGGTTAGGGTTGGGTTTAAAGTACGGGTTAGGCTTAGGGTAGGTTAGGGTTAGGATACGGTTTAGTGTTAGGTTTAGGGTACCAGATAGGGTTAGCGAACGGTTTAAGTTTAGGGTTAGGGTTCGGTTTAGGTTACAGGTTAGGATTAGGGTACGGGTTAGGGTTAGGTTTAGGGTGCGGGTTGGGTTAGGGTTAGGGTTAGTGTAAGGGTTAGGGTTAGGTTTAGTGTCAGGGTTAGGGTTAGGGTTAGTGTTAGGTTACGGGTTAGGGTTAGGATTGGGGTTAGGGTACGGGTTAGTTTTAGGGTTAGGTTACGGATTAGGGTTATGGTTAAGTTTAGGGTTAGGGTTAGGTTATGGGTTACGGTTAGGTTACGGTTAAGGGTTATGGTTTGGGTTAGGGTTAGGGTTAAGTTTAGGGTGCGGGTTAGGGTTAGAGTTAGGGTTACGGTTAGGGTTAGATTACGGATTTGGGTTAGTGTTAGGGTACGGGTTAGGTTTACCATTTGGGTACGGTTTTGGGTAAGGTTTACGGTTAGGCTTAGGGTTAGGGGTTAGGGTTAGAGTTAGGAATAGGGTACGGGTAGGGTTAGGTACGGGTTAGGGTACGGGTTAAGGTTCAGTTAGGATTAGTGTACGGGTTAGGGGTAGGGTTAGTGTTAGGGACACGGTACGGGTTAGGGTTAAGTTTAGGTTACGGGATACGGTTAGTGTACGTGTTAGGTCAAGTGTTAGGGTTAGGTTTAGTGTGTGGTTTAGGGTTAGGTTTAGGGTTAGAATACACGTTAGGGTTAGGATTTGGGTACAGGTTAGGATTACGTTTAGTGTTAGGGTATGGGTTAGGTTTAGGGTTAGGATTCGGGTACGGTTTAGGGTTAGGTACGGGATAGGGCTACTGTTAGGGTCAGGGTTAGGGTTAGGTTAGGGTCCGGGTTAGGGTTAGGGTTAGGGTTCACGCTAGGTTATGGGTTAGGGTTACTGTTAGTGTTTGGGTATGGGTTAGGGTTAGGATTAGTGTACGGGTTAGGTTTGGGTACGGGTTAGGTCAAGGGTTAGGTTTAGGTTTAGGGTTCGAGTTAGGGTTAGGGTTAGGTTTAGGGTTAGGGTTAGGGTATGGGTTATGCTTAGGGTACGGGTTAGGGTTAGGGTTAGGGTCAGGGTTATGGTTAGGTTTAGGGTACGAGTTAGTGTTAGGGTTAGGTTTAGGTACGGGTTGGGTTAGGGTTAGGGTTAAAGTACGGGTGAGATTTAGGGTACGGGTTAGGGTTAGGTTTAGGGTCAGGGTTAGGGTTAGGGTTAGGGTACGAGTTAGGGTTAGGGTTAGGGTACGGGTTAGGTTTAGGGTTATGGTACGGTTTAGGGTTACAGTACGGGGTAGGGTTAGGGTGAGGTTTAGGGTTAGTGTTAGAGTATGGTTAGGGTTAGGGTTAGGGTTAGGGTTAGGGTTAGCGCTAGGGTATGGGTTAGGGTTACTGTTAGTGTTTGGGTACGGTTTAGTGTTAGGGTAAGGGTACAGGATAGGTTTGTGTATGGGTTAGTTCAAGGGTTAGGGTTAGGTTTAGGTTACGGTTTAGGGTTAGGGTTAAGTTTAGGGTTAGGTTTAGGGTATGGGTTACGCTTAGGATACGGGTTAGGGTTAGGGTTAGTGTTAAAGTATGGGTTAGGTTTAGGGTACGGGTTAGGGTTAGGTTTAGGGTCAGTGTTAGGGTTAGGGTTAGGGTACGAATCAGGGTTAGGGTTAGGGTACGGGTTAGCGTTAACTTTATGGTACGGGTTAGGGTTACAGTATGGGTTAGGTTTAGGGTGAGGGTTACGGTTAGGGTTAGAGTATGGTTAGGGTTAGGATTAGAGTACGGGGTAGGTTTAGTGTTAGGGTACGGGTTAGTGTTAGGGTTAGGGTTAATGAATGGGTTAGGCTAAGGTTTAGGTTTAGGGTTAGGATACAGGATAGGGTTAGTTTTAGGGTAAGGGATAGGGTTAGCGTACGGGTTAAGTTTAGGGTTAGGGTTAGGTTTAGGTTACGGGTTAGGGTTAGGGTACGGGTTAGGGTTAGGTTTAGGGTGCGGGTTAGGGTTAGGGTTAGTGTAAGGGTTAGGGTTAGGTTTAGGGACAGGGTTAGGTTTAGGTTTAGTGTTAGGGTACGGATTAGGGTTAGGGTTGAGGTTAGGGTTTGGGTTAGTTTTAGAGTTAGGGTACGGTTTAGGGTTATGGTTAAGTTTAGAGTTAGGGTTAGGGTATGGGTTAGGGTTAGGTTACGGTTAAGGGTTATGGTTTGGGTTAGGGTTAGGGTTAAGTTTAGGGTGCGGGTTAGGGTTAAGTTTAGGGTTACGGTTAGGGTTAGAGTACGGATTTGGGTTAGTGTTAGGGTACGGGTTAGGTTTACCGTTTGGGTACGGGTTCAGGTAAGGGTTACAGTTAGGCGTAGGTTTAGGGGGTTAGGGTTAGAGTTAGGAATAGGCTACGGGTAGGTTTAGGATACGGGTTAGGGTTAGATTAAAGGTTCAGTTAGGGTTAGGTTACGGGTTAGGGTTAGGTTTAGGTGCGGGTTAGGCTTAGGGTACGGGTTAGGGTTAGGTTTAGGGTCAGGGTTAGGTTTAGGGATAGGGTTATGGTACGGGTTAGGGTTAGGGTTGGGGTTATGGTACGGGTTAGTTTTAGGGTTAGGGTACGGGTTAGGGTTACGGTTAAGGTTAGGGATAGTGTTAGGTTATGGTTTAGGGTTAGGGTACGGGTAAGGGTTATGGTTAGGGTTACGGTTAGGTTTAGGTTTAGGGTGCAGGTTAGGCTTAGGTTTAGGGTGCGGGTTAGGCTTAGGGTTAGCGCTAGGGTATGGGTTAGGGTTACTCTTAGGGTTTGGGTATGGGTTAGGGTTAGAGTTAGGATATGGGTTAGGTTTGGGTACGGGTTAGGACAAGGGTTAGGGTTAGGTTTAGGGTACGGGATAGGGTTAGGGTTAGGTTTAGGTTTAGGGTGAGGGTATGGGTTAGGTTTAGGGTATGGGTTAGGGTTAGGGTTAGGGTCAGGGTTAGGGTTAGGTTTAGGGAACGAGGTAGGGTTAGAGTGAGGTTTAGGGTATGGGTTCAGGTTACGGTTAGTGTTAGGGTTAGGGTTAGAGTACGGGGTAGTGTTAGTGTTAGGGTTAGGTTTAGGGTTGGGTACGGGTTAGGGTTAGAGTTAGGGTTAGGTTTAGAGTACGGGATAGGGTTACGGTTAGGTTTAGAGTACGGATAGAGTTAGGATTAGGGTACGGGTTAGGGTATGGGTTAGGGTTAGGGTACGGGTTAGGGTTACGGTCAGTGTTAGGGTTAGGGTACGAGTTAGGGTTAGGGTTAGGTACGGTTAAGGGTTATGGTTAGGGTTAGGGTTAGGGTTAAGTTTAGGGTGCTGTTTAGGGTTAGGGTTTGGGTTAGGGTTAGGGTTAGCGTACGGGTTTGTGTTAGTGTTCGGGTACGGGTTACTTTTACCATTTGGGTACGTGTTAGGGTAAGGGTTAGGGTTAGGTTTAGGGTTAGGGGTTAAGGTTAGAGTTAGTGTTAGGCTACGGGATAGGGTTAGAGTATGGGTTAGTGTTAAGTTTAGGGTTAGGGTTAGGTTTAGGGTTATAGTACGGGTTAGGGTTAGAGTTAGTGTTAGGTTTAGGGTTAGAGTAGGGGTTAGGGATAGTGTTAGGGTTATGGTTAGTGTTAGGGAACGGGTTAGCGTTAGAGTACGGGTTAGGGTTACATTTAGTTTTAGGGTTAGGGTTAGAGTACGGGTTAGGGTTAGTGTTAGGTTTAGTGTTAGGGTTAAGGTTAGAGTACGGATAGGGTTAGGGTTAGGGTTAGGTTTAGGGTAAAGTTTAGGGTTAGGTTTAGGGTATGGGATAGGTTTAGTGTACAGGTTAAGTTTCGGGTTAGGGTTAGGTTTAGGTTACTGGTTAGGGTTAGGGTACAGGTTAGGGTTAGGGTTGGGGTTAGGGTACGGGTTAGTTTTAGGGTTAGTGTACGGGTCAGGGTTACGGTTAAGTTTAGGGTTATGGTTAGGGCTATGGTACGGGTTAGGTTTACATTACGGGTTAGGGTTAGGGTGAGGGTTAGGGTTAGAGCTAGAGTACGGTTAGGGTCAGGGTTAGGGTTAGGGTTAGGGTAAGGTTTAGGGTTCGGGTTAGGGTTAGTGTTAGGGTTAGGGTTAGGGTTAGGGTAGGGTACGAGTTAGGGTTAGGGTTTGTGTTAGGGTTAGAGTACGGGTTAGGTTTTGTGTTAGGGTTAGGGTTAGGGTTAGGGTAGGGTACGGGTTAGGGTTAGGGTTTGTGTTAGGGTTAGAGTACAGGGTACGGTTAGTGTTAGGGTTAGGGTTAGGGTTTGGGTTAGGTAATGGGTTAGGGTTAGAGTTAGGGTTAGGGTTAGAGTACGGGTTAGGGTTAGTGTTAGTGTTAGGGTTAGGGTTAGGGTTAGTGTACGGATAGGGTTAGGGTTAGGGTTAGGGTACGGGTCAGGGTTAGGTTAAGTGTCCGGGATAGGGTTAGCGTATGGGTTAAGTTTAGGGTTAGGGTTAGGCTTAGGTTTCGGGTTAGGGTTAGGTTTAGGTGTGGGTTAGGGTTAGGATTAGGGTTAGGATACGGGTTAGGGTTAGGGTTGGGGTTAGGGTACGGGTTAATTTTAGGTTTAGGGTACTGGTCAGGGTTACGGTTAAGTTTAGGGTTAGGGTTAGTGTATGGGTTAGGGTTAGGGTACGGGTAATGGTTAGAGTTAGGGTTAGGGTTAGTGTTAGCGCTAGGGTATGGTTTACCGTTACTGTTAGGGTTTGGGTACGGATTAGGGTTAGGGTTAGGGTACGGGATAGGTTTGGGTACGGATTACGTCAAGGGTTAGGGTTAGCTTTAGGGTACTGTTTAAGGTTAGGGTTAGGTTTAGGGTTAGGGTTAGGGTATGGGTTATGCTTAGAGTACGGGTTAGGGTTAGGTTTAGGGTCAGGGTTAGGGTTAGGTTTAGGGTACGACTTAGTGTTAGGGTTAGGTTTAGTGTACGGTTTAGTGTTAGCATTAGGGTTAAAGTACGGGTTAGGTTTAGGGTACGGGTTATGGTTAGGTTTAGGGAAAGGATTAGGTTTAGGGTTAGAGTACGAGTTAGGGTTAGGGTTAGGGTATGGTTTAAGGTTAGGGTTATGGTATGGGTTAGGTTTACAGTACGGTTTAGGGTTAGAGTGAGGGTTAGGTTTAGGGTTAGAGTATGGTTAGGGTTAGGGTTAGAGTTAGAGTACGGGTTAGGTTTAGTGTTAGGGTTAGGGTTAGGGTCAGGGTTAGAGTACGGGTTAGTGTTAGGGTTAGGATTAGGGTTAGAGTACGGGTTAGGGTTAGTGTTATGGTTAGGGTTAGGGTTAGGTTTAGTGTACGGGTACGGGATTGGTTAGGGTTAGGATTAGAGTACGGGGTAGGTTTAGTGTTAGTGTTAGGGTTAGGGTTAGGTTATGGGTTAGGCTTAGGGTATGTGTTAGGGTTAGGGTTAGGGTCAGGTTTAGGGTAGGTTTAGGGTTAGGGTACAGGTTAGTGTTAGGTTTAGGGTACGGGTTAGGGTTATGTTTAGGGTTAGGGTACAGGTTAGGTTTAGGGTACGGGATAGGGATAGGGTTAGTTTTAGGGTTAGGCTTATTGTTAGGGTTATGGTACGGGTTAGGTTTAAGGTTCCGGTACGGGATAGGTTTAGTGTACATGTTAGGCCTAGTGTTAGGGTTAGGTTTAGTGTGCGGGTTAGGGTTAGTGTTAGGGTTAGAGTACGGGTTTGGGTTAGAGTTAGGGTACGGGTTAGGTTTACCGTTTGGGTATGGGTTAGGGTAAGGGTTAGGGTTAGGTTGAGGGTTAGGGGTTAGCGTTAGAGTTAGGGTTGGGCTACGGGTAGGGTTAGGGTACGAGTTAGGGTTCGGGTTAGGGTTAGTGTATGGGTTAGGGTTAGGTTTAGGTTTAGGGTTAGGCTTATTGTTAGGGTTACGGTACAGGTTAGGTTTAAGGATCCGGTACAGGATAGGTTTAGTGTACGTGTTAGGTCTAGAGTTAGGGTTAGGTTTATTGTGCGGGTTAGGGTTAGCGTTAGTGTTAGGGTACGTGTTAGGGTTAGGGTTTGGGTGCTGGTTAGGGTTACGTTTAGGGTTAGGTTTTGTGTTAGGTTTAGGGTTAGGGTAAGGGTTAGTGTTAGGGTACGGGTTAGGGTTAGAGTATGGGTTAGGGTTATGTTTAGGGTTAGGGTTAGGGTTAGAGTACAGGTTAGGGTTAGTGTTAGGGTTAGCATTAGGGTTAGTGTACGGATAGGGTTAGGGTTAGGGTACGGGTTAGATTACGGGTTAGGGTTAGGTTTAGGGTACGGGATAAAGTTAGTGTACGGGTTAAATTTAGGGTTAGGGTTAGGTTTAGGTTACAGGATAGTGTTAGGGTACGGGATAGGGTTAGGTTTAGGGTACGGGTTAGGGTTAGGGTTAGGGTATGGGTTAGGTTTATGGTACGGGTTAGGGTTAGGGTCAGGGTTAGGGTTAGTTTTAGGGTACGAAATAGGGTTAGGGTGAGGGTACTGGTTAGGGTTAGGTTTATGGTACGGGGTAGGTTTACAGTATGGGTTAGGGTTAGGGTGAGGTTTAGGGTTAGGGTTAGAATACGGTTAGGGTTAGGGTTAGGGTTAGGGTTAGAGCACAGGTTAGGGTTAGTGTTAGGGTACGGGTTAGGGTTAGGGTTAGAGTACGGGGTAGGGTTAGTGTTAGTGTAGGTTTAAGGTTAAGTTTAGGGTTAGGGTACGGGTTAGGGTTAGGGTTAGGGTTAGTGTTAGAGTACGGGTAGGGTTAGAGTTAGGGTTAGGGTTAGGGTTAGAGTACGGGTTTGGGTTAGTGTTAAGGTACAAGATAGGTTTACCGTTTCGGTATGGGTTAGGGTAAGTGTTAGGGTTAGTGTTAGGGTAGGTGTTAGGGTTAGGGTTTGGGGACGGGTTAGGGTTACGTTTAGGGTTAGGGTATGGGTTAGGGATATTGTTACGGTTAGGGTTAGTGTTAGGGTCCGGGTTAGGGTTAGAGTATGGGTTATGGTTAGGTTTAGGTTTAGGGTTAGGGTTAGAGTACCGGTTATGGTTAGTGTTTGTGTTAGGTTTAGGGTTAGTGTACGGATAGTGTTAGGGTTAGGGTTAGGGTTAGGGAACGGGTTTGGGTTAGGTTTAGGGTACGGCATAGGTTTAGTGTACGGGTTAAGTTTAGGGTTAGGGTTAGGTTTAGGTTATGGGTTAGGGTTAGGGTACGGTTTAGGGTTAGGTTTCGGGTATGGGATAGGGTTAGCGTATGGGTTAATTTTAGGGTTATGGTTAGGTTTAGGTCACGGGTTAGGGTTAGGGTTCGGGTTAGGGTTAGGTTTTGGGTGTGAGTTAGGGTTAGGGTTAGGATTAGTGTAATGATTAGGGTTAGGTTTAGGGTCAGGGTAGGGTTAAGGATAGTGTTAGGGTACGGGTTAGGGTTAGGGTTGGGGTTAGGTTATGGGTTAGTTTTGGGGTTAAGCTATGGGCTAGGGTTACAGTTAAGGTTAGGGTTAGGGTTAGGGTATGGGTTAGGGTTAGGTTGCGATTAAGGGTTATGGTTTGGGTTAGGGTTAGGGTTAAGTTTAGGGTGCGGGTTAGGGTTAGGGTTAGGTTTAGAGTGCGGTAGGGTTAGGGTTAGGGTTAGGGTACGGGTTAGGGTTAGGGTTAGGGTTAGTGTTAGGGTTATGATATGGGTTAGGGTTAAGGTTACGGTACGGGATAGGTTTAGTGTACGTGTTAGGTCTAGGGTTAGGGTTAGGTTTAGTGTGCGGGTGAGGTTAGGGTTAGGGTTAGGGTACGTGTTAAGGTTTGGTTTTGGGTACGGGTTAGGGTTACGTTTAGGGTTAGGGTATGGGTTAAGTTAAGGTTTAGGGTAAGGGTTAGTGTTAGGGTACGGGTTAGGGTTAGAGTACGGGTTAGGTTTATGGTTTGGGGTTAGGTTTAGGGTTAGTGTATGGGTTAGGGTTAGTGTTAGGGTTAGGGTTAGGTTTAGGGTTAGAGTGCGGTAGGGTTAGGGTTAGGGTTAGGGTTAGGGTACGGGTTAGGGTTAGGTTTAGGGTTAGGGTTAAGTTTAGGGTTATAGAACGGGTTTGGGTTAGAGATAGGGTTAGGTTTATGGTTAGACATGGTTCAGGGATAGTGTTAGGGTTAGTGTTAGTGTTAGGGTACGGGTTAGGGAAAGCGTATGGTTTAGGGTTAGGTTTAGGGTTAGTGTTAGGTTTT
The DNA here is from genome assembly GCA_032313775.1 of Urocyon cinereoargenteus. Taxonomy (NCBI): domain Eukaryota; kingdom Metazoa; phylum Chordata; class Mammalia; order Carnivora; family Canidae; genus Urocyon; species Urocyon cinereoargenteus. The sequence goes on along the minus strand of JAVLSZ010000011.1, from coordinate 72,382,824 downwards.
GGGTTAGGGCTAGTGTATGGGTTAGGGTTACTGTTAGTGTTTGGGTACGGGTTAGGGTTAGGGTTAGGGTTAGGGTACGTGTTAGGGTTAGGGTTTGGGTAAGGGTTAGTGTTAGGGTACGGGTTAGGGTTAGAGTACGGTTTAGGGTTAGATTTAGGGTTAGGTTTAGTGTTAGAGTACAGGTTAGGATTAGTGTTAGGGTTAGGGTTAGGGTTAGTGTACGGATAGTGTTAGGGTTAAGGTTAGGGTTAGTGTACGGGTTAGGGTTAGGTTTAGGGTGCAGGATAGGTTTAGTGTTCAGGTTATCTTTAGGGTTAGGTTTAGGTTTAGGTTACGGTTTAGGGTTAGGGTACGGGTTAGGGTTAGGTTAGGTGCGGGTTAGGGTTAGGGTTGGGGTTAAGGTACGGTTTAGTTTTAGGGTTAGGTTACGGGTTAGGGTTACGGTTAAGTTTGGGGTTAGTGTTAGTGTATGGGTTAGGGTTAGTGTACGGGTAAGGGTTATGGTTAGGGTTAGGGTTAAGTTTAGGTTTAGGGTGCGGGTTAGGATTAGGTTTAGGGTTAGGGTTAGCGCTAGGAAATGGGTTAGGGTTACTGTTAGGGTTTGGGTATGGGTTAGGTTTCGGGTTAGGGTAGAAGATAGGGTTGGGTACGGGTTAGGTCAAGGGTTAGGGTTAGGTTTAGGGTAAGGGTTAGGGTTAGGGTTAGGTTTAGGATTAGTGTTACGGTATGGGTTAGGTTTAGGGTATGGGTTAGGGTTAGGGCCAGGGTTAAGATTAGGGTTAGGGTATGAGTTAGGGTTAGGGTTAGGTTTAGGGTACGGCTTAGGGTTAGGTTTAGGGTTAGGGTACGGGTTAGGTTTAGGGTATGGGTTAGGTTTAGGGTCAGGGTTAGTGTTAGGCTATGAGTTAGGGTTAGGGTTAGGGTACGGGTTAGAGTTAGGGTTATGTTACATGTTAGGGTTACAGTACAGGTTAGGGTTAGTGTGAGGGTTAGGGTTAGCGTTAGAGTACAGTTAGGGTAAGGGTTAGGGTTAGGGTTAGGGTAAGGGTTTAGGTTAGTGTTCGGGTTAGTGTTAACGTTAGGGTTAAGGTTAGGGTTAGGGAAAGGTTTAGGGTTAGGTTTAGGGTACGGGTTAGGTTTAGGTTTAGGGTTAGGGTTTGGGTTAGATTACGGGGTAGGGTTAGTGTTAGGGTTAGGGTTGGGTTTAATGTACGGGTTAGGCTTAGGGTTAGGTTTATGGTTAGGTTACGGGTTAGGGTTAGGTTTAGGGTACGGGATAGGGTTAGCGTATGGGATAAGTTTAGGGTTACGGTTAGGTTTAGGTTACGGGTTGGGGTTAGGGTACGTGTTAGGGTACGGGTTAGGGTTCGTGTTAGGTTTAGGGTTAGTATTAGTGTTAGGGTTAGTGTACGGTTAGGTTTAGGGTTAGGGTTAGGGTTAGGGTTAGGGTTAGGTTTACAGTACAGGTTAGGGTTAAGTTTACGGTACGGGATAGGGTTAGTGTACGTGTTAGGTCTAGGGTTAATGTTAGGTTTAGTGTGCGGGTTAGGGTTAGGGTTAGGGTTAGGGTTAGGTAACGTGTTAGGGTTAGGGTTTGGGTACGGGTTAGGGTTACGTTTAGGGTTAGGGTACGGGTTAGTTTTAGGGTTAGGGTATGGGGTAGTGTTAGGGTACGGGTTAGGGTTAGAGTACAGGTTAGGGTTAGGTTTATGGTTAGGTTTAGTGTTAGAGTACGGGTTAGCGTTAGTGTTAGGGTTAGGGTTAGGTTTAGTGTACAGATAGTGTTAGGGTTAAGGTTAGGGTTAGTGTATGAGTTAGGGTTAGGTTTAGGGTATGGTATAGGTTTAGTGTTCAGGTTAAGTTTAGGGTTAGGTTTCGGTTTAGGTTACGGGTTAGGGTTAGGGTACGAGTTAGGGTTAGGTTTAGGTGCGAGTGACGGTTAGGGTTGGGGTTAGGGGTGGGTTAGTTTTAGGTTTAGGTACGGGTTAGGGTTACCTTAAGGTTGGGGTTAGTGTTAGGGTATGGGTTAGGTTTAGGGTACGGGTAAGGGTTAGGGTTAGGGTTAGGGTACGGGTTAGGTTTAGGGTATGGATTACGGTTAGGTTTAGGTTACGGTGTAGCATTAGGGTTAGGGGTTAGGGTAAGGGTTAGTGTTAGGGTACGAGTTAGGGTTAGGGTATGGTTTAGGGTTAGGTTTAGGGTTAGGTTTAATGTTAGAGTATGGGTTAGCGTTAGTGTTAGGGTTAGGGTTAGGGTTAGTGTACAGATAGTGTTAGGGTTAGGGTTAGGGTTAGTGTTAGGGTTAGGGTTAGGGTTAGGGTTAGAGTACGGATAGGGTTAGGGTTAGGGTTAGGGTACAGGTTAGAGTTAGGTTTAGGGAACAGGATAGGGTTAGCGTATGGGTTAAGTTTAGGGTTAGGCTTAGGTTTAGGTTACGGGTTAGGTTTAGGTTACGGGTTAGGGTTAGGGTTATTGTACGGGTTAGGGTTACAGTACGGATAGGGTTAGGGTGAGGGTTAGTGTTAGGGTTAGAGTACGGTTAGGGTTAGGGTTAGGGTTACGGTTAGGGTTAGGGTTAGGGTTAGAGTACGGATTAGGGTTAGTGTTAGGGTTAGGGTTAGGGTTAGTGTTAGGGTACGGGTTAGGGTTAGAGTTAGGGTTAGGGTTGGAGTACGGGGTAGGGTTAGTCTTAGTGTTAGGGTTAGGGTTAATGTTCAGGTTAGGCTTAGGGTTAGGGTTAGGGTTAGGGTACGGTTTAGGGTACGGTTTAGGGTACGGATTAGGGTTAGGTTTAGGGTACGGGTTAGGTTTAGGGTTATGGTATGGGTTAGGGTTACAGTACGGGTTAGGGTTAGGGTGAGGGTTAGGGTTAGTTTTAGAATACGGTTAGGGTTAGAGTTAGGGTTAGGGATAGATTAAGGGTTAGGGTTAGTGTTAGGGTTAGGTTTAGGGTTAGGGTTAGGGTACGGGTTAGGGTTAGGGTTAGGGTTAGGGTTAGAGTACGGGGTAGGGTTAGTGTTAGGGTTAGGTTTAGTGTTAGGGTACAGGTTAGGGTTTGGTTAGGGTTAGGGTTAGGGTTAGAGTTCGGGGTAGGGTTAGTGTTAGGGTTAGGGTTAGGGTTAATGTACGGGTTAGGCTTAGGGTTAGGTTTAGGGTTAGTTTATGGGTTAGGGTTAGGTTTAGGGTACGGGATAGGGTTAGCGTACAGGTTAAGTTTAGGTTTAGGGTTAGGTTTAGGTTACGGGGTAGGGTTAGGGTATGGGTTAGGGATAGGTTTAGGGTGCGTGTTAGGGTTAGGGTTAGGGTTAGTGTACGGGTTTGGGTTAGGTTTAGGGTCAGGGTTAGGTTTAGGGTTAGGGTTAGGTTTAGGGTACAGGTTAGCGTTAGTGTTAGGGTTAGGGTTAGGGTTAGGATTAGTGCATGGGTTAGGGTTAGGGTTAGGGTTAGGTTTGGAGTACGGGGTAGGGTTAGTGTTTGGGTTAGGTTTAGGGTTAGGTTACGGGTTAGGGTTAGGATACGGGTTAGGGTTAGAGTACGGGGTAGGGTTAGTGTTAGGTTTAGGGTTAGGGTTAATGTACAGATTAGGCTTAGGGTTAGGTTTAGGGTTAGGATACGGGTAGGGTTAGGTTAGGGTACGGGATAGGGTTAGCGTACGGGTTAGGGTTAGGTTTAGGGTGCGGGTTAGGGTTAGGGTTAGGTTTAGTGTAAGTGTTAGGGTTAGGTTTAGGGTCAGGTTTAGGGTTAGGGTTAGTGTTAGGTTACGGGTTAGGGTTAGGGTTGGTGTTAGGGTATGGGTTAGTTTTAGGGTTACGTTATGAGTAAGGGTTACGGTTAAGGTTAGGGTTAGGTTTAGGGTATGGGTTAAGGTTAGGTTACGGTTAAGGGTTATGGTTTGGGTTAGGGTTAGGGTTAAGTTAAGGTTGCGGGTTTGGGTTAGGGTTAGAGTACGGGTTTGGGTTAGTGTTAGGGTACGGGTTAGGTTTACCATTTGGGTACGGGTTAGGGTAAGGTTTAGGTCAGGGTTAGGGTTAGGGTTTAGGGTTAGATTTAGGGTTAGGCTACAGGTAGGGTTAGGGTACGGGTTAGGGTAACGTTAGGGTTCGGGTTAGGGTTAAGGCTGGGATACGGGATAGGGTTAGTGTACGTGGTAGGTCTAGGGTTAGTGTTAGGTTTAGTGTGCCGGTTAGGGTTAGGGATAGGTTTAGGGTACGTGTTAGGGATAGGGTTTGGGTACGGGTTAGCGTTACATTTAGGGTTAGGGTACGGGTTAGGTTTAGAGTTAGGGTTAGGGTATGGTTTGGTTAGGGTACGGGTCAGGGTTAGGGTTAGGATTAGAGTTAGGATTAGTGTTAGGGTATGGGTTAGGGTTACTCTACAGGTTAGGGTTAGGTTTAGGTTTAGGGTTAGGGTTAGGTTTAGGGTATGGATTAGGGTTAGGGTACCGGTTAGGGTCAGGGTCAGGGTTAGGGTTAGGATTAGGGTACGAGTTAGGGTTAGCGTTAGGTTTAGGTTACGGTGTAGCGTTAGGGTTAGGGGTTAGGGTAAGGGTTAGTGTTAGGGTACGAGTTAGGGTTAGGGTATGGGTTAGGGTGAGGGGTAGGGTATGGGTTAGGTTTATGGTTAGGGTTAGGATTAGGGTTAGGGTTATGGTACGTGTTAGCATACAGGTTAGTTTTAGGTTTAGGTTACGGGTGAGGGTACGGGTTAGGATTACGGTTAAGGTACGTGTAATGGTACGGGTTAGGGTTAGGGTACGGGTTAGGGTTAGTGTACGGGATAGGGTTAGGATTAGGGTTAGTGTTAGTGTTAGGGTTAGGGTACAGGTTAGCGTTAGTGTTAGGGTATGGGATAGGTTGAGGGTACGGTTTAGATCTTGGGTTATGGTTAGGTTTAGTGTGTGGGTTAGGGTTAGGCATCGGGTTAGGGTTAGTGTACGTGTAAGTTTTTTGTACGGGTTAGGGTTAGTGTTAGGTTTATGGTACGGGTTAGGGTTAGGGTTAGAGTTAGGTTTAGGATGCGGGTTAGGGTTAGGGTTAGGGTACGGGATTAGGGTTAGGGTTAGGGTCAGGGTTAGGTTTAGGGTTAGGGTTAGGTTTAGGGTTAGGGTAAGGCTTAGGGTTAGGGTTAGGGTTAGTGTACGGGATAGGTTTAGGATTAGGGTTAGTGTTAGGGTTAGGGTTAATGTTAGGTTTTGGGTACGTGTTAGGTTTAGGGTTAGGGTACTGGATAGGTTTGGGTACGGGTTAGGTCAAGGGTTAGGGTTAGGTTTATGGTACGGGATAGGGTTAGGGTTAGGTTTAGGGTTAGGGTTAGGGAATGTGTTATGCTTAGGGTACGGGTTAGGGTTAGGTTTAGGGTCAGGGTTAGGGTTAGGTTTAGGGTACGAGTTAGGTTTAGGGTTAGGTAGAGTACGGGTTAGATTTAGGGTTAGGGGTAGCGTACGGGTTAGGTTTAGGGTACGCATTCGGGTTAGGTTTAGGTGCGGGTGTGGGTTAGAGTTAGGGTACGGGTAGGGTTAGGTTTAGGGTCAGGGATAGGATCAGTGATAGGGTTATGTAGGGGTTAGGGTTAGGGTTGGGGTTAGGGAATGGGTTAGGGTTAGGGTTAGAGTACGGGTAGGGTTAGGGTTAGAGTACGGGTTAGGGTTAGTGTTAGGTTTAGGGTTAGGGTTAGGGTAAGGGTTATGGTCAGGGTTAGGGTTAGCTTTAGGTTTAGGGTGCGGGTTAGGGTTAGGGTTAGGGTTAGTGTTAGGGTTAGTGCTCGGGAATGGGTTAGTGTTACTGTTAGGGTTTGTCCGGGTTAGTTTAGGGTTAGGTTACGGGATAGGTTTGGGTACGGGTGAGGTCACGGGTTAGGTTTAGGTTTAGGGTACAGGTTAGGGTTAGGGTTAGGATTAGGATTAGGTTTAGGGTATGGGTTAGGCTTAGGGTACGGTTAGGGTTAGCGTCAGGGTTAGGTTTAGGATTAGCGTTAGGTTACGTGTTAGGGTTAGGTTTAGGGTACGTGTTAGGCTTAGGGTTAGGGTCAGGGTTAGGGTTAGGATTAGGGTAAAAATTAGGGTTAGGGTAAGGGTACGGGTTAGGGTTAGGGTAAGGGTACTGGTTAGTGTTAGAGTACTGGTTAGGGTAAGGGTGAGGGTTAGGGTTAGGCTTATAGTACCTTTAGGTTAGTGTTAGGGTTAGGGTTAGAGTACGGGTTAGGGTTATTGTTACGGTTAGGGTTATGGTACGGGTTAGGTTTAGGGTTGGAGTTAGGGAACGGGGTAGGTTTAGAGTATGGGAAAGGGTTGGGTACGGGTTAGGTGAAGGGTAAGGTTTAGGTTTAGGGTACGGGTTAGGGTTAGGGTTAGATTTAGGTTTAGGGTTAAGGTTAGAGTACGGGATAGGGTTAGTGTTAGAGTTAGGGTTAGGTTTAGTGTACGGATAGGGTTAGGGTTAGGGTTAGGGTACGGTTTAGGGTCAGGTTTAGGGTACGGGATAGGGTTACTGTCCGGGTTAAGTTTAGGGTTAGGGTTAGGTTTAGGTAACGGGTTAGGGTTAGGGTACGGGTTAGGGTTAGGTTTCAGTGTGGGTTAGGGTTAGGGTACGGGTTAGGGTTAGGTTTATGGTCAGGGTTAGAGTTAAGGGTAGGGTTATGGTACGGGTTAGGGTACGGTATATGGTTATGGTTAAGGTTAGGGTTAGTGTTAGGGTATGGGTAAGGTTAGTGTACGGGTAAGGGTTATGGTTAGGGTCAGGGTTAGGTTTAGGTTTAGGGTGCGGTTTAGGCTTAGGGTTAGGGTTAGGGTTAGTGCTAGGGTATGGGTTAGGGTTACTGTTAGGGTTTGGGTACGTGTTAGGGTTAAGGTTAGGATACGGGATAGGGTTAGTGTACATGTCAGGTCTAGGATTCGGGTTAGGTTTAGTGTGTGGGTTAGAGTTAGGGTTAGGGTTAGGGTATGAGTTAGGGTTAGGGTTTGGGTACAGGTTAGGGTTACATTTAGGGTTAGGGTATGGGTTAGGTTTAGGGCTAGGGTTAGGATACGGTTTAGGGTTAGGGTACGGGTTAGGTTTATGTTTAGGGTCAGGGTTAGGGTTAGGTTTAGGGTAAAGGTAAGCGTACGGGTTAGTGTACGGGTTAGTTTTAGGGTTAAGTTACGGGTTAGGGTTATGGTTAAAGTTAGGGTTAGGGTTCGGGTGTGGGTTAGGGTTAGGGTACGGTTATGGGTTATGGTTAGGGTTAGGTTTATGGTTAAGTTTAGGGTGCGGTTTAGGGTTAGGGTTTGGGTTAGGGTTAGAGTACGTGTTTGGGTTAGTGTTAGGGTAAGGTTTCGGTTTACCATTTGGGTACGCGTTAGGGTAAGGGTTAGGGTTATGGTTAGGGTTAGGGGTTAGGGTTAGAGTTAGTGTTAGGCTATGGGATCGGGTTAGAGTACGGGTTAGTGTTAGGTTTAGGGTTAGGTTTAGGGTTAGGGTTATAGTACGGGTTAGGGTTAGAGTTAGGGTTAGGTTTAGGGTTAGAGTATGGGTTAGGGATAGTGTTAGGGTTAGGGTTAGTGTTAGGGTACGGGTTAGGGTTAGAGTACGGGTTAGGGTTAGGTTTAGGGGTAGGGTTAGGTTTAGAGTACGGATTAGGGTTAGTGTTAGGGTTAGGGTTAGAGTTAGGGTTAGAGTACGGATAGGGTTATGGTTAGGGTTAGGGTTAGGGTATGGGTTAGGGTTAGGTTTAGGGCATGGGATAGGTTTAGGGTACGGGTTAGGGTTAGGTTTAGGTGAGGGTTAGGGTTAGGGTTAGGTTAGAGTTTGCTTTAGGTTTAGTGTCAGGATTAACGTTAGGGATAGGGTTAGGTTACGGGTTAGGGTTAGGTTTGGGGTTAGGGTACGGGTTAGTTTTAGGGTTAGGGTACGGGTCAGTGTTATGGTTAAGGTTAGGGTTAGGGTTAGGGTATGAGTTAGGGTTAGGGTACGGGTAAGTGTTATGTTTAGGGTTAGGGTAAGGTTTAGTTTTAGGGGACGGGTTTGGGTTAGGGTTAGGGTTAGCACTAGGTTATGCGTTAGGGTTAATGTTAGGTTTAGGGTACGTGTTAGATTTAGGGTTAGGGTACGGGATAGGTTTGGGTACGGGTTAGGTCAAGGGTTAGGGTTAGGTTTAGGGTCTATGTTAGGCTTAGAGTATGGGTTAGGGTCAGGGTTAGGGTTAGGCTTAGGGTACGAGTTAGGGTTAGGTTTAGGTTTAGGGTACGGGTTAGGGTTAGGGTTAGGTGTAGGGTACGGGTTAGGTTTAGGGTATGCGTTAGGGTTAGGTTTAGGTGTGGGTTAGGGTTAGTGATAGGGTTATGGTGCGGGTTAGGGTTAGGGTTGGGGTTAGGGAATGGGTTAGAGTTAGGGTTAGAGTACGGTTAGGGTTAGGGTTAGGGTTAAGTTTAGAGTACGGGTTAGGGTTAGTGTTAGGGTTAGTGTTAGGTTTAGGGTAAGGGTTATGGTTAGGGTTAGGGTTAGCGTTAAGTTTAGGGTGCGGGTTAGGGTTAGGGTTAGGGTTATGGTTAGGGTTAGCGCTCGGGAATGGGTTAGTGTTACTGTTAGGGTTTGGGTAAGTGTTAGTTCCGGTTTAGGTTACGGGATAGGGTTGGGTACGGGTTAGGTCAAGGGTTAGGTTTAGGTTTAGGGGACAGGTTAGGGATAGGGTTAGGATTATGTTTAGGTTTAGTGTATGGGTTAGGCTTAGAGTACGGGTTAGGGTTAGCATCAGGGTTAAGGTTAGGGTTAGCATTAGGTTACGGGTTAGGGTTAGGTTTAAGGTACGGTATAGGGTTGGCGTACGGGTTAAGTTTAAGGTTAGGGGTAGGTTTAGGTTACGGGTTAGGGTTAGGGTACGGGCTAGGGTTAGGTTTAGGGTGCGGGTTAGGGTTAGGGTTAGGATTAATGTAAGGGTTAGGGTCAGGTTTAGGGTCAGGGTTAGGGTTAGGGTTAGTGTTAGGGTACAGGTTAGGGTTACGGTTGGGGTTAGGGTACGGGTTAGTTTTAGGGTTAGGGTAAGTGTTAGGGTTATTGTTAAGGTTAGGGTTAGGGTTAGGGTATGGGTTAGGGTTAGGTTACGGTTAAGGGTTATGGTTTGGGTTAGGGTTAGGGTTAAGTTTAGGGTGCGGGTTAGGGTTAGGGTTAGGGTTAGAGTACGGGTTTGGGTTAGTGTTAGGGTACGGGTTAGGTTTACCATTTGGGTACGGGTTCGGTTAAGGGTTAGAGTTATGTTTAGGGTTAGGGGTTAGGTTTAGATTTAGGGTTAGGTTACGGGTAGTGTTAGGTTACGGGTTAGGGATAGGGTTAGGATTCGGGTTAGGGTTAGTATACGGGTTAGGGTTAGGGTTAGGGTTAGAGTTAGTGTTAGGGTTACGGTACCGGTTAGGGTTAAGGTTAGGGTATGGGTTCGGGTTAGTGTACATGTAAGGTCTAGGGTTAGGGTTAGGTTTAGTGTGCGGGTTAAGGTTAGGGTTTGGGTACGGGTTAACGTTAAGTTTAGTGTTAGTGTACGGGTTAGGTTTAGGGTTAGTTTACGGGTTAGGGTTAGGTTTAGGGTTCGGGTTAGGGTTACTGTACGGGTTAGGGTTAGGTTTAGGTTTAGGGTTAGGGTTATAGTACGGGTTAGCTTTAGAGTTAGGGTTATGTTTAGGGTTAGAGTACGGGTTAGGGTTAGGTTTAGGGTTAGGGTTAGGGTTAGAGTACGGGTTAGGGTTAGTGTTAGGGTGAGTGTTAGGGTTAGTGTATGGATAGGGTTAGGGTTAGGGTTAGGGTACGGGTTAGGGTTAGGTTTAGGGTACGGCATAGGGTTAGCATATGGGTTAAGTTTAGGGTGAGGGTTAGATTTAGGTAAAGGGTTAGGGTTAGGTTTACGTGCTGGTTAGGGTTAGGGTTAGGGTAAGGGTTAGGGTTACCGTTAAGGTTAGGGTTAGTGTTAGGGTATGGGTTAGGTTTAGGGTACGGGTAAGGGTTATGTTTAGGGTTAGGTTTAGCTTTAGGTTTAGGGTGCGGGTTAGGGTTAGGGTTATGGTTAGTGTTAGGGTTAGCGTTAGAGAATGGCTTAGGGTTACTGTTAGGGTTTGGGTACGGGTTAGGGTGAGGGTTAGGTTATGGGATAGGTTTGTGTACGGGTTAGGTTAAGGGTTAGGGTAGGTTTAGTGTACGGTTTAGGGTTAGGTTTTGGATTAGGGTTAGGTTTAGGGTATGGGTCAGGCTTAGGGTACGAGTTAGGGTTAGGGTTAACGTCAGTGTTAGGGTTAGGGTTAGCGTTAGGGTGCGTTTTAGGGTTTGGTTTAGGATATGGGTTAGGGATAGGGTTGCGGTTATGGTACGGGTTAGGTTTAGGGTACGGGTTAGGGTTAGGTTTAGGGTCAGGGTTAGGGTTAGCGTTAGGGTACGAGTTAGGGTTAGGGTACGGGTTAGGGTTAGGGTATTGGTACGGGTTAGGGTTACAGTACGTGTTAGGGTTAGGGTGAGGGTTAGGGTTAGGGTTAGAGTACGGTTAGGGTTAGGGTTAGAGTACAGGTTAGGGTTAGTGTTAGTTTTAGGGTTAGGGTTAGGTTATGGGTTAGAGTTAGGGTTAGGGTTATGGTTCGAGTACGGGGTAGGGTTAGTGTTAGTGTTAGGGTTAGGGTTAATGTGCGGGTTAAGCTTAGGGTTAAGTTTAGTGTTAGGTTATGGTTTAGGGTTAGGTTTAGGGTACGGGATAGGGTTAGCGTACGGGTTAAGTTTGGGTTAGGGTTAATTTTAGGATACGGGTTAGGGTTAGGGTACAGGTTAGGGTTAGTTTTAGGGCGCGGGTTAGGGTTAGGGTTAGAGTTAGTGTAAGTGATAAGGTTAGGTTTAGGGTCAGGGTTAGGTTTCGGGTTAGTGTTAGGGTACGGGTTAGGGTTAGGTTTGGTATCAGGGTACGGGTTAGGTTTAGGGTGAGGATATGGGTTAGCGTTATGGTTAAGGTAAGGGTTAGGGTTAAGTATGGGTTAGGATTAGAGTACGGGTTTGGGTTAGTGTTAGGGTATGGGTTAGGTTTACCATTTTGGTACGGGTTAGGGTAAGGGTTAGGGTTAGTGTTAGGGGTAGGGGTTAGGGTTAGAGTTACGGTTAGGCTACGGGTAGGTTTAGGGTAAGGGTTAGGGTTAGAGTTAGGGTTCGGGTTAGGGTTAGTGTCCAGCTTAGGGTTAGGGTTAGGTTAGGGTTAGTGTTACGGTTACGGTACGGGTTAGGTTTAAGTTTAGGGTACGGGATAGGGTTAGTGTATGTGGTAGGACTAGGGTCAGGGTTAGGTTTAGTGTGTGGGATAGGGTTAGGGTTAGGGATGGGTACGTGTTAGGTTTAGGGTTTGGGTACGGGTTAGGGTTACGTTTAGGGTTAGGGTACGGGTTAGGTTTAGGGTTAGGGTAAGGGTTAGGGTTAGGTTTTGGTTACGGGATAGTGTTAGTGTACGGGTTAAGTTTAGGGTTAGGGTTAGGTTTAGGGTACGGGTTAGGTTTAGGGTACAGTTTAGAGTTAGGTTTAGGTGCTGGTTAGGGTTCGGGTATGGGTTAGGGTTAGGTTTGGGTCAGGGTTAGGGTTAGGGATAGGGTTATGGTACGTGCTAGGGTTTGGGTTGGGGTTAGGGTACGTGTTAGTTTTAGGGTTAGGGTACGGGTTAGGGTTAGTGTTAGTGTTAGGGTTATGGTAGTGTACGGATAGGGTTAGGGTTAGGGTAAGGGTTAGGGTTAGGTTTTGGTTACGGGATAGTGTTAGGGTACGGGTTAAGTTTAGGGTTAGGGTTAGGTTTAGGTTACGGGTTAGGGTTAGGGTACAGTTTAGAGTTAGGTTTAGGTGCTGGTTAGGGTTAGGGTATGGGTTAGGGTTAGGTTTGGGTCAGGGTTAGGGTTAGGGGTAGGGTTATGGTACGTGCTAGGGTTTGGGTTGGGGTTAGGGTACGTGTTAGTTTTAGGGTTAGGGTACGGGTTGGGGTTACGTTTAAGGTTAGGGTTAGTATAGGGTATAGGTTAGGGTTAGGGTACGGGTAAGGGTTATTGTTAGGGTAGGGTTAGGTTTTGGTTTAGAGTGCGGGTTAGGCTTAGGGTTAGGGTTACGGTTAGCGCTAGGGTATGGGTTAGGGTTATGGTTACAGTTTGGGTACGGGTTAGGGTTAGGGTAAGGGTACGGGTTAGGGTTAGGGTTAGGGTTAGGGTACGAGTTAGGGTTAGTTTTAGATTTAGGGTACGGTTTAGGGTTAGGGTTAGGGTTAGGGTTAGTGTACGGGGTAAGGTTAGTGTTAGGGTTAGGCTTAGGGTTAATGTACGGGTTAGGCTTAGGGTTAGTTTAGGGTTAGGATACGGGTTAGGGTTAGGTTTAGGGTACGGGATAGGGTTAGTGTACGGGTTAAGTTTATTGTTAGGGTTAGGTTTAGGTTATGGGTTAGGGTTAGGGTATGGGTATGGGTTAGGGTTAGGTTTAGGGTGCGGGTTAGAATTAGGGTTAGGGTTAGTGTAAGGGTTAGGGTTAGGTTTAGGGTCAGGGTTACGGTTAGGTTTAGTTTTAGGGTACGGTTATGGTTAGGGTTGGGGTGAGGGTACAGGTTAGTTTTAGGGTTAGGGTACGGGTTAGGGTTACATTTAAGGTTAGGGTTAGGTTTAGGGTATGGGTTAGGGTTAGGTTTGGGTTAGGTTTAGGGTTAAGTTTAGGGTTCGGGTTAGGGTTAGGTTTAGGTTTAGGGTTAGGGTTAGAGTACGGGTTTGGTTTAGTGTTAGGGTACGGGTTATGTTTACCGTTTGGGTATGGGTTAGGGTAAGGTTTAGGGTTAGGGTTAGGGTTAGGGTTAGTGTTAGGGTTACGCTACAGGTAGGGTTAGGGTACGGGTTAGGGTTAGGGTTCGGGTGAGGTTTAGTGTACGGGTTAGGGTTAGGGTTAGGGTTAGGGTTAGTGTTAGCGTTATGGTACGGGTTAGGGTTAAGGTTAGGGTACGGGATAGGGTTAGTGTACATGTTAGTTCTAGGGTTACGGTTAGGTTTAGTGTGCGGGTTAGGGTTAGGGTTAGGGTACGTGTTATTTTAGGGTTTGGGTTCGGGTTAGGGTTACATTTAGGGTTAGGGTACGGGTTAGGTTTAGGGTTAGGGTTAGGGTACGGTTTAGGGTTAGGGTACGTGTTATGGTTAGGTTTAGGGTCAAGGTTAGGGTTAGGTTTAGGGTAGGGTTAGGTTTAGGGTATGCATTAGGGTTACTGTATGGGTTAGGGTTAGGGTTAGGGTTAGGGTTACAGTACAGGTTAGTGTTAGAATTAGGGTTAGGTTTAGGGTTAGAGTACGGGGTAGGGTTAGTGTTAGTGTTAGGGTTAGTGTTAGGGTACGGGTTAGGGTTATAGTACGGGTTAGTGTTAGAATTAGGTTTAGGTTTAGGGTTAGAGTACGGGTTAGGGTTAGGACTAGGGTTAGGGTTAGTGTTAGGGTAGGGGTTAGGGTTAGGGTATGGGTTAGGGTTAGATTTCAGGTTAGGGTTAGGTTTAGGGTTAGGGTTAGGGCTAGTGTACGGATAGGGTTAGGGTACGGGTTAGGGTTAGGGTACGGGTTAGGGTTAGGTTTAGGGTACGGAATAGTGTTAGCGTATGGGTAAGTTAAGGGTTAGGTTTAGGATTAGGTTACAGGTAGGGTTCGGGTACGGGTTAGGGTTAGGCTTAGGTGCGGGTTAGGGTTAGGGTTAGGGTTAGGTTTAGGTGCTGGTTAGGGTTAGGGTTAGGTTTAGGGGTTAGGGTTAGAATTAGGGTTAGTCTACCAGTAGGGTTAGGGTACGGCTTACGGTTAGGGTTCGGGTTAGGGTTAGTGTACGAGTTATGGTTAGGGTTAGGGTTAGGGTGTGTTTAGGGTTACGGTTAGTGTTAGGGTACCGGTACGGGTTAGGGTTAGGGTTTGGGTACGTGTTAGGGTTAGGGTTTTGGTACGGGTTAGGGTTACATTTAGGTTTAGGGTACAGGTTAGGTTTAGGGTTAGCGTTAGGGTATGGTTTAGGGTTAGGGTACGGGTTAGTGTTAGGTTTAGGCTTAAGATTAGGGTTAGATTTAGGTTTAGGTTTAGGGTTAGGGTACACGTTAGGGTTATTGTACAGATTAGTGTTAGGGTTAGGGTTAGGGTTAGGGTTAGAGTACGGGTTTGGGTTAGTGTTAGGGTACGGGTTAGGGTTAGTGTTGGGATTAGGGTACGGGTTAGTTTTAGGGTTAGGGTACGGGTTAGGGTTATGATTAAGGTTAGGGTTAGGGTTAGGGTATGGGTTAGGGTTAGGTTACGGTTAAGGGTTATGGTTTGGGTTAGGGTTAGGTTTAAGTTTAGGGTGCAGTTTAGGGTTAGGGTTAGGGTTAGCGTTAGAGTATGGTTTTGGGTTAGTGTTAGGGAACGGGTTAAGTTTACCATTTGGGTATGGTTTAGGGTAAGGGTTAGGGTTAGGGTTAGGGGTTAGGGTTATTGTTAGGGTTTGGCTACGGGTAGGGTTAGAGTACGGGTTAGGGTTAAAGTTAGGGTTCAGGTTAGGGTTAGTGTATGGTTTAGAGTTAGGGTTAGGTTTAGTGTTAGGGTTACGGTACGGGTTAGGGTTAAGGTTATGGTACGGGATAGGGTTAGTGTACGTGTTAGGTGTAGGGTTAGGGTTAGGTTTAGTGTGCGGGTTAGGGTTAGGGTTAGGTTTAGGGTACGTGTTAGGGTTAGGGTTTGGGTACAGTTTAGGGTTACGTTTAGGGTTAGTGTACGGTTTAGGTTTAGGTTTAGGGTAAGGGTTAGTGTTAGGGTACGGGTTAGGGTTAGAGTACGGGTTAGGGTTACATTTAGGGTTAGGGTTAATGTTAGAGTACGGGTTAGGTTTAGTGTTAGGGTTAGGGTTAGGGTTAGTGTACGGATAGGGTTAGGGTTAGATTTAGGGTTAGGGTACGGGTTAAGGTTAGGTTTAGGGTATAGGATAGGGTTAGTGTATGGGTTAAGTTAAAGTTAGGGTTAGGTTTAGGTAACGGGTTAGGGTTAGGGTACGGGTTAGGGATAGGTTTCGGTGCGGGTTAGGGTTAGGGTACGGGTTAGGGTTAGGGTTAGGGTTAGTGTACGGGTTAGGGTTAGTGTTAGGGTTAGGGTTAGTGTTAGGGTTGGGATACGGGTTAGGACTAGGGTTATGGTACGGGAAAGGTTTAGGGTATGGGTTATGTCTAGGGTTAGGGTTAGGTTTACGGTGCAGTTTAGAGTTAGGCCCTGGGTTAGGGATAGGGTACGGGTTAGGGTTAGGGTATGGGTTAGGGTTATGGTTAGCGTACAGCTTAGGGTTAGGGTTAGTGTTAGGGTTAAGGCACGGGTTAGTGTTAGGGTATGGGTTAGGGTTAGGCTACGGGTTAGGTCTAGGTTTAGGGTTAGGTTTAGGATGCGGGTTAGGGTTAGGGTACGGGATTAGGGTTATGATTAGGGTCAGGGTTAGGGTTAGGTTTAGGGTTAGGTTTAGGGTTGGGTACAGCTTCGGGTTACGATATGAGTTAGGGTTAGGGTAAAGGTTAGGTTTAGGGTTAGGATTATAGTAGGGGGTTAGGGTTAGGGTGCGGGATACAGTTGGGTACGGGTTAGGTCAAGGGTTAGTGTTAGGTTTAGGATACGGGTTAGATTTAGGGTTAGGTTTATGTTTAGGGTTAGGGTATGGGTTAGTTTTAGGTTACTGGTTAGCGTTAGGGTTAGGGTCAGGTTTAGGGTTAGAGGTAGGGTACGAGTTAGGGTTACGGATAGGTTAAGGGTACGGGTTAGGGTTAGGGTTAGGGTTAGGGTTAGAACACGGGGTAGGGTTAGTTTTAGGGTTAGGGTAAGTGTTAATGTACGGGTTAGGCTTAGGGTTAGGTTAGGGTTAGGATACGGGTTAGGGTTAGGTTTAGGGTACGGGATAGGGTTAGCGAACGGGTTAAGTTAGGGTTAAGGTTCGGTTTAGGTTACGGTTTAGGGTTAGTGTAAGGGTTATGGTTAGGTTTAGGGTCAGGGTTAGGGTTAGGGTTAGTGTTAGGGTATGGGTTAGCGTTAGGGTAGGGGTTAGGGTATGGGTTAGTTTTAGGGTTTAGGTACTGATTAGGGTTATGTTTAAGGTTAGGGTTAGGTTTAAGTTATGGTTTAGGGTTAGGTTACGGTTAAGTGTTATGGTTTGGGTTAGGGTTAGGGTTAAGTTTAGGGTGCTGGTTAGGGTTAGGGTTATGGTTAGGGTTAGAGTACGGGTTTGGGTTAGTGTTAGGGTACGGGTTATGTTTACCATTTGGGTATGGGTTCGGGTAAGGGTTAGGGTTAGGCTTAGGGTTAGGGGTTAGGGTTAGAGTTAGGATTAGGCTACGGGTAGGGTTAGGGTACGGGTTAGCATTAGGGTTAGGGTTCGGGTTAGGGTTAGGTTTTCGGTGCGGGTTAGGGTTAGGGTAAGGATTAGTGTAAGGGTTAGTGTTAGGTTTAGGGTCAGGGTTAATGTTAGGGTTAGTGTTAGGGTACGGGTTAGGGTTAGGTTTGGGGTTAGGGTACGGGTTAGTTTGGGGTTAGGTTTATGGGTTAGGGTTACGGTTAAGGTTAGGGTTAGGGTTACGGTATGGGTTAGGGTTAGGTTACGGTTAAGGATTATGGTTTGTGTTAGGGTTGGGGTTAAGTTTAGGGTGAGGGTTATGGTTATGGTTAGGGTTAGGGTTAGAGTACTGGTTTGGGTTAGTGTTTGGTACGGTTTAGGTTTACCGTTTGGGTACGGTTTAGGGCAAGGGTTAGGGTTAGGGTTAGGGTACGTGTTATGGTTAGGGTTTCGATACGGGTAAGGGTTACGTTTAGGGTCAGGGTTAGGGTTAGGTTTAGGGTTGGGATTACTGTACAGGTTATTTTTAGGGTTACGGTACGGGTTAGGGTTATGGTTAATGTTAGGGTCAGTGTTAGGTTATGGTTTAGGGATAGGTTACGGGTAAGGGTTATGGTTAGGGTTATGGTTAGGTTTAGGTTTCGGGTGCGGGTTAGGCTTAGGGTTAGGGTTAGGGTTAGCGCTAGGGTATGGGTTAGGGTTACACTTAGGGCTTGGGTACGGGTTATGGTTAGGGTTAGTGTACGGGATAGGGTTGGGTACGGGTTAGGACAAGGGTTAGGGTTAGGTTTAGGGTACGGGTTAGGGTTACATTTAGGGTTAGGGTACGGGTTAGGTTTAGGGTTAGGGTAAATGTTAGTGTTAGGGTACGGGATAGGGTTAGAGTACGGGTTAGGGTTAGGTTTAGGTTTAGGTTGAGGGTTAGAGTACTGTTTAGGGTTAGTGTTAGTGTTAGGGTTGGGGTTAGTGTACGGATAGTGTTAGGGTTAGGGTTAGGGTTAGGGTTAGCATACGGGTTAGGGTTAGGTTTAGGGTATGGGCTATGGTTAGTGTACAGGTTAAGTTTAGGGTTAAGGTTAGGTTTAGGTGATGGGTTAGGGTTAGGGTACGGGTTAGGGTTAGGTTTAGGTGCGCGTTAGGGTTAGGGTACGGGTTAGGGTCAGGTTTAGGTGAGGGTTAGGGTTAAGGTTAGGATTAGGGTACGGGTTAGGGTTAGGTTTAGGGTCAGGGTTAGGCTTAGGGTCAGGGTTAGGGTTAGGGTTATGGTACGGTTTAGGGTTACAGTACGGGTTAGGGTTCGGGTGAGGGTTAGGGTGAGGGTTAGAGTACGGTTAGGTTTAGGTTTAGGGTTAGGTTTAGGGTTAGGGTACGGGTTAGGGTTAGGGTTAGTGTTAGAGTACGGGGTAGGGTTAGTATTAGGGTTAGGGTTAATGTACGGGTTAGCCTTAGGGTTAGGTTTAGGGTTAGGATACGGGTTTTGTTTAGGTTTAGTGTAAGGGATATGGTTTGCATACGGGTTAAGTTTAGGGTTAGGGTTAGGTTTAGGTTACGGGTTAGGGTTAGGGTTCAGTTTAGGGTTAGGTTTAGGGTGCGGGTTAGGGTTAGGGTTAGTGTAAGTGTTAGGCTTAGGTTTAGGGTCAGGGTTAGGGTTAGGGTTAGTGTTAGGGTACGGGTTAGGGTTGCGGTTAGGGTACGGGTTTGTTTTAGGTTTAGGGTACAGGTAGGGATTATGGTTAAGGTTAGGGTTAGGGTTAGGGTATGGGTTAGGTTTAAGTTACAGTTAAGGGTTATGGTTTTGGTTAGGGTTAGGGTTAAGTTTAGGGTGTGAGTTAGGTTAGGTTTAGGGTTAGGGTACAGGTTAGGTTTAGGGTAGGGGTTAGGGTTAGGGTTAGGGTCAGGGTTAGGGATAGGGTTAGGATACGAATTAGGGTTAGGGTTAGAGTACGCATTAGTTTTAAGGTTATGGTACGGGGTAGGGTTACAGTACGGGTTCGGGTTAGGGTGAGGGTTAGGGTTAGGGTTAGGTTACGGTTAGGGTTAGGGTTAGGGTTAGAGTACGGGGTAGGGTTATTGTTAGGGTTAGGGTTAAGGTCATGGTTTAGAGTACGGGTTAGTGTTAGGGTTAGGATTAGGGTTAGAGTACGGGTTAGGGTTAGTTTTAGGGTTAGGGTTAGGTTTAGTGTACGGGTACGGGTTAGGGTTACGGTTAGGGTTAGAGTACGGGGTAGGTTTAGTGTTAGTGTTAGTGTTAGGGTTAGGGTTAGGTTATGGGTTAGGCTTAGGGTACGTGTTAGGGTTAGGGTTATGTCAGGTTTAGGGTAGGTTTTGGGTTAGGGTACGGGTTAGTGTTAGCTTTAGGGTACGGGTTAGGGTTAGGATTAGGGTTAGGGTACAGGTTAAGTTTAGGGTACGGGTTAGGGTTAGGGTTAGGTTTAGGTTTAGGCTTATTTTTAGGGTTATGGTACGGGTTAGGTTTAAGGTTCCGGTACGGGATAGGTTTAGTGTACGTGTTAGGTCTAGTGTTATGGTTAGGTTTAGTGTGCGGGTTAGGGTTATGGTTAGGGTTAGAGTACGGGTTTGGGTTAGAGTTAGGGTACGGGTTAGGTTTACCGTTTGGGTACGAGTTCGGGTAAGGGTTAGGGTTAGGTTTAGGGTTAGAGGTTAGCGTTAGAGTTAGCGTTAGGCTACGGGTAGTTTTAGGGTACGAGTTAGGGTTCGGGTTAGGGTTAGTGTACGGGTTAGGGTTAGGTTTAGGTTTAGGGTTAGGCTTATTGTTAGGGTTACAGTACGGGTTAGGTTTAAGGTTCTGGTACGGGATAGGTTTAGTGTACGTGTTAGTTCTAGAGTTAGGGTAAGGTTTAGTGTGTGGGTTAGGGTTAGGGTTAGGGTTAGGGTTAGGGTACGAGTTAGGGTTAGGGTTTGGGTACTGGTTAGGGTTACGTTTAGGGTTAGGGTACGTGTTAGGTTTAGGGTTAGGGTAAGGGTTAGTGTTAGGGTACGGGTTAGGATTAGAGTATGGGTTAGGGTTAGGTTTAGGGTTAGGGTTAGGGTTAGGGTACGGGTTAGGGTTAGGTTTAGGGTACGGGATAGGGTTAGGTTTAGGTGCGGGTTAGGGTTATGGTACGGGTTAGGGTTAGGGTTGGGGTTAGGGTACGGGTTAGTTTTAAGGTTGGGGTACGGGGTAGGGTTAAGGTTAACGTTAGGGTTAGTGTTAGTGTGCGGATAGGGTTAGGGTTATGGTTAGGGTACGGGTTAAGGTTAGGTTTAGGGTATGGGATAGGGTTAGTGTACGGGTTAAGTTTAGGGTTAGGGTTAGGGTTAGGGCACGAGTTATTGTTAGGGTTAGGCTATGGGTTAGGGTTAGGGTTATGTTACGGGTTAGGGTTACAGTACGGGTTAGGGTTAGGATGAGGTTTAGGGTTATGTTTAGAGTACGGTTAGGGTTAGGGTTAGGTTTAGGGTTAGGGTTAGAGTACGGGTTAGGGTTAGTGTTAGTGTTAGGGAAAGGTTTAGGGTTAGGGTTAGGGTATGATTTAGGTTTAGGTTTAGGGTTAGGGTTAGGGTACGGAATAGTTTTAGCGTACGGTTTAAGTTTAGGGTTAGGGTTAGGTTTAGGTTACGGGTTAGGGTTAGGGTAAGGGTTAGTGTACGGGTTAGGGTTAGTTTTGGGGTCAGGGTTAGGGTTAGTGTTAGAGTTAGGGTATGGGTTAGGGTTAGGGTTGGGGTTAGGGTACGGGTTAATTTTAGGGTTAGGGTACATGTTAGGGTTATGGTTAAAGTTAGGGTTATGTTAGGGTGTGGGTTAGGGTTAGGGTACGGTTAAGGGTTATGGTTAGGGTTAGGGTTAGGGTTATGTTTAGATTGTGGTTCAGGGTTAGGGTTAGGGTTAGGGTTAGAGTACGGGTTTGGGTTAGTGTTAGGGTATGGGTTAGGTTTACCGTTTGGTAAGGGTTAGGGTAAGGTTTAGGGTTAGTGTTAGGGTACGGGTTAGGGTTAGGTTTAGGGTACTGGTTAGGGTTAGGGTTAGGGTTAGGGTTAGGCTACGGGTTAGGTTTAGGTTACAAGTTAAGGTTAGTGTTAGGGTCAGGGTTAGGGTTAGGGAACGAGTTAGGGTTAGGGTTAGGGTACGGGTTAAGGTTAGGGTTATGTTATGGGTTAGGGTTACAGTACAGGTTAGGGTTAGGGTGAGGGTTAGTGTTAGGGTTACAGTATGGGTTATGGTTAGTGTTAGGGTTATGGTTAGGGTTAGGGTTAGGGTTAGGGTTAGAGTACGGGTTAGTGTTAGTGTTTGGGTTAGGGTAAGGGTTAGGGTTAGGTTTTGGGTACGGTTTAGGGTTAGCGTTAGGGTTAGGGTTAGGGTTAGAGTACGGGTTAGGGTTAGTGTTAGGGTTAGGGTTAGTTTTAATGTATGGGTTAGGCTGAGGATTAGGGTTAGGGTTAGGTTACGGGTTATGGTTATGTTTAGGGTATGGGATAGGGTTAGCGTACGTGTTAAGTTTAGGGTTAGGTTTAGGTTTAGGTTAAGGGATAGGTTTAGGGTACGGATTAGGGTTAGGTTTAGGGTGCCGGTTAGGGGTAGGGTTAGGGTTAGTGAACTGGTTAGGGTTATTTTTAGTGTCAGGTTTAGGTTTAGGGTTACTGTTAAGTATGGGTTAGGGTTAGGGTTGGGGTTAGGGTACGGGTTAGTTTTAGGGTTAGGGTACGGGTTAGGGTTACGGTTAAATTTAGTGTTAGGGTTAGGGTTAGGGTTAGGGTTAGGGTTAGGGTACGGGTTTGGGTTAGTGTTAGGGTACGGGTTATATTTACCGTTTGGGTACGGGTTAGGGTAAGGGTTAGGGTTAGGGGTTAGCGTTAGAGTTAGGGTTAGGCTACGGGATAGGTTTAGAGTACGGGTTAGTATTAGGGTTAGGGTTAGGGTTAGGGTTATAGTACGGGTTAGGGTTAGAGTTAGGGTTAGGGTACGGGTTAGGTTTAGGGTACGGGTTAGTTTTAGGGTTAGGGTCAGTGTTAGGGTTAGGGTTAGGGTACGATTTAGGGTTAGGTTTAGGTTTAGGGTACGGGTTAGGGTTAGGGTTAGGGTTAGGTTACGGGTTAGGTTTAGGGTACGGGTTAGGGTTAAGGTTATGGGACATGTTAGGGTTACAGTACGAGTTAGTGTTAGGGTGAGGGTTAGTGTTAGGGTTAGAGTACGGTTAGGGTTAGGGTCAGGGTTAGGGTTAGTTATGAGTTAGGTTTAGGGTTAGGGTACGGCTTAGGGTTAGGGTTATGGTACGGCTTAGGGTTACAGTATGGGTTAGTGTTAGGCTGAGGGTTAGGGTTAGGGTTAGAGTACGGTTAGGGTTAGGGTTAGAGTACGGGTTAGGGTTAGTGTTAGGGTTGTTGTTAGGGTTAGGGTTAGGTTTAGAGTACGGGGTAGGGTTAGTGTTAGTGTTAGGGTTAGGGTTTATGTACAGGTGAGGCTTAGGGTTAGGTTTAGGTTTAGGGTAAGAGTTAGGGTTAGGTTTAGTGTACGGGATAGGGTTAGCGTACGGGTTAAGTTTAGGGTTAGGGTAGGTTTAGGTTATGGGTTAGGGTTAGGGTACGTGTTAGGGTTAGGTTTAGGGTACGAGTTTGGGTTAGGGATAGGTTTAGGGTACTGGTTAGGGTTAGGGTTAGGGTACGGGTTAGGTTTAGGTTACGAGTTTAGGTTAGTGTTAGGGTCAGGGTTAGGGTTAGGGAACGAGTTAGGGTTAGGGTTAGGGTACGGGTTAGGGTTAGTGTTATGTTCCAGGTTAGGGTTACAGTACGGTTTAGGGTTAAGGTGAGGGTTAGGTTTAGGGTTAGAGTACGGGTAAGGGTTAGTGTTAGGTTTAGAGTTAGGGTTTGGGTTAGAGTACGGGTTAGTGTTAGGGTTAGGGTTAGGGTAAGAGTTAGGGTTAGGGTACGATTTAGGGTTAGGGTTCGGTTTAGTGTACGGGTTAGGTTTAGGGTTAGGGTTAGGGTACGGGTTAGGTTTAGGGGAAGGGTTAGGGTTAGGGTTATGTTATGGGTTAGCGTTACAGTACGGGTTAGTGTTAGAGTGACGGTTAGGATTAGGGTTAGAGTACGGTTAGGGTTAAGGTCAGGGTTAGGTTTAGTGTACGAGTTAGGGTTAGGGTTAGGGTACAGGTAAGGGCTAGGGTTATGGTACGGGTTAGGGTTACAGTACGGGTGAGTGTTAGGGTGAGTGTTAGGGTTAGGGTAAGAGTACGGTTAGGGTTAGGGTTAGGGTTAGAGTACGGTTTAGGGTTAGTTTTAGGGTTAGGGTTAGGGTTAGGGTTAGGTTTAGAGTACAGTGTAGGGTTAGTGTTAGGGTTAGGGTTAGGTTTAATGTACGGGTTAGGCTTAGGGTTAGGTTTAGGGTTAGGATAAGAGTTAGGGTTAGGTTTAGTGTACGGGATAGGGTTAGCGTACGGGTTAAGTTTAGGGTTAGGTTTAGGTTTAGGTTACTGGTTAGGGTTAGGGTACGGGTTATGGTTAGGTTTACGGTGTGGATTAGGGTTAGGGTTAGGGTTAGTGTAAGGGTTAGGGTTAGGTTTAAGGTTCAGGGTTAGGGTTAATGTTAGTGTTAGGGTACTGGTTAGTTTTAGGGTTAGGGTACGGGTTAGGGTTAGGTTTATGTGCGGGTTAGGATTAGGGTTCGGGTTAGGGTTAGGTTTAGGGTCAGGATTAGGGTTAGGGATAGGGTCATGGTACGGGTTAGGGTTAGGGTTGGGGTTACAGTATGGGTTAGTTTTAGGGTTAGGGTACGGGTTAGGGTTACGGTTAAAGTTAGGGTTAGGTTTAGGTTTAGGGTGCGGGTTAGGCTAGGGTTAGAGTTAGGGTTAGCGCTAGGGTATGGGTTAGGTTTACTGTTAGGGTTTGGGTACGGGTTAGGGTTAGGTTAAGGGTACGAGATAGGGTTGGTTACAGGTTAAGTCAAGGGTTAGGGTTAGGTTTAGGTTACGGGTTAGGGTTAGGGTTAGGTTTAGGGTTAGGATAAGAGTTAGGGTTAGGTTTAGGGTACGGGATAGGGTAGGCGTACGGGTTAAGTTTAGGGTTAGGGTTAGGTTTAGGTTACGGTTTAGGTTTAGGTTTAGGTTACGGGTTAGGGTTAGGTTTAGGGTGCGGGTTAGGGTTAGGGTTAGGGTTAGTGTAAGGGTTATGGTTAGGTTTAGCATCAGGGTTAGGGTTAGGGTTAGTGTTATGGTACGTGTTAGTTTTAGGGTTAGGGCACGGGTTAGGGTTAGGTTTAGGGTTAGGGTTAGGTTTAGAGTACGGGTTAGGTTTAGTGTTAGTGTTAGGGTTAGGGTGAGTGTACGGATAGGGTTAGGGTTTGGGTTAGGGTACGGGTTAGGGTTACGGTTAAAGTTAGGGTTAGGTTTAGGTTTAGGGTGCGGGTTAGGCTAGGGTTAGAGTTAGGGTTAGCGCTAGGGTATAGGTTAGGGTTACTGTTAGGGTTTGGGTACGGGTTAGGGTTAGGTTAAGGGTACGAGATAGGGTTGGTTACAGGTTAAGTCAAGGGTTAGGGTTAGGTTTAGGTTACGGGTTAGGGTTAGGGTTAGGTTTAGGGTTAGGATAAGAGTTAGGGTTAGGTTTAGGGTACGGGATAGGGTAGGCGTACGGGTTAAGTTTAGGGTTAGGGTTAGGTTTAGGTTACGGTT
Organism: Urocyon cinereoargenteus; assembly: GCA_032313775.1. Classification (NCBI taxonomy): domain Eukaryota; kingdom Metazoa; phylum Chordata; class Mammalia; order Carnivora; family Canidae; genus Urocyon; species Urocyon cinereoargenteus. Next base: position 72,358,859 of record JAVLSZ010000011.1, on the reverse strand, counting down.
TAGGTTTAGGTTTAGGTTACGGGTTAGGGTTAGGTTTAGGGTGCGGGTTAGGGTTAGGGTTAGGGTTATTGTAAGGGTTATGGTTAGGTTTAGCGTCAGGGTTAGGGTTAGGGTTAGTGTTATGGTACGTGTTAGTTTTAGGGTTAGGGCACGGGTTAGGGTTAGGTTTAGGGTTAGGGTTAGGTTTAGAGTACGGGTTAGGTTTAGTGTTAGTGTTAGGGTTAGGGTGAGTGTACGGATAGGGTTAGGGTTCAGGTTAGGGTACGGGTTAGGCTTAGGTTTATGTGCGGGTTAGGGTTAGGGTATGGGTTAGGGTTAGGTTAAGGTCAGGGTTATGGTTAGGGAGAGGGTCATGCTACAGTTTAGGGTTAGGGATGGGGTTAGGGTATGGGTTAGTTTTAGGGTTAGGGTACGGGTTAGGGTTATGGTTAAAGTTATGGTTAGTGTTAGGGTATGGTTTGGGGTTAGGGTGCGGGTTAGGCTTAGGGTTAGGTTTAGGGTTAGCTCAAGGTTACGTGTTAGGGTTACTGTTAGGGTTTGGGTACATGTTAGGGTTAGGTATCGGGTACGAGATTGGGTTGGGTCCGGGTTAGGTCAAGGGTTAAGTTTAGGTTTAGGGTACGGGTTTGGGTTAGGGTTAGCTAAGGTATAGCGTTAGGGTATGGGTTAGGTTTAGGGTTTCGGTTAGGGTTAGGGTTAGGGTCAGGGTTAAGGTTAGGGTTAGGGTATGAGTTATGGTTAGGGTTAGGTTTAGGGTACGGTTTAGGGATAGGGTTAGGTTTAGGATACGGTTTAGTTTAGGGTACGGGTTAGGGTTAGCTTCAGGTTTAGGGTTAGGGTACGGGTTATGTTACGGGTTAGGGATACAGTATGGGTTAGGGTTAGGTTGAGGCTTAGGGTTAGGGTTAGAGTACGGTTAGGGTTAGGGTTAGGGTTAGGGTTAGAATACGGGTTAGGGTTAGTGTTAGGTTTAGGGAAAGGGTTAGGTTTAGGGTTAGGGAATGGGTTAGGGTTAGGGTTAGGGATAGCGTACAGAGTAGGGTGAGTGTTAGGGTTAGAGTTAGGGTTAATGTACGTGTTAGGCTTAGGGTTAGGTTTAGGGTTAGGTTACGGGTTAGCGTTAGGGTACTGTTTAGTGTTAGGATTAGGGTGCGGGTTAGGGTTAGGGTTAGTGTTAGTGTACGGGTTAGGGTTAGGTTGAGTGTCAGGGTTAGGTTTAGGGTTAGTGTTAGGGTATGGGTTAGGTTTAGGGCTGGAGTTAGGGTACGGGTTAGTTTTCGGGTTAGGGTACAAGTTATGGTTACGGTTAAAGTTAGGGTTAGGGTTAGGGTACAGGTTAGGGTTAGGTTTAGGGAATGGGATCCGATTAGTGTACGGGTTAAGTTTAGGGTTAGGGTTAGGTTTAGGTTACGGGTTAGGGTTAGGTAACGGGTTAGGATTAGGTTTTGGTGCGGATTAGTCAGGGTATGGGTTACGATTAGGTTTAGGGTCAGGGTTAGGTTTAGAAATAGGGTTATGGTACAGGTTAGGGATGAGGTTGGGGTTAGGCTACGGGTTAGTTTTAGGGTTTGAGTACAGGTTAGGGTTACGGTTAAGGTTAGTTTAGTGTAGGGTGTGGGTTAGGGTTAGGGTACGGGTAAGGGTTATGTTTAGGGTTAGGGTTAGGTTTAGGTTTAGGGTGCAGGTTAGGCTTAGGGTTAGGGTAGGGTTAGGGCTAGGGCATGGGTTAGGGTTAATGTTAGGTTTTGGGTACGGGTTAGGGTTAGGTTTAGGGTACGGGATAGGGTTGGCTACGGGTTTGGTCAAGGGTTAGGGTTAGTTTTATGGAATGGGTTAGGGTTAGGGTTACGTTTAGGGTTAGGGTTAGGGTATTGGTTGGGTTTAGGGTTAGGGTTAGGGTACTGGTTAGGGTTAGGTTTAGGGTTCGGGTACAGGTTAGGATTAGGTTACGAGTTAGGGTTAGTGTTATGGTCAGGGTTAGGTTTAGGGAACGAGTTAGTGTTAGGGATAGTGTAGGGTATGCGTTAGGGTTAGGGTACGGGTAAGGGTTATGGTTATGGTTAGGGTTAGGTTTAGGTTTAGGGTGCGGGTTAGGCTTAGGGTTAGGGTTAGGATTAGCGCTAGGGTACGGGTTAGAGTTATGTTAGGGTTTGGGTACGGGTTAGTTTTAGGGTTAGGGTACCTGATAGGGTTGGGTACGGGTTAGGTCAAGGGTTAGGGTTAGTTTTAGGGTACGGTTTATGGTTAGGGTTAGGTTTAAGGTTAGGGTTAGTGTATGGGTTAGGTTTAGGGTACGGGTTAGGGTTAGGGTAAGAGTTAGGGTTAGGTTTAGGGAATGAGTTAGGGTTAGGGTTACATTTAGGGTACGGTTTATGGTTAGTGTTAGGGTCAGGGTTATGGTTAGGATACGAGTTAGGGTTAGGTTTATGTACGGGTTAGGGTTACAGTACGGGTTAGGGTTAAGTGGAGGGTTAGGGTTAGGGTTAGAGTACGGTTAGGGTTAGGGTTATGGTTAGAGTACGGGTTAGGGTTAGGGTTCGGGTTAGAGTTAGGTTTAGGGTTAGGGTTAGGGTATGGGGTAGGGTTAGGTTTAGGGTACGGGCTAGGGTTAGCGTACGGGTTAAAATTAGGCTTAGGGTTAGGTTTAGGTTACGGGTTAGGGTTAGGGTACGGGTTAGGGTCAGGTTTAGGTGAGGGTTAGGGTTAGGATTAGGGTTAGGGTACGGGTTAGAGTTAGGGTTAGGGTACGTGTCAGGGTTACGGTTAAGGTTAGGGTATGGGTTAGTGTTAGGGTACGGGTAAGGGTTTTGGTTAGGGTTAGGGTTAGGTTTAGGTTTAGGGTGTGGTTTAGGGTTAGAGTTAGGTTTAGCGACAGGCTATGGGTAAGGGTCATGGTTAGGGTTTTGGTACGGGTTAGGGTTAGGGTTAGGTTACGGGATAGGCTTGGGTATGGGTTAGGTCAAGGGTTACGGTTAGGTTTAGGGTACGGTTTAGGGTTAGGGTTAGCATCAGGGTTAGGTTTAGGGTTAGGGTTATGGTACGATTTAGGGTTACTGTACGGGTTAGGGTTATGGTTAGGGTTAGGGTTAGGGTTAGCGTTATAGTACGGGTGAGGGTTAGAGTTAGGGTTAGGTTTAGGTTTAGAGTATGGGTTAGGGTTAGTGTTAGGGTTAGGTTTAGTGTTAGAGTTAGGGTTAGAGTACGGGTTAGGGTTAGTTTTGGTGTTAGGGTTAGGGTTAGGGTTAGTGTACGGATAGGGGTAGGGTTAGGGTTAGTGTTAGGGTACTGTTAGGGTTAGGTTTAGGATACGGGATAGGATTAGTGTACGGTTTAAGTTTCGGTTAGGGTTAGGTTTAGTTTACGGGTTAGGGTTAGGGAACGGGTTAGGGTTAGGTTTAGGTGCGGATTAGGGTTAGGGTTAGGGTTAGGGTTTGGGTTAGGGTTAGGTTTAGGGTCAGGGTTAGGGTTAGGGATAGGGTAATGGTACGGGTTAGGGTTAGGTTTGGGGTTAGGGTACAGGTTAGTTTTATGGTTAGGGTACGGGTCAGGGTTACAGTTAAGGTTAGGGTTAGGGTTAGGATATGGGTTACGGTTAGGTTACTGGTAAGGGCTATGGTTAGGGTTAGGGTTAGGTTTAGGTTTAGTGTGCGGGTTAGGGTTTGGGTTAGGGTTAGTGCTAGGATATGGGTTAGGGTTACTGTTAGGGTTTGGTACCAGTTAGGTCAAGGGCTAGGGTTAGGTTTAGTGTACGGGTAATGGCTAGGGTTAGGTTTAGAGTTAGTGTTATGGTATAGGTTAGGCTTAAGGAACAAGTTAGGGTTAAGATTAGAGTAGGGTTAGGGTTAGGGTTAGGGTACGAGTTAGGGTTAGGGTTAGGTTTAGGGTACGGGTTAGGGTTAGGATTAGGGTTAGAGTAGGGGTTAGGTTTAGGGAACGGTTTACGGTTAGTGTTAGGGTCAGGGTTAGGGTTAGGGTTAGGGTACATGTTAGGTTTAGGGTTAGGGTACGGGTTAGGGTTAGTGTTATGGTACGGGTTAGGATTATAGTACGGGTTAGGGTTAGGGTGAGGGTTAGGGTTAGGGTTAGTGTATGGTTAGAGTTAGGGTTAGGGTTAGAGTACGGGTTAGGGTTAGTGTTAGGTTAGGTTTAGGGTTAGGGTTAGTGTACGGGTTAGGGTTATGGTTAGGGTTAGGGTTAGGGTTAAGTTTAGAGTGTGGGGTAGGGTTAGTATTAGGGTTAGGGTTAGGGTTAATGTACGGATTAGGCTTAGGTTTAGGTTTAGGGTTAGAATACGGGTTAGGGTTAGGTTTCGGGTACAGGAGAGGGTTAGCGTACGGGTTAAGTTTAGGGTTAGGGTTAGGTTAAGGTTACAGGTTAGGGCTAGGGTATGGGTTACGGTTAGGTTTATGGTGAGGGTTAGGGTTAGGGTTAGGATTAGTGTATGGGTTAGGGTTAGGTTTAGGGTCAGGGTTAGGGTTAGGGTTAGAGTTGGGGTACAGTTTAGGGTTAGGGTTGGGGTTAGGGGGGTACGCGTTAGTGTTAGGTTTGGGGTTAGGGTACAGGTTAGTTTTAGGGTTTGGTACAGGTTAGGGTTATGGTTAAGGTTAGGGTTAGTGTTACGGTATGGGTGGGTTAGGTTACCGTTAAGGGTTATGGTTTTGGTTAGGGTTCGGGTTAAGTTTAGGGTGCGAGTTAGGGTTAGGTTTAGGGTTAGGGTTAGGGTTAGAGTACGGGTTTGGGTTAGTGTTAGGGTATGGGTTAGGTTTACCGTTTGGGTACGGGTTAGGGAAGGGTTAGGTTTAGGGTTAGGGTTTAGGGTTATAGATAGGGTTAGGCTACGGGTAGGGTTAGGGTACGGGTTAGGGTTAGGGTTCGGGTTAGGGTTAGTGAACGGGTTAAGGTTATGTTTAGGTTTAGGGTTAGGGTTAGGGTTACGATACGGGTTAGGGTTAATTTTGGGGTATGGGATAGGTTTAGTGTACGTGTTAGGTCTAGGGTTAGGGTTAGGTTTAGTGTGCGGGTTAGGGTTAGGGTTAGAGTACGTGTTAGGGTTAGTGTTTGGTTTAGGGTTAGGTTTAGGGTTTAGCGTTACGTTTAGGGTTGGGTACGGTTTAGGTTTAGGGTTAGGTTTAGGGTACGGTTTACGGTTAGGGTACGGGTTAGGGTTAGGTCAGGATTAGGTTTAGGGTTAGGGTTATGGTATCCGTTAGGGTTACTGTACGGGTTAGGGTTATGGTTAGGGTGAGGGTTAGGGTTAGCGTTATAGTACGGGTTAGGGTTAGAGTTAGGGTTAGGTTTAGGGTTAGAGTACGGGTTACGGTTAGTGTTAAGGTTAGCGTTAGGTTTAGAGTACGGGTTAGGGTTAGAGTACGGGTTAAGGTTAGGTTTAGGGTTAGGGTTATGGTTAGAGTACGGGTTAGGGTTAGTGTTAGTGTTAGGGTTAGGGTTAGGGTTAGTGTACAGATAGGGTTAGGGTTAGGTTTAGTGTACAGATAGGGTTAGGGTTAGGATATGGGATATGGTTAGTGTATGGGTTAAGTTTAGGGTTAGGCTTAGGTTTATGTGACGGGTTAGGGCTAGGGAACGGGTTAGGGTTAGGTTTAGGTGCGGGTTAGAGTTAGGGTTAGGGTTAGGGTTAGGGTTTGGTATAAGGTTACGTTTAGGGTCAGGATTAGGGTTAGGGATAGGGTTATGGTACGGGTTAGGGTTAGATTTGGGGTTAGGGTACAGGTTAGTTTTAGGGTTAGGTTATGGCTCAGGGATACGGTTAAGGTTATGGTTAGGGTTAGGGTATGGGTTAGGGTTAGGGCATGGGTAAGTGTTATGGTTAGGGTTAGGGTTGGGTTAGTTTTAGGGTGCGGGTTAGGGTTAGGGTTAGTGCTAGGTTACTGTTAGGGTTTGGGTATGGGTTACGGTTAGGGATAGGTTACGGGATAGGGTTGGTAAGGGTTAGGTCAAGGGTTAGGGTTAGGTTTCGGGTACGGGTTAGGGTTAGGGTTAGGTTTAGGGTTAGTGTTAGGGTATGGGTTAGGCTTAGAGTACGGGTTAGGGTTAAGATTAGGGTCAAGATTAGGGTTAGGGTTAGGGTACGAGTTAGGGTTAGGGTTAGGTTTAGGGTACGGGTTAGGGTTAGGATTAGGGGTAGGGTACGGGTTAGGTTTAGGGTACGGGTTATGGTTAGGGTTAGGGTCAGGCTTAGGGTTAGGGTTAGGGTACAAGTTAGGGTTAGGGTTAGGATATGAGTTAGGTTTAGGGTTATGGTACGGGTTAGGGTTACAGTACGGGTTAGGGTTAGGGTGAGGGTTAGGGTTAGAGTATGGTTAGGGTTAGGGTTAGGGTTAGGGTTAGGTTTAGGGTTAAAGAACGGGTTAGGGTTAGGGTTAGGGTTAGGTTACAGGATAGGGTTGGGTACGGGTTAGGTCAAGGTTTACGGTTAGGTTTAGCGTACGGTTTAGGGTTAGGGTTAGCGTCAGGGTTAGGGTTAGGGTTAGTGTACGAGTTAGGGTTAGGTTTAAGTTTAGGGTACAGTTTAGGGTTAGGGTTAGGGTTAGGGTACAGGTTAGGTTTAGGTTACAGTTTAGGGTACGGGTACGGGTTAGGGTTAGGTTTAGGGTACGGGTTAGGATTAGGGTTAGGGTTAGGGTTAGAGTACGGGTTAGGCTTAAGGTTAGGTTAAGGGTTAGATTACGGGTTAGGGTTAGTTTTAGGGTACGGGATAGTGTTAGCGTATGGGTTAAGTTTAGGGTTAGCGTTAGGTTTAGGTTACGGGTTAGAGTTAGGGTACTGGTTAGGGTTAGGTTTAGGGTGCGGGTTAGCGTTAGGGTTCGGATTAGTGTAAGGGTTAGGGTTAGTTTTAGGGTCAGGGTTAGGGTTAGGTTTAGTGTTAGGGTACGGGTTAGGGTTAGGTTTGGGGTTAGGGTACGGGTTAGTTTTAGGGTTAGGGTACGGGTTAGGGTTACGGTTAAGGTTACGGTTAGGGTTAGGATATGAGTTAGGGTTAGATTACGGTAAGGGTTTTGGTTTGGGTTAGGGTTCGGGTTAACTTTAGTGTACGGGTTAGGGTTAGGTTTAGGTTTAGGGTTAGGGTTAGAACACGGGTTTGGGTTAGTGTTAGGGTACGGGTTAGATTTACCGTTTCGGTACGGGTTAGGGTAAGGGTTAGGGTTAGGGTTAGGGGATAGGGTTAGAGTTAGGATTAGGCTACGGGTAGGGTTAGGGTACGGGTTAGGGTTAGAGTTAGGAATCGAGTTAGGGTTAGTGTACGTTTTAGATTTAGGTTTAGGGTTAGGTTTAGTGTTAGGGTTACGACACGGGTTAGGGTTAACGTTGGGGTATGGGATAGGGTTAGTGTATGTGTTAGGTCTAGATTTGGATTAGGTTTAGTGTGCGGGTTAGGGTAAGGTTTAGGGTATGTGTTAGGGTTAGGGTTTGGGTACGGGTTAGCGTTACGTTTAGCGTTAGGGTACGTGTTAGGTTTAGGGTTAGGGTTAGGGTACGGTTTACGGTTAGGGTACGGGTTAGGGTTAGGTTTAGGTCAGGGTTAGCATTAGGGTTAGGGTACGGTTTAGGGTTACTGTACGGGTTAGGGTAATGCTTATGGTTAGGGTTAGGGTTAACGTTATAGTACGGGTTAGGGTGTGAGTTAGGGTTAGGTTTAGGGTTAGAGTACGGGTTAGGGTTAGTGTTAGGGTTAGGTTTAGGGTTAGGGTTAAGGTTAGAGTACGGGTTAGGGTTAGTGTTGGTGTTAGGGTTAGGGTTAGGGTTAGTGTACGGATAGGGTTAGGGTTAGGGTTAGGGTTAGGGTACTGGTTAGGGTTAGGTTTAGGATACGGGATAGGATTAGCGTACGGGTTAGGGTTAGGGAACGGGTGAGGTTTAGGTTTAGGTGCGGGTTAGGGTTAGGGTTAGGGTTAGGGTTTGGCTTAGGGTTAGGATTAGGGTCAGTGTCAGGGTTAGGGTTAGGGATAGGGTTATGGTACAGGTTAGGGTTAGGTTTGGGGTTAGGGTACAGGTTAGTTTTAGGGTTAGGGTACGGGTCAGGGTTACAGTTAAGGTTAGGGTTAGAGTTAGGATATGGGTTACGGTTAGAGTACGGGTAAGGGTTATGGTTAGTGTTTATGGTTAGGTTTAGGTTTAGGGTGCGGGTTAGGGTTTGGGCTAGGGTTAGTGCTAGGTTATGGGTTAGGGTTACTGTTAGGGTTTGTTACGGTTAGGACAAGGGCTAGGGTTAGGTTTAGTGTACAGGTAATGGTTAGGGTTAGGTTTAGGATTAGTGTTAGGGTATGGGTTAGGCTTAGGGTACGGGTTAGGGTTAAGGTTAGGGTAGGGTTAGGGTTAGGGTTAGGGTATGAGCTAGGGTTAGGGTTAGGTTTAGTGTACAGGTTAGGGTTAGGATTAGGGTTAGAGTACGGGTTAGGTTTAGGGTACGGGTTACGGTTAGTGTTAGGGTCACGGTTAGGGTTAGGGTTAGGGTACATGTTAGGTTTAGGTTTAGGGTACGGGTTAGGTTTAGTGTTATAGTACGGGTTAGGGTTATAGTACGGGTTAGGGTTAGGGTGAGGTTTAGGGTTAGGGTTAGAGTATGGTTAGTGTTAGGGTTAGGGTTAGAGTACGGGTTAGGGTTAGTGTTAGGTTAGGTTTAGTGTTAGGTTTAGTGTACGGGTTAGGGTTAGGGTTAGGTTTAGGGTTAGGTTTAGATTGCGGGGTAGGGTTAGTGTTAGGGTTCGGGTTAGGTTAATGTACCGGTTAGCCTTAGGTTTAGGTTTAGGGTTAGAATACCGGTTAGGTTTAGGTTCAGGGTACAGGATAGGGTGAGCGTACAGGTTAAGTTTAGGGTTAGGGTTAGGTTAAGGTTAGGGTTAGGGCTAGGGTACGGGTTACGGTTAGGTTTAGGGTGCGCGTTAGGGTTAGAGTTAGGATTAGTGTAAGGGTTAGGGTTAGGTTTAGGGTCAGGGTTAGGGTTAGGGTTAGAGTTAGGGTACGGTTTAGTGTTAGGGTTGGGGTTAGGGTACGCGTTAGTGTTAGGTTTGGGGTTAGGTTACGGGTTAGTTTTAGGGTTAGGGTACAGGTTAGGGTTATGGTTAAGGTTAGGGTTAGGGTTAGGGTATGGGTTTGGGTTAGGTTACCGTTAAGGGTTATGGTTTTGGTTAGGGTTCGGGTTAAGTTTAGGGTGCGGGTTAGGGTTAGGTTTAGGGTTAGGGTTAGAGTACGGGTTTCTGTTATTGTTAGGGTACGGGTTAGGTTTACCGTTTGGGTACGGGTTAAGGAAGGGTTAGGTTTAGGGTTAGGGTTTAGGGTTATAAATAGGGTTAGTCTATAGGTAGGGTTAGGGTACGGGTTAGTGTTAGGGTTCGGGTTAGGGTTAGTGTACGGGTTAGGGTTAGGTTTAGGGTTAGGTTTAGATTTAGGGTTACGATACGGGTTAAGGTTAAGGTTGGGGTATGGGATAGGTTTAGTGTACGTGTTAGGTCTATGGTTTGGGTTAGGTTTAGTGTGCGGGTTAGGTTTAGGGTTAGAGTACGTGTTAGGGTTAGGGTTTGGTTACGGGTTAGCATTACGTTTAGGGTTGGGTATGGGTTAGGTTTAGGGTTAGGGTTAGTGTACGGTTTAGGGTAAGGGTATGGGTTAGGGTTTGGTCAGGTTTAGGTTTAGGGTTAGGGTTAGGGTATCCATTAGGGTTACTGTACGGGTTAGGGTTATGGTTAGGGTTAGGGTTAGGGTTAGAGTTAGGGTTTGGTTTAGGGTTAGAGTACGGGTTACGGTTAGTGTTAAGTTTAGGGTTAGGGTTAGAGTACGGGTTAGGGTTAGAGTACGGGTTAGGGTTAGGTTTAGGGTCAGGGTTAGGGTTAGAGTACTGGTTAGGGTTAGTGTTAGTGTTAGGGTTAGGGTTAGGGTTAGTGTACGGATAGGGTTAGGGTTAGGTTTAGTGTACGGGTTAGGGTTAGGTTTAGGATATGGGATATGGTTAGTGTACGGGTTAAGTTTAGGGTTAGGCTTAGGTTTAGGTGACGGGTTAGGGTTAGGGAACGGGTTAGGGTTAGCTTTAGGTGCGGGTTAGTGTTAGGGTTAGGGTTTGGTATAGGGTTACATTTAGGTTCAGGATTAGGGTTAGGGATAGGGTTATGCTACGGGTTAGGGTTAGGTTTGGGGTTAGGGTACAGGTTAGTTTTAGGGTTAGGGTATGGGTCAGGGATACGGTTAAGGTTATGGTTAGGGTTAGGGTATGGGTTAGGGTTAGGGTACGGGTAAGTGTTATGATTAGGGTTAGGGTTAGGGTTAGTTTTAGCGTGCGGGTTAGGGTTAGGGTTAAGGTTAGTGCTAGGTTATGGTTTAGGGTTACTGTTAGGGTTTGGGTACGGGTTAGCGTTAGGGATAGGTTACAGGATAGGGTTGGTAAGGGTTAGGTCAAGGGGTAGGGTTAGGTTTCGCGTACGGTTTAGGGTTAGGGTTAGGTTTAGGGTTAGTGTTTGGGTATGGGTTTGGCTTAGGGTACGGGTTAGGGTTAAGGTTAGGGTAGGGTTAGAGTTAGGGGTAGGGTACGAGTTAGGTTTAGGGTTTGGTTTAGTGTATGGGTTAGGGTTAGGATTAGGGTTAGAGTACGTGTTAGATTTAGGGTTCGGGTTACGGTTAGTTTTAGGGTCAGGGTTAGGGTTACAGTTAGGGTACAAGTTATGGTTAGGGTTAGGGTACGGGTTAGCGTTAGTGTTATGGTACCGGTTAGGGTTACAGTACGGGTTAGGGGTAGGGTGAGGGTTAGGGTTAGGGTTAGAGTATGGTTAGGGTTAGAGATAGGGTTAGAGTACGGGTTAGGGTAAGTGTTAGTTTAGGTTTAGGGTTAGGCTTAGTGTACGGGTTTGGGTTAGGGTTAGGGTTAGGTTTAGAGTACAGGGTAGAGTTAGTGTTAGGGTTAGGGTTAGGCTTAATGTACGGGTTAGACTTAGGTTTAGGTTTAGGGTTAGAATATGGGTTAGGGTTAGGTTCAGGGTACGGAATAGGGTTAGCGTAGGGGTTACGTTTAGGGTTAGGGTTAGGTTAAGGTTACGGGTTAGGGTTAGGGTATGGGTTAGGGTTAGGTTTAGGATGCGGGTTAGGGTTAGGGTTAGGATTAGAGTAAGGTTTAGAGTTAGGTTTAGTGTCAGGGTTAGGGTTAGAGTTAGGGTACGGTTTAGGTTAGGGTTGGGGTTAGGGTACACGTTAGTGTTAGGTTTGGGGTTAGGGTACGGGTTAGTTTTAGGGTTAAGGTACAGGTTAGGTTTATGGTTAAGGTTAGGGTTAGGGTTCGGGTATGGGTTTGGGCTAGGTTACCATTAAGGTTTATGGTTTTGGTTAGGGTTCGGGTTAAGTTTTGGGTGCGGGTTAGGGTTAGGTTAGGGTTAGGGTTAGGTTAGAGTACAGGTTTGGGTTAGTGTTAGGATACTGGTTAGGTTTACCGTTTGGGTACGGGTTAGGGAAGGGTTAGGTTTTGGGTTAGGGTTTAGGGTTATAGATAGTGTTAGTCAACGGGTAGGGTAAGGGTACGGGTAAGGGTAAGGGTTAGGGTTCGGGTTAGGGTTAGTGTACGGTTTAGGGTTAGGTTTAGGGTTATGGTTCGTGTTAGCTTTACGATACGGGTTAGGGTTAAGGTTGGGGTATGGGATAGGTTTAGTGTACGTGTTAGGTCTAGGGTTAGGTTTAGGTTTAGTGTGCGGGTTAAGGTAAGGGTTATGGTACGTGTTAGGGTTAGGGTTTGGTTACGGGTTAGCGTTACGTTTAAAGTTAGGGTACGGGTTAGGTTTAGGGTTAGGGTACGGTTTAGGTTTAGGGTACGGTTTAGAGTTAGGTCAGGGTTAGGTTTAAGGTTAGGGTTAGGGTACCAGTTAGGGTTACTGTACGGGTTAGGGTTATGTTTAGGGTTAGGGTTAGGGTTAGCGTTATAGTACATGTTAGGGTTAGAGTTAGGTTTAGGTTTAGGGTTAGAGTACGGGTTACGGTTAGTGTTAGGATTAGGGTTAGTGTTAGAGTACGTGTTAGGGTTAGAATACGGGTTAGGGTTAGGTTTAGGGTCAGGGTTAGGGTTAGAGTATGGGTTAGGGTTAGTGTTAGTGTTAGGGTTAGTGTACGGATAGGGTTAGGGTTAGGGTTAGGGTACGGGTTAGGGTTAGGTTTAGGATACGTGATAGGGTTAGTGTACGGTTTAAGTTTAGGTTTAGGGTTAGGTTTACGTGATGGGTTATGTTTAGGGAACGGGTTAGGGTTAGGTTTTTGTGCGGGTTTGAGTTAGGTTTAGGGTTAGCGTTTGGATTTGGTTTAAGGTTACGTTTAGTTTCAGGATTAGGGTTAGGGATAGGGTTATGGTACGGGTTAGTGTTAGGTTTGGGGTTAGGGTACAGGTTAGTTTTAGGGATAGGCTATGGGTCAGGGTTACGGTTAAGGTTATGGTTAGGGTTAGGGTATGGGTTAGGGTTAGGGTACGGGTAAGGGTTATGGTTATGGTTAGGGTTAGGTTTAGTTTTAGGGTGCGGGTTAGGGTTAGAGTTAGGATTAGTGCTAGGTTATGTGTTAGGGTTACTGTTAGGGTTTGGGTACGGGTTAGGGTTAGGGATAGGTTTCGGGATAGGGTTGGTAAGGGTTAGGTCAAGGGTTAGGGTTAGGTTCGGGTACAGGTTACGGTAGGGTTAGGGTCAGGCTTAGGGTTAGGGTTAGGGTTAGGGTTAGGGTTAGGGTCAGGGTTAGGGTTAGGGTTAGTGTTATGTTACGGGTTAGGGTTAGAGTTGGGGTTAGGGTACGGGTTAGTTTTAGGTTTAGGGTACGGATTAGGGTTATGATTAAGGTTAGGGTTAGTGTTAGGTTATGAGTTAGGGTTAAGTTACGGTTAAGGGTTATGGTTTGGGTTAGGGTTAGAGTTAAGTTTAAGGTGCGGGTTAGGGTTAGGGTTAGGGTTAGAGTACGGGGTTGAGTTAGTGTTAGGGTAAGGGTTAGGTTTACCGTTTGGGTACGGGTTAGGTTTAGGTTTAGTGTTAGGGGTCGGGTTAGAGTTAGGATTAGGCTACGGATATGGTTAGGGTACGGGTTAGGGTTAGGTTTAAGGTTCGGGTTAGGTTTAGTGTTAGGGTCACGGTACAGGTTAGGGTTAAGGTTAGTGTACGGGATAGGGTTAGTGTATGTGTTAGGTATAGGGTTAGGGTTAGGTTCAGTGTGCGGGTTAGAGTTAGGGTTAGGGTTAGGGTTAGGGTTAGGGTTAGGGTTAGGATACGTGTTAGGGTTAGGGTTTGGGTAAGGGCTAGGGTTAAGTTTAGTGTTAGGGTATGGGTTAGGTTTAGGGTTAGGTTTAGGGTACAGTTTAGGTTTAGGGTACAGGATAGGGTTAGTGTTAGCTCAGGGTTAGGGTTAGATTTGGGGTCCAGGTTAGGGTTAGTTGCAGGGTTACGTTTAGCGCTATGGTATGGTTTGGGTTACTGTTAGGTTTTGGGTACGGGATAGGGTTAGGTTTAGGGTACGAGATAGTGTTGGGTTAGGGTGAGGTCAAGGGTTAGGGTTCGGTTTAGGGTACAGGTTAGGGTTCGGGTTAGGATTATTGTTAGGGTTAGGGTTAGGGTTAAGTTTAGGGTTAGGGTTCAGGTAACGGTATGGGTTAGGGTTAAGGTTCCGGTACGGGATAGGGTTAGTGTACGTGTTAGGTCTAGGGTTAGGGTTAGGTTTAGTGTGCGGTTTAGGGTTAGGGTTAGGGTTAGGGTACGTGTTACGGTTAGGGTTTGGGTACGGGTTAGGGTTACGTTTACGGTTAGGGTACGGGTTAGGTTTAGGGTTAGGGTAAGGGTTAATGGTAGTGTAAGGGTTAGGGTTAGAGTAAGGCTTAGGGTTAGGTTTTGGTTTAGGGTTAGGGTTAGAGTACGGTTTAGGGTTAGTGTTAGGGTTAGGGTTAGTGTTAGTGTGCGGATAGGGTTAGGTTTAGGGTTAGGGTACGGATTAGGGTTAGGTTTAGGGTATGGGATAGGGTTAGTGTACGGGTTAAGTTTAGGGTTAGGGTTAGGTTTAGGGCACGAGTTAGGGTTAGGGTTAGGCTACGGGTGAGGGTTAGGGTTATGTTACGGGTTAGGGTTACAGTACGGGTTAGGGTTAGGATGAGGGTTAGGGTTATGTTTAGAGTACGGTTAGGGTTAGGGTTAGGTTTAGGGTTAGGGTTAGAGTACGGGTTAGGGTTAGTGTTAGGGTTAGGGAAAGGTTTAGGGTTAAGGCTAGGGTATGGGTTAGGTTTAGGTTTAGGGTTAGGGTTAGGGTACGGAATAGATTTAGCGTACGGTTTAAGTTTAGGGTTAGGTTTAGGTTTAGGTTACGGGTTAGGGTTAGGGTTAGGGTTAGTGTACGGATTAGGGTTAGTTTTTGGGTCAGGGTTAGGGTTAGGGTTAGTGTTAGGGTATGGGTTATGGTTAGGGTTGGGGTTAGGGTACGGGTTAGTTTTAGGGTTAGGGTACGTGTTAGGGTTACGGTTAAAGTTAGGGTTATGTTAGGGTGTGGGTTAGGGTTATGGTACGGTTAAGGGTTATGGGTAGGTTTAGGGTTATGTTTAGATTGCGGTTTAGGGTTAGGGTTAGGGTTAGGGTTAGGGTTAGAGTAGGGTTTGGGTTAGTGTTAGGGTATGGGTTAGGTTTACCGTTTGGGTAAGGGTTAGGGTAAGGGTTAGGGTTAGTGTTAGGGTACGAGTTAGGGTTAGGGTTAGGTTTAGGGTACTGGTGAGGGTTAGGGTTAGGGTTAGGGTACGGGTTAGGATTAGGTTACGAGTTAGGGTTAGTGTTAGGGTCAGGGTTAGGTTTAGGGACGAGTTAGGGTAAGGGTTAGTGTACGGGTTAGGGTTAGGGTTATGTTACAGGTTAGGGTTACAGTACGGGTTAGGGTTAGGGTGAGGGTTAGGGTTAGGGTTAGAGTACGGGGTAGGTTTAGTGTTCAGGTTAGGGTTAGGGTTAGGGTTAGGGTTAGGGTTAGAATACGGGTTAGTGTTAGTGTTAGGGTTAGGGTAAGTGTTAGGGTTAGGGTTAGGGTACGGATTAGGGTTAGCGTTAGGTTTAGGGTTTCGGTTAGAGTACGGGGTAGGGTTAGTGTTAGGGTTAGGGTTAGGTTTAATGTACAGGTTAGGCTGAGTATTAGGGTTAGGATTAGGTTACGGTTTATTGTTATGTTTAGGGTAATGGATAGGATTAGCGTACGTGTTAAGTTTAGGGTTAGGTTTAGGTTTAGGTTACGGGATAGGGTTAGGGTACGGATTAGGGTTAGGTTTACGGTGCCGGTTAGGGTTAGGGTTAGGGTTAGTGAACTCGTTAGGGTTATTTTTAGGGTCAGCGTTAGGGTTAGGGTTACTGTTAGTGTATGGGTTAGGGTTAGGGTTGGGGTTAGGGTACGGGTTATTTTCAGGGTTAGGGTACGGGTTAGGGTTATGGTTAAAGTTAGGGTTAAGGTTAGGGTGTGGGTTAGGATTAGGTACGGTTAAGGGTTATGGTTAGGCTTAGGGTTAGGTTTAACTTTAGGGTGCGGTTTAGTGTTAGGGTTACGGTTAGGGTATGGGTTTGGGTTAGTGTTAGGGTACGGGTTAGGTTTACAGTTTGGGTACGGGGTAGGGTAAGGGTTAGGGTTAGGGGTTAGGGTTAGAGTTAGGGTTAGGCTACGGGATAGGGTTAGAGTACGGGTTAGTATTGGGGTTAGGGTTAGGGTTAGGGTTAGTGTTATAGTACGGGTTAGGGTTAGAGTTAGGGTTAGGGTACGGGTTAGGATTAGGGTAAGGGTTAGTTTTAGGGTTAGGTTCAGTGTTAGGGTTAAGGTTAGGGTACGATTTAGGGTTAGGGTTAGGTTTAGGGTACGGGTTAGGATTAAGTTTATGGGACGTGTTAGGGTTACAGTACGGGTTAGTGTTAGGTTGAGAGTTAGTGTTAGGGTTAGAGTACGGTTGTGGTTAGGGTCAGGGTTAGGGTTAGTGTACGAGTTAGGTTTAGGGTAAGGGTAAGTCTCAGGGTTAGGGTTATGGTATGGCTTAGGGTTACAGTCTGGGTTAGTGTTAGGCTGAGGGTTAGGATTAGGGTTAGAGTACGGTTAGGGTTAGGGTTAGAGTACGGGTTAGGGTTAGGGTTAGGGTTAGGGTTAGGGTTAGGGTTAGGTTTAGAGTACGGGGTAGGGTTAGTGTTAGTGTTAGGGTTAGGGTTTATGTACGGGTTAGGCTTAGGGTTAGGTTTAGGGTTAGGATAAGAGTTAGGGTTAGGTTTAGGGTACGGGATAGTGTTAGCGTACGGGTTAATTTTAGGGTTAGGGTAGGTTTAGGTTACGGGTTAGGGTTCGGGTACGGGTTAGGGTTAGGTTAGGGTGCGGGTTAGGGTTAGGGTACGGGTTAGGGTTAGGTTTAAGGTCAGGGTTAGGTTTAGGGATAGGGTCATGGTACGGGTTAGGGTTAGGGTTGGGGTTAGGGTACGGGTTAGTTTTAGGGTTAGGGTACGGGTTAGGGTTACGGTTAAAGTTAGGGTTAGTGTAGGGTATGGGTTAGGGTTAGGGTACGGGTAAGGATTATGATTAGGGTTAGGGTTATGTTTAGGTTTAGGGTGCAGTTTAGGCTTAGGGTTAGGTTTAGGGTTAGCGTTAGGTTATGGGTTAGGGTTACTGTTAGGGTTTGGGTACGGGTTGGGGTTAGGTTTAGGGTACGAGATAGTGTTGGGTTAGGGTTAGGTCAAGGGTTAGGTTTCGGTTTAGGGTACAGGTTAGGTTTCGGGTTAGGATTATTGTTAGGGTTAAGGTTAGGGTTAAGTTTAGGGTTAGGGTTAGGGTAACGGTCGGGTTAGGGTTAAGGTTCCGGTACGGGATCGGTTTAGTGTACGTGTTAGGTCTTGGGTTAGGTTTAGGTTTAGTGTGCGGGTTAGGGTTAGGGATAGGGTTATGGTATGTGTTAGGGTTACGGTTTGGGTACGGGTTAGGGTTATGTTTACGGTTAGGGTACGAGTTAGGTTTAGGGTTACGGTAAGGTTTAATGTTAGTGTACAGGTTAGGGTTAGAGAAAGGGTTATGGTTAGGTTTAGGGTTAGGGTTAGAGTACGGTTTAGGGTTAGTGTTAGGGTTAGGGTTAGTGTTAGTGTGCGGAGAGGGTTACGGTTAGGGTTAGGGTACGGGTTAGGGTTAGGTTTAGGGTATGGGATAGGGTTAGTGTATGGGTTAAGTTTAGGGTTAGGGTTAGGTTTAGGGCATGAGTTAGGGTTAGGGTTAGGCTACGGGTTAGGGATAGGGTTATGTTACGGGTTAGGGTTACAGTACGGGTTAGGGTTAGGATGAGGGTTAGGGTTATGTTTAGAGTACGGTTAGGTTTAGGGTTAGGTTTAGGGTTAGGGTTAGAGTACGGGTTAGCGTTAGTGTTAGGGTATGAGTTAGGGTTAGGGTTAGGTTTAGGGTACTGTTTAGTGTTAGGGTTAGGGTTAGGGTACGGGATAGGATTAGGTTACGAGTTAGGGTTAGTGTTAGGGTCAGGGATAGGGTTAGGAAACGAGTTAGGGTTAGGGTTAGGGTACGGGTTAGGGTTAGGATTATGTTACGGGTTAGGTTTACAGTACGGTTTAGGGTTAGGGTGAGGGTTAGGGTTAGGGTTAGAGTACAGGTTATAGTTAGTGTTAGGGTTAGGGTTAGGGTTAGGGTTAGGGTTAGAGTACGGGTTACTGTTAGTGTTAGGGTTAGAGTAAGGGTTAGGGTTAGGGTTAGGGTACGGTTTAGGGTTAGCGTTAGGGTTAGGGTTAGGGTTAGAGTACGGGGTAGGGTTAGTGTTAGGGTTAGAGTTAGGTTTAATGTACGGGTTAGGCTGAGGATTAGGGTTAGGGTTAGGTTACGGGTTATGGTTATGTTTAGGGTAAGGGATAGGGTTAGCATACGTGTGAAGTTTAGGGTTAGGTTTAGGTTTAGGTTACGGGATAGGGTTAGGGTTCGGATTAGGGTTAGGTTTAGGGTGCCGGTTAGGGTAAGGGTTAGGGTTAGTGAACTGGTTATGGTTATTTTTAGGGTCAGAGTTAGGGTTACGGTTACTGTTAGTGTATGGGTTAGGGTTAGGGTTGGGGTTAGGGTACGGGTTTGTTTTAGGGTTAGGGTACGGGTTAGGGTTATGGTTAAAGTCAGGGTTAGGGTTAGGGTGTGGGTTAGGGTTAGGGTACGGTTAAGGGTTATCGTTAGGCTTAGGGTTAGGTTTAAGTTTAGGGTGCAGTTTAGGGTTAGGGTTAGGGTTAGAGTACGGGTTTGGGTTAGTGTTAGGGTACGGGTTAGGTTTACAGTTTGGGTATGGGTTAGGGTAAGGGTTAGGGTTAGGGGTTAGGGTTAGAGTTAGGGGTTAGTCTACGGGATAGGGTTAGAGTACGGTTTAGTATTAGGGTTAGGGTTAGGGTTAGGGTTAGTGTTATAGTACGGGTTAGGGTTAGAGTTAGGGTTAGGGTACGGGTTAGGATTAGGGTAGGGGTTAATTTTAGGGTTAGGTTCAGTGTTAGGGTTAGGGTTAGGGTACGATATAGGGTTAGGGTTAGGTTTAGGGTATGGGTTAGGGTTAGGGTTAGGGTACGGGTTAGGTTTAGGGTACGGGTTAAGGTTAAGGTTATGGGACGTGTTAGGGTTACAGTACGGGTTAGTGTTAGAGTGAGGGTTAGTGTTAGGGTTAGAGTAAGGTTACGGTTAGGGTTAGGGTTAGGGTTAGTGTACGAGTTAGGTTTAGGGTTAGGGTACGGCTTAGGGTTAGGGTCATGGTACGGCTTAGGGTTACAGTATGGGTTAGTGTTAGGTGAGGGTTAGGGTTAGGGTTAGAGTACGGTTAGGGTTATGGTTAGAGTACGGGTTAGCGTTAGTGTTAGGGTTAGGGTTAAGGTTAGGGTTAGGTTTAGAGTACGGGGTAGGGTTAGTGTAGGGGTTAAGTTTAGGGTTAGGGTAGGTTTAGGTTACTGGTTAGGGTTAGGGTACGGTTTAGGGTTTGGTTTAGGTGCGGGTTAGGGTTAGGGTATGGGTTAGGGTAAGGTTTAGGGTCAGGGTTAGGTTTAGGGATAGAGTCATGGGACGGGTTAGGGTTAGGGTGGGGTTACGGTACGGGTTAGTTTTAGGGTTTGGGTACGGGTTAGGGTTAGGTTTAGGGTACGAGATAGTGTTGGGTTAGGGTTAGGTCAAGGGTTAGGGTTCGGTTTAGGGTACGGGTTAGGGTTCGGGTTAGGTTTAGGGTTAGGGTTAGTGTTAGGGTTAAGTTTAGGGTTAGGGTTAGGGTTACGGTACGGGTTAGGGTTAAGGTTCCAGTACGGGATAGGGTTAGTGTACGTGTTAGGTCTAGGGTTAGGGTTAGGTTTAGTTTGCGGGTTAGGGTTTGGGTTAGGGTACGTGTTAGGGTTATTGTTTGGGTACGGGTTAGGATTACGTTTATGGTTAGGGTATGGGTTAGGTTTAGGGTTAGGGTAAGGGTTAATTTTAGGGTACCTGTTAGGGTTAGAGTAAGGTTTTGGGTTAAGTTTATGGTTAGGGTTAGGGTTAGAGTACGGGTTAGGGTTAGTGTTAGGGATAGGGTTAGTGTTAATGTGCAGTTAGGGTTAGGGTTAGGGTACGGGTTAGGGTTAGGCTTAGGGTACGGGATAGGGTTAGTGTACGGGTTAAGTTTAGGGTTAGGGTTAGGTTTAGGGTCCAAGTTAGGGTTAGGGCTAGGGTACGGATTAGGGTACCGGTTATGTTATGGGTTAGGGTTACAGTACGGGTTAGGGTTAGCGTGAGGTTTAGGGTTATGTTTAGAGTACAGTTAGGGTTAGGGTTAGGGTTAGGGTTATGGTTAGAGTACGGGTGAGGGTTAGTGTTAGGGTTAGGGAAAGGTTTAGGATAGGGTTAGGGTATGGGTTAGGATTAGGGCTAGGGTTAGGTTAGGGTTAGAGTATGGGATAGGGTTAATGTTAAGGTTACGGTGAGGGTAAAAGTACGGGCTAGGCTTAGGGTTAAGTTTAGGGTTAAGTTACGGGTTAGGGTTAGGTTTAGGGTATGGAATAGGTTTAGCGTACGGGTTAAGTTTAGGGTTAGGGTTAGGTTTAGGTTACGGGTTAGGGTTAGGGTTAGGTTTACTGTACGGATTAGGGTTTGGTTTAGGTTCAGAGTTAGGGTTAGGTTAGTGTTAGGGTATGGGTTAGGGTTAGGGTTGGGGTTAGGGTACGGGTTAGTTTTAGGGTTAGGGTACGTGTTAGGGTTACGGTTAAAGTTAGGGTTATGTTAGGGTGTGGTTTAGGGTTAGGGTACGGTTAAAGGTTATGGTTATGGTTAGGGTCAGGGTTATGTTTAGATTGCGGTTTAGAGTTAGGGTTAGGGTTAGGGTTAGAGTACGGGTTTGGGTTAGTGTTAGGGCACGGGTTAAGTTTACCATTTGGGTTAGGGTTAGGGTACGGGTTAGGGTTAGTTTTAGCGTACGAGTAAGGGTTAGAGTTAGGTTTAGGGTACTGGTTAGGGTTAGGGTTAGGGTTAGGGTACTCGTTAGGATTAGGTTACAAGTTAGGGTTAGTGTTATGGTCAGGGTAAGGTTTAGGGAATGAGTTAGTGTTAGGGTTAGGGTACGGATTAGGGTTATGGTTAGCTAAGGGTTAGGGTCAGGGTATGGGTTAGGTTTAGGGTACGGGTTAGGGTTAGTGTCAGGGTTAGGTTAGGGTTAGGGTATGAGTTAGGGTTAGGGTTAGGGTTAGGGTACGGGTTAGGAATAGGGTTAGGTTTAGGATACGGTTTAGTTTAGGGCATGGGTTAGGGTTAGGGTCAGGTTTAGGGTTAGGGTACGGGTTATGTTACGGGTTAGGGATACAGTATGGGTTAGGGTTAGGTTGAGGCTTAGGGTTAGGGTTAGAGTCCGGTTAGGGTTAGGGTTAGGGTTAGGGTTAGAATACGGGTTAGGGTTAGTGTTAGGTTTAGGGAAAGGGTTAGGTTTAGGGTTAGGGCACGGGTTAGGGTTAGGGTTAGGGATAGAGTACGGAGTAGGGTGAGTGTTAGGGTTAGGGTTAGGGTTAATGTACGTGTTAGGCTTAGGGTTAGGTTTAGGGTTAGGTTACAGGTTAGCGTTAGGGTACTGTTTAGGGTTAGGTTTAGGGTGCGGGTTAGCGTTATGGTTAGGGTTAGTGTACGGGTTAGGGTTAGGTTGAGTGTCAGGGTTAGGGTTAGGGTTAGTGTTAGTATATGGGTTAGGGTTAGGGTTGGGGTTAGGGTACGGGTTAGTTTTCTGGTTAGGGTACAGGTTATGGTTACGGTTAAAGTTAGGGTTAGGTTTAGGGTACGGGTTAGGGTTAGGTTTAGGGTCAGGGTTAGCATTAGGGATAGGGTTATGGTACGGGTTAGGGTTAGGGTTGGGGTTAGGGTGCGGGTTAATTTTAGGGTTAAGGTACGGGTCAGGGTTACGGTTAAGTTTAGTGTTAGGGTTAGGGTATGGGTGAGTGTTAGGGTACGGATTAGCGTTAAGGTTAGGGTTCGGGTTAGGGTTAGTGTACGGGTTAGGGTTAGGTTTAGGGTTAGAGTTAGGGTTAGGGATAGGGTACGGTTTAGGGTTAGGTTTAGGGTCAGGGTTAGCGTTAGGGATAGGGTTATGGTACGGGTAGGGTTAGGTTTGGGGTTAGGGTACGGGTTAGTTTTAGGGTTAGTATACGTGTTAGGGTTACGGTTAAGGTTAGGGTTAGTGTAGGGTATGGGTTAGGGTTAGGGTACAGGTAAGGGTTATGGTTAGGGTTAGGGTTAGGTTTAGGTTTAGGGTGCGGTTTAGGCTTAGGGTAAGGGTTAGGGTTAGCACTAGTGTATGGGTTAGGGTTATGTTAGGTTTTGGGTACGGGTTAGGGTTAGGGTTTGGGTACCTGATAGGGTTGGGTATGGGTTAGGTCAAGGGTTAGGGTTAGTTTTAGGGTACGGTTTATGGTTAGGGTTAGGTTTAGCGTTAGGGTTAGGGTATGGGTTAGGTTTAGGGTACGGGTTAGGGTTAGGGTTAGGGTAAGTGTTAGGGTTAGGTTTAGGGAACGAGTTAGGGTTAGGGTTACGTTTAGGGTACAGTTTATGGTTAGTGTTAGGGTCAGGTTTATGGTTAGGATACGAGTTAGAGTTAGGGTTAGGGTACGGGTTAGGGTTAGGTTTATGTTACGGTTAGGGTTACAGTATGGGTTAGGGTTAAGTTGAGGGTTAGGGTTAGGGTTAGAGTACGGTTAGGGTTAGGGTTAGGGTTAGAGTACGGGTTAGGGTTAGGTTTATGTTACTAGTTTGGGTTACAGTACGGGTTAGGTTTAGGTTTAGGGTTAGGGATAGGCTTAGAGTACGGGTTAGGGTTAGTGTTAGTGTTAGGGTTAGGGTTAGGGTTAGGGTACGGGTTAGGGTAAGGTTTAGGATACGGGATAGGATTAGCGTACGGTTTAAGTTTAGGGTTAGTGTTAGGTTTAGTTTACGGGTTAGGGTTAGGGTACGGGTTAGGGTTAGGTTTAGGTGCGGGTTAGGTTTAGGGTTAGGGATAGGGTTAGGGTTTGGGTTAGGGTTAGGTTTAGGGCCAGGGTTAGGTTTAGGGATAGGGTTATGGTACGGGTTATTGTTAGGTTTGGGGTGAGGGTACAGGTTAGTTTTAGGGTTAGGGTATGGGTCAGGGTTACGGTTAAGGTTAGGGTTAGGTTTACAGTTAGGGTTAGGTATGGGTTAGGTTTAGGGTACGGGTTAGGGTTAGGGTTAGGGTCAGGGTTAGGGTTAGGGTTAGGGTACGAGTTAGGGTTAGGGTTATATTTAGGGTACGGTTTAGGGTTAGTGTTAGGGTCAGGGTTAGGGTTAGGGTATGAGTTAGGGTTAGGGTTAGGGTACGGGTTAGGTTTAGGGTTATGTTACGAGTTAGGGTTACAGTACGGGTTAGGTTTAGGGTGAGGGTTAGGGTTAGGGTTAGAGTATGGTTAGGGTTAGGGTTAGGTTTAGGATTAGAATATGGGTTAGGGTTAGTGTTAGGGTTAGGGAAAGGGTTAGGGTTAGTGTTAGGGTACGGGGCAGAGTTAGGGTTAGTGTTAGGGTTAGGGTACGAGTTAGGGTTAGGTTTAGTGTACGGGCTAGGGTTAGCGTACGGGTTAAGATTAGGTTTAGCGTTAGGTTTAGGTTACGGCTTAGGTTTAGGGTACGAGTTAGGGTTAGGTTTAGGTGAGGGTTAGGGTTAGGGTTAGGGTACGGGTTAGTTTTAGGGTTGGGGTACGGGTCAGGATTACTGTTAAGTTTAGGGTTAGTGTTAGGCTATGGGTTAGTGTTAGGGTACGGGTAAGGGTTATGGTTAGGGTTAGGGTTAGGTTTAGGTTGAGGGTGCGGTTTAGGGTTAGGGTTAGGTTTAGTGCTAGGTTATGGGTTAGGGTTACGGTTAGGGTTTTGGTACGGATTAGGGTTAGGGTTAGGTTACAGGATAGTGTTGGGTACGGGTTAGGTCAAGGGTTACGGTTAGGTTTAGCGTACGGTTTAGGGTTAGGGTTAGCGTCAGTGTTAGGGTTAGGGTACGAGTTAGGTTTAGGTTTAGGTTAGGGTACGGTTTAGGGTTAGGGTTAGGGTTAGGGTACTGGTTAGGTTTAGGGTACAGTTTAGGGTACGGGTACGGGTTAGGGTTAGGTTTAGAGTACGGGTTAGGGTACGGGTTAGGGTTAGTGTTAGAATACGGGGTAGGCTTAGTGTTAGGGTTATGGTTAGGGTTAAATTACGGGTTAGGCTTAAGGTTGGGTTAAGGGTTAGAATACGGGTTAGGGTTAGGTTTAGGGTACGGGATAGGGTTAGCGTACGGTTTAAGTTTAGGGTTAGGGTTAGGTTTAGGTTACGGGTTAGGGTTAGGGTATGGGTTAGGGTTAGGTTTAGGGTGCGGGTTAGCGTTAGGGTTAGGATTAGTGTAAGGGTTAGGGTTAGTTTTAGGGTCAGGGTTAGGGTTAGTGTTAGGGTACGAGTTAGGGTTAGGGTTGGGTTTAGGGTACGGGTTAGATTTAAGGTTGGGGTACGGGTCAGGGTTACTGTTAAGGTTAGGGTTAGGGTTAGGCTATGGGTTAGTGTTAGGGTACGGGCAAGGGTTATGGTTAGGGTTAGGGTTAGGTTTAGGTTGAGGGTGCGGTATAGGGTTAGGGTTAGTGTTCGTGTTAGGCTTTTGGTTAGGGTTACGGTTATGGTTTTGGTACGGGTTAGGGTTAGGGTTAGGTTACAGGATAGGGTTGGGTATGGGTTAGGCCAAGGGTTGCGGTTAGGTTTAGCGTACGGTTTAGGGTTAGGGTTAGCGTCAGGGTTAGGGTTAGGGTACGAGTTAGGGTTAGGTTTAGGTTTAGGGTACGGTTTAGGGTTAGCGTTAGGGTTAGGGTACGGGTTAGGTTTAGGGTACAGTTTAGGGTATGGGTACGGGTACGGGTTAGGGTTAGGGTTAGGGTACGGGTTAGGGTATGGGTTAGGGTTAGGTTTGGCTTTGGGTACAGGTTCGTTTTAGGGTTAGGGTACGGGTTAGGGTTACGGTTAAGGTTAGGGTTAGGATTAGGGTATGAGTTAGGGTTAGATTACGGTTAAGGGTTTTGGTTTGGGTTACGGTTCGGGTTAAGTTTAGGGTGCGGGTTAGGGTTAGGTTTAGGTTTAGGGTTAGGGTTAGCGTTAGGGTTAGAATTAGTGTAAGGGTTAGGGTTAGTTTTAGGGTCAGGGTTAGGGTTAGGGTTAGTGTTAGGGTGGGTTAGGGTTAGGGTTGGGGTAAGGGTACGGGTTAGTTTTAGGGTTAGGATACAGATTAGGGATAGTGTTAAGGTTAGGGTTAGGGTTAGGATATGAGTTAGGGTTAGATTATGGTTGAGGGTTTTGGTTTGGGTTAGGGTTCGGGTTAAGTTTAGGGTGCAGGTTAGGGTTAGGTTTAGGTTTAGGGTTAGGGTTAAACACGGGTTTGGGTTAGTGTTAGGGTACGGGTTAGATTTACCGTTTTGGTATGGGTTAGGGTAAGGGTTAGGGTTAGGGATTAGGGTTAGAGTTAGGATTAGGCTACGGGTAGGGTTAGGGTACGGGTTAGGGTTAGATTTAGGGATCGGGTTAGGGTTAGTGTACGGTTTAGATTTAGATTTAGGTTTAGGGTTAGTGTTAGGGTTACGATACGGGTTAGGGTTAAGGTTGGGGTATGGGATAGGTTTAGTGTACGTGTTAGGTCTAGGGTTAGGTTTAGGTTTAGTGTCCGGGTTAGGGTTAGTTTTAGGGTATGTGTTAGGGTTAGGGTTTGGGTACGGGTTAGCGTTACGTTTAGGGTTAGGGTACGTGTTAGGTTAGGGTTAGGGTTAGGGTACGGTTTACGGTTAGGGTACGGATTAGGGTTAGGGTTAGGTCAGGTTTAGCATTAGGGTTAGGGTACGGGTTAGGGGTACTTTACGGGTTAGGGTTATGGTTATGGTTAGGGTTAGTGTTAGCGTTATAGTACGGGTTAGGCTTAGTGTTAGGGTTAGGTTTAGGGTTAGGGTTAGTGTTAGAGTACGGGTTAGGGTTAGTGTTGGTGTTAGGGTTAGGGTTAAGGTTAGTGTACGGATAGGGTTAGGGTTAGGGTTAGGGTTAGGGTACTGGTTAGGGTTAGGTTTAGGATACGGGATAGGATTAGCGTACGGGTTAAGTTTAGGGTTAGGGTTAGGTTTAGGTTACGGGTTAGGGTTAGGGAAAGGTTTAGGGTTAGGTTTAGGTGCGGGTTAGGGTTAGGGTTAGGGTTTGGGTTAGGGTTAGGTTTAGGGTCAGGGTTAGGGTTAGGGATAGGGTTATGGTACGGGTTAGGGTTAGGTTTGGGGTTAGGGTACAGGTTAGTTTTAGGGTTAGGGTACGGGTCAGGGCTACAGTTAAGGTTAGGGTTAGGGTTAGGATATGGGTTACGGTTAGGGTATGGGTAAGGGTTATGATTAGGGGTAGGGTTAGTTTTACGTTTAGGGTGCGGGTTAGGCTTTTGGTTAGGGTTAGTGCTAGGTTATGGGTTAGGGTTACTGTTAGGGTTTGGTACAGGTTAGGTCATGGGCTAGAGTTAGGTTTAGGGTACTGGTAATGGTTAGGGTTAGGTTTAGGGTTAGTGTTATGGTATGGGTTAGGCTTAGGGTACGGGTTAGGGTTAAGGTTAGGTAGAGTTAGGGTTAGGGTTAGGGTACATGTTAGGTTTAGGGTTAGGGTACGGGTTAGGGTTAGTGTTATGGTATGGGTTAGGGTTATAGTACAGGTTAGGGTTAGGGTGAGGGTTAGGGTTAGGGTTAGAGTATGGTTAGGGTTAGGGATAGGGTTAGAGTACGGGTTAGGGTTAGTGTTAGGTTAGGTTTAGGGTTAGGTTTAGTGTACGGGTTAGGGTTAGGGTTAGGGTTAGGTTTAGGGTTAGGTTTAGAGTGCGGGGTAGGGTTAGTGTTAGGGTTAGGGTTAGGGTTAATATACGGGTTAGGCTTAGGTTTAAGTTTAGGGTTAGAATACGGGTTAGGGTTAGGTTCAGGGTGCGGGTTAGGGTTAGCGTACGGGTTAAGTTTAGGGTTAGGGTTAGGTTAAGGTTACGGGTTAGGGCTAGGGTACGGGTTACGATTAGGTTTAGGGTGCGGGTTAGGGTTAGGGTTAGGATTAGTGTAAGGGTTAGGGTTAGGTTTAGGGTCAGGTTTAGGGTTAGGGTTAGAGTTAGGGTACGGTTTAGGGTTAGGGTTGGGGTTAGGGTACGCGTTAGTGTTAGGTTTGGGGTAGGGTAGGGGTTAGTTTTTGGGTTCGGGTACAGGTTAGTGTTATGTTTAAGGTTAGGGTTAGTGTTAGTGTATGGGTTTGGGTTAGGTTACCGGTAAGGGTTATGGTTTTGGTTAGGGTTCGGGTTAAGTTTAGGGTGCGGGTTAGGGTTAGTTTTAGGGTTAGGGTTAGAGTACAGGTTTGGGTTAGTGTTAGGGTACGGGTTAGGTTTACCGTTTGGGTACGGGTTAGGGAAGGGTTAGGTTTAGGGTTAGGGTTTAGGGTTATAGACAGGGTTAACCTACGGGTAGGGTTAGGGTACGGGTTAGGGTTAGGGTTCGGGTTCGGGTTAGGGTTACTGTACGGGTTAGGGTGAGTTTTAGGGTTAGGGTTAGTGTTAGGGTTACAATACGGGTTAGGGTTAAGGTTGGGGTATGGGATAGGTTTAGTGTACGTGTTAGGTCTAGGGTTAGGGTTAGGTTTAGTGTGCGGGTTAGGGTTAGGGTTAGAGTACGTGTTAGGTTTAGGGTTTGGTTATGGGTTAGCGTTACGTTTAGGGTTGGGTACGGGTTAGGTTTAGGGTTAGGGTTAGGGTACGGTTTAGGGTTAGGGTACGGGTTAGGGTTAGGTCAGGTTTAGGTTTAGGGTTAGGGTTAGAGTATCCGTTAGGGTTACTGTACGGGTTAGGGTTATGGTTATGGTTAGGGTTAGGGTTAGCATTATAGTACGGGTTAGGGTTAGAGTTAGGGTTAGGATTAGGTTTAGAGTACGGGTTACGGTCAGTGTTAAGGTTAGGGTTAGGGTTAGAATACGGGTTAGGATTAGAGTACGGGTTAGGGTTAGGTTTAGGGTTAGGGTTATGGTTAGAGTACGGGTTAGGGTTAGTGTTAGTGTTAGGGTTAGGGTTAGGGTTAGTGTACGGATAGGGTTAGGGTTAGGTTTAGTATACGGGTTAGGGTTAGGTTTAGGATATGGGATATGGTTAGTGTACGGGTTAAGTTTAGGGTTAGGCTTAGGTTTAGGTGACGGGTTAGGGTTAGTGAACGGGTTCGGGTTAGGTTTAGGTGCGGGTTAGAGTTAGGGTTAGGGTTAGGGTTAGGGTTTGGTATAGGGTTACGTTTAGGGTCAGGATTAGGGTTAGGGATAGGGTTATGGTACGGGTTAGGGTTAGGTTTGGGGTTAGGGTACAGGTTAGTTTTAGGGTTAGGTTATGGGTCAGGGATACGGTTAAGGTTATGGTTAGGGTTAGGGTATGGGTTAGGGTTAGGGTACGGGTAAGTGTTATGGTTAGGGTTAGGGTTAGGGTTAGTTTTAGGGTGCGGGTTAGGGTTAGGTTTAGGGTTAGTGCTAGGTTATGGTTTAGGGTTACTGTTAGGGTTTGGGTACGGGTTAGGGTTAGGGATAGGTTACGGGATAGCGTTGGTAAGGGTTAGGTCAAGGGTTAGGATTAGGTTCGGGTACGGGTTAGGGTTAGGGTTAGGTTTAGGGTTAGTGTTAGGGCATGGGTTAGGCTTAGAGTACGGGTTAGGGTTAAGGTTAGGTCAAGGTTAGGGTTAGGGTTAGGGTACGAGTTAGGTTTAGGGTTAGGTTTAGGGTACGGGTTAGGGTTAGGATTAGGGTTAGGGTACGAGTTAGGTTTAGGGTACGGGTTACGGATAGGGTTAGGGTCAGGCTTAGGGTTAGGGTTAGGGTACAAGTTAGGGTTAGGTTTAGGATACGGGTTAGGGTTAGGGTTATGGTACGGGTTAGGGTTACAGTACGGGTTAGGGTTAGGGTGAGGGTTAGGGTTAGAGTATGGTTAGGATTAGGGTTAAGGTTAGGGCTAGAGTACGGGTTAGGGTTAGTTTTAGGTAAGGTTTAGGGTTTGGGTTAGTGTACGGGTTAGGGTTAGGTTCAGGGTACGGGATAGAGTTAGCGTACGGGTTAAGTTTAGGTTTAGGGTTAGGTATAGGTTACGGGTTAGGGTTAGGGTATGGGTTAGGGTTAAGTTTAGGGTACGGGTTAGGGTTAGGTTTGGAGTTAGGGTACAGGTTAGTTTTAGGGTTAGGGTATGGGTCAGGGATATGGTTAAGGTTATGGTTAGGGTTAGGGTTTGGGTTAGGGTTAGGGTACGAGTAAGGGTTATGTTTAGGTTTAGGGTTAGGGTTAGGTTTAGGGTACGGTTTAGCGTTAGGGTTAGGGTTAGTGTAAGGGTTAGGGTTATGTTACGGGTTAGGGTTAGGGTTAGGGTTAGTGTTAGGGTCTGCGTTAGTGTTAGGGTTGGGGTTAGGGTACGGGTTAGTTTTAGGGTTAGGGTATAGGTTAGGGTTATGGTTAAGGTTAGGTTTATGTTTTAGGTATGGGTTAGGGTTAGGTTACGGTTAAGGGTTATGGTTTCGGTTAGGGTTCGGGTTAAGTTTAGGGTGCGGGTTAGGTTTAGGGTTAGGGTTAGTGTACGGGTTTGGGTTACTGTTAGGGTACGGGTTAGGTTTACCTTTTGGGTATGGGTTAGTGTAAGGGTTAGGGTTAGCATTAAGGTTAGGGGTTAGGGTTAGAGTTAGGGTTAGCTATGGGTATGGTTAGGGTATGGGTTAGGGTACGGGTTAGGGTTCAGGTTAGGGTTAGTGTACGGGTTAGGCATAGGTTTAGATTTAGGGTTAGGGTTAGGGTTAGGGTTAGGGTTAGGGTTAGGGTTAGTGTTAGGGTTACGGTATGGGTTAGGGTTAAGATTCCGGTACGGGATAGGGTTAGTGTACGTGTTAGGTCTAGGGTTAGGGTTAGGTTTAGTGTGCGGTTTAGGGTTAGGGTTAGGGTTAGGGTTATGGTTAGGGTACATGTTAGGGTGGGTTTGGGTATGGGTAAGGGTTACATTTAGGCTTAGGGTACGGGTTAGGTTTAGGATTAGGGTAAGGGTTAGTGTTAGGGTACGGGTTAGGGTTACAGAACGGGTTAGGGGTAGGTTTAGGGTTAGGTTTAGGGTTAGAGTGCATGTTAGGGTTAGTGTTAGGTTTAGCGTTAATGTTACTGTGCAGATAGGGTTAGGGTTAGGGTTAGGTTATGGGTTAGGGTTAAGTTTAGGGTACGGGATAGGGTGGGTACGGGATAAGTTTAGGGTTAGGGTTAGGTTTAGGGTACGAGTTAGGGTTAGGGTTAGGGTACGGGTTAGGGTTAGGGTTAGGGTTATGTTTCGGGCTAGGGTTACAGTACGAGTTAGAGTTAGGGTGAAGGTTAGGGTTACGGTTAGATTAAAGTTAGGGTTAGTGTTAGAGTACGGGTTACGGTTAGTGTTAGGCTTAGGTTAAGGGTTAGGGTTAGGATTTGGGTTAGGTTTAGGTTTAGAGAACGGGGTACGGTTAGTGTTAGGTTTAGGGTTAGGGTTAATATACGGGTTTGGCTTAGGTTTAGGGTTAGGGTTAGGATAAGGGTTAGGGTTAGGTATAGGGTACGGGATAGGGTTAGCGTACAGGTTAAGTTTAGGGTTAGGGTTAGGTTTAGGTTACGGGTTATTGTTAGGGTACGGGTTAGGGTTAGGTTTAGGGTGTGGGTTAGTGTTAGGGTTAGGGTTAGTGTAAGGTTAAGGGTTAGGTTTATGGTGAGGGTTAGTGTTAGGGTACGGTTTAGGGTTAGGGTTGGGGTAAGGGTACGGGTTATTTTAGGGTTAGGGTACCGGTTAGGGTTATGGTTAAGTTTAGGTTTAGGGTTAGGGTATGGATTAGGGTTAGGTTACGGTTAAGGGTTATGGTTTGGGTTAGGGTTAGGGTTAAGTTAGGGTGAGGGTTAGGGTTAGGGTTAGAATATGGGTTTGGGTTACTGTTAGGGTATGGTGTAGGTTTACCATTTGGGTACGGGTTACGGTAAGGTTTAGGTTTAGGGTTAGGGGTTAGGGGTAGGGTTAGGGTTAGGCTACGGGTAGGGTTAGGGTACGGGTTAGGGTTAGGGTTCGGGTTAGGGTTAGTGTACATGTTAGGGTTAGGGTTAGGGTTAGGATTAGGGTACGGTTTAGGGTAAGGTTTAGGGTCAGTGTTAGCGTTAGGGATAGGGTTATGGTACGGGTTAGGGTTAGGGTTGTGTTTAGGGTACGGGTTAGTTTTAGGTTTAGGTTACGTGTCAGGGTAACTTTTAAGGTTAGGGTTAGGGTATGGGTGAGTGTTAGGGTACCGATTAGCGTTAAGGTTAGGGTTCGGGTTAGGGTTAGTGTATGGGTTAGGGTTAGGTTTAGGGTTAGGTTTAGGGTTAGGGTATGGTTTAGGGTTAGGTTTAGGGACAGGGTTAGCGTTAGGGATAGGGTTATGGTACGGGATAGGGTTAGGGTTGGGGTTAGGGTACGGGTTAGTTTTAGGGTTAGGGTACGGGTTAGGGTTACGGTTAAGGTTAGGGTTAGTGTAGGGTATGGGTTAGGGTTAGGGTACGGGTAAGGGTTATGGTTAGGGTTAGGGTTAGGTTTAGGTTTAAGGTGTGGTTTAGGCTTAGGGTTAGGGTTAAGGTTAGCGCTAGGGTATGGGTTAGGGTTTATGTTAAGTTTTGGGTACGGGTTAGGTTTAGGGTTAGGGTACGGGATAGGGTTGGCTACGGGTTAGGTCAATGGTAAGGGTTAGTTTTAGGGTACGGTTTATGGTTAGGGTTAGGTTTAGGGTTAGGGTTAGGGTATGGGTTAGGTTTAGGGTACGGGTTAGGGTTAGGGTTACGGTAGGGTTAGGGTTAGTGTTAGGGAACGAGTTAGGGTTAGGGTTACGTTTAGGGTACGGTTTATAGTTAGTTTTAGGGTCAGGGTTATGGTTAGGGTATGAGTTAGGGTTAGGGTTAGGGTACGGGTAAGGGTTAGGGTTAGAGTACGGTTAGGGTTAGGGTTAGGGTTAGGGTTAGGGTTAGGGTTAGAGTTCGGGTTAGGGTTAGTGTTAGGGTTAGGGAAAGGGTTAGGGTTAGGGTACGGGTTAGATTTAGGGTTAGGGTTAGGGTTAGGGTTAGGATACGGGTTAGGGTTAGGTTTAGTGTACGGGCTAGGGTTAGCGTACGGGTTAAAATTAGGTTTAGTGTTAGGTTGAGGTTACGGGTTAGGGTTAGGGTACATGTTAGGTTTA
The DNA here is from genome assembly GCA_032313775.1 of Urocyon cinereoargenteus. Classification (NCBI taxonomy): domain Eukaryota; kingdom Metazoa; phylum Chordata; class Mammalia; order Carnivora; family Canidae; genus Urocyon; species Urocyon cinereoargenteus. The sequence continues at coordinate 72,327,177 of JAVLSZ010000011.1, read as the reverse complement.
GGTTTAGGTGAGGGTTAGGGTTAGGATTAGGGTTAGGGTACGGGTTAGTTTTAGGGTTAGGTACGTGTCAGGGTTACGGTTAAGGTTAGGGTTAGTGTAGGGTATAGTTTAGGGTCAGGGTACGGGTAAGGGTTTTGTTCAGGGTTATGGTTAGGTTTAGGTTTAGGGTGCGGTTTAGGCTTAGGGTTAGGGTTAGGTTAGCGCTAGGCTATGGGTTAGGGTCACGGTTAGGGTTTTGGTACGGGTTAGGGTTAGGGTTATGTTATGGGATAGGCTTGGGTACGGGTTAGGTCAAGGGTTACGGTTAGGTTTAGGGTACGGTTTAGGGTTAGGGTTAGCGCCAGGGTTAGGGTTAGGGTTACGGTACGCTTTAGGGTTACTGCACGGGTTAGGTTTATGGTTATGGTTAGGGTTAGTGTTATAGTACCGATTAGGGTTAGAGTTAGGTTTAGGTTTAGGGTTAGAGTACGGGTTAGGGTTAGTGTTAGGGTTAGGTTTAGTGTTAGGGTTATGGTTAGAATATGGGTTAGGGTTAGTGTTAGTGTTAGGGTTAGGTTTTGGGTTAGTGTACAGATAGGGTTAGGGTTAGGGTTAGGATTAGGGTACGGGTTAGGGTTAGGTTTAGGATACCGGATAGGATTATCGTACGGGTTAAGTTTAGGGTTAGGGTTAGGTTTAGGTTACGGGTTAGGGTTAGGGAACGGGTTAGGGTTAGGTTTAGGTGCGGGTAGGGTTAGGGTTAGGGTTAGGGTTAGGTTTTGTTTTAGGGTTAGGTTTAGGGTCAGGGTTAGGGTTAGTGAGAGGGTTATGGTACGGGTTAGGGTTAGGTTTGGGGTTAGGGTACAGGTTAGGTTTAGGGTTAGGGTACGGGTCAGTGTTACGGTTAATGTTAGGGTTAGGTTTAGGTTTAGGGATAGGGTATGGGTTAGGTTTCGGGTAAGGGTTAGGGTTAGGTTTAGGGTCAGGGTTAGGGTTAGGGTACGGGTTAGTTTTAGGGTTGGGGTACGGGTCAGGTTTACTGTTAAGGTTAGGTTTAGGGTTAAGGTATGGTTTAGTGTTAGGGTACGGGTAAGGGTTATGGTTAGGGTTAGGGTTAGCTTTAGGTTTAGGGTGCGGTTTAGGGTTAGGGTTAGTGTTAGTGCTAGGCTATGGGTGAGGGTTACGGTTACGGTTTTGGTACGGGTTAGGGTTAGGGTTAGGTTACAGGATAGGGTTTGGTACGGGTTAGGTCAAGGGTTACGTTTAGGTTTAGCGTACGGTTTAGGGTTAGGGTTAGCGTCAGGGTTAGGGTTAGGTTTAGGGCATGAGTTAGGGTTAGGTTTAGGTTTAGGGTACGGTTTAGGGTTAGGGTTAGGGTTAGGGTACGGGTTAGGGTACGGGTTAGGGTTAGGGTTAGAGTACGGGGTAGGCTTAGTGTTAGGGATAGGGTTAGGGTTAAAATACGGGTTAGGCTTAGGGTTAGGTTTAGGGTTAGGATACGGGTTAGGGTTAGGTTTAGGGTACGGGATAGTGTTAGAGTACGGGTTAAGTTTAGGGTTAGGGTTAGGTTTAGGTTACAGGTTAGGGTTAGGGTACGGGTTAGGGTTAGGTTTAGGGTGCAGGTTAGTGTTAGGGTTAGGATTAGTGTAAGGGTTAGGGTTAGGTTTAGGGTCAGGGTTAGGGTTAGGGTTAGTGTTAGGGTACGGGTTAGGGTTAGCGTTGGGGTTAGGGTACGGGTTAGTTTTAGGGTTAGGGTACGGGTTAGGGTTAGGGTACGGGTAAGTGTTATGGTTAGGGTTAGGGTTAAGGTTAGTTTTAGGGTGCGGGTTAGGGTTAGGTTTAGGGTTAGTGGTAGGTTATGGTTTACGGTTACTGTTAGGGTTTGGGTACGGGTTAGGGTTAGGGATAGGTTACGGGATAGGGTTGGTAATGGTTAGGTCAAGGGTTAGGATTAGGTTTCGGGTACGGGTTAGGGTTAGGGTTAGGTTTAGGGTTAGTTTTAGGGTATGGGTTAGGCTTAGAGTACGGGTTAGGGTTAAGGTAAGGGTCAAGGTTAGGGTTAGGGTTAGGGTACGAGTTAGGGTTAGGGTTAGGTTTAGGGTACGGGTTAGGGTTAGGATTAAGGTTAGGGTACGGGTTAGGTTTAGGGTACGGGTTACTGTTAGGGTTAGGGTCAGGCTTAGGGTTAGGGTTAGGGTACAAGTTAGGGTTAGGGTTAGGATACGGGTTAGGGTTAGGTTTATGGTATGGGTTAGGGTTACAGTACGGGTTAGGGTTAGGGTGAGGGTTAGGTTTAGAGTATGGTTAGGATTAGGGTTAAGGTTAGGGTTAGAGTACGGGTTAGGGTTAGTTTTAGGTAAGGTTTAGGGTTTGGGTTAGTGTACGGGTTAGGGTTAGGTTCAGGGTACGGGATAGGGTTAGCGTATGGGTTAAGTTTAGGTTTAGGGTTAGGTTTAGGTTACGGGTTAGGATTAGGGTATGGGTTAGGATTAGGTTTAGGGTACGGGTTAGGGTTAGGTTTGGGGTTAGGGTACAGGTTAGTTTTAGGGTTAGGGTATGGGTCAGGTATACGGTTAAGGTTATGGTTAGGGTTAGGGTTTGGGTTAGGGTTAGGGTACGGGTAAGGGTTATGGTTAGGTTTAGGGTTAGGGTTAGGTTTAGGGTACGGTTTAGCGTTAGGGTTAGGGTTAGTGTATGGGTTAGGGTTATGTTACGGGTTAGGGTTAGGGTTAGGGTTAGTGTTAGGGTCCGCGTTAGTTTTAGGGTTGGGGTTAGGGTACGGGTTAGTTTTAGGGTTAGGGTATAGGTTAGGGTTATGGTTAAGGTTAGGTTTATGTTTTAGGTATGGGTTAGGGTTAGGTTACGGTTAAGGGTTATGGCTTCGGTTAGGGTTCGTGTTAAGTTTAGGGTGCGGGTTAGGTTTAGGGTTAGGGTTAGTGTACGGGTTTGGGTTACTGTTAGGGTACGGGTTAGGTTTACCTTTTGGGTACGGGTTAGTGTAAGGGTTAGGGTTAGCATTAAGGTTAGGGGTTAGGGTTAGAGTTAGGGTTAGCTATGGGTATGGTTAGGGTATGGGTTAGGGTACGGGTTAGGGTTCAGGTTAGGGTTAGTGTACGGGTTAGGCATAGGTTTAGATTTAGGGTTAGGGTTAGGGTTAGGGTTAGGGTTAGGGTTAGGGTTTTAGGGTTACGGTATGGGTTAGGGTTAAGATTCCGGTACGGGATAGTGTTAGTGTACGTGTTAGGTCTAGGGTTAGGGTTAGGTTTAGTGTGCGGTTTAGGGTTAGGTTTAGGGTTAGGGTTAGGGTACGTGTTAGGGTGGGTTTGGGTACGGGTAAGGGTTACATTTAGGCTTAGGGTACGGGTTAGGTTTAGGATTAGGGTAAGGGTTAGTGTTAGGGTACGGGTTAGGGTTACAGAACGGGTTAGGGGTAGGTTTAGGGTTAGGTTTTGGGTTAGAGTGCGTGTTAGGGTTAGTGTTAGGGTTAGCATTAGTGTTACTGTGCAGATAGGGTTAGGGTTAGGGTTAGGTTACGGGTTAGGGTTAAGTTTAGGGTACGGGATAGGGTTAGTGTACGGGATAAGTTTAGGGTTAGGGTTAGGTTTAGGGTATGAGTTAGGGTTAGGGTTAGGGTACGGGTTAGGGTTAGGGTTATGTTTCGGGCTAGGGTTACAGTACGGGTTAGTGTAAGGGTGAAGGTTAGGGTTACGGTTAGATTAAATTTAGGGTTAGGGTTAGGGTTAGAGTACGGGTTACGGTTAGTGTTAGGCTTAGGTTAAGGGTTAGGGTTAGGGTTTGGGTTAGGTTTAGGTTTAGAGAACGGGGTACGGTTAGTGTTAGGTTTAGGGTTAGGGTTAATGTACGGGTTTGGATTAGGTTTAGGTTTAGTGTTAGGATAAGGGTTAGGGTTAGGTTTAGGGTACGGGATAGGGTTAGCCTACAGGTTAAGTTTAGGGTTAGGGTTAGGTTTAGGTTACGGGTTATGGTTAGGGTACGGGTTAGGGTTAGGTTTAGGGTGTGGGTTAGTGTTAGGGTTAGGGTTAGTGTAAGGTTAAGGGTTAGGTTTAGGGTGAGGGTTAGGGTTAGGGTTAGTGTTAGGGTACGGTTTAGGGTTAGGGTTGGGGTTAGGGTATGGGTTATTTTAGGGTTAGGGTACGGGTTAGGGTTATGGTTAAGTTTAGGTTTAGGGTTAGGGTATGGATTAGGGTTAGGTTACGGTTAAGTGTTATGGTTTGGGTTAGGGTTAGGGTTAAGTTTAGGGTGAAGGTTAGGGTTAGGGTTAGGGTTAGAGTACGGGTTTGGGTTAGTGTTAGGGTATGGTGTAGGTTTACCATTTGGGTACGGGTTACGGTAAGGTTTAGGTTTAGGGTTAGGGGTTAGGGGTAGGGTTAGGGTTAGGCTACGGGTAGGGTTAGGGTACGGGTTAGGGTTAGGGTTCGGTTAGGGTTAGTGTACGTGTTAGGGTTAGGGTTAGGGTTAGGATTAGGGTACGGTTTAGGGTTAGGATTATGGTCAGGGTTAGCGTTAGGGATAGGGTTATGGTACAGGTTAGGGTTAGGGTTGTGTTTAGGGTACGGGTTAGTTTTAGGGTTAGGTTACGTGTCAGGGTAACGGTTAAGGTTAGGGTTAGGGTTAGGGTATGGGTGAGTGTTAGGGTACCGATTAGCGTTAAGGTTAGGGTTCGGGTTAGGGTTAGTGTATGGGTTAGGGTTAGGTTTAGGGTTAGGTTTAGGGTTAGGGTATGGTTTAGGGTTAGGTTTAGGGAGAGGTTTAGCGTTAGGGATAGGGTTATGGTACGGGTTAGGGTTAGGGTTGGGGTTAGGGTACAGGTTAGTTTTAGGGTTAGCGTACGGGTTAGGGTTACGGTTAAGTTTAGGGTTAGTGTAGGGTATGGGTTAGGGTTAGGGTACGGGTAAGGGTTATGGTTAGGGTTAGGGTTATGGTTAGGTTTAGGGTGCGGTTTAGGCTTAGGGTTAGGGTTAAGGTTAGCACTAGGGTATGGGTTAGGGTTTATGTTAAGTTTTGGGTACGGGTTAGGGTTAGGGTTAGGGTTAGGGTACGGGATAGGGTTGGCTAAGGGTTAGGTCAATAGTTAGGGTTAGTTTTAGGGTACGGTTTATGGTTAGGGTTAGGTTTAGGGTTAGGTTTAGGGTATGGGTTAGGTTTAGGGTACGGGTTAGGGTTAGGGTTACGGTAAGGGTTAGGGTTAGTGTTAGGGAACGAGTTAGGGTTAGGGTAACGTTTTGGGTATGGTTTATGGTTAGTTTTAGGGTCAGGGTTATGGTTAGGGTACGAGTTAGGGTTTGGGTTAGGGTACGGGTACGGGTTAGGGTTAGAGTACGGTTAGGGTTAGGGTTAGGGTTAGAGTTCGGGTTAGGGTTAGTGTTAGGGTTAGGGAAAGGGTTAGGGTTAGGGTACGGGTTAGAGTTAGGGTTAGGGTTAGGTTTAGGGTTAGGATACGGGTTAGGGTTAGGTTTAGGGTACGGGCTAGGCTTAGCGTACGGGTTAAAATTAGGTTTAGTGTTAGGTTGAGGTTACGGGTTAGGGTTAGGGTACAGGTTAGGGTTAGGTTTAGGTGAGGGTTAGGGTTAGGATTAGGGTTAGGGTATGGGTTAGTTTTAGGGTTAGGGTACGTGTCAGGGTTACGGTTAAGGTTAGGGTTAGGGTTAGGGTATGGGTTAGTGTCAGGGTACGGGTAAGGGTTTTGGTCAGGGTTAGGGTTAGGTTTAGGTTTAGGGTGTGGTTTAGGGTTAGGATTAGGTTAGCGCTAGGCTATGGGTTAGGGTCACGGTTAGGGTTTTGGTACGGGTTAGGGTTAAGGTTAGGTTACGGGATAGGCTTGGGTACGGGTTAGGTCAAGGGTTACGGTTAGGTTTATGGTACGGTTTAGGGTTAGGTTTAGCGCCAGGGTTAGGGTTAGGCTTACGGTATGCTTTAGGGTTACTGTACGGGTTAGGTTTATGGTTATGGTTAGGGTTAGAGTTATAGTACCAGTTAGGGTTAGAGTTAGGTTTAGGTTTAGGGTTAGAGTACGGGTTAGGGTTAGTGTTAGGGTTAGGTTTAGTGTTAGGGTTATGGTTAGAATACGAGTTAGGGTTAGTGTTAGTGTTAGGGTTAGGTTTTGGGTTAGTGTACGGATAGGGTTAGGGTTAGGGTTAGGGTTAGGGAACGGGTTAGGGTTAGGTTTAGGTGCGGGTTAGGGTTAGGGTTAGGTTTTGTTTTAGGGTTAGGTTTTGTTTTAGGGTAGGTTTAGGGTCAGGGTTAGGGTTAGGGAGAGGTTTATGGCACGGGTTAGGGTTAGGTTTGGGGTTAGCGTACAGGTTAGGTTTAGGGTTAGGGAATGGGTCAGGGTTACGGTTAAGGTTAGGGTTAGGTTTAGGTTTAGGGTTAGGGTATGGGTTAGGTTTCGGGTACGGGTTAGGGTTAGGTTTAGGGTCAGGGTTAGGGTTAGGGTACGGGTTAGTTTTATGGTTGGGGTACGGGTCAGGTTACTGTTAAGGTTAGGGTTAGGGTTAGGGTATGGTTTAGTGTTAGGGTACGGGTAAGGGTTATGGTTAGGGTTAGGGTTAGCTTTAGGTTTAGGGTGCGGTTTAGGGTTAGGGTTAGGGTTAGTGCTAGGCTATGGGTAGGGTTACGGTTACGGTTTTGGTACGGGTTAGGGTTAGGGTTAGGTTACAGGATAGGGTTTGGTACGGGTTCGGTCAACGGTTACGTTTAGGTTTAGCATACGGTTTAGGGTTAGGGTTAGCATCAGGGTTAGGGTTAGGTTTAGGGTACGAGTTAGGGTTAGGTTAAGGTTAAGGGTACAGTTTAGGGTTAGGGTTAGGGTTAGGGTACGGGTTAGGGTACGGGTTAGGGTTAGGGTTAGAGTACGGGGTAGGCTTAGTGTTAGGGTTAGGGTTAGGGTTAAAGTACGGGTTAGGCTTAGGGTTAGGTTTAGGGTTAGGATACGGGTTAGGGTTAGGTTTAGGGTACAGGATAGTGTTAGCGTACTGGTTAAGTTTAGGGTTAGTGTTAGGTTTAGGTTACAGGTTAGGGTTAGGTTACGGGTTAGGGTTAGGTTTAGGGTGCAGGTTAGCGTTAGGGTTAGGATTAGCGTAAGGGTTAGGGTTAGGTTTAGGGTCAGGGTTAGGGTTAGGTTTAGTGTTAGGGTACGGGTTAGGGTTAGCGTTGGGGTTAGGGTACGGGTTAGTTTTAGGGTTAGGGTACGGGTTAGGGTTACAGTTAAGGTTAGGGTTAGGGTTAGGGTATGTGTTAGTGTTAGATTACGGTTAAGAGTTTTGGTTTGTGTTAGGGTTCGGGTTAAGTTTAGGGTGCGGGTTAGGGTTAGGTTTAGGTTTAGGGTTAGGGTTAGAACATGGGTTTGGGTTAGTGTTAGGGTACGGGTTAGGTTTACCGTTTGGGTACGGGTTACGGTAAGGGTTAGGGTTAGGGTTAGGGATTAGGGTTAGAGTTAGAGTTAGGCTATGGGTAGGGTAAGGGTACGGGTTAGGGTTAGGGTTAGGTATCGGGTTAGGTTTAGTGTACGGTTTAGTTTTAAGGTTTGGGTTAGGGTTTGTGTTAGGGTTACGATACAGGTTAGGGTTAAGGTTGGGGTATGGGATAGGGTTAGTGTACGTGTTATGTCTAGGGTTAGGTTTAGGTTTAGTGTGCGGGTTAGGGTTAGGGTTAGGGTATCTGTTAGGGTTATGGATTGGGTACGGGTTAGCGTTATGTTTAGGGTTAGGGTACGGGTTAGGTTTAGGGTTAGGTTTAGGGTACGGTTTAGGGTTAGGGTACGGGTTAGGGTTAGGGTTAGGTCAGGGTTAGTGTTAGGGTTAGGATACGGTTTAGGGTTACTGTACGGGTTAGGGTTATGGTTATGGTTAGGGTTAGGTTTAGCATTATTGTATGGGTTAGGGTTAGATTTAGGGTTAGGTTTAGGGTTAGAGTACGGGTTAGGGTTAGTGTTATGGTTAGGTTTAGTGTTAGGGTTAGGGTTAGAGTACGGGTTAGGTTTAGTGTTGGTGTTAGGGTTAGGGTTAGTGTACAGATAGGGTTAGGCTTAGGGTTAGGGTACGGGTTAGGGTTAGGTTTAGGATACGGGATAGGATTAGCATACGGGTTAAGTTTAGGGTTAGGGTTAGGTTTAGGTTACGGGTTAGGGTTAGGGAACAGGTTAGGGTTAGGTTTAGTTGCGGGTTAAGGTTAGGGTTAGGGTTAGGGTTTGGGTTAAGGTTAGGTTTAGGGTCAGGTTTAGGCTTAGGGATAGGGTTATGGTACGGGTTAGGGTTAGGTTTGGGGTTAGGGTACAGGTTAGTTTTAGGGTTAGGGTACGGGTCAGGGTTATGGTTAAAGTTAGGGTTAGGGTTAGGATATGGGTTATGGTTAGAACACGGGTAAGTGTTATGTTTCGTGCTAGGGTTAGGTTTAGGTTTAGGGTGCGGGTTAGCGTTTGGGTTAGGGTTAGTGCTAGTTTATGGGTTAGGGTTATGGTCAGGGTTTAGGGTTAGGGTTAGGGTACGAGTTAGGGTTAGGGTTAGGGTACAGGTTAGGGTTAGGGTTAGGTTTAGGGTTAGTGTTAGTGTATGGGTTTGGCCTAGGGTACGGGTTAGGGTCAAGTTTAGGGTAGGGTTAGAGTTAGGGGTAGGGTACGAGTTAGGGTTAGGGTTTGTTTTAGGGTATGGGTTAGGGTTATGATTAGGGTTAGAGTACGGGTTAGGTTTAGGGAACGGGTTACGGTTAGTGTAGGGTCAGGGTTAGGGTTAGGGTTAGGGTACAAGTTAGGGTTAGGGTTAGGTTTCGGGTTAGGGTTAGTGTTATGGTACGGGTTAGGGTTACAGTACGGGTTAGGGTTAGGGTGAGGGTTAGGGTTAGGGTTAGAGTAAGGTTAGGGTTAGGGTTATGGTTAGAGTACGGGTTAGGGTTAGGGTTAGGTTAGGTTTAGGGTTAGGGTTAGTGTACGGGTTAGGGTTAGGGTTAGGGTTAGGTTTAGAGTACGGGGTAGGGTTAGTGTTAGGGTTAGGGTTAGGCTTGATGTACAGGTTAGACTTAGGTTTAGGTTTAGGGTTAGAATACAGATTAGGGTTAGGTTCAGGGTACGGAATACGGTTAGCTTACGGGTTACGTTTAGGGTTAGGGTTAGGTTAAGTTTACGGATTAGGGTTAGGGTACAGGTTAGGGTTAGGTTTAGGGTGCTGGTTAGGGTTAGGGTTAGGATTAGTGTAAGGTTTAGGGTTAGGTTTAGTGTCAGGGTTAGGGTTAGAGTTAGGGTAGGGTTTAGGGTTAGGGTTGGGGTTAGGGTACGTGTTAGTGTTAGGTTTGGGGTTAGGGTACGGGTTAGTTTTAGGGTTAGGGTACAGGTTAGTGTTATGGTTAAAATTAGGGTTAGGGTTAGGGTATGGGTTTGGGTAGGTTACGTTTAAGGGTTATGGTTTTGGTTAGGGTTCGGGTTAAGTTTAGGGTGCGGGTTAGGGTTAGGTTTAGGGTTAGGTTTAGGGTTAGAGTACGGGTTTGGGTTAGTGTTAGGGTACGGGTTAGTTTTACCGTTTGGATACGGGTTAGGGAAGGGTTAGGTTTAGGGTTAGGGTTTAAGGTTATAGATAGGGTTAGTCTACGGGTAGGGTTAGGGTACAGGTTAGGGTTAGGGTTAGGGTTCGGGTTAGGGTTAGTGTACGGTTAAGGGTTAGGTTTAGGGTTAGGGTTAGTGTTAGGGTTACGATACGTGTTAGGGTTAAGGTTGGGGTATGGGTTAGGGTTAGGGTTAGGGTTAGGGTTAGGGTTAGGGTTAGGGTACATTTTAGGGTTAGGGTTTGGTTACGGGTTAGCGTTACCTTAAGGTTTAGGGTACGGGTTAGGTTTAGGTTTAGGGTTAGGGTTCGGTTTAGGGTTAAGTTACGGGTTAGGGTTAGGTCAGGGTTAGATTTAGGGTTAGGGTTAGGGTACCGGTTAGGGTTACTGTACGGGTTAGGGTTATGTTTAGGGTTAGGGTTAGGGTTAGCGTTATAGTACGGGTTAGGGTTAGAGTTAGGTTTAGGTTTAGGGTTAGAGTACGGGTTACGGTTAGTGTTAGGGTTAGGGTTAGTGTTAGAGTACGGGTTAGGGTTAGTGTACGGGTTAGGGTTAGGTTGAGGTTTAGGGTTAGAGTATGGTTAGGGTTAGGGTTAGGGTTAGAGTACGGGTTAGGGTTAGTGTTAGGTTAGGTTTAGGGTTAGGGTTAGTGTACGGGTTAGGTTTAGGTTCAGGGTACGGGATAGGGTTAGTGTACGGGTTAAGTTTAGGGTTAGGGTTAGGTTTAGGTTACGGGTTAGGGTTAGGGTTAGGGTTTTGGTTAGGGTTAGGTTTAGGGTGCGGGTTAGGGTTAGGGTTAGAGTACGGGTTTGGGTTACTGTTAGGGTATGGGATAGATTTACCATTTGGGTACGGGTTAGGGTAAGGGTTAGGTTTAGGTTTAGGGGTTAGGGGTAGGGTTAGGGTTAGGCTACGGGTAGGGTTAGGGTACGGGTTAGGGTTAGGGTTAGGTTCAGGTTAGGGTTAGTGTACAGGTTAGGGTTAGGATTAGGGTTAGGTTTAGGGTTAGGCTTAGGTTTAGGGTTACGGTACGCGTTAGTGTTAAGTGTACGGTACGGGATAGTGTTAGTGTACGTTTTAGGTCTAGGGTTAGGGTTAGGTTTAGTGTGCGGGTTAGGGTTAGGATTAGGGTTAGGGTACGTGTTAGGGTTAAGGTTTGGGTACGGGTGAGGGTTACGTTTAGGGTTAGGGTACGTGTTAGGTTTAGGGTTAAGGTAATGGTTTTTGTTAGGGTACGGTTTAGGGTTAGAGTACGGGTTAGCGTTAGGTTTAGGGTTAGGGTTAGGGTTAGAGTACGGGTTAGGGTTAGAGTTAGTGTTAGGGTTAGGGTTAGTGTACGGATAGGGTTAGGGTTAGGGTTAGGGTTAGGGTACGGGTTAGATTTAGGTTTAGGGTACGGGATAGGGTTAGTGTACGGTTTATGTTTAGGGTTAGGGTTAGGTTTAGGTTATGGTTTAGGGTTAGGGTACATGTTAGAGTTACGGTTAAGGTTAGGGTTAGTGTTAGGGTATTGGTTAGGGTTAGGGCACGGGTAAGGGTTATGGTTAGGGTTAGGGTTACGTTTAGGTTTAGGATGCGGGTAAGGCTTAGGGTTAGGGTTAGGTTTTTGCGCTAGGGTATGGGTTAGGGTTACTGTTAGGGTTTGATTACGGGTTAGGTTTAGGTTTAGAGTACGAGATAGGGTTGGGTACAGGTTAGATCAAGGGTTAGGTTTAGGTTTAGGGTACAGGTTAGTGTTAGGGTTAGGCTTAGGGTTAGGGTTAGGCTATGGATTAGGTTTAGGGTACGGGTTGGTGTTAGGTTCAGAGTCAGGGTTAGAGTTAGGGTTAGGATATGAGTTAGGGTTAGGGATAGGTTTAGGTTACAGGTTAGGGTTAGGGTTAGGTTTAGGGTACGGGTTAGGGTTAGGGTTAGGGTTAGAGTACGGGTTTGGGTTAGTGTTAGGGTCCGGGTTAGGGTTAGGCTTAAGGTTAGGGTTAGAGTAACGGTTAGGGTTAGTGTTAGGTTTAGGGAAAGGGTTAGGTTTAGGGTTAGGGTATGGGTACGGGTTAGGGTTAGGGTCAGGTTTAGGGTTAGGGTACGAGTTAGGGTTAGGGTTAGGGTACGGGTTAGGGTTAGGTTTAAGGTTAGGGTTAGAGTACCGGTTAGGATTAGTGTTAGGTTTAGGGAAAGGGTTAGGTTTAGGGTTAGGGTATGGGTACGGGTTAGGGTTAGGTTTAGGGTTAGGGTTAGATTACGGTTAGGATTAGGGTTATGCTTAGGGATAGAGTACGGGTTAGGGTTAGTGTTAGGTTTAGGGATATGGTTAGGTTTAGGGTTAGGGTACGGGTTATGGTTATGTTCAGTTAAGGCTTATGGTTTGGGTTAGTGTTAGGGTTAAGTTTAGGGTGCGGGTTAGGGTTAGGTTTAGGGTTAGAGTACGGTTTTGGGTTAGTGTTAGGGTACGGGTTAGGTTACCGTTTGGGTACGTGTTAGGGTAAGGGTTAGGGTTAATGTTAGGGTTAGGGGTTAGGGTTAGAGTTAGGGTTAGGCTACGGGTAGGGTTAGGGTACGGGTTAGGGTTACGGTTAATGTTCGGGTAGGGTTAGGTTACGCGTTAGGGTTAGAGATAGGTTTAGGGTTAGGGTTAGTGTTAGTGTTAGGGTTACGGTAAGGGTTAGGGTTAAGGTTAGGGTACGGGATAGGGTTAGTGTACATGTTAGGTCTAGGGTTACGGTTACGTTTAGTGTGCGGGTAAGGGTTAGAGTTAGGGTATGTGTTAGGGTTAGGGGTTGGGTATTGGATAGCGTTACGTTTAGGTTAGGGTACGAGTTAGGTTTAGGGTTAGGGTTAGGGTACGATTTAGGGTTAGGGTACGGGTTAGGGTCAGGGTTAGGCTTATGTTTAGGGTTAGGGTTAGGGTTAAGGTTAGGGTGCGGGTTAGGGTTACTGTACGGGTAGGGTTAGGGTTAGGGTTAGTGATAGGGTTAGAGTACGGTTATGGTTAGGGTTAGAGTTAGGGTTAGAGTCCGGGTTATGGTTAGTGTTAGGGTTAGTGTTAGGGTACGGGTTAGGGGTAGGGTACGGGTTAGGGTTAGGGTTTGGGTTTGGGTTAGGGTTAGAGTACGGGGTAGGGTTAGTGTTAGGGTTAGGCTTAGGCTTAGGATTAGGGTTAGGGTATGGGTGAGGGTTAGAGTTAGGGTTAGGGTTAGAGTACGGGGTAGTTTTAGTGTTAGGGTTAGGGTTAGGGTTAATGTACCTGTTAGGATTAGGAATAGGTTTAGGGTTAGGTTACGGGTTAGGATTAGGTTTAGGGTACGGGATAGGGTTAGCGTATGAGTTGTTTAGGGTTAGGTTTAGGTTACGGGTTAGGGTAAGGTTTAGGTGTGGGTTAGGGTTAGGGTTAGGGTTCGGGTTAGGGTACGGTTTAGGGTTAGGGATGGGGTTATGGTACAGGTTAATTTTAGGGTTAGGGTATTGGTCAGGTTTATGGTTACGTTTAGGGTTAGGGTATGGTTTAGGGTTAGCACTAGGCTATGGGTTAGGGGTACTGTTAGGGTTTGGGTACGGTTTAGGGTTAGGGTTAGGATTAGGGTTAGGGTTAGGGTATGGGTTAGGCTTAGGGTACGGGTTAAGGTTAGGGTTAGGGTCGGTGTTAGGGTTAGGTTTAGGGTTAGAGTACGGGTTAGGGTTAGGTTTAGGGTACGGGTTAGGGTTAGGTTTAGGGTTCGGGTACGGTTTAGGTTTAGGGTATGGGTTAGGGTTAGGATTAATGTTAGAGTACTTGGTAGGGTTAGTGTTAGGGTTAGGGTTAGGGTTAGGGTATGGGTTAGGCTTAGGGTACGGGTTAGTGTTAGGGTTAGGGTCAGGTTTAGGGTTAGGGTTACGGTTAGGGTACGGGTTAGGGTTAGGTTTAGGTTACGGGTTAGTGTTAGGTTTAGGTTTAGGGTATGGGTTAGGTTTAGGGTACGGGTTAGGGTTAGGGTTAGGGTCAGGGTTAGGGTTACAGTACGGGTTAGGGTTAGGGTGAGGGTTAGGGTTAGTGTTAGGGTTAGGGTACGTGTTAGGGTTAGTGTTTGGGTACGTGTTAGGTTTACGTTTAGGGTTAGGGTATGGGTTAGGTTTAGGTTTAGGGTAAGGGTTAGTGTTAGGGTACAGGATATGGTTAGAGTACGGGTTAGGGTTAGGTTAAGTTTTAGGGTTAGGGTTAGAATACGGGTTAGGGTTAGTGTTAGGGTTAGGGTTAGGTTTAGTGTATGGATAGGGTTAGGTTAGGGTTAGGGTTAGGGTACGAGTTAGGGTTAGGTTTAGGGTACCGTATAGGTTTAGTGTACGGGTTAAGTGTAGGGTTAGGGTTAAGTTCAGGTTATTGGTTAGGGTTAGGGTTCGGGTACGGGTTAGGTTTAGGTGCGGATTAGAATTCAGTTACGGGTTATTGTTAGGTTTAGGGTCAGGGTTAGGGTTAGGGATAGGGTTATGGTACAGGTTAGGGTTATGGTTGGGGTTAGGGTATGGGTTAGTTTTAAGGTTAGGATACGGGTTAGGGTTAGGGTTAGGGTACAGGATAGGGTTGGGTACGGGTTAGGTCAAGGGTTTGGTTAGGTTTAGGGTACGGGTTAGGGTTAGGGTTAGGTTTAGGGTTAGGGTTAGGGTATGGGTTAGGCTTAGGGTATCGGTTAGGGTTAGGTTTAGGGTCAGGGTTAGGATTAGGGTTAGGGTTAGGGTACGGGTTAGGGTTGGGTTTAGGGTACGGGTTATGGTTAGGTTTAGGGTTAGGGTACGGTTTAGGTTTAGCGTACGGGTTAGCGTTATGGTTAGGGTCAGGGTTAGGGTGAGGGTTAGGGTATGAATTAGGGTTAGGGTTAGGGTACGGGTTAGGGTTAACATTATGGTACGGGTTAGGGTTACATTACGGGTTAGGGTTAGTGTTAGGGTTAGGGTTAGGGTTAGTGTACGGGTAAGGGTTAGGGTTAGGGTTAGGGTTAGGGTTAGAGTACAGGGTAGGGTTAGTTTTAGGGTTAGGGTTAGGGTATGGGTTAGGCTTAGGGTATGGGTTAGGGTTAGGGTTAGGTCAGGTTTAGGGTTAGGGTTAGGGTTAGTGTACGGGTTAGGGTTAGGTTTAGGGTACGGGTTAAGGTTAGGGTTAAGGTCAGGGTTAGGTTTAGGGTTAGGGTACGAATTAGGGTTAGGTTTAGGGTACGATTTAGGGTTAGAGTTATGGTACGGGTTAGGGTTACAGTACGGGTTATGGTTATTGTGGAAGTTAGGGTTAATGTTAGGGTTAGGGTACTTGTTAGGGTTAGGGTTAAGGTACGTGTTAGGGTTACGTTTAGGGTTAGGGTACGGGTTAGGTTTAGGGTTAGGGTAAGGATTAGTGATAGGGTATGGGATAGGTTTAGAATACGGGTGAGGGTTAGGTTTAGGGTTAGGGTTTGTAAGGGTTAGTGTTAGGGTACGGGATAGGGTTAGAGTTCGGGTTAGTGTTAGCTTTAGTGTTAGGGTTAGGATTAGAATACGGGTGTGGGTTAGTGTTAGGGTTAGGGTTAGGTTTAGTGTACGGATAGGGTTAGGGTTAGGGTACGTGTTAGGGTTAGGTTTAGGGTAAGGTATAGGGTTAGTGTACGGGTTAAGTTTAGGTTTAGGGTTAGGATTAGGTTATGGGTTAGAGTTAGGGTACAGGTTAGGGTTAGGATTAGGTGCGGGTTAGGGTTAGGGTTCTGGTTAGGGTTAGGTTTAGGGTCAGGGTTAGGGTTAGGGAAAAGATTATGGTACGGGTTAGGGTTAGGGTTGGGGTTAGGATATGGGTTAGTTTTAGGGTTAGGTTACGGGTTAGGGTTACGGTTAAGGTTAGTGTTAGTTTTAGGGTATGGGTAGGGTTACGTTACGGGTAAGTATTTTGGTTATGGTTAGGGTTGGGTTTAGGTTTAGGGTGAGGGTTAGGCTTAGCGTTAGGGTTAGGGTTAGCGCTAGGGTATGGCTTAGGGTAACTGTTAGGGTTTGGGTATGGGTTAGGGTTAGGGTTAGGGTACGGGATAGGGTTGGGTATGGTTGAGGTCAAGGGTTAGGGTTAGGTTTAGGGTACGGGTTAGGGTTAGGGTTAGGGCTAGGGTTAAAGTGTGGGTTAGGTTTAGGGTACGGGTTAGGGTTAGGGTTATGGTCAGGGTTAGGGTTAAGGTTAGGGTACGAGTTAGGGTTAGGGTTAGGGTTAGGGTTAGGGTATGGGTTAGGGTTAGGGTTAGGGTACGGGTTAGGGTAGGTTTAGGGTGCGTGTTAGGGTTAGGGTTAGGATTAGTGTAAGGGTTAGGGTTAGGTTTAAGGTCAGCTTTAGGGTTAGGGTTAGTGTTAGGGTACGGGTTAGGGTCGGTGGGGGTTAGGGTACGGGTTAGGTTTAGGGTTAGGGTATGGGTTAGCGTTACGGTTAAAGTTAGGGTTAGGGTTAGGGTATGGGTTAAGGTTGGGGTTAGGGTTAGGGTTAGCGTACGTGTTAGGGTTAGGGTTTGGGTACGGGTTAGGGTTACGTTTAGGGTTAGGGTACGGTTTAGTTTTAGGTTTAGGGTAAGGGTTAGTGCTAGGGTACAGGTTAAGTTTACTGTTAGGGTTTGGGAACGGGTTAGGGTTAGGTTTAGGGTACGGGATAGGGTTGGGTACGGGTTAGGTCAAGGGTTAGGGTTAGGTTTAGGGTACTGGTAAGGGTTAGGGTTAGGTTTAGGGTTAGGGTTAGGGTATGGATTAGGTTTAGGGTACGGGTTAAGGTTAGGGTTAGGGTCAGGTTTAGGGTTAGGGTTAGGGTACGAGTCAGGGTTAGGGTTAGGTTTAGGGTATGGGTTAGGGTTAGGGTTAGGGTAAGGGTTAGGGTTAGAGTTCGGGGTAGGGTTAGTGTTAGGGTTAGGGTTAGGATTAATGTACGGGTAAGGCTTAGGGTTAGGTTAGAGTTAGGATACGGGTTAGGGTTAGGTTTAGGGTGCGGGTTGGTTTGGGTTAGGGTTAGTGTAAGGGTTAGGGTTAGGTTTAGGGTCAGGGTTAGGGTTAGGGTTAGTGTTAGGGTACGTGTTAGGGTTAGGGTTGGGGTTAGGTTACGGGTTAGTTTTAGGTTTAGCGTACGGATTAGGGTTATGGTTAAGGTTAGGGTTATGGTTAGGTTATGAGTTAGGGTTAAGTTACGGTTAAGGGTTATGGTTTGGGTTAGGGTTAGAGTTAAGTTTAGGGTGCGGGTTAGGGTTATGGTTAGGGTTAGAGTACGGGTTTGGGTTAGTGTTAGGGTTTGGGTTAGGTTTACCATTTGGGTACGGGTTAGGGTTAGGGTACGGGTTAGGGTTAGGGTTAGGGTTAAGGTTCGGGTTAGGGTTAGAGTACGGGTTAGGGTTAGGGTTAGGATTAGTGTAAGGGTTAGTGTTAGGGTCACGGTACGGGTTAGGGTTAAGGTTAGGGTACGGGATAGGGTTAGGGTACATGTTAGGTATAGGTTAGGGTTAGTTTCAGTGTGCGGGTTAGGGTTAGGGTTAGGATACGTGTTAGGGTTTGGGTTAGGGTACGGGCTAGGGTTAAGTTTAGGGTTAGGTTATGGGTTAGGTTTAGGGTTAGGGTTAGGGTACGGTTTAGGGTTAGGGTACGGGTTAGGGTTAGTGTTAGGGTCACGGTTAGGGTTAGGTTTGGGGTCCAGGTTAAGGTTAGGTTTAGGGATAAGGTTAGTGCTACGGTATGGGTTAGGGTTAGTGTTCGGTTTTGGGTACGGGTTAGGGTTAGGGTTAGGATTAGGGTACGGGATAGGTTTGGGTACGGGTTAGGTCAAGGGTTAGGTTTAGGTTTAGGGTATGGGTTAGGGTTAGGTTTAGGTTTAGGGTTAGCCTTAGGGTATGGGTTAGGCTTAGTGTACGGGTTAGGGTTAGGGTTATGGTCAGGGTTAGGGTTAGGGTACGAGTTAGGGTTAGGGTTTGGTTTAGGGTAAGGTTGTGGGTTCGAGTTAGGGTTAGGGTTAGGGTACGGGTTATGGTTAGGGTTATGGTACGGGTTAGGGATACAGTATGGGTTAGTGTTAGGGTGAGGGTTAGGGTTAGGGTTAGAGTACGGTTAACGTTAGGGTTAGGGTTAGAGTACAGGTTAGGGTTAGTGTTAGGGTTAGGGTAAGGGTTAGGGTTAGGGTTAGGGTTAGAGTACGGGGTAGGGTTAGTGTTAGGGTTAGGGTTAGGGTTAGGGTTAGGGTACGGGTTAGGGATAGGGTACGGGTTAGGGTTAGGATTAGGTTTAGGGTTAGTGTTAAGGTTAGGGTTAAAGTACGGGGTAGGGTTAGTGTTAGTGTTAGGATTACGGTTAATGTAAGGGTTAGGCTTAGGTTTAGGTTTAGGGTTAGGATACGGGTTAGGTTTAGGTTCAGGGTATGGGATAGGGTTAGCGTACAGGTTAACTTTAGGTTTAGGGTTAGGTTTAGGTTACGGGTTAGGGTTAGGGTACGGGTAAGGGTTAGGTTTAGGGTCCGGTTTGGGTTTAGGGTTAGGGTTAGTGTAAGGGTTAGGATTAGGTTTATGGTCTGGGTTAGGGTTAGGGTTAGTGTTAGAGTACGGGTTAGGGTTAGGTTTGGGGTTAGGGTACAGGTTAGTTTTAGGGTTACGGTACAGGTTAGGGTTATGGTTAAGGTTAGGGTTAGGGTTAGGGTATGGGTTAGGGTTAGGTTACGGTTAAGGGTTATGGTTTGGGTTAGGGTTAGGGTTAAGTTTAAGGTGCGGGTTAGGGTTAGGGTTAGAGTACGGGTTTGGGTTAGTGTTAGGGTATGGGTTAGGTTTACCATATGGGTATGGGTTAGGGTAAGGGTTAGGGTTAGGTTTAGTGGTTAGGGTTAGAGTTAGGGTTAGGCTATGGGTAGGGTTAGGGTACTGGTTAGGGTTAGGGTTAGGGTTAGGGTTATGATTAGGGTTAGGGTTACGATACGGGTTAGGGTTAAGTTTGGGGTATGGGATAGGGTTAGTGTACGTGTTGGGTCTAGGGTTAGGGTTAGGTTTAGTGTACGGGTTAGGGTTAGGGTTAGGGTACGTGTTAGGGGTAGGGTTTGGTTACGGGTTAGCGTTACATTTAGGGTTAGCGTACGGGTTAGGTTTAGGGTTAGGGTTAGGGTACGGTTTAGGGTTAGGTTACGGGTTAGGGTTAGGTCAAGGTTAGGTTTAGGGTTAGGGTTAGGGTACCGGTTAGGGTTACTGTACGGGTTAGGGTTATGGTTAGGGTTAGGGTTAGCTTTATAGTACGGGTTAGGGTTAGAGTTAGGGTTAGGTTTAGGGTTAGAATACGGGTTACGTTTAGTGTTAGGGTTATGCTTAGTGTTAGGGTTAGTGTACTAATAGGGTTAGGGTTAGGGTTAGGGTACGTGTTAAGGTTAGGTTTAGGATACGGGATAGGGTTAGTGTACGGTTTAAGTTTAGGGTTAGGGTTAGGTTTAGGTTATGGGTTAGGGTTAGGGTTAGGGAGCGGGTTAGGTTTAGGTTTAGGGTGCGGGTTGGGTTAGGGTTACGGTCAGAGTAAGGGTTAGGGTTAGGTTTAGGGTCAGGGTTAGGGTTAGGGTTAGTGTTAGGGTACGGGTTAGGGTTATGGTTGGGGTTAGGGTACGGGTTAGTTTTAGGGTTAGGGTACAGATTAGGGTTATGGTTAAGGTTAGGGTGAGGGTTAGGTTATGGGTTAAGGTTAGATTACGGTTAAAGGTTATGGTTTGGGTTAGGGTTAGAGTTAAGTTTAGAGTGCGGGTTAGGTTTAGAGTTAGGGTTAGAGTACGGGTTTGGGTTAGTGTTAGGGTACGGGTTAGGTTTACCTTTTGGGTACGGGTTAGGGTAAGGGTTAGGGTTAGGCTTTGGGTTAGGGTTAGGGTTAGAGTTAGGATTAGACTACGGTAGGGTTAGGGTACGGGTTAGGGTTAGAGTTAAGGTTCGGGTTAGGGTTAGTGTATGGGTTTGGGTTTGGGTTAGGTTTAGGGTTAGGGTTAGTGTTAGGGTCACGGTACGGGTTAGGGTTAAGGTTAGGGTACGGGATAGGGTTAGTGTACGTGTTAGGTCTAGGGTTAGGGTTAGGTTCAGTGTGCAGGTTAGGGTTAGGGTTAGGATTAGGATATGTGTTAGGGTTAGGTTTTGGGTACGGGCTAGGGTTAGGTTTAGGTTTAGGGTATGGGTTAGGTTTAGGGTTAGGGTTAGGGTACGGTTTAGGGTTAGGATACGGGATAGGGTTAGTGTTAGGGTCAGGGTTAGGGTTAGGTTTGGGGTCCGGGTTAGGGTTAGGGTTAGGGTTAGAGTACGGTTTAGGGTTAGTGTTAGGGTAGGGAACGGGTTAGGGTATGTTTTAGGGTTAAGGATAGTGTTAGGGTTAGGGTTAGAGTATGGGGTAGTGTTAGTGTTAGGGTTAGGTTTAGGGTTAATGTACGAGTTTGGCTTAGGGTTAGGTTTAGGGTTAGGTTACGGGTTAGGGTTAGGTTTCGTGTACGGGATAGGGTTAGCGTACGGGTTAAGTTTAGGGTTAGGGTTAGCTTTAGGTTTTGGGTGCGGGTTAGGCTTAGGGTTAGTGTTAGGGTTAGCGCTAGGGTATGGGTTTGGGTTAATGTTAGGTTTTGGGTACGGGTTAGGGTTAGGGTTAGAGTACGGGATAGGGTTAGCTATGGGTTAGGTCAAGGGTTAGGGTTAGTTTTAGGGTACGATTTATGGTTAGGGTTAGGTTTAGGGTTAGGGTTAGGTTTAGGGTACGGGTTAGGGTTAGGTTTAGGATAAGGGTTAGGGTTAGGGTTAGGGAACAAATTAGGGTTAGGGTTACATTTAAGGTACGGTTTATGGTTAGTGTTAGGGTCAGGGTTATGGTTAGCATACGAGTTAGGGTTAGGGTTAGGGTACGGGTTAGGGTTAGGGTTATGATACGGGTTAGGGTTACAGTACGGGTTAGGGTTAGGTTGAGGGTTAGGGTTAGGTTAGAGTACGGTTAGAGTTAGGGTTAGGGTTAGGGTTAGAGTACGGGTTAGGGTTAGTGTTAGGGTTAGGGAAAAGATTAGGGTTTGTGTACAGGTTAGAGTTAGGGTTAGGGTTAGGGTACGGGTTAGGGTTAGGTTTAGGGTACGGGCTTGGGTTAGCGTACGGGTTAAAATTAGGTTTAGGGTTAGGTTTAGGTTACAGGTTAGGGTTATAGTACGGGTTAGGGTTAGGGTGAGTGTTAGGGTTAGGGTTAGAATATGGGTTAGGGTTAGTGTTAGGGTTAGGGTTAGGGTTAGGTTTAGGTTTAGAGTACGGGTTAGTGTTAGTGTTAGATTAGGGTAAGTGTTAGGGTTAGGGTTAGGTTTAATGTAAGGGTTAGATTAGGGTTAGGTTTAGGGTTAGGATACGGATATGGTTAGGTTTAGGGTATGGGATAGGGTTAGCGTCTGGTTAAGTTTAGGTTTAGGGTTAGGTTTAGGTTATGGGTTATGGTTAGGGTTATGGTTAGTGTAAGGGTTAGGGTTAGGTTTAGGGTCAGGGTTAGGGTTAGTGTTAGTGTTAGGGTACGGGTTAGGGTTAGGGTTGGGATTAGTGTACGGGTTAGTTTTAGGGTTAGGGTACGGGTCAGGGTTACGGTTAAGGTTAGGGTTAGGGTTAGGGTATGGGTTAGGGTTAGGTTACGGTTAAGGGTTATGGTTTGGCATAGGGTTAGGGATAAGTTTAGGGTGCGGGTTAGGATTAGGGTTAGGGTTAGAGTACGGGTTTGGGTTAGTGTTAGTTTACGGGTTAGGTTTACTGTTTGGGTACGGGTTAGGGTAAGGGTTAGGGTTAGGGTTAGGGTTAGGATTAGAGTTAGGGTTAGGCTACGGGTAGGGTTAGGGTACGTGTTAGGTTTCGAGTTAGGGTTCGGTTTATGGTTAGTGTACGGGTTAGGATTAGATTTAGGGTTAGATTTAGGTTTAGGGTTAGTGTTAGGGTTACGGTACGGGTTAGGGTTAAGGTTAGGGTACGGGGTAGAGTTAGTCTACGTGTCAGGTCTAGGGTTAGGGTTAGGTTTAGTGTGCGGGTTAGGGTTAGGGATAGGGTACGTGTTCGGTTTAGGGTTTGGGTACGGGTTAGCGTTATGTTTAGGTTAGGGTACGGGTTAGGTTTAGGGTTAGGTTTAAGGTACGGTTTAGGTTTAGGGAACCGTTTAGGATTAGGGTTATGGTCAGGGTTAGGGTTAGGTTTAGGGGAAAGATTAGGGTTAGGCTTAGGGTACGGTTTAGGTTTAGGGTTATGGTCAGGGTTAGGGTTAGGTTTAGGGGAAGGGTTAGTGTTAGGGTACGGGTAAGTGTTATCTTTAGGGTTAGGGTTAGTTTTAGGTTTAGGGTGCGGGTTTGGGTCAGGGTTAGGGTTAGTGTACGAGTTAGGGTTAGGTTTAGGGTATGGGTTAGGGTTAGGGTTAGGGTTATGGTACGGGTTAGGTTTAAGGTACGGGTTAGGGTTAGGGTTAGGGTTAGGGTTAGGGTACGGTTAGGTTTAGGGTACGGGTTAGTGTTAGTGTCAGGGTTAGGGTTAGGGTACTAGTTAGGGTTAGGTTTAGGGTACGGGTTAGCGTTAGGGTTATGTTTCGGGTTAGGGTTACAGTACGGGTTAGGGTTAGGGTGAGTTTTAGGGTTAGGTTTAGAGTACGAATAGGGTTAGGGTTCGTGTTAGGGTTAGGGTTAGAGTACGGAGTAAGGTTAGTGTTAGTGTTAGGGTTAGGGAAAGGGTTAGGGTTAGGGTTAGGGTTAGGGTATGGGTTAGGTTTAGGGTTAGGGTTAGGTTAGGGTTAGAGTACGGCTTAAGGTTAGTGTTAGGGTTAGAGTGAGGGATAAAGTACGGGTTAGGCTTAGGGTTAGGTTTAGGGTTAGGTTACGGGTTAGGGTTAGGTTTAGGGTACGGAATAGGTTTAGCGTACGGGTTAAGTTTAGGGTTAGGGTTAGGTTTAGGTTACGGGTTAGGGTTAGTGTACGGGTTAGGGTTAGGTTTAGGGTCAGGGTTAGGCTACGGGTTAGTTTTAGGGTTAGAGTGCGTGTTAGGGTTACGGTTAAATTTAGGGTTATGTTAGGGTGTGGGTTAGGGTTAACGTATGGTTAAGGGTTATGGTTAGAGTTAGGGTTATGGTTAGAGTACGGGTTTGGGTTAGTGTTAGGGTACGGGTTAGGCTTACCGTTTGGGTAAGGGTTAGGGTAAGGGTTAGGGTTAGGGTTAGGGTTAGGGGATAGGGTTAGAGTCATGGTTAGGCTACGGGATAGGTTTAGAGTACGGGTTCGGGTTAAGGTTAGGTTTAGGGTTAGGGTTATAGTACGGGTTAAGGTAGAGTTAGGGTTAGGTTTAGGGTTAGATACGGGTTAGGGTTACTGTGAGAGTTAGGGTTAGTGTTAGGGTACGGGTTAGGGTTAGAGTACGGGTTAGGGTTAGGTTTAGGGTTAAGTTTAGGGTTAGAGTAGGGGTTAGGGTTAGTTTTAGGGTTAGGGTTAGGGTTAGGTTTAGTGTACGGTTCGGGTTCGGGTTCGTGGTAGGTTTAGGGTTAGGGTTAGGTTTAAGGTACCGGATAGGTTTAGGTTTAGGTGATGGTTAGTTTTAGGGTTAGGGTTAGGGTTAGGGTACAGATTAGGGTTAGGTTTAGGGTCAGGGTTTGCGTTAGAGATAGGGTTATGGTACGGATTAGGGTTAGGGTTGGGGTTAGGGTATGGGTTTGTTTTAGGTTTAGGGTACGGGTCAGGGTTACGGTTAAGGTTAGGTTTAGGGTTAGGGTATGGGTTAGGGATAGGGTACGGGTAAGTGTTATGGTTAGAGTTAGGATTAGTTTTAGGTTTAGGGTGCGGGTTAGGGGCAGGGTTAGGGTTAGTGTACGAGTTAGGGTTAGGGTTAGGTTCAGGGTTCTGGTTAGGGTAAGGGTTAGGGTTAGGGTACGGGTTAGTTTTAAGGTACGGTTTAGGGTTAGTGTTAGGGTTAGGGTATGAGTTAGGGTTAGGGTTAGCTTACGGGTTAGTGTTACGGTTAAAATTAGGGTTAGTGTTAGGGTATGGGTTACGGTTAGGGTATGGGTAAGGGTTATGGTTAGTGTTAGGGTTACGTTTAGGTTAAGGGTGCGGGTTAGGCTTAGGGTTAGGGTTAGGTTTAGCTCTTGGCTATGGGTTAGGGTTACTCTTAGGGTTTGGGTACGTGTTAGGGTTAGGTTTAGGGTACGAGATAGGGTTGGGTACGGGTTAGCTTAAGGGTTAGGGTTAGGTTTAGGGTACGGGTTAGGGTTCGGGTTAGGTTTAGGGTTAGGGTATGGGTTAGGTTTAGGGTACGGGTTAGGGTTAGGGTTAGGGTCAGGGTAGGGTTAGGGTTAGGGTATGTGTTAGAGTTAGTGTTAGGTTTAGGGTACGGGTTAGGGTTTGGGTTAGGTTTAGGATACGGTTTAGGTTAGGGTACGGGTTAGGTTTAGGGTCAGGTTTAGGGTTAGAGTATGATTTAGGGTTAGGGTTAGGGTACGGGTTAGGGTTAGGGTTATGTTATGTGTTAGGGATACAGTATGGGTTAGGGTTAGGTTGATGCTTAGGGTTAAGGTTAGAGTACGGTTAGGTTTAGGGTTAGGGTTAGGGTTAGTGTTAGAGTACGGGGTAGGGTTAGTGTTAGGGTTAGGGTTAGGGTTAATGTACGTGTTAGGCTTAGGGTTAGGTTTAAGGTTAGGTTACGGGTTAGCTTTAGGGTACTGGTTAGGGTTAGGTTTAGGGTGCGGTTTAGGGTTAGGGTTAAGGTTAGTGTACGGGTTAGGGTTAGGTTGAGGGTCATGGTTAGGGTTAGTGTTAGGGTGTGGGTTAGGGTTAGGGTTGGTGTACAGGTTAGTGTTAGGTTTTGGGAACGGGATAGGGTTAGTGTACGGGTTAAGTTTAGGGTTAGGGTTAGGTTTAGATTAAGGGTTAGGGTTAGGGTACGGGTTAGGATTAGGTTTAGGTGTGGGATAGGGTCAGTGTATGGGTTAGGTTTAGGTTTAGGGTCAGGGTTAGGGTTAGAAATAGGGTTATGGTAAGGGTTAGGGTTAGGGTTGGGGTTAGGGTACGGGTTAGTTTTAGTGTTAGGGTACTGGTTAGGGTTACGGTTAAGGTTAGGGTTAGTGTAGGGTATGGGTTAGGGTTAGGGTACGGGATAGGGTTGTCTATGGGTTAGGTCAAGGGTTAGGGTTAGTTTTATGGTACGAGTTAGGGTTAGGGTTATGTTACGTGTTAGGGTTACAGTACAGGTTAGGGTTAGGATGAGGGTTAGGGTTAGGGTTAGAGTACGGGTTAGGATTAGTGTTAGGGTTAGGGTTAGGGTTAGCGTTAGGATTAGAGTACGGGTTAGGGTTAGGGTTAGTGTTAGGGTTAGTGTACGGTTTAAGGTTAGGGTTAGGGTTAGGATTAGGGTTAGGGTTAGGTTTAATGTACGGGTTAGGCTTAGGGTTAGGTTTAGGGTTAAGTTACGGGTTAGGGTAAGGATTAGGGTACGGGATAGGGTTAGGGTACGGGTTAAGTTTAGGGTTAGGTTTAGGTTTAGGTTACGGGTTAGGGTTAGGGTACGGGTTAGTTTTAGTGTTAGGGTACTGGTTAGGGTTACGGTTAAGGTTAGGGTTAGTGTAGGGTATGGGTTAGGGTTAGGGTACGGGATAGGGTTGTCTACGGGTTAGGTCAAGGGTTAGGGTTAGTTTTATGGTACGAGTTAGGGTTAGGGTTTTGTTACGTGTTAGGGTTACAGTACAGGTTAGGGTTAGGATGAGGTTTAGGGTTAGGGTTAGAGTACGGGTTAGGATTAGTGTTAGGGTTAGGGTTAGGGTTAGCGTTACGATTAGAGTACGGGTTAGGGTTAGGGTTAGTGTTAGGGTTAGTGTACGGTTTAAGGTTAGGGTTAGGGTTAGGATTAGGGTTAGGGTTAGGTTTAATGTACGGGTTAGGCTTAGGGTTAGGTTTAGGGTTAAGTTACGGGTTAGGGTTAGGATTAGGGTACGGGATAGGGTTAGGGTATGGGTTAAGTTTAGGGTTAGGTTTAGGTTTAGGTTACGGGTTAGGGTTAGGGTACGGATTAGGGTTAGGTTTAGGGTACCGGTTAGGGTTAGGTTTAGGGTTAGTGTACTGTTTAGGGTTATTTTTAGGGTCAGGGTTAGGGTTAGAATTATTGTTAGGGTATGGGTTAGGGATATGGTTGGGGTTAGGGTTAGAGTACGGGTTTGGGTTAGTGTTAGGGTACGGGTTAGGTTTACCGTTTGGGTCCAGGTTAGGGTAAGGGTTAGGGTTAGGGGTTAGGGTTAGAGTTAGGGTTAGGCTAAGGGATAGGGTGAGAGTACGGGTTAGTATTAGGGTTAGGGTTAGGTTTAGGGTTAGGGTTATAGTACGGGTTAGGATTAGAGTTAGGGTTAGGGTACGGGTTAGGTTTAGGGTATGGGTTAGATTTAGGGTTAGGGTCAGTTTTAGGGTTAGGGTTAGGGTACGATTTAGTGTTAGGGTTAGGTTTAGGGTACAGGTTAGGTTTAGGGTTAGGGTTAGGGTACGGGTTAGGTTTAGGGTACGGGTTAGGGTTAGCGTTATGGTACATGTGAGGGTTACACTACGGGTTAGTGTTAGGGTGAGGATTAGGGTTAGGGTTAGAGTACGGTTAGTGTTAGTGTCAGGGTTAGGGTTAGTGTACGAGATCGGGTTAGGGTTAGGGTACGGGTTAAGGTTAGGGTTATGGTACGGGTTAGGTTTACAAAACGGGTTAGTGTTAGTGTGAGGGTTAGGGTTAGATTTAGAGTACGGTTAGGGTTAGGGTTATAGTACGGGTTAAGGTTAGTTTTAGGGTTAGGGTTAGGTTTATAGTACGGGGTAGGGTTAGTGTTAGTGTTAGTGTTAAGGTTAATGTACGGGTTACGCTTAGGGTTAGGATAAAATTTAGGGTTAGGTTTAGGGTACGGTTTAGTGTTAGGGTTATGGTATGGGTTAGGGATACAGCACTTGTTAGGGTTAGGGTGAGGGTTAGGGTTAGGGTTAGGGTTAGGGTATGTGTTAGGGTTAGGGTTTGGGTACGTGTTAGGGTTACGTTTAGGGTTAGGGTACGGGTTATGTTTAGGGTTAGGGTAAGGGTTAGTGTTAGGGTGTGGGATAGGCTTAGAGTACAGGTTAGGGTCAGTTTTAGGGTTAGGGTTGGTAAGGGTTAGTGTTAGGGTATGGGATAGGATTAGAGTACGGGTTAGGGTTAGGTTTAGGGTTAGGGTTAGGGTTAGAGTACGGGTTAAGGTTAGTGTTAGGGTTAGGGTTAGGTTTAGTGTACGGATAGGGTTAGGGTTAGGGTTAGGGTTAGGGTACGTGTTAGGGTTAGGTTTAGGTTACAGAATAGGGTTAGTGTACGGGTTAAGTTTAGGGTTAGGGTTAGGTTTAGGTTATGGGTTAGGGTTAGGGTTAGGGTTAGGTTTAGTTGCGGGTTAGGGTTAGGGTATGGGTTAGGGTTAGGTTTACAGTCAGGGTTAGAGTTAGGGATAGGTTTTGGGTACGGGTTAGGGTTAGGGTTAGGGTTAGGGTACGGGATAGGTTTGGGTACGGTTTGGTCAAGGGTTAGGTTTAGGTTTAGGTTATGGGTTAGGGTTAGGGTTAGGTTTAGGGTTACGGTTAGGGTATGGGTTAGGCTTAGGGTACGGGTTAGGGTTAGTGTTAGGGTCAGGGTTAGGGTTAGGTTTAGGGTACGAGTTAGGGTTAGGGTTAGGTTTAGGGTACGGGTTAGGGTTAGGGTTATTGTCAGGGTTATGGTTAGGTTTAGGGTACGAGTTAGGATTAGGGTTAGGGTACGCGTTAGGCTTAGGGTTATGGTACGGGTTAGGGTTACAGTATGGGTTAGGGTTAGGGTGAGCCTTAGGGTTACTGTTAGAGTACGGTTAGGGTTAGGGTTAGGGTTAGATTACGTGTTAGGTTTAGTGTCAGGGTTAGGGTAAGTGTTTGGGTTAGGGTTAGGGTTAGGGTTAGAGTACGGGGTAGGGTTAGTTTTAGGCTTAGGGTTAAGGTTAGTGTTAGGGTACAGGTTAGGTTTAGGCTTAGGCTTAGGGTACGGTGTAGGTTTAGTGTTAGAGTTAGGGTTTGGGTTAATGTACGTTTTTGGCTTAAGGTTAGGTTTAGGGTTAGGATACTGGTTAGTATTAGGTTTAGGGTACGGGATAGGGTTATCGTACGGGTTAAGTTTAGGATTAGGGTTAGGTTTAGGTTACGGGTTAGGGTTAGGGTACGGGTTAGGGTTAGGTTTAGGGTGCGAGTTAGGGTTAGGGTTAGGATTAGTGTAAGGGTTAAGGTTAGATTTAGGGTCAGGGATAGGGTTAGGTTTAGTGTTAGGGTACGGGTTAGGGTAACGGTGGGAGTTAGGATATGGGTTAGGGTTACGGTTAAGGTTAGGGTTAGGGTTAGGGTTAGTGTTAGGGTTAGTGTACAGATAGGGTTAGGGTTAGGGTACGGGTTAGGTTTAGGTTTAGGGTTCGGGATAGGGTTAGTTTACGCGTTAAGTTTAGGGTTAGGGTTAGGTTTAGGTTACTGGTTAGGGTTAGGGTACGTGTTAGGGA
Organism: Urocyon cinereoargenteus; assembly: GCA_032313775.1. Taxonomy (NCBI): domain Eukaryota; kingdom Metazoa; phylum Chordata; class Mammalia; order Carnivora; family Canidae; genus Urocyon; species Urocyon cinereoargenteus. The sequence continues at coordinate 72,299,178 of JAVLSZ010000011.1, read as the reverse complement.
TAGGTTTGGTTCGGGTTAGGGTTAGGGTTACTGTTAGGGAATGTGTTAGGGTTAGGGTAGGGATTAGGGTACGGGTTAGTTTTAGGGTTAGGGTAAGGGTTAGGGTTACGGTTAAGGTTAGGGTTTGTGTTAGGTTATGGGTTAGGTTTAGGGTACGGGTTAGGGTTATGGTTAGGGTTAGGGTTAGGTTTAGGTTTAGGGTGCGGGTTAGGCTTAGAGTTAGGGTTTCGGTTAGCCCTAGGGTATGGGTTATGGTTACTGTTTGGGTTTGGTTTCGGGTTAGGTTTAGGGTAAGGGTACGGGATTGGGTTGGGTACGGGTTAGGTCAAGGGTTAGGGTTAGGTTTAGGGTACGGGTTAGGGTTAGGGTTAGGTTTAGGGTTAGGGTTAGAGTATGGGTTAGGTTTAGGGTACATGTTAGGCTTAGGGTTAGGGTCAGGGTGAGGGGTAGGGTTACGGTACGAGTTAGGGTTAAGGTTAGGTTTAGGGTACGGGCACGTGTACGGGTTAGGGTTAGGGTACGTTTTAGGTTTAGGTTACGGGTTAGGGTTAGGGTTAGGGTCAGGTTTATGGTTAGAGTACAAGTTAGGGTTAGGGAAATGGTACGAGCTAGGGTTAGGGTTATGTTACGTGTTAGGGTTACAATACGGTTTAGGGTTAAGTCGAGGGTTAGGGTTAGGGTTAGAGTACGGTTAGGGTTAGGGTTAGGGTTAAGGTTAGAGTACGGGTTCGGGTTAGTGTTAGAGTTAGGGAAAGGGTTAGGGTTAGGGTTAGGGTACGTGTTAGGGTTAGGGTTAGTGTTAGGTTTAGGGTTAGAGTATGGGGTAGTGTTAGTTTTAGGGTTAGGGTTAGGGTTAATGTACGAGTTAGGCTTAGGTTTAGGTTTAGGGTTAGGTTACGAGTTAGGGTTAGGTTTAGTGTACGGGATAGGGTTAGCATACGGGTTAAGTTTAGGGTTAGGGTTAGGTTTAGTTTACGGGTTAGGGTTAGAGTACGGGTTAGGGTTAGGTTTGTGGTGCAGGTTAGGGTTAGGTTTAGGGTTAGTGTACGGTTTAGGGTTAGGTTTAGGCTCAGGGTTAGGGGTAGGGTTAGTGTTAGTGTATGGGTTAGTTTTAGGGTTGGGGTTAGGGTACGGGTTAGTTTTAGGGTTATGGTATGGGTTAGGGTTACAGTTAAAGTTAGGGATAGGGTTAGGGTGTGGTTTAGGGTTAGGGTACGGTTAAGGGTTATGGTTATGGTTAGGGTTAGGGTTAAGTTTAGGTTGCGGTTTAGGGTTAGGGTTAGGGTTAGGGTTAGGTTTAGAGTACGGGTTTGGTTTAGTGTTAGGGTACGTGTTAGGTTTACCGTTTGGGTACGGGTTAGGTTAAGCTTTAGGGTCAGGGTTAGGGTTAGGGGTTAGGGTTAGAGTAAGGGTTAGGCTACGGGATAGGGTTAGAGTACGGGTTAGGGTTAGGTTTAGGGTTAGGGTTATAGTACGGGTTAAGGTTAGAGTTAGGGTTATTTTTAGGTTTAAAATACGGGTTAGGGTTAGTGTTAGGGTACGAGTTAGGGTTAGATTTCGGGTTAGGGTTTGGTTTACGGTTAGGGTTAGGGGTAGAGTACGGATTAGGTTTAGTGTTAGGGTTAGGCTTAGGGTTAGGGTTAGTGTACGGTTAGGGTTAGGGTTAGGGTTAGGGTACTGTTTAGGGTTAGGTTTAGGGTACGGGATAGGGTTAGCGTACGGTTTAAGTTTAGGGTTAGGGTTAGGTTTATGTTACGGGTTAGGGTTAGGGTTGGGGTTAGGGTACGGGTTAGTTTTAGGTTAGGGGACGGGTTAGGGTTACGGTTAAGGTTAGGGTTAGTGTTAGGGTATGTGTTAGGGTTAGGGTACGGGTTAGTGTTATGGTTTGGGTTAGGGTTAGTTTTAGATTTCGGGTGCGGGTTAGGGTTAGGGTTAGGGTATGGGTCAGGATTAGGGTATGGGTTAGTGTTAGGTTTAGGGTCAGTGTTAGGGTTAGTGTTAGGGTGCGAGTTAGAGTTAGGGATAGTTTTAGGGTACGAGTTAGGGTTAGGGTTAGGTTTAGGGTACGGGTTAGGTTTAGGTTATGTGTATGGTTTAGGGTGATTGTCAGGGTTAGGGTTAGAGTACGAGTTAGGCTTAGGGATTGGGTACGGGTTAGGGTTAGGGTTATGTTACGGGTTAGGGTTACAGAACGGGTTAGGGTTAGGGTTAGGGTTAGGGTTAGGGTTAGAGTACGGTTAGGGTTTGGGTTAGGGTTAGGGTTAGGGTTAGAGTACGGGTTAGGGTTAGTGTTAGGTTTAGTGTTAGGGTTAGGGTTAGCGCTAGAGTATGATTTAGGGTTACTGTTAGTGTTTGGGTACGGGTTAGGGTAAGCGTTAGTGTACGGGATAGGGTTGGGTACGAGTTAGGTCAAGGGTTAGGGTTAGGTTTAGGGTTCCGGTTAGGGGAAGGGTTAGGTTTAGGGTTAGAGTTTGTGTATGGGCTAGGCTTAGGGTACAGGTTAGGGTTAGGGATAGGGTCAGGATTAGGGTTAGGGTTAGGGTACGAGTTAGGTTTAGGTTTACGTTTAGGGCACTGGTTAGGGTTAGGGTTAGCCTTAGGGAACAGTTTAAGTTTAGTTTACGGGTTAGGTTTAGGGTTAGAGTCAGGGTTAGGGTTATGTTAGTGTACGAGTTAGGTTTAGGGTTAGGGTATGGGTTAGGTTTACAGTACGGGTTAGGGTTAGGCTGAGGGTTAGGGTTAGGGTAAGGATTAGAGTACGGATAGGGTTAAGGTTAGGGTTAGGGTACAGGTTAGTGTTAGGATTAGGGTAAGGGATACGGTTAGCGTACGTGTTAAGTTTAGGGTTAGGGTTAGGTTTAGGTTACGGGATACGGTTAGGTTTAGGGTCAGGGTTAGGGTTAGGTGTAACGTTCTGGTACGGGTTAGGGTTAGGGTTGGGGTTAGGCTACGGGTTAGTTTAGGGTTAGGTTACGGGTCAGGGTTATGGTTAAGGTTAGGGTTAGGGTTAAGTTATGTGTTAGGTTTAGGGTATGGGTAAGGGTTATCGTTAGGGTTAGGTTTAGGTTTAGGTTACGGGTTAGAATTAGGGTTAATGTTAGGGTTAGCGCTAGGGTATGGGTTAGGGTTACTGTAAGGGTTTGGGTACGGGTTAGGGTTAGGGTTAGGTTACGGGATAGAGTTGGGTATGTGTTAGGTCAAGGGTTAAGGTTAGGTTTAGGGTACGGGTTAGGGTTAGGGAAGGATTAGGTTTAGGGTTAGGGTATGGGTTAGGCTTAGGGTACGGGTAAGGGTTAGGGTTAGGGTCAGGGATAGCTTTAGGGTTAGGGTTAGGGTATGGGTTAGGGTTAGGTTTAGGGTACGGTTTAGGGTTAGGGTTAGGATACGGGTTAGGTTTAGGGTACGGGTTAGGGTTAGGTTTAAGGTCAGGTTTAAGGTTAGGGTTAAGGTATGAGTCAGGTTTAGGTTTAGGGTACGGGTTAGGTTTAGGGTTATGGTATGGGTTAGGGTTATAGTACGGTTTAGGGTTAGGGTGACGGTTAGGGTTAGGGTTAGAGTACGGTTAGGATAAGGGTTAGGGTTATGTTTAGGGTTAGAGTACGGGTTAGGGTTAGTGTTAGGGTAAGGGTTAAGGTTAGGGTTAGGTTACGGGTAGGGTTAGGGTTAGGGTTAGGTTTAGGTTTAGAGTACGGGGTAGAGTTAGTGTTAGGGTTAGGGTTATGATTAATGTACGGTTAGGCTTAGGTTTAGGTTTAGGGTCAGGATACTGGTTAGGTTTAGGTTTAGGTTACGGGATAGGGTTCGTGTACGGGTTAAGTTGAGGGTTAGGGTTAGGTTTAGGTTATGGTTAGGGTTGGGTACGGGTTAGGTCAAGGTTTAGGGTTAGGTTTAGGGTACGGGTTAGGGTTAGGTTTAGTGTTAGGTTTAGGGTTAGGGTTAGGGTATGGGTTAGGCTTAGGGTATGGGTTAGGGTTAGGTTTAGGGTACCGGTTTGGGTTAGGTTTAGGGTTAGGGTACGGGTTAGGTTTAGGGTACGGTTTAGGGTTAGGGTTAGGGTCAGGGTTAGGGTTAGGGTTAGGGTACGAATTAGGGTTAGGGTTAGTGTACTGGTTAGGGTTAGTGTTATGGTATGGTTTAGGGTTACAGTACGGGTTAGGGTTAGGCTGAGGGTTAGGGTTAGAGTACGGTTAAAGTTAGTGTTAGGGTTAGGGCTAGAGTACGGGTTAGGGTTAGTGTTAGGGTTAGGGTTAGGGTTAGGGTTAGGGTTAGAGTACGGGGTAGGGTTAGTGTTAGGGTTAGGGTTAGGGTTAGGGTTAGGGTATGGGTTAGGCTTAGGGTATGGGTTAGGGTTAGGGCTATGGTCAGGTTTAGGGTTAGGGTTATGGTTAGGGTACGGGTTAGGGTTAGAGATAGGGTCAGGGTTAGGGTTAGGGTTAGGTTTAGGGTACGGTTAAGGTTTAGGGTTATGGTACGGGTTAGGGTTACAGTACGGGTTAGGGTTAGGGTTAGGGTTAGGGTTTAGGGTTAGAGTTACGGTTACGCTACGGGATATGGTTAGAGTACGGGTTCGGGTTAAGTTTAAGTTTGGGTTAGTGTTATAGTACAGGTTAGGGTTAGAGTTAGGGTAAAATTAGGGTTAGAGTACGGGTTAGGGTTAGTGTGAGGGTTAGGGTTAGGTTTAGGGTTAGTGTACGGAACGGGTTCAGGTTATTTTTAGGGTTAGGGTACTGGTTAGGGTTATTTTTAAGGTACGGGATAGGGTTAGGTTTAGGTGAGGGTTAGTGTTAGGATTAAGGTTAGGGTTAGTGTTAGGGTACGGGTTATGTTTAAGGTACGGGTTAGGGTTAGGGTTAGGGTCAGGGTTAGGGTTAGGGTTAGGGTATGAGTTAGGGTTAGGGTTAGGTTTAGGTTATGGGTTAGGGTTAGGGTACGGGTTATGGTTAGGTTTAGGGTGTGGGTTAGGGTTAGGTTTAGTGTACGGGTTATGGTTATGTTTAGGGTCAGGGTTAGGGTTAGTGTTAGGGTATGGGTTAGGGTTAGGTTTGTGGTTAGAGTACGGGTTAGTTTTAGGTTTAGGGTACGGGTTAGGGTTATGGTTAAAGTTAGTGTTAAGATTAGGGTGTGGGTTAGGGTTAGGGTACGATTAAGGGTTATGGTTAGGTTAGGGTTAGGGTTAAGTTTAGGGTGCGGTTTAGGGTTAGGGTTAGGTTTAGGTTTAGGCTTAGGGTTAGAATACTGGTTTGGGTTAGTGTTAGGTTACGGGTTAGGTTTAACTTTTGGGTACGGGTTAGGGAAAGGGTTAGGGTTATGGGTAGGGGTTAGGTTTAGGGTTAGGGTTAGGCTACGGGATGTTAGAGTACGGGTTAGTGTTAGGGTGAGGGTTAGGGTTAGGGTTATAGTACGGGTTAGGGTTAGAGTTATGGTTAGTGTACGGGTTAGGTTTAGGGTACGGGTTAGGGTTAGGGTTAGGGTCAGTGTTAGAGTTAGGGATAGGGTACGATTTAGGGTTAGGGTTAGGTTTAGGGTACGGGTTAGGTTTAGGGTAGGGTTAGGGTACGGGTGAGGTTTAGGGTACGGGTTAGGGTTAGGGTTATGGTACGGGTTAGGGTTACATTACGGGTTAGGGTTAGGGTTATGGTAAGGGTTAGGGTTACAGTACGGTTAGGGTTAGGGTCAGGGTTAGGGTTACTGTACGAGTTATGGTTAGGGTTAGGGTACCGGTTAGGGTTAGGGTTATGGAACGGGTTAGGTTTACAGTATGGGTCAGTGTTAAGGTGAGGTTTAGGGTTACGGTTAGTTTATGGTTAGGGTTAGGGTTAGGGTTAGGGTTAGGTTTATAGTACGGGTTAGGGTTAGTGTTAGGGTTAGGTTTAGGGTTAGGGTTAGGTTTAGGGTACGGGATAGGGTTAGCATACGGGTTAAGTTTAGGGTTAGGTTTAGGTTTAGGTTACGGGTTAGGGTTAGGGTACGGATTAGGGTTAGGTTTAGGGTACGAGATAGGGTTGGGTACGGGTTAGGTCAAGGGTTAGGGTTAGGTTTAGGATACCGGTTAGGTCTAGGGTTAGGTTTAGGTTTAGGATATGAGTTAGGGTTAGGTTTAGGGTACAGGATAGGGTTAGCGTACCGGTTAAGTTTAGGGTTAGTTTTAGGTTTAGGTTACGGTTTAGGGTTAGGGTACGGTTTAGGGTTAGGTTTAGGGTGCGGGTTTGGGTTAGTGTTAGGGTACGGGTTAGGTTTATCATTTGGGTAAGGGTTAGGGTAAGGGTTAGGGTTAGGGTTGGCGTTAGGGTATGGGTTAGTTTTAAGGTTAGGATACGGGTCAGGGTTACGGTTAAGTTTAGGGTTATGGTTAGGGTATGGGTTAGGGTTAGGGTACGGTTAAGTGTTATGGTTAGGGTTAGGGTGAGTTTTAGGTTTAGGGTGCGGGTTAGGGTCAGGGTTAGTGTTAGGGTATGAGTTAGGGTTAGGGTTAGGTTTAGGGTACGGGTTAGGGTAGGGTTAGGGTACGGGTTATGTTTAAGGTACGGGTTAGGGTTAGGGTTAGGGTCAGGGTTAGGGTTAGGTTTAGGGTATGAGTTAGGGTTAGGGTTAGGTTTAGGGTATGGGTTAGTGTTAGGGTAAGGGTTAGAGTACGGGTTAGGTTTAGGGTACGGGTTAGGGTTAGGGTCAGTGTTAGGGTTAGGGTACGAGTTAGGGTTAGGGTTAGGGTACGGGTTAGGTTTAGGGTTATGTTACGGGTTGGGTTACAGTATGCGTTAGGGTTAGGGGGAGTTTAGTTTTAGGTTTAGAGTATGAGTAGGGTTAGGGTTAGGGTTAGGATTAGGGTTAGATTATGGAGTAAGTTTAGTGTTAGTGTTAGGGTTAGTAAAAGTTTAGGGTTAGGGTTAGGGTATGGGTTAGGTTTAGGGTTAGGGTTAGGTTAGGGCTAGAGTACGGGTAGGGTTTGTTTTAGGGTTAGGGTGAGGGTTAAAGTACGGGTTAGGCTTAGGGTTAGGTTTAGGGTTAGGTTACGGGTTAGGGTTAGGTTTAGGGTACGGAATAGGTTTAGCGTACGGGTTAAGTTTTGGGTTAGGGTTTGGTTTAGGTTATTGGTTAGGGTTAGGGTTAGTGTAGAGGTTAGGGTTAGGTTTAGGGTCACGGTTAGGGTTATGGTTAATTTTAGGGTATGGGTTAGGGTTAGAGTTGGAATTAGGGTACGCGTTAGTTCTAGGGTTAGGGTACGTGTTAGGGTTACGGTTAAAGTTAGGGTTATGTTATGGTGTGGGTTAGGGTTAGGGTATGGTTAAAGGTTATGTTTAGGGTTAGGGTTATGTTTAGATTGCGGTTTAGGGTTAGGGTTAGGGTTAGGGTTAGGGTTAGGGTTAGAGTACGGGTTTGGGTTAGTGTTAGGGTATGGGTTAGGTTTACGGTTTGGGTACGGGTTAGGGTAAGGGTTAGGGTTAGCTTTAGGGTTTAGGGTTAGAGTTAGGGTTAGGTTTAGGGTTAGAGTATGGGTTAGGGTTAATGTGAGGGTTAGGTTTAGTGTTAGGGTACGGGTTAGGGTTAGAGTACAGGTTAGGTTTAGGTTTAGGGTTAAGTTTAGCGTGAGAGTACAGGTTAGGGTTAGTGTTAGGGTTAGGGTTAGGGTTAGGGTTAGGGTTAGGGTACGGATCAGGTTCGGGTTAGGGTTAGGTTTAGGGTCCCGGTTAGGTTTAGGTTTAAGGTACGGGATAGGGTTAGGTTTAGGTGAGGGTTAGTGTTAGGGTTAGGGTTAGGGTTAGGGTACGGGTTAGGGTTAGGTTTAGGGTCAGGGTTTGCGTTAGGGATAGGGTTATGGTACGGATTAGGTTAGGGTTGGGATTAGGGTATGGGAAAGTGTTATGGTTAGGGTTATGGTTAGTTTTAGGTTTAGGGTGCGGGTTAGGGTCAGGGATAGGGTTAGGGTACGAGTTAGGGTTAGGGTTAGGTTTAGGGTACGGGTTAGGGTTAGGGTTAGGGTACAGGTTAGGTTTAAGGTATGGGTTAGAGTTAGTGTTAGGGTTAGGGTATGAGTTAGGGTTAGGGTTAGGGTACGTGTTAGAGTTAGGGTTATGTTACGGGTTGGGGTTACAGTACGGGTTAGGTTTAGGGTGAGTTTTAGTGTTAGGGTTAGAGTACGAGTTGGGTTAGGGTTAGGGTTAGGGTTAGAGTACGGAGTAAGGTTAGTGTTAGTGTTAGGTTTAGGGTTAATGTACGGTTAGGCTTAGGGTTAGGTTTAGGGTTAGGTTACGGGTTAGGGTTAGGTTTAGGGTATGGGATAGGGTTAGCGTACGGGTTAAGTTTAGGGTTAGGGTTAAGTTTAGGTTACGGTTTAGGGTTAGGGTACGGGTTAGGGTTAGGTTTAGGGTGCTGGTTAGGGTTAGGGTTAGTGTGCAGGTTAGGGTTAGGTTTAGGTTCAGGGTTAGGGGTAGGGTTAGTGTTAGGGTATGGGTTAGGGTTAGGGTTGTGGTTAGAGTACGGGGTAGTCTTAGGTTTAGGGTACTGGTTAGGGTTATGGTTAAAGTTAGGGTTTGGGTTAGGTTGTGGGTTAGGGTTAGGGTACTGTTAAGGGTTATGGTTAGGCTTAGGATTAGGGTTAAGTTTATGTTGCGGTTTAGGGTTAGGGTTAGGGTTAGGGTTAGAGTACGGGTTTGGGTTAGTGTTAGGGTACAGGTTAGGTTTACCTTTTGGGTACTTGTTAGGGTAAGGGTTAGGGTTAGGGTTAGGGGTTAGGTTTAAAGTTAGGGTTAGGTTACGGGATAGGGTTAGAGTACTGGTTAGTGTTAGGGTTAGGGTTAGGGTACGGGATAGGGTTAGCATACGGGTTAAGTTTAGGGTTAGGATTAGTTTTAGGTTACTGCTTAGGGTTAGGGTATGGGTTATGGTTAGGTTTAGGTTGCAGGTTAGGGTTAGGGTTAGGGTTAGTGTATGGGTTAGGGTTAGGTTTAGAGTCAGGGTTAGGGTTAGGGTTAGTGTTAGGGTACGGGTTAGTTTTAGGGTTAGTGTACGGGTTAGGGTTAGGTTTAGGGTTAGGGTGAGGTTTAGAGTACAGGTTAGGGTTAGTGTTAGTGTTAGGGTTAGGGTAAGTGTACGGATAGGGTTAGGTTTAGGGTTCGGTTTAGGGTATGGGTTAGGGTTAGAGTACGGGGTAGGGTTAGTGTTAGGGTTAGGGTTAGGGTTAATGTACGGGTTAGGCTTAGGGTTAGTTTTAGGGTTAGGTTTCGGTTTAGGGTTAGGTTTAGGGTACAGGTTAGGGTTAGGGTACGAGTTAGGGTTAGGATTAGGGTGCGTTTAAGGGTTAGGGTTAGGGTTCGTGTCAGGGTTAGGTTTGTGGTAAGGGTATGGGTTAGTTTTAGGGTTAGGGTACGGGTTAGGGTTACTATTAAAGTTAGGTGTTAGGGTTACAGTACGTGTTAGGTTTAGGGTTAGTGTGTGGGTTAGGGTTAGGGTACGGTAAAGGGTTATGGCTAGGGTTAGGGTTAGGGTTAAGTTTAGGGTGCGGCTTAGGGTTATGGTTAGGGTTATGGTTAGGGTTAGAGTACGGGTTTGGGTTAGTGTTAGGGTACGGGTTAGGTATACTGTTTGGGTATGGGTTAGTGTAAGTGTTAGGGTTAGGGTTAGGGTTAGGCGTTACGGTTAGAGTTAGGGTTAGGCTACGGGATAGTGTTAGAGTAAGGGTTAGGGTTAGGGTTAGGGTAAGGGTTAGTGTTTGGGTTATACTACGGGTTAGGGTTAGAGTTAGGGTTAGGTTTAGTGTACGTATAGGGTTAGGGTTAGTGTTAAAGTACAGGATAGGGTTAGGTTTAGGGTTTGGGCTAGGGTTAGCGTACGGGTTAAGTTTAGGATTAGGGTTAGGTTTAGGTTACAGGTTAGGGTTAGGGTACCGGTTAGGTTTAGGTGAGTCTTAGGGTTAGGGTTAGGGTTAGGGTTAGGGTACGGTTTAGGGTTAGGTTTAGGGTCAGTGTTAGCATTAGGGATAGGGTTTTGGTACGGGTTAGGGTTAGGGTTGGGGTTAGGGTACGTGTTAGTTTTAGGTTTAGGGTACGGGTCAGGGTTACGGTTAAGGTTAGTGTTAGGGTTAGTGTATGAGTGAGTGTTAGGGTACGGATTAGTGTTAAGCTTAGGGCTCTGGTTAGGGTTAGTGTACGGGTTAGGGTTAGGTTTAAGTTTAAGGTTAGGTTTAGGGTACGGTTTAGGGTTAGGTTTAGGGTCAGGGTTAGCGTTAGGGATAGGGTTATGGTACGGGTTAGGTTTAGGGTTGGGGTTAGGGTACGGGTTAGTTTTAGGCTTAGGGTGCCGGTTAAGGTTACGGTAAGGTTACGGTTAGTGTAGGGTATGGGTTAGGGTTAGGGTATGGGTAAGGGTTATGGTTAGGTTTAGGGTTAGGTTTAGGTTTAGGGTGTGGGTTAGGCTTAGGGTTAGGGTTAGGGTTAGCGCTAGGGTATGGGTTAGGGTTAATGTTAGGTTTTGGGTACGGGTTAGGGTTAGGGTTAGGGTACGGGATAGGGTTTTCTACGGGTTAGGTCAAGGGTTAGGGTTAGTTTTAGGGTACGGTTTATGGTTAGGATTAGGTTTCGGGTTAGGGTTAGGCTATGGGTTAGGTTTAGGTTACGGGTTAGTGTTAGGGTAAGGGTTAGGGTTAGTGTTAGGGAACGAGTTAGGGTTAGGATTATATTTAGGGTACGGTTTATGGTTAGTGTTAGGGTCAGCGTTATGGTTAGGGTACGAGTTAGGGTTAGGTTAGGGTACGGGTTAGGGTTAGGGTTATGTTACGGGTTAGGGTTACAGTACGGGTTAGGGTTAGGTTGAGGGTTAGGGTTAGGGTTCGAGTACGGTTAGGGTTTGGGTTTGGGTTAGGGTTAGAGTACGGGTTAGGGTTAGTATTAGGGTTAGGAAAAGGGTTAGGGTTAGGGTATGGGTTAGAGATAGGGTTAGGGTTAGGGTACGGGTTAGGGTTAGGTTTAGAGTACGGGCTAGGGTTAGCGTACAGGTTAAAATTAGGTTTAGGGTTAGGTTTAGGTTACAGTTTAGGGTTAGGGTAAGTTTTAGGGTTACGTTTAGGTGAGCGTTAGAGTTAGGATTAGGGTTAGGGTGCGGGTTAGTTTTAGGGTTAGGGTATGTGTCAGGGTTACTGTTAAGTTTAGGGTTAGGGTTAGGGTATGGGTTAGTGTTTAGGGTATGGGTAAGGGTTTTGGTTAGGGATAGGGTTAGGTTTAGGTTTAGGGTGTGGTTTAGGGTTAGGGTTAGGGTTAGCGCTAGGCTATGGGTTACGGTCACGGTTAGGGTTTTGGTACGGGTTAGGGTTAGGGTTAGGTTACGGGATAGGCTTGGGTACGGGTTAGATTTAGGGTTACGGTTAGGTTTAGGGTACGGTTTAGGGTTAGGGTTAGCGTCAGGGTTAAGGTTAGGGTTAGGGTTACGGTACGCTTTAGGGTTACTGTATGGGTTAGGGTTAGGGTGAGGGTTAGGGTTAGTGTTAGAGTACGTTTAGGATTAGGGTTAGGGTTAGGGTTAGAGTACGGGTTAGGGTTAGTGTTAGGGTAAGGTTTAGGGTTAGTGTTAGGGTACAGGTAGGGTTAGGGTTAGGGTTAGGATTAGGGTTAGAGAATGGGGTAGGGTTAGTGTTAGGGTTAGGGTTATGGTTAATGTACGGGTTAGGCTTCGGGTTAGGTTTAGGGTTAGGATACGGGTTAGGGTTAAGTTTAGGGTACGGGATAGGGTTAGCGTACAGTTTAAGTTTAGGGTTAGGGTTAGGTTTAGGTTACGGGTTAGGGTTAGGGTATGGGTTAGAGTTAGGTTTAGGGTGCGGGTTAGGATTAGGTTTAGGGTTAGTGTAGGGTTAGGGTTAGGTTTAGGGTCAGGGTTAGGATTAGGATTAGTGTTAGGGTATGGATTAGGGTTAGGGTTAGGTTTAGGGTTAGGGATAGAGTATGGTTTAGGCTTAGGGTATGGGTTAGGGTTAGGGTTGGGTCAGGGTTAGCGTTAGGGTTAGGGTACGAGTTAGGTTTAGGTTTCGGTTTAGGGTACTGTTTAGGGTTAGGGTTAGGGTTAGGGTTAAAATACGGGTTAGGTTTAGGGTACGGGTTAGGGTTAGGGTTATGGTTCGTGTTAGGGTTAGGGTTAGGGTATGAGTTAGGGTTAGGGTTAGGGTACGGGTTAGGGTTAGGGTTACGGTATGTGTTAGGGTTACAGTACGGGTTAGGGTTAGGGTGAGGCTTAGGGTTAGGTTTAGAGTACGGTTAGGGTTAGGTTTAGGGTTAGAGTACTGGTTAGGGTTATTGTTAGAGTTAGGGTAAGGTTAGGGTTAGGGTTAGGGTTAGGTTTAGGGTTAGAGTACGGGGTAGGGTTAGTGTTAGAGTTAGGGTTAGGGTTAATGTTAGGTAACGGGTTAGGGTTAGTGTTAGGGTTAGGGTTAGGGTACGGTGTAGGTTTAGTGTTAGGGTTAGGGTTTGGGTTAATGTACGGTTTAGGCTTAGGGTGAGGTTTAGGGTTAGGATACGGGTTAGTGTTAGGTTTAGGATACGGGGTAGGTTTATCGTCTGGGTTAAGTTTAGGGTTAGGTTTCGGTTTATGTTTCAGATTAGGGTTAGGTACGGGTTAGGGTTAGGTTTAGGGTGCGGGTTAGGGTTAGGGTTAGGATTTGTGTAAGGGTTAGGCTTAGGTTTAGGGTCAGGGTTAGGGTTAGGGTTAGTGTTAGGGTATGGGTTAGGGTTACGGTGGGGGTTAGGGTACTAGTTAGGTTTAGGGTTAGGGTATGGGTTAGGGTTATGGTTAAGGTTAGGGTTAGGGTTAGGTTATGGGTTAGGGTTAGGGTTAGGTTTAGGGTTAGCATACGTGTTAGGGTTAGGGTTTGGGTACGGGTTAGGGTTACGATTAGGGTTAGGGTACGGTTTAGGTTTAGGGTTAGGGTAAGGGTTAGCGCTAGGGTATGGTTTAGGGTTACTGTTAGGGTTTGAGTACGGGTTAGGGTTAGGTTTAGGGTACGGGATAGGGTTGGGTACGGGTTAGGTCAAGGGTTAGGGTTAGGTTTAGAGTACAGGTTATGGTTAGTGTTAGGTTTAGGGTTAGGGTACGGGATACGGTTAGTGTTAGGGTCAGGGTTAGGGTTAGTTTTGGGTCCGGGTTAGGGTTAGGGTTAGGTTTAGCGTTAGGGTATGGGTTAGGGTTATTGTTACGTTTTGGGTACGGGTTAGGGTTAGGGTTAGGGTACGTGATAGGTTTGGGTACGGGTTAGGTCAAGGGTTAGGTTTAGGTTTAGGGTATGTGTTAGTGTTAGGGTTAGGGTTAAGGTATGGGTTAGGCTTAGGGTACGGGTTAGGGTTAGGGTTGGGTCAGGGTTAGGGTTAGCGTTAGGGTACGAGTTAGGGTTAGGTTTAGGTTTAGGGTACGGGTTAGGGTTAGGGTTAGGGTTAGGGTTAGGGTTAAAATACGGGTTAGGTTTAGGGTACGGGTTAGGGTTAGGTTTGTCGTCCGGGTTAGGGTTAGGGTAAGGGTACCTGTTAGGATTTGGGTTAGGGTACGGGTTAGGGTTAGGGTTATGGTACGGATTAGGGATACAGTATGGGTTAAGGTTAGTGTGAGGGTTAGGGTTAGGGTTAGACTACGGTTAGGTTTAGGGTTAGGGTTAGGGTTAGAGTACGGGTTAGGGTTAGTGTTAGGTTAGTTTTAGGGTTAGAGTTAGTGTACAGGTTAGGGTTAGGTTCAGAGTACGGGATAGGTTAGCGTACGGGTTAAGTTTAAGGTTAGGGTTAGGTTTAGGTTATGGGTTAGGGTTAGGGTACGGGTTATGGTTAGGTTTAGGGTGCGGGTTAGGGTTAGGGTTAGGGTTAGTGTAAGGGTTAGGGTTAGGTTTAGGGTCAGGGTTCGGGTTAGGGTTAGTGTTATGGTACTCGTTAGTGTTAGGGTTGGCGTTAGGGTACGGGTTAGTTTTAGGGTTAGGGTACAGGTTTGGGTATGTTTAAGGTTAGGGTTAGGGTTAGGGTATGGTTTAGGGTTAAGTTACGGTTAAGGGTTATGGTTTTGGTTAGGGTTCGGGTTAAGATTAGGGTGCGGGTTAGGGTTAGGGTTAGGGTTAGGGTTAGAGTGCGGGTTTGGGTTACTGTTAGGGTATGGGTTAGGTTTACCTTTTGGGTACGGGTTAGTGTAAGGTTTAGGGTTAGTGTTAGAGTTAGGGGTTAGGTTTAGAGTTAAGGTTAGGCTATGGGTAGGGTTAGGGTATGGGTTAGGGTATGGGTTAGGATTCGGGTTAGGGTTAGTGTACGGGTTACGGATAGGGTTAGGGTTAGGTTTAGGGTTAGGGTTAGTGTTAGAGTTATGGTTCGGGTTAGGGTTAAGATTCCGGTACTGGATAGGGTTAGTGTACGTGTTAGGTCTAGGGTAGGGTTAGGTTTAGTGTGTGGTTTAGGGTTAGGGTTAGGGTTAGGGTTAGAGTACGTGTTAGGGTTAGGGTTTGGGTACGGGTAAGGGTTACGTTTAGGGTTAGGGTACGGGTTAGGTTTAGGCTTAGGGTAAGGTTTCTTGTTAGGGTACGGGTTAGAGTTACAGAACAGTTTGGGTTAGGTTTAGGGTTAGGTTTGGGGTTAGAGTACGGGTTAGGGTTAGTGTTAGGTTTAGCATTAGTGTTATTGTGCGGATAGGGTTAGGGTTAGGGTTAGGGTACCGGTTAGGTTTAAGTTTAGGGTACGGGATAGGGTTAGTGTACAGGATAAGTTTAGGGTTAGGGTTAGGTTTAGGATACGAGTTAGGGTTAGGGTTAGGGTACAGGTTAGGGTTAGGGTTATGTTACGGGTTAGGGTTACAGTATGGGTTAGTGTCAGGGTGAGGGTTAGGGTTACGGTTAGATTACGGTTAGGGTTAGGGTTAGGGTTAGGGTTATAGTACGAGTTAGGGTTAGGGTTAGGGTTAGGTTTAGGGTTAGGGTTAGGGTTAGGGTTAGGTTTAGGTTTAGAGAACGGGGTAGGGTTAGTGTTAGGTCTGGTTAGGATTAATGTACGGGTTAGGCTTAGGTTTAGGTTTAGGGTTAGGATAAGGGTTAGTGTTAGGTTTAGGGTACGGGATAGGGTTAGCGAACGGGTTAAGTTTAGGGTTAGGGTAAGGTTTAGGTTACGAGTTAGGGTTAGGGAACGGGTTAGGGTTAGGTTTAGGGTGCGGGTTAGGGTTAGGGTTAGGGTTAGTGTAAGGGTAAGGGTTAGGTTTAGGGTCCGGGTTAGGGTTAGTGTTAGTGTTAGGGTACGGTTTAGTGTTAGGGGTGGGGTTAGGGAACGGGTGAGTTTTAGGGTTAGGGTATGGGTTAGGGTTATGTTTAAGGTTAAGGTTAGGGTTAGGGTATGGATTAGGGTTAGGTTACGGTTAAGGGTTATGGTTTGGGTTAGGGTTAGGGTTAAGGTTAGGGTTCGGTTTAGGGTTAGGGTTAGTGTTAGAGTACGGTTTTGGGTTAATGTTAGGGTATCGGTTAGATTTACCATTTGGGTACGGGTTATGGTAAGGGTTAGGTTTAGGGTTAGGGGTTAGGGGTAGGGTTAGGGTTAGGCTACGGGTAGGGTTAGGGTACGGGTTAGTGTTAGGGTTAGGGTTCGGGTTAGGGTTAGTGTACGGGTTAGGGTTAAGGTTAGGGTTAGGTTTAGGGTTAGGGTTACGTTTCGGGTTAGGGTTAAGGGTACGGTTCGGGATAGGGTTCGTGTACGTGTTAGGTCTAGGGTTAGGGTTAGGTTTAGTGTTCGGGTTAGGGTTAGGATTAGGGTTAGGGTACGTGTTAGGGTTAGGGTTTGGGTACGGGTGAGGGTTACGTTTAGGTTTAGGGTACGGGTTAGGTTTAGGGTTAAGGTAAGGGTTTTTGTTAGGGTACGGGTTAGGGCTAGAGTACGGGTTAGGGTTAGTGTTAGTGTTAGGTTTACGGTTAGTGTACTGATAGGGTTAGGGTTAGGGTTAGGGTTAGGGTACGGGTAGATTTAGGTTTAGGGTATGGGATAGGGTTAGTGTACGGGTTAAGTTTAGGGTTAGGGTTAGGTTTAGGTTACGGTTTATGGTTAGGGTACGTGTTAGGGTTACGGTTAAGGTTAGGGTTAGTGTTAGGGTATGTGTTAGGGTTAGGGTATGGGTAAGGCTTATGGTTTGGGTTAGGGTTAGTTTTAGATTTACGGTGAGGGTTAGGCTTAGGGTTAGGGTTAGGGTTAGCCCTAGGGTATGGGTTAGGGTTACTGTTAGGGTTTGGGTCCGGGTTTAGGGTTAGGTTTAGGGTACGGGATAGGGTTGGGTACGGGTTAGGTCAAGTGTTAGGGTTAGGTTTAGGGTACGGGTTAGGGTTAGGTTTAGTTTTAGGGTTAGGGTATGGGTCAGGATTAGGGTATGGGTTAGTGTTAGGGTTAGGGTCAGGGTTAGGGTTAGTGTTAGGGTACGAGTTAGGGTTAGGGTTAGTTTTAGGGTACGGGTTAGGGTTAGGGTCAGGTTTAGGGTACACGTTAGGTTTAGGTTACGGGTTAGGTTTAGGGTTAGGTTCAGGGTTAGGGTTAGAGTACGAGTTAGGGTTAGGGATGGGTACGGGTTAGGGTTAGGGTTATGTTACGGGTTAGGGTTACAGTAAGGGTTAGGTTTAGGGTGAGGGTTAGGGTTAGGGTTAGAGTACGGTCGGTTTGGGTTAGGGTTAGGGTTAGGGTTAGATTACGGTTTAGGGTTAGTGTTAGGTTTAGGGTTAGGGTTAGCGCTAGGGTATGGGTTAGGGTTACTGTTAGTTTTTGGGTACGGGTTAGGGTTAGGGTTAGTGTACGGGATAGGGTTGGGTACGGGTTAGGTCAAAGGTTAGGGTTAAGTTTAGGGTTCGGGTTAGGGGAAGGGTTAGGTTTAGGGTTAGGGTTTGTGTATGGGTTAGGCTTAGGGTACAGGTTTGGGTTAGGGATAGGGTCAGGATTAGGGTTAGGATTAAGGTACGAGTTAGGTTTAGGGTTACGTTTAGGGCACGGGTTAGGGTTAGGGTTAGGTTTAGGGAACGGGTTAGGTTAGGGTACGGGTTAGGGTTAGGGTTAGGGTCAGGTTTAGGGTTAGTGTTAGTGTACGAGTTAGGTTTAGGGTTAGGTTACGGGTTAGGGTTAGGGTTATGGTACGGGTTAGGGTTACAGTACGTGTTAGGTTTAGGGTGACGGTTAGGGTTAGGGTTAGCGTTAGAGTACGGGTAGTTTTAGGGTTAGGGTTAGGGTACGGGTTAGGGTTAGGTTTAGGGTACGGTACACGGTTAGCGTACGGTTTAAGTTTAGGGTTAGGGTGAGGTTTAGGTTACGGGATAGGGTTAGGTTTAGGGTCAGGGTTAGGGTTAGGGATAGGGTTATGATATGGGTTAGGGTTAGGGTTGGGGTTAGGCTATGGGTTAGTTTAGGGTTAGGTTACGGGTCAGAGTTACGGTTAAGTTTAGGGTTAGGTTTAGGGTATGTGTTAGGTTTAGGGTACGGGTAAGGTTTATCGTTTGGGTTAGTCTTAGGTTAAGGTATAGGTTATGGGTTAGAGTTAGGGTTTGGGTTAGGGTTAGCACTAGGGTATGGGTTAGGGTTACTGTTAGGGTTTGGGTACGGGTTAGGGTTAGGGTTAGGTTACGGGATATGGTTGGGTATGGGTTAGGTCAAGGGTTAGGGTTAGGTTTAGGGTACGGGTTAGGGTTAGGGAAGGATTAGGCTTAGGGTAAGGGTATGGGTTAGGCTTAGGGTAAGGGTTAAGGTTAGGGTCAGGGTTAGCTTTAGGTTTTGGGTTATGGTTAGGATACGGGTTAGGGTTAGGTTTAGGGTACGGGTTAGGGTTAGGGTTAGGATACAGGTTAGGTTTAGGGTACGGGTTAGTTTTAGGTTTAGGGTACAGATTAGGGTTATGGTTAAGGTTAGGGTTAGGGTTAGGTTATGAGTTAAGGTTAAGTTACGGTTAAGGGTTATAGTTTGGGTTAGGGTTAGAGTTAAGTTTAGGGTCCGGGTTAGTGTTAGGGTTAGGGTTAGAGTGGGGTTTGGGTTAGGGTTAGGGTATGGGTTCGGTTTACCGTTTGGGTACGGGTTAGGGTTAGGCTTAGTGTTAGGGGTCGGGTTAGAGTTAGGATTAGGCTATGGGTAGGGTTAGGGTACGGGTTAGGGTTAGGGTTAAGGTTCGGGTTAGGGTTAGTGTACGGGTTAGGGTTAGGTTTAGGATTAGGGTTAGGGTTAGGGTTAGTGTTAGGGTCACGGTACGGATTAGGGTTAAATTTAGGGTACGGGATAGCGTTAGTGTACGTGTTAGGTCTAGGGTTAAGGTTAGGTTCAGTGTGCGGGTTAGGGTTAGGGTTAGGGTTAGGGTTAGGATACGTGTTAGGGTTAGGGTTTGGGTACGGGATAGGTTGGGTACGGGTTAGGTCAAGGGTTAGGTTTAGGTTTAGGGTATGGGTTAGGGTTAGGGTTAGGTTTAGGGTTAGGGTTAGAGTATGGGTTAGGCTTAGGTTTAGGGTTCGGGTTAGGGTTAGGGTTAGGGTTAGTGTAAGTGTTAGGGTTAGGTTTAGGGTCAGGGTTCGGGTTAGGGTTAGTGTTAGGGTACTCGTTAGTGTTAGGGTTGGTGTTAGGGCCCGGGTTAGTTTTAGGGTTAGGGTACAGGTTAGGGTATGTTTAAGGTTAGGGTTAGGGTTAGGGTATGGTTTAGGGTTAAGTTACGGTTAAGGGTTATGGTTTCGTTTAGGGTTCAGAAAGATTAGGGTGCGGGTTAGGGTTAGGGTTAGTGTTCGGATTAAGATTAGGGTGCGGGTTAGGGTTAGGGTTTGTACGGGTTTGGGTTACTGTTAGGGTACGGGTTAGGTTTACCCTTTGGGTACGGGTTAGTGTAAGGTTTAGGGTTAGTGTTAGGGTTAGGGGTTAGGTTTAGAGTTAGGTTTAGGCTATGGGTAGGGTTAGGGTATGGGTTAGGATTCGGGTTAGGGTTAGTGTACGGGTTAGGGATAGGGTTAGGGTTAGGGTTAGGGTTAGTGTTAGGGTTATGGTTCGGGTTAGGGTTAAGATTCCGTTGCGGGATAGGGTGAGTGTACGTGTTAGGTCTAGGGTTAGGGTTAGGTTTAGTGTGCTGTTTAGGGTTAGGGTTAGGGTTAGGGTTAGGGTACATGTTAGGGTTAGGGTTTGGGTACGGGTAAGGGTTATGTTTAGGGTTAGGGTACAGGTTAGGTTTAGGCTTATGGTAAGGTTTAGTGTTAGGGTACGGGTTAGAGTTACAGAACGGGTTAGGGTTAGGTTTAGGGTTAGAGTACAGGTTAGGGTTAGGGTTAGGTTTAGCGTTAGTGTTTGTGCGGATAGGGTTAGGGTACGAGATAGGTTTAAGTTTAGGGTACGGGATAGGGTTAGTGTACGGGATAAGTTTAGGGTTAGGGTTAGGTTTAGGGTACGAGTTAGGGTTAGGGTTAGGGTACAGGTTAGGGTTAGGGTTATGCTACGGGTTAGTGTTACAGTACGGGTTAGTGTTAGGGTGAGGGTTAGGGTTACGGTTAGATTACGGTAAGGGTTAGAGTTAGGGTTAGGGTTAGGGTTAGTGTTAGGGTCATGGTACGGGTTAGGGTTAAGGTTAGGGTACGGGATAGGGTTAGTGTACGTGTTAGGTCTAGGGTTAGGGTTAGGTTCAGTGTGCAGGTTAGGTTTAGTGTTAGGGTTAGGATACGTGTTAGGGTTAGGGTTTGGGTATGGCTAGGTTTAAGTTTAGGGTTAGGGTATGGGTTAGGTTTAGGGTTAGGGTTAGGATACGGTTTAGGGTTAGGGTACGGGATAGGGTTAGTGTTAGGGTCAGGGTTAGGATTAGGTTTGGGGTTCGGGTTAGGGTTAGGGTTAGGGTTAGGTTTAGCGCTAGGGTATGGGTTAGGGTAACTGTTAGGTTTTGGGTACGGGTTAGGGTTAGGGTTAGGGTTAGGGTACGGAATAGGTTTGGGTACAGGTTAGGTCAAGGGTTAGGTTTAGGTTTAGGGTATGGGTTAGGGTTAGGGTTAGGTTTAGGGTTAGGGTCAAGGTATGGGTTAGGCTTAGGGTACGGGTTAGGGTTAGGGTTAGGGTCAGGGTTAGGGTTAGGGTTAGGGTACGAGTTAGGGTTAGGTTTAGGTTTAGGGTATGGGTTAGGGTTAGGGTTAGGTTTAAAATACAGGTTAGGTTTAGGGTACGGGTTAGGGTTAGGGATATGGTAAGGGTTAGGGATAGAGTATGGGTTAGGGTGAGGGTTAGGGTTAGGGTTAGAGTACGGTTAGGGTTAGGGTTAGAGTACGGGTTAGGGTTAGGGTTAGGGTTAGGGTAAGGGTTAGGGTTAGGTTTAGAGTACGGGTTAGGGTTAGTATTAGGGTTAGGGTAAGGGCTAGGGTTAGGGTTAGGGTTAGAGTACTGTTAGGGTTAGGGTTAGGGCTAGAGTACGGGTTAGGGTTAGTGTTAGTGTTAGGGTTAGTTGTAGGATACGGGTTAGGGATAGATTATGGGTTAGGGTTAGGTTTAGGGTTAGGGTTAGGGTTAGGGTTAGGGTTAGGGTTAAAGTATGGGGTAGGGTTAGTGTTAGGGTTAGGGTTAATGTAAGGGTTAGGCTTTGGGTTAGGTTTAGGGTTAGGGTACGGGTTAGGGTTAGGTTCAGGGTACAGCATAGGGTTAGCGTACAGGTTAAGTTTAGGGTTAGGGTTAGGTTTAGGTTACGGGTTAGGGTTAGGGTACGGGTTAGGGTTAGGTTTAGGGTTAGGTTAGGGTCCGGTTTAGGGTTAGGTTTAGGGTTAGTGTAAATGTTAGTGTTAGGTTTAGGGTCAGGGTTAGTGTTAGGGTTCGTGTTAGAATATGGGTTAGGGTTAGGGTTGTGGTTAGGTCACGGGTTAGTTTTTGGGTTAGGGTACAGGTTAGGGTTATGGTTAAGGTTAGGGTTAGGGTATGGTTAGGGTTAGGTTACGGTTAAGGGTTATGGTTTGTGTTAGGGTTAGGGTTAAATTTAAGGTGCGGGTTAGGTTTAGGGATAGGGTTAGGGTTAGAGTACGGGATTGGGTTAGTGTTAGGGTACGGGTTAGTTTTACCATTTGGGTACGGGTTAGGGTAAGGGTTAGGGTTAGGTTTAGGGGTTAGGGTTAGAGTTAGTGTTAGGCTACGTGTAGGGTTAGGGTACGGGTTAGGTTTAGGGTTAGGGTTAGGGTTAGGGTTAGGGTACGTGTTAGGGATAGGGTACGGGTTAGGGTTAGGTTTAGGTTTAGGGTTAGTGTTAGGGTTAAAGTACGGGAAGGGTTAGTGTTAGGGTTAGGGTTAGGGTTAATGTACGGGTTAGGCTTAGGGTTTGATTTAGGATTAGGATACGGTTTAGGGTTAGGTTCAGGGTACGGGTTAGGGTTAGGGTACGGGAAAGGGTTGGGTACGGGTTAAGTCAAGGTGTTAAGGTTAGGTTTAGGGTACAGTTTAGGGTTCGGTTTAGGGTTAAAGTATGGGTTAGGTTAGGGTATGGGTTAGGGTTAGGGTTATGGTCAGGGTTAGGGTTAGGGTTACGGTGTGAGTTAGAGTTAGGGTTAGGGTACATGTTAGGGTTAGGGTTATGATACGGGTTAGGGTTACAGTACAGGATAGGTTTAAGGTGAGGATTAGGGTTAGGATTAGAGTAAGGTTAGGGTTAGGGTTAGGGTTAGAGTATGGGTTAGGGTTACTGTTAGGGTTAGGGTAAGTTTAGGGTTAGGGTTAGGGTTAGGGTTAGAGTACGGGGTAGGGTTAGTGTTAGGGTTAGGGTTAGTGTTAGTGTTAGGGTACGGGTTAGGGTTATGGTGGGGGTTAGGGTACGGGTTAGGTTTAGGGTTACGGTATGGGTTAGGGTTAGGGTTAGGTTTAAGGTTAGCGTACGTATTAGGGTTAGGGTTTGTGTACGGGTTCGGGTTACGTTTAGGTTTTGGGTACGGTTTAGGTTTAGGGTTAGGGTAAGGGTTAGCGCTAGGGTATGGGTTAGTGTTACTTTTAGGGTTTGGGTACGGGTTAGGGTTAGGGTTAGGGTACGGGATAGGGTTGGGTACGGGTTAGGTCAAGGGTTAGGGTTAGGTTTAGGGTACGGGTTAGAGTTAGGGTTAGGTTTAGGGATAGGGTTAAGGTATGGGTTAGGTTTAGGGTACGGATTAAGGTTAGGGTTAGGGTTAGGGTCAGGTTTAGGGTTAGGGTTAGGGTACGAGTCAGGGTTAGGTTTAGGTTTAGGGTACGTTACGGTTAGGGTTAGGGTTAGGATTAGAGTACGGGGTAGGGTTAGTGTTAGGGTTTGTGTTAGGGTTAATGTACAGGTTAGGCTTAGGGTTAGGTTAGGGTTAGGATATGGGTTAGGCTTAGGTTTAGGGTGCGGGTTGGGTTAGGGTTAGGGTTAGTGTAAGGGTTAGGGTTAGGTTTAGGGTCAGGGTTAGGGTTAGGGTTAGTGTTAGGGTACGGGTTAGGGTTAGGGTTGGGGTTAGGATTAGTGTAAGGGTTAGGGTTAGGTTTAGGTTAAGGGTTAGGGTTAGGGTCCGGGTTAGGGTTAGGTTAGGGTTAGGGTTAGGGTAAAAGTACGGGGTAGGGTTAGTGTTAGGGTTAGGGTTAGGGTTAATGTATGGGTTAGGCTTAGGGTTAGGTTTAGGGCTAGGATACGGGTTAGGGTTAGGTTTAGGTTCAGGGTATGGGATAGTGTTAGTGTATGGTTAAGTTTAGGGTTAGGGTTAGGTATAGGTTTAGGGTGCGGGTTAGGCTTAGGGGAAGGGTTAGGTTTAGCGCTAGGGTATGGGTTAGGGTTACTGTTAGGGTTTGGGTACTTGTTAGGGTTAGGGTTAGGTTACGGGATAGGGTTGGGTACGGGTTAGGTCAAGGGTTAGGGTTAGTTTTAGGGTACGGTTTAGGGTTACATTTCGGGTTAGGGTACGGTTTAGGTTTAGGGTTATGGTAAGGGTTAGCGCTAGGGTATGGGTAGTGTTACTGTTAGGGTTTGGGTACGGCTTAGGGTTAGGGTTAGGGGACGGGATAGGGCTGGGTACGGGTTAGGTCAAGGGTTAGGGTTAGGTTTAGGGTATGGGTTAGGGTTAGGGTTAGGTTTAGGTTTCGGTTTAGGGTATGGGTTAGGTTTAGGGTACGAGTTAAGGTTAGGGTTAGGGTCAAATTTAGGTTTAGGGTTAGGGTACGATTCAGGGTTAGGGTTAGATTTAGGGTATGGGTTAGGGTTAGGTTTAGGGTAAGAGTACAGGGTAGGGTTAGGGTTAGGGTTAGGGTTAGGGTTAGGGTTAATGTACGGGTTAAGCGTAGGGTTAGGATAGGGTTAGGATACGGGTTAGGGTTAGGTTTAGGGTGCGGGTTGGGTTAGGGTTAGGGTTAGTGTAAGGGTTAGGTTTAGGTTTAGGGTCAGGGTTAGGTTTAGGGTTAGAGTTAGGGTACGGGTTAGGGTTAGGGTTGGGGTTAGGGTACGGGTTAGTTTTAGGTTTAGCGTATGGATTAGGGTTATGTTTAAGGTTATGGTTACAGTTACGTTATGAGTTAGAGTTAGGTTACAGTTAAGGGTTTTTGTTTGGGTTAGGGTTAGAGTTAAGTTTAGGGTGCGGGTTAGGGTTAGGGTTAGGGTTAGAGTACGGGTTTGGTTTAGTGTTAGTACGGGTTATGTTTACCGTTTGGGTACGGGTTAGGGTTAGGCTTAGTGTTAGGAGTCAGGTTAGAGTTAGGATTAGGGTACATGTAGGGTTAGGGTACAGGATAGGGTTAGGGTTAAGGTTCGGGTTAGGGTTAGTGTACGGTTTAGGGTTAGGGTTAGGGTTAGGGTTAGGGTTAGTGTTAGGGTCGTGGTACGGGTTAGGGTTAAGGTTAGGGTACGGGATAGGGTTAGTGTACGTGTTAGATCTAGGGTTAGGGTTAGGTTCAGTGTGCGGGTTAGAGTTAGGGTTAAGGTTAGGTTTAGGGTTTGGGTACGGGCTAGGGCTAAGTTTAGGGTTAGGGTATGGGTTAGGTTTAGGGTTAGGGTTAGGGTATGGTTTACGGTTAGGGTACGGGATAGGGTTAGTGTTAGGGTCAGGGTTATGGTTAGGTTTGGGGTCCAGGTTACTGTTAGGGTTAGTGTTAGGGTTCGCGCTACGGTATGGGTTAGGGTTACTGTTAGGTTTTGGGTACGGGTTAGGGTTAGGGTTAGGGTATGGAATAGGTTTGGGTACGGGTTAGGTCAAGGGTTAGGTTTAGGTTTAGGGTATGGGTTAGGGTTAGGGTTAGGTTTAGGGTTAGGGTTAGGGTTAGGGTATGGGTTAAGCTTAGGGTACGGGTTAGGGTTAGGGTTAGGGTCAGGGTTAGGGTTAAAATACGGGTTAGGTTTAGGGTACGGGTTAGGGTTAGGGTTATGGTCCAGGTTAGGGTTAGGGTATGAGTTAGGGGTAGTGTTAGGGTACGGGTTAGGGTTAGGGTTATGGTACGGGTTAGGGATACAGTATGAGTTAGGTTTAGGGTGAGGGTTATGGTTAGGTTTAGAGTACGGTTAACGTTAGGGTTAGGGTTAGAGTACGGGATAGGGTTAGTGTTAGGGTTAGGGTTAGGGTTAATGTTAGGGTACGGGTTAGGGATAGGGTACGGGTTAGGGTTAGGTTTAGGTTTAGGGTTAGGGTTAGGGTTAGGGTTAAAGTACGGGGTAGGGTTAGTGTTAGGGTTAGGGTTAATGTAAGGGTTAGGCTTAGGGTTAGGTTTAGGGTTAGGATATGGTTTAGGGTTAGGTTCAGGGTACGGGATAGGGTTAGCGTACAGGTTAAGTTTAGGGTTAGGGTTAGGTTTAGGTTATGGGTTAGGGTTAGGGTACTGGTTAGGGTTAGGTTTAAGGTTAGGGTAGGGTTAGGGTTAAAGTACGGGGTAGGGTTAGTGTTAGGGTTAGGGTTAGGGTTAATGTACGGGTTAGGCTTAAGGTTAGATTTAGGATTAGGATACGGTTTAGGGTTAGGTTCAGGGTATGGGATAGGGTTAGCATACGGGTTAACTTTAGGGTTAGGGTTATGTTTAGGTTATGGGTTAGGGTTAGGGTACGGGTTAGGGTTAGGTTAGGGTCCGGGTTAGGGTTAGGGTTAGGGTTAGTGTAAGGGTTAGGGTTAGGTTTAGGGTCAGGGTTAGGGTTAGGCTTAGTGTTAGAGTACGGGTTAGGTTTAGGGTTGTGGTTAGGACACGGGTTAGTTTTAGGGTTAGGGTACAGGTTAGGGTTATGGTTAAGGTTAGTGTTAGGGTTAGGGTATGGGTTAGGGTTAGGTTACGGTTAAGGGTTATGGTTTGGGTTAGGGTTAGGGTTAAGTTTAAGGTGCGGGTCAGGTTTAGGGTTAGGGTTAGTGTAAGGGTTATAGTTAGGTTTAGGGTTAGGTTTAGGATTTGGTTTAAGGTTACGTTTAGGGTCAGGATTAGGGTTAGGGATAGGGTTATGGTACGGGTTAGTGTTAGGTTTGGGGTTAGGGTACAGATTAGTTTTAGGGTTAGGCTACGGGTCAGGGTTACGGTTAAGATTATGGTTAGGGTTAGGGTATGGGTTAGGGTTAGGGTACGGGTAAGGGTTATGGTTAGGGTTAGGGTTAGGTTTAGTTTTAGGGTGCAGGTTAGGGTTAGGTTTAGGGTTAGTGCTAGGTTATGTGTTAGGGTTACTGTTAGGGTTTGGGTACGGGTTAGGGTTAGGGATAGGTTACGGGATAGGGTTGGTAAGGTTTAGGTCAAGGGTTAGGGTTAGGTTTCGGGTACGGGTTACGGTTAGGGTTAGGGTCAGGCTTAGGGTTAGGGTTAGGGTACTAGTTAGGGTTAGGGTTAGGATACGGTTTAGGGTTAGGGTTATGGTATGGGTTAAAGTTACAGTACGGGTTAGGGTTAGGGTTAGGGTTAGGGTTAGAGTATGGTTAGGGTTAGGGTTAGGGTTAGGGTACGGGTTAGGGTTAGTGTTAGGTTAGGTTTAGGGTTAGGGTTCGTGTACGGGTTAGGGTTAGGTTCAGGGTACGGGATAGAGTTAATGTACGGGTTAAGTTTAGGGTTAGGGTTACGTTTAGGTTACGGGTTAGGGTTAGGGTATGGGTTAGGGTTAAGTTTAGGGTGCGGGTTAGGGTTAGGGTTAGGGTTAGAGTACGGGTTTGGGTTACTGTTAGGGTATGGGTTAGATTTACCATTTGGGTACGGGTTAGGGTAAGGGTTAGTTTTAGGGTTAGGGGTTAGGGGTAGGGTTAGGGTTAGGCTACGGGTAGGGTTAGGGTACAGGTTAGGGTTAGGGTTAGGGTTCAGGTTAGGTTTAGTGTACCGGTTAGGGTTAGGGTTAGGGTTAGAGTTACGTTACGGGTTAGGGTTAAGTGTACGGTACGGGATAGTGTTAGAGTACGTTTTAGGTCTAGGGTTTGGGTTAGGTTTAGTGTGTGGGTTAGGGTGAGGATTAGGGTTAGGGTACGTGTTAGTGTTAGGTTTTGGGTACGGGTGAGGGTTACGTTTAGGGTTAGGGTACGGGTTAGGTTTAGGGTTAAGTGAGGGTTTTTGCTAGGGTACGGGTAGGGTTAGAGTACGGGCTAGCGTTAGGTTTAGGGTTAGGGTTAGGGTTAGAGTGCGGGTTAGGGTTAGAGTTAATGTTAGGGTTAGGGTTAGTGTACAGATAGGGTTAGGGTTAGGGTTAGGGTTAGGGTTAGGGTTAGGGTACGGGTTTGATTTAGGTTTAAGGTACGGGATAGGGTTACGGTACTGGTTAAGTTTAGGGTTAGGTTTAGGTTTAGGTTATGGTTTAGTGTTAGGTTACGGGTTAGAGTTACGGTTAATGTTAAGGTTAGTGTTAGGGTATGGGTTAGGGTTAGGGTACGGGTAAAGGTTGGTTAGGTTTAGGGTTAAGTTTAGGTTTAGGGTGCGGATTAGGCTTAGGGTTAGGGTTAGGTTTAAAACTATGGTATGGTTTAGGGTTACTGTTAGGGTTTGATTACGGGTGAGGGTTAGGTTTAGGGTACGAGATAGGGTTGGGTTCAGGTTAGATCAAGGGTTAGGTTTAGGTTTAGGGTACAGGTTAGGGTTAGGTTAGGTTTAGGGTTAGGGTTAGGGTATGGGTTATGTTTAGGGTACGGGTTGGGGTTAGGTTTAGAGTCAGGGTTAGAGTTAGGGTTAGGATATGAGTTAGGGTTAGGGATAGGTTTAGGGTTGGGTTAGGGTTAGGGTTAGGTTTAGGGTATGGGTTAGGTTTAGGGTACGCGTTAGGGTTAGGGTCAGGTTTAGGGTTAGGTTACCAGTTAGGGTTAGGGTTAGGGTACGGGTTAGGGTTAGGTTTAGTGTTAGGGTTAGAGTACGGGTTAGGGTTAGTGTTAGGTTTAGGGAAAGGGTTAGGTTTAGTGTTAGGGTACGGGTTAGGTTTAGGGTTAGGTTTAGAGTACGGTTAGGGTTAGGGTTAGGGTTCAAGTACGAGTTAGGGTTAGTGTTAGGTTTAGGGAAATGGTTAGGTTTAGGGTTAGGGTACGGGTTAGGGTTATGTTACGGTTAAGGCTTATGGTTTGGGTTAGGGTTAGGGTTAACTTTAGGGTGCGGGTTAGGTTAGGGTTAGGGTTAGAGTACGGGTTTGGGTTAGTGTTAGGGTATGGGTTAGGTTTACCGTTTGGGTACGGGTTAGGGTAAGGGTTAGGTTAAGGTTAGGGTTAGGGGTTAGGGTTAGAGTTAGGGTTAGGCTACGGGTAGGGTTAGGGTACGGGTTAGGGTACGGTTAGTGTTCGGGTAGGGTTAGGGTATGCGTTAGGGTTAGAGATAGGGTTAGGGTTAGGGTTGGGGTTAGTGTTAGGGTTACATTACGGGTTAGAGTTAAGGTTAGGGTACGGGATAGGGTTAGTGTACGTGTTAGGTCAAGGCTTAGGGTTACGTTTAGTGTGCGGATAGGGTTTGAGTTAGTGTACGTGTTAGGCTTAAGGGTTGGGTATGGGTTAGCGTTACGTTTAGGTTAGGGTACGAGTTAGGTTTAGGGTTAGGGTTAGGGTACGGTTTATGGTTAGGGTACGGGTTAGGATCAGGGTTAGGCTTATGTTTAGGGTTAGGGTGAGGGTTAGGGTGCGGGTTAGGGTTACTGTACGGGTAGGGTTAGGGTTAGGGTGAGTGTTAGGGTTAGAGTACGGTTATGGTTAGGGTTAGAGGTAGGGTTAGAGTACGGGTTATGGTTAGTGTTAGGGTTATTGTTAGGGTACGGGTTACGGTTAGGGTACGGGTTAGGGTTAGGGTTTGGGTTAGGGTTAGAGTACGGGGTAGGGTTAGTGTTAGGGTTAGGGTTAGGTTTAGGGTTAGGGTTAGGGTTAGCGTACGGGTTAAGTTTAGGGTAGGGTTAGGTTTAGGTTACGGGTTAGGGTTAGGGAACGGGTTAGGGTTAAGTTTAGTTGCGGGTTAAGATTAGGGTTAGGGTTAGGGTTAGGGTTAGGGTTATAGTACGGGTTAGGGTTAGAGTTAGGGTTAGGTTTAGGGTTAGAGTACGGGTTAGGGTTAGTGTTAGGGTTAGGTTTAGTTTTAGGGTTAGGGTTAGGGTTAGAGTTCGGGTTAGGGTCAGGTTTAGGGTTAGGGTTAGGGTTAGAGTATGGTTTAAGGTTAGTTTTAGGTTTAGGGTTAGGGTTAGTGTACGGATAGGGTACGGGTTAGGGTTAGGGTTAGGGTATGGGTTAGGGTTAGGTTTAGGGTACGCAATAGTGTTAGCGTACAGGTTAAGTTTAGGGTTAGGGTTAGGGTTAGGTTATGGTTTAGGGTTAGCGTACAGGTTAGGGTTAGTTATAGCTGAGGGTTAGGGTTAGGGTTAGGGTTAAGGTTAAGGTTAGGGTTAGGGGACGGGTTAGGGTTAGTGTTAGGTTTAGGTTTAGGGTGCGGGTTAGGGATAGGGTTAGGGTTAGGGTTAGAGTACGGGGTAGGGTTAGTGTTAGGTTTAGGGATAGGGTTAATGTACGGGTTAGGCTTAGGGTTATGTTTAGGGTTAGGTTACGGTTTAGGGTTAGGTTTAGGGTACGGTATAGGGTTAGCGTATGGGTTAAGTTTAAGGTTAGGGTTAGGTTTAGGTTACGGGATAAGGTTAGGTTTATGTGTGGGTTAGGATTAGGGTGAGGGTTAGGTTATGGGTTAGGGTTAGGATTGGGGTTAGGGTACGGGTTAATTTTAGAGTTAGGGTACGGGTCAGTTTTACGGTTAAGTTTAGTGTTAGGGTTAGGGTATGTGTTAGGGTTAGGGTACGGGTAATAGTTATGTTTAGGGTTAGGGTTAGGTTTAGGTTAAGGGTGTGGGTTAGGGTTTGGGTTAGGGTTAGCGTTAGGTATGGGTTATGGTTACTGTTAGTGTTTGGGTACGGGTTAGGGATAGGGTTAGGTTATGGGATAGGGTTGGGTACGGGTTAGGTCAAGGGTTAGGGTTAGGTTTAGGGTACTGGTTAGGTTTAGGGTTAGGATTACGTTTAGGGTTAGGGTATGGGTTAGGCTTAGGGTACGGGTTAGGGTAAGGGTTAGCGTCAGGGGTAGGGTTAGTTTACGGGTTAGGGTACGGGTTAGGGTTAGGTTTAGGGTTAGGGTATGGGTTAGGTTTAGGGTACTGGTTACGGTTAGGGTTAGGGTCAGTGTTAGGGTTAGGGTTAGGGTACGAATTAGGGTTAGGGTTCGGTTACGGGTTAGGGTTAGGGTTATGGTACGGGTTAGGGTTACAGTACGGGTTAGGGTTAGGGTGAGGTTTAGGGTTAGGGTAAGAGTACGGTTAGGGTTAGGTTTAGGGTTAGGGTTAGAGTGCGGTTTTGGGTTAGTCTTAAGGTTAGGTTTAGGGTACGGTTAGGGTTAGGGTTATGGTACGGGTTAGGGTAACAGTACTGGTTAGGGTTAGGGTTAGGGTTAAGGTTAGGGTTAGGGTACGTGTTAGGGTTAGGGTTTGGGTTAGGGTTAGGGTTATGTTTAGGTTTAGGGTACGGGTTAGGTTTAGGGTTAGGGTAAGGGTTAGTGTTATGGTATGGGTTAGGTTTAGAGTACAGGTTAGGGGTAGGTTTAGGGTTAGGGTTGGTAAGGGTTAGTGTTAGGGTACGGGATATGGTTAGAGTACGGGTTAGGGTTAGGTTTAGGGTTAGGGTTAGGGTTAGAGTACGGGTTAGGATTAGTGTTAGGGTTACGGTTAGGTTTAGTGTACGGATAGGGTTAGGGTTTGGGTGAGGATTAGGGTACGTGTTAGGGTTAGGTTTAGGGTACCAGATAGGGTTAGTGTACGGGTTAAGTTTAGGGTTAGGGTTAGGTTTAGGTTATGGGTTAGGGTTAGAGTACGGGTTACGGTTAGGTTTAGGTCCGGGTTAGGGTTAGGTTACGGTTTATGGTTAGTTTTAGGGTCAGGGTTAGGGTTAGGGATAAGGTTATGGTACGGGTTAGGGTTAGGGTTGGGGTTAGGGTATGGGTTAGTTTAGAGTTAGGGTACGGGTTAGAGTTATGGTTAAGTTTAGGGTTAGTGTTAGGGTATGGATTAGGGTTAGGGTACGGGATAGGGTTAGTGTTAGGGTCAGGGTTAGGGTTAGGTTTGAGGTTCGGGTTAGGGTTAGGGTTAGGGTTAGCGCTAGGGTATGTGTTAGGGTTACTGTTAGGGTTTGGGTACAGGTTAGGGTTAGGGTAAGGGTACGGGATAGTTTTGGGTACGGGTTAGGTCAAGGGTTAGGTTTATGGTACGGGTTAGGTTTAGGGTTAGGTTTAGGGTTAGAGTTAGGGTATGGGTTAGGCTTAGGATACAGGGTAGGGTTAGGGTTAGGGACAGGGTTAGGATTAGGGTTAGGGTTAGGGTATGGTTTAGGGTTAGGTTTAGGGTACTGCTTAGGGTTAGGATTAGGGTTAGGTTACGGGTTAGGTTTAGGGTACTGCTTAGGGTTAGGATTAGGGTTAGGTTACGGGTTAGGTTTAGGGTACGGGTTAGGGTTAGGATTATGGTAAGGGTTAGGTTTAGGGTACGGGTTAGGGTTAGGGTTATGGTCAGGGTTAGGGTTAGGGTACGAGTTACGGTTAGGGTTAGGGTACGGGTTAGGTTTAGGGTTATGGTTCGGGTTAGGTTTACAGTACGGGTTAGGGTTATGGTGAGGCTTAGGGTTAAGGTTAGAGTACGGTTAGGGTTAGGGTTAGGGTTAGAGTACGGGTTAGGGTTAGTTTTAGTTTTAGGGTAAGGTTAGGGTTAGGGTAGGGTTAGGGTTAGAGTATGGGGTAGGGTTAGTGTTAGGATTAGGGTTAATGTACGGGTTAGGCTTTGGGTTAGGTTCTGGTTAGGATACGGGTTAGGGTTAGGTTTAGGGTATGGGATAGGGTTAGCGAACGGGTTAAGTTTAGGGTTTGGTTCGGTTTAGGTTACGGTTTAGGGTTAGGGTAAGTATTAGGTTTAGGTTATGGTGCGGGTTAGGTTAGGGTTAGGGTCAGGGTTAGGTTAGGGTTAGGGTACGACTTAGGGTTAGGTTTAGGGTTCGGTTTAGGGTTAGGGTTATGGTACGGGTTTGGGTGACAGTACGGTTTAGGGTTAGGGTGAGGGTTAGGTTTAGGGTTAGGGTTAGGGTACGTGTTAGGGTTAGGGTTTGGGTACGGGTTAGGTTTACGTTTAGGTTTAGGGTACGGGTTAGGGTATGGGTTAGGGTCAGGGTTAGGGTTAGGGTTAGGGTACGAATTAGGGATAGGTTTAGGTTTAAGGTACGGGTTAGGGTTAGGGTACGAATTAGGTTTAGGGTACGGGTTAGGGTTAGGGTCAGGTTTAGCGTTAAAGTACGAGTTAGGGTTAGGGTTAGGGTATGGGTTAGGGTTAGGGTTATGTTACGGGTTACGGTTACAGTACTGGTTAGGGTTAGGGTGAGGTTAGGGTTAGGGTTAGAGTACACTTAGGGGTAGGGTTAGGGTTAGGGTTAGGGTACGGGTAGGGTTTGTGTTAGGGTTAGGGAAAGGGTTAGGGTTAGGGTTAGGGTACGGGATAGGGTTAGGTTTAGGGTTAGGGTTAGAGTACGGGGTACAGTTAGTGTTAGTGTTAGGGCTAGGGTTAACGTACGGGTTAGGCTTAGGGTTAGGTTTAGGGTTAGGTTAGGGGTTAGGGTTAGGTTTAGTGTACAGGATAGGGTTAGCGTACGGGTTAAATTTCGGGTTAGGGTTGGGGTTAGGTTACGGATTTGGGTTAGAGTACGGGTTAGGGTTAGGTTTAGGGTGCGGGTTTGAGTTAGGATTAGGGTTAGTGTACGGGTTAGGGTTAGGTTTAGGGTAAGGTTTAGGGTTAGTGTTAGTGTTAGGTTATGGATTTGGGTTAGGGTTGGGGTTAGGGTACAGGTTAGTTTTAGGGATAGGGTACGGGTTAGGGTTACGGTTAAAGTTAGGGATAGGTTTAGGGTGTGGGTTAGGGTACGGTTAAGGGTTACGTTTAGGGTTAGGATTAGGGTTAAGTTTAGGGTGCGGTTTAGGGTTAGTTTTAGGGTTACGGTTAGGGTTTGAGTACGGGTTTGGGTTAGTGTTAGGGTACGGGTTAGGTTTACCGTTTGGGTACTGTTTAGGTTAATGGTTAGGGTTAGGTTTAGGGTTAGGGATTAGTGTTAGAGTTAGGGTTAGGCTACGGGATAGGGTTAGAGTCAGGTTAGGGTTAGGGTTAGGGTTAGAGTTAGGGATATAGTACAGGTTAGGGTTAGAGTTAGGGTTAGGATTAGGGTTAGAGTACGGGTTAGGGTTAGTGTTAGGGTTAGGGTTAGTGTTAGGGTACGGGTTAGTGTTAGAGTTCGGGTTAGGGTGAGGTTTAGCGTTAGGGTTAGGGTTAGAGTACGGTTTAGGGTTAGTGTTAGATTTAGGGTTAGGATTAGGGTTAGTGTACGGATAGGGTTAGGGTTAGCTTTAGGGTTAGGGTGCGGGTTAGGGTTAGGTTTAGGGTACGGGATAGGGTTAGCGTACGGGTTAAGTTTAGGGTTAGGGTTAGGTTTAGGTTATGGGTTAGGGTTAGGGTAAGGGTTAGGGTTAGGTATAGATGAGGGTTAGGGTTAGGGTTAGGGTTAGGGTTAGGGTACGGGTTAGGGTTAGGTTTGGGGTTAGGGTACGGGTTAGTTTTACGGTTAAGTTATGTGTCAGGGTTACGGTTAAGGTTAGGGTAGGGTTAGGGTATGTGTTAGAGTTAGGGTATGGGTAAGGGTTATGGTTAGGGTTAGGGTTAGGTTTAGGTTTAGGGTGCGGGTTAGGTTTAGGGTTAGGGTTAGGATTAGCGCTAGGGTATGGGTTAGGGTTACTGTTAGGGTTTGGGTACGGGTTAGGGTTAGGGTTAGGTTACAGGATAGGGTTGGGTACGGGTTAGTTCAAGGGATAGGTTTAGGTTTAGTGTACGGGTTAGGGTTAGGGATGGTTTAGGGTTAGGGTTATGGTATGGGTTAGTCTTAGGGTATGGGTTAGGGTTAGGGTTAGGGTCAGGGCTGGGTTAGGGTTAGGGGTATGGTACGGGTTAGGTTTACTGTATGGGTTAGGGTTAGGTTTAGGGTTAGGTTTAGGGTTAGGGTTATAGTCCGGGTTAGGGTTAAGTTTAGAGTACGGGTTAGGGTTAGTGTTAGTGTTATGGTTAGTGTTAGGGTTAGTGTATGGATAGGGTTAGGATTAGGGTTAGGGTACGGGTTAGGGTTAGGGTTAGGGTTCGTGTTAGGGTTAGTGTACGGGTTAGGGTTAGGGATAATATTAGGGTTAGGGTTAGTGATAGGGTTACGGTACGGGTTAGGGTTAAGGTTTCGGTACGGGATAGGTTTAGTTTACGTGTTAGGTCTAGGGTTAGTGTTAGGTTTAGTGTGCGGGTTAAGCTTAGGGTTAGGGTTAGGGTACGTGTTAGGGTTAGGGTTTGGGTACAGGTTAGGGTTACGTTTAGGGTTAGTGTACGTGTTAGTTTTAGGGTTAGGGTAAGGGTTAGTGTTAGGGTACGGGTTAGGGTTAGAGTATGGGTTCGGGTTAGGTTTAGGGTTAGGGTTAGGGTTAGAGTACCGGTTAGGGTTAGTGTTAGTGTTAGGGTTAGGGTTAGTGTTGGATAGGGTTAGTGTTAGGGTTAGGGTTAGGGTATTAGTTAGGGTTCGGTTAGGGTACGGGATAGGGTTAGTGTACGCGTTATGTTTAGGGTTAGGGTTAGGTTTAGGTTATGGGTTAGGGTTAGGGTTCGGGTTAGGGTTAGGTTTAGGTGCGGGTTAGAGTTAGGGTATGGGTTATGGTTAGGTTTAGGGTCAGGGTTAGGGTTAGGGATAGGGTTATGGTACGGGTTAGGTTTAGGGTTGGGGTTAGGGTACGAGTTAATTTTAGGGTTAGGGTACGGGTTAGGGTTACGGTTAAGGTTAGGGTTAGTGTTAGGGTATGGGTTAGGATTAGGGTACGGTTAGGATTAGGGTTAGTGTTAGGGTTAATGTGGGTTAGGTTTTCGGTTAAATTTAGCGTTAGGATACTGTTTAGGATTAGGTTCAGGTTTCGGGATAGGGTTAGCGTACGGGTTAACTTTAGGGTTAGGGTTAGGGTTAGGGGTAGGGTTATGTTTAGGTTTAAAGTACGGGGTAGGGATAGTGTTAGGGTTAGGGTTAGGGTTAATGTTCGGGTTAGGCTTAGGGTTAGATTTAGGATTAGGATACGGTTTAGGGTTAGGTTCAGGGTACGGGATAGGGTTAGCCTACGGGTTAACTTTAGGGTTAGGGTTAGGTTTAGGTTACGGGTTAGGGTTAGGGTATGGGTTAGGGTTAGTTTAGGGTCCCGGTTAGGGTTAGGGTTAGTGTAAGGGTTAGGGTTAGGTTTAGGGTCAGGGTTAGGGTTAGGGTTAGTGTTAGAGTACGGGTTAGGGTTAGGGTTAGGGTTGGGGTTAAGGTACGGGGTAGTTTTAGGTTTAGGGTACAGGATAGGGTTATGTTTAAGGTTAGGGTTAGGATTAGGATATGGGTTAGGTTTAGGTTACGGTTAAGGCTTAGGGTTTGGGTTAGGGTTAGGGTTAAGTTTAAGGTGCGGGTTAGGGTTAGGGTTAGAGAACGGTTTTGGGTTCGGGTTAGCGTACGGGTTAGGTTTACCATTTGGGTACGGGTTAGGGTAAGGTTTAGGGTTACGGTTAGAGGTTAGGATTAGAGTTAGGGTTAGGCTACGGTTAGGGTTAGGGTACGGTTTAGGGTTCGGGTTAGGGTTAGTGTACAGCTTAGGGTTAGGGTTAGGGTTAGTGTTAGTGTTAGGGTTACAGTACGGGTTAAGTTTAAGGGTTCGGTACGGGATACGTTTAGTTTATGTGTTAGGTCTAGGGTTAGGGTTAGGTTTAGTGTGCGGGTTTGGGTTAGGTTTAGGGTTAGAGTACGTGTTAGGGTTAGGGTTTGGGTACGGGTTAGGGTTACGTTTAGAGTTAGGAGATGGGTTAGGTTTATGGTTAGTGTAAGGGTTAGTGTTAGGGTACGGGTTAGGGTTAGAGTACGGGTTAGGGTTAGGTTTAGGGTTAGATTACTGGTTAGGGTAGTGTTAGGTTTAGGGTTATGGTTAATGTACGGATAGGGTTAGAGTTAGGGTTAGGGTTATGGTACGGGTTAGGGTTAGGTTTAGGGTACGGGATAGGGTTAGTGTACGCGTTAATTTTAGGGTTAGGGTTAGGTTTATGGTCAGTGTTAGAGTTAGGTTTAGTGTTAGAGTACGGGTTAGGGTTAGGGTTGTGGTTAGGGTACGGATTAGTTTTAGGGTTAGGGTACAGGTTAGGGTTATGTTTAAGGTTAGTGTTTGGATTTGGGTATGGGTTAGGGTTAGGTTAGGGTTAAGGGTTATGTTTTGGGTTAGGGTAAGGTTAAGTTTAAGGTGCGGGTTAGGGTTAGGGTTAGGGTTAGAGTACGGGTTTGGGTTAGTGTTAGGTTATGGGTTAGGTTTACCATTTGGGTACGGGTTACGGTAAGGGTTAGGGTTAGGTTTAGGGTTAGGGGTTAGGGTTAGAGTTAGGGTTAGGCTACGGGTAGGGTTAGGGTACGGGTTAGGGTTAGTGTTAGGTTTACGGTACGGGTTAGGTTTAAGTTTTCGGTATGGGATAGGTTTAGTTTACGTGTTAGGTCTAGGGTTAGGGTTAGGTTTAGTGTGCAGGTTAGGGTTAGGGTACGTTTTAGGGTTAGGGTTTGGGTACGTGTTAGGGTTACGTTTAGGGTTAGGGTACGGGTTAGGTTTAGGGTTAGGGTAAGGGTTAGTGTTAGGGTATGGGTTAGGGTTAAAATACGGGTTAGGGTTAGGTTTAGGGTTAGGTTTAGGGTTAGAGTACTGTTTAGGGTTAGTGTTAGGGTTAGCGTTAGTGTTAGTGTATGGATAGGGTTAGAGTTAGGGTTAGGGTTAGGGTACGGGTTAGGGTTAGGTTTAGGTTATGGGATAGGTTTAGTGTACGCATTATGTTTAGGGATAGGTTTAGGTTTAGGTTACGGGTTAGGGTTAGGGTTGGGTTAGGGTTAGGTTTAGGTGCGGGTTAGGGTTAGGGTACGGGTTATGGTTAGGTATAGGTTCAGGGTTAGGGTTAGGGATAGAGTTATGGTACGGGTTAGGGTTAGGGTTGGGGTTAGGGTACGGGTTAGTTTTAGGGTTAGGGTACGTGTTAGGGTTACGGTTTAGGTTAGGGTTAGTGCTAGGGTATGGGTTAGTGTTAGGGTACAGGTTAGGGTTATGGTTAGGGTTAGGGTTAGGTTTAGGTTTAGGGTGCGGGTTTGGCTTAGAGTTAGGGTTCGGTTAGCCCTAGTGTATGGGTTAGGGTTACTGTTAGGGTTTGAGTACGGGTTAGGTTTAGGGTAAGTGTACGTGATAGGGTTGGGTACGGGTTACGTCAAGGGTTAGGGTTAGGTTTAGGGTACAGGTTAGGGTTAGGCTTAGGTTTAGTGTTAGGGTTAGGTTATGGGTTAGGTTTAGGGTACAGGTTAGTTTTAGGGTTACGGTCTGGGTTAGGGTTAGGGTTAGGGTTAGTGTTAGAAGACGGGTTAGGTTTAGGGTATGGGTACGGGTTAGGGTTAGTGTTAGTGTACGGGTTAGGTTTAGGTTACGGGTTAGGTTTAGGGTTAGGGTCAGGTTTAGGTTTAGAGTACGAGTTAGGGTTAAGGATAGGGTACGGGATAGGGTTAGGATTATGTTACGGGTTAGGGTTACAGTACGGGTTAGGGTTAGGGTGAGGGTTAGTGTAGGGTTAGAGTACGGTTAGGGTTAGGGTTAGGGTTAGGGTTAGTGTTAGGGTTAGGGAAAGGTTTAGGGTTAGGTTTAGGGTACGTTTTAGGGTTAGGATTAGTGTTAGGGTTAGGGTTAGAGTATGGGGTAGTGTTAGTGTTAGGGTTAGGGTTAGGGTTAATGTACGGGTTAGGGTTAGGTTTAGGGAGCGTGTTAGTGTTAGGGTTAGGGTTTGTGTACAGGTTAGGGTTAGGTTTAAGGAGCGGGTTAGTGTTAGGTTTAGGGTTAGTGTACGGGTTAGGGTTAGGTTTAGGGTCAGGGTTAGGGTTAGGGTTAGTGTTAGGGTATGGGTTAGGGTTAGGGTTGGGGTTAGGGTACGGGTTAGTTTTAGGGTTAGGGTATGGGTTAGGGTTACGGTTTAACTTAGGGATAGGGTTAGGGTGTAGTTTAGGTTTAGGGTACGGTTAAGGGTTACGGTTAGGGTTAGGGTTAGGGTTAAGTTTAGGGTGCGGTTTAGGTTTAAGGTTAGGGTTAGGGTTAGGTTTAGAGTACGGGTTTGGGTTAGTGTTAGGGTGCGGGTTAGGTTTACTGTTTGGGTACGGGTTAGGTTAAGGGTTAGTATTAGGGTTAGGGTTATGGGTTAGGGTTAGAGTTAGGGTTAGGCTACGGGATAGGGTTAGAGTACTGGTTAGCATTAGGGTTAGGGTTAGGGTTATAGTACGGGTTAGGGTTAGAGTTAGGGTTATTTTTCGGGTTAGAGTACGGGTTTGTGTTAATGTTAGTGTTAGGGTTAGGGTTAGTGTTAGGGTACGGGTTAGGGTTAGAGTTCGGGTTAGGGTTAGGTTTAGGGTTAGGGTTAGGGTTAGAGTACAGTTTAGTGTTAGTGTTAGGTTTAGGATTAGGGTTAGGGTTAGTGTACGTATAGGGTAGGGTTAGGGTTAGGTTTAGGGTACGGGTTAGGGTTAGGTTTAGTGTATGGGATAGGGTTAGTGTATGGGTTAACTTTAGGGTTAGGGTTAGGTTTGGGTTACGGGTTAGGGTTAGGGTATGGGTTAGGTTTAGGGTTAGGGTAAGGGTTAGTGTTAGGGTAAGGGTTAGGGTTAGAGTACGGGTTAGGGTTAGGGTTAGGGTTAGTGTACGGATAGGGTTAGGGTTAGGGTTAGGATTAGGGTACGGGTTAGGTTTAGTGTACGGGTTAAGGTTAGGGTTAGGGTTAGGGTTAGGTTTAGTGTTAGGGTTACAGTACGGGTTAGGGTTAAGGTTACGGTACGGGATAGGGTTAGTGTACGTGTTAGGTCTAGGGTTAGTGTTAGTTTTAGTGTGCTGGTAAGGGTTAGGGTTAGGGTTAGGGTTAGGGTACATGTTAGTGATAGGGTACGGGTTAGGGTTAGGTTTAGGGTTAGGGTTAGGGTTAAAGTATGGGGTAGGGTTAGTGTTAGGGTTTGGGTTAGGGTTAATGTACGGGTTAGTCTTAGGGTTAGGTTACGGGTTAGTAGACGGGTTAGGGTTAGGCTGAGGGTACGGGATAGGGTTAGCGTACTGGTTAAGTTTAGGGTTAGGGTTAAGTTTAGGTTATGGGTTAGGGTTAGGGTATGGGTTAGGGTTAGGTATAGGTGAGGGTTAGGGTTAGGGTTAGTGTTTGGGTTCGGGTACGGGTTATGGTTAGGGTTGGGGTTAGGGTACGTGTAAAGTTTATGGTTAGGGTACGGGTCAGG
The DNA here is from genome assembly GCA_032313775.1 of Urocyon cinereoargenteus. Lineage (NCBI taxonomy): Eukaryota > Metazoa > Chordata > Mammalia > Carnivora > Canidae > Urocyon > Urocyon cinereoargenteus. The sequence continues at coordinate 72,260,466 of JAVLSZ010000011.1, read as the reverse complement.
GTTACGGTTAAGGTTAGGGTTACAATTAGGGTATTTGTTAGGGTTAGGGTACGGGTAAGGGTTATGGTTAGGGTTAGGTTTAGGTTTAGGGTGCGGGTTAGGGTTAGTGTTAGGGATAGCGCTAGGATATGGGTTAGGGTTACTGTTAGGGTTTGGGTACGGTTTAGGGATAGGGTAAGGTTACGGGATAGGTTTGGGTACTGGTTAGTTCAATGGATAAGGTTAGGTTTAGGGTACGGGTTAGGGTTAGGGACAGTTTAGGTTAGGGTTAGGGTATGAGTTAGGATTAGGGTACGGGTTAGGTTTAGGGTTATGGTCAGTGTTAGGGTTAGGGTTAGGGTTAGGGTACGGTTTAGGTTTAGTGTTAGGGTTAGGGTTAGGTTTAGGGTCAGGGTTAGGGTCAGGGTTAGTGTTAGGGTACGGGTTAGGGTTAGGGTTGGGGTTAGGGTACGAGTTAAGATACAGTTTAGGGTATGTGTCAGGGTTAGTGTTAGGGTTAGTGTTAGGGTACGGGTTAGGGTTAGGGTTGTGGTTAGGATACGGCTTAGGGTACGGGTTAGGGTTAGTGTTAGTGATAGGTTACGGTCAGGGTTATGGTTAGTGTTAGTGTTAGGGTACGGGTTCGGGTTAGGGTTAGGGTTAGGGTTAGGGTACAGGTTAGGGTTAGTGTAAGGTTTAGGGTTAGGTTTAGGGTCAGGGTTAGGGTTAGGGTTAGTGTTAGGGTATGGGTTAGTGTTAGGTTTGGGGTTAGGGTTACGGTTAAGGTTAGGGTTAGGGTTAAGGTATGGGTTCGGGTTAGGTTACGGTTAAGGGTTATGGTTTGGGTTAGGGTTAGGGTTATGCATAGGGTGCAGGTTAGGGTTAGGGTTAGGGTTAGAGTACGAGTTTGGGTTCTTGTTAGGGTACGGGTTAGGTTAACCTTTTGGGTACGGGTTAGGGTAAGGGTTAGGGTTAGGGGTTAGGGTTAGAGTTAGGGTTAGGCTACGGGTAGGGTTAGGGTACGGGTTAGGGTTAGAGTTAGGGTTCAGATTAGAGTTAGTGTACGGTTTTGGGTTAGGGTTAGGGTTAGGGTTAGTGTTAGGGTTACAGTACGGGTTAAGGTTAAGGGTTCGGTACAGGTTACGTTCAGTTTACGTGTTAGGTCTAGGCTTAGGGTTAGGTTTAGTGTGTGGGTTAGGGTTAGGTTTAGGGTTAGGGTACGTGTTAGGGTTAGGGTTTGGGTACGGGTTAGGGTTACGTTTAGGGTTATGGTATGGGTTAGGTTTAGGGTTAGGGTAAGGGTTGGTGTTACGGTACGTCTTAGGGTTAGAATACGGGTTAGGGTTAGGTTTAGGGTTAGATTACTGGTTAGGGTAGTGTTAGGTTTAGGGTTATGGTTAATATACGGATAGGGTTAAAGTTAGGGTTAGGGTTAGGGTACGGGTTAGGGTTAGGTTTAGGGTACGGGATAGTCTTAGTTTCCGCGTTAATTTTAGGGTTAGGGTTAGGTTTATGTGATGGGTTAGGGTTAGGGAATGATTAAGGGTATGTTTAGGTGTGGGTTAGATTTAGGGTTAGGGTTAGGGTTAGGGTTTGGTTTAGGGTTAGGTTTAGGGTCAGGGTTAGGTTTAGGGATAGGGTTATGGTACGGGTTAGGGTTAGGACTGGGGTTAGGGTACAGGTTAGTTTTAGGGTTAGGGTATGGGTCAGGGTTACGGTTAATGTTATGGTTAGGGTTAGGGTATGGGTTAGGTTTAGGGTACGGATAAGGGTTATGGTTAGGGTTAGGGTTAGGTTTAGGTTTAGGGTGCGGGTTAGGGTTAGGGCTCAGGTTAGTGCTAGGTTATGGTTTAGGGTTACTGTTACGGTTTGGATACGGGTTAGGGTTAGGTATAGGTTACGGGATAGGGTTGGGTAAGGGTTAGGTCAACGGATAGGGTTAGGTTTCGGGTACGGGTTAGGGTTAGGGTTAGGTTTGGGTTAGTGTTAGGGTATGGGTTAGGCTTAGAGTACGGGTTAGGGTAAAGGTTAGGGTCAAGGTTAGGGTTAGGGTTAGGGTACGGGTTAGGTTTAGGGTACGGGTTACGGTTAGGGTTAGGGATAGGGTATGAGTTAGGGTTAGGGTTAGGTTTAGGGTACGGGTTTGGGATAGGATTAGGGTTAGGGTACGGGTTAGGTTTAGTGTACGGGTTACGGTTAGGGTTAGGGTCAGGTTTAGGGTTAGGGTTAGGGTACAAGGTAGGGTTAGGGTTAGGATATGGGTTAGGGTTAGCGTTATGGTACGGGTTAGGGTTACAGTACGGGTTAGGGTTAGGGTGAGGGTTAGGGTTAGAGTATGGTTAGGGTTAGGGTTAGGGTTAGAGTACGGGTCAGGTTTAGTGTTAGGTTTGGTTTAGGGTTAGGGTTAGTGTACGGGTTAGGGTTAGGTTCAGGGTACGGAATAGGGTTAGCGTACGGGTTAAGTTTAGGGTTAGGGTTAGGTTTAGGTTACGGGTTAGGGTTAGGGTACGGGTTACGGTTAGGTTTAGGGTGCGGGTTAGGGTTAGGGTTAGGGTTAGTGTAAGGGTTAGGGTTAGGTTTAGGGTCAGGGTTAGGGTTAGGGCTAGTTTTAGGGTACGCGTTAGTGTTAGGTTTAGGGAAAGGGTTAGTTTTAGGGTTAGGTTACGGGTTAGGGTTAGGGTTAGGGTTAGAATACGGGGTAGGGTTAGTGTTAGGGTTAGGGTTAATGTACGGGTTAGGCTTAGGGTTAGGTTTAGGGTTAGGTTACGGGTTAGGGTTAGGTTTAGGTTACGGGATAGAGTTAGTGTACGGGTTATGTTTAGGGTTAGGATTAGGTACGGGTTAGGGTTAGGTTTAGGGTTCAGGTTACGGTTAGGGTTAGGGTTAATGTACGGGTTAGGGTTAGGTTGATGGTCAGGGTTAGGGTTAGCGTTAGTGTTAGGGTATGGGTTAGGGTTAGGGTTGGGGTTAGGGTACGGGTTAGTTTTATCGTTAGGGTACGGGTTAGGGTTACTGTTAAAGATAGGTTTAGAGTTAGGGTGTGGGTTAGGGTAAGGGTATGGTTAAGGGTTATGGTTATGGTTAGGGTTAGGGTTAAGTTTAGGGTGTGTTTTAGGGTTCGGGTTAGGGTTAGTGTTAGGGTTAGAGTACGGGTTTGGGTTAGTGTTAGGGTATGGGTTAGGTATACCGTTTGGGTACGGGTTAGGGTAAGGGTTAGGGTTAGGGTTAGGGTACGGGTTAGGTTTACGTTACGGGATAGGGTTAGGGTTAGGGTCAGGTTTAGGGTTAGAGTACGAGTTAGGGTTAGGGATAGGGTACAGGATAGGGTTAGGATTATGTTACGGGTTAGGTTTACGGTACGGGTTAGGGTTAGGGTGAGGGTTAGTGTAGGGTTAGAGTACGGTTAGGGTTAGGGTTAGATTACGGGTTAGGGTTAGTGTTAGGGTTAGAGTACGGGTTTGGGTTAATGTTAGGGTACAGTTTAGGTATACCGTTTGGTTACGGGTTAGGGTAAGGGTTAGGGTTAGTGTTAGGTTTAGGGGTTAGGGTTAGAGTTAGGTTTAGGCTACGGGATAGTGTTAGAGTACAGGTTAGGGTTAGGGTTAGGGTAAGGGTGAGGGTTAGGGTTATAGTACGGGTTAGGGTCAGAGTTAGGGTTAGGTTTAGGGTTAGAGTACGGGTTAGGGTTAGTGTGAGGGTTAGGGTTAGTATTAGGGTACGGGTTAGGGTTAGGTTTAGTGTACGAATTGGGTTAGGGTTAGGGTTAGGGTTAGGCTTAGGGTATGGGTTAGGGTTAGGTTTAGGTTATGGGCTAGGATTAGCGTACGGGTTAAGTTTAGGTTTAGGGTTAGGTTTAGGTTACGGGTTAGGGTTACGGTACGTGTTAGGGTCAGGTTTAGTTGAGGGTTAGGTTTAGGGTTAGGGTTAGGGTTAGGGTACGGGTTAGGGTTAGGTTTAGGTGCGGGTTAGGGTTATGGTTAGGGTTAAGTTTAGAGTTAGGGTTCGGTTTATGGTTAGGTTTAGGGTCAGGGTTAGGGTTAGGGATACGGTTATGGTACGGGTTAGGGTTAGGGTTGGGGTTAGGGTACGGGTCAGGGTTACAGTTAAGTTTAGGGTTAGGTTTAGGGTATGGGTTAGGGTTAGGTTACGGGTAAGTGTTATGGTTAGGGTTAGGGTTAGGTTTAGGTTTAGGGTGCGGTTTAGGGTTAGGGTTATGTTTAGTGCTACGGTATGGGTTAGGGTTACTGTTAGGGTTTCGGTACGGCTTAGGGTTAGGTTTAGGTTACGGGATAAGTTTGGGTACGGGTTAGGTCAAGGGTTAGGGTTAGGGTTAGGGTATGTGTTAGGTTTAGGGTACGGGTTAGGGTTAGGGTTAGGGTTAGGGTTAGGGTACGGGTTAGGGTTAGGTTTAAGGTACGGGATAGGGTTAGCCTACGGGTTAAGTTAGGGTTAGGGTTAGGTTTAGGTTACGGGTTAGGGTTAGGGTACGGGTTAGGGTTAGGTTTAGGGTGCGGGTTAGGTTTAGGTTTAGGATTAGTGTAAGGGTTAGGGTTAGGTTTAGTGTCAGTGTTAGGGTTAGGGTTAGTGTTAGGGCACAGAGTAGGGTAGGGCTGGGGTTAGGGTACGGGTTAGTTTTAGCGTTTTTGTACGGGTTAGGGTTACGGTTAAGGTTAGGGTTAAGTTTAGGATATGGGTTAGGGTAAGATTACGGTTAAGGGTTATGGTTTGGGTTAGAGTTAGGGTTAAGTTTAGGGTGCGGGTTAGGGTTAGGGTCAGGGTCAGGGTTAGGGTTAGGTTTAAGGTACGGGTTTGGGTTAGTGTTAGGGTACGGTTTAGGTTTACCATTTGGGTATGGGTTAGGGTAAGGTTTAGGGTTAGGGTTAAGGGTTAGGGTTATAGTTATGGTTAGGCTACGGGTAGCGTAAGGGTACGGGTTAGGTTTAGGTTTAGGGTTTGGGATAGGGCTAGTGTACGAGTTAGGGTTAGGGTTAGGGTTAGGTTTAGGTTTAGTGTTATGGTTACGGTACGGTTTAGGGTTAAAGTTGGGTTACGGGATAGGGTTAGTGTACGTGTTAGGTCTAGGGTTAGGGTTAGGTTTAGGTGCGTGTTAGGGTTAGGGTTAGCGTTAGGTTACGTGTTAGGGTTAGGATTTGGGTACAGGTTAGCGTTACGTTTAGTGTTAGGGTACGGGTTAGGGTTAGGGTTAGGGTTAGGGTACGGTTTAGGATTAGGGTACGGGTTAGCATTAGGGTTAGGGTCAGGGTTAGGGTTAGGTTTAGGGTTAGGTTTAGGGTTAGTGTTAGTGTTAGGGTACGCGTTAGTGTTAGGTTTGGGGTTAGGGTATGGGTTAGTTTTAGGGTTAGGGTACAGGTTAGATTTATGGTTAAGGTTATGGTTAGGTTTAGGGTATGGTTTTGGGTTAGGTTACGGTTAAGGGTTATGTTTTAGGTTAGGGTTCAAGTTAAGTTTAGGGTGCGGGTTAGGGTTAGGTTTAGGGTTAGGGTTAGGGTTAGAGTGCGGGTTTGGGTTTGTGTTAGGGTACGGTTTAGGTTTACCGTTTGGGTACGGGTTAGGGAAGGGTTAGGTTTAGGGTTAGGGTTTAGGATTATAGATAGTGTTAGGCTACGGGTAGGGTTAGGGTACGGGTTAGGGTTAGGGTTAGAGTACGGGATAGGGTTAATGTTAGGGTTTGTGTTTGGGGTAATGTACAGGTTAGGCTTAGGGTTAGGTTTAGGGTTAGGATACGGGTTAGGGTTAGTTTTAGTGTACGGGATAGGGTTAGCGTACCTGTTAAGTTTAGGTTTAGGTTTAGGTTTAAGTTACGGTTTAGGGTTAGGGTGCAGGTTAGGGTTAGGTTTAGTGTAAGGGTTAGGTTTAGGTTTAGGGTTAGGGTTAGGGTTAGAGTACGGGTTTGGGTTAGTGTTAGGGTACGGGTTAGTTTTACCGTTTGCGTACGGGTTAGGGTAGGGTTAGGTTTAGGGTTAGGGTTAAGGGTTATAGATAGGGTTAGGCTACGGGTAGGGTTAGGCTACGGGTTAGGGTTAGGTTTAGGTTTCGGGTTAGGGTTAGTGTAAGGGTTAGGGTAAGGTTTAGGGTAGGGTTAGTGTTAGGGTTACGATACGGGTTAGGGTTAAGGTTGGGGTATGGCATAGGATTACTGTACGTGTTAGGTCTAGGGTCAGGGTTAGGTTTAGTGTGCAGGATAGGGTTAGGGTACGTGTTAGCGTTAGGGTTTGGTTACGGTTTAGCGTTACGTTTAGGGTTAGGGTACGTTTTAGGTTTAGGGTTAGGGTTAGGGTACGGATTAGGGTTAGTGTACAGGTTAGGGTTAGGTCAGGGTTAGGTTTAGGGTTAGGGTTAGGGTACCGGTTAGGGTTACTGTATGGGTTAGGGTTATGGTTATGGTTAGGGTTAGGGTTAGCCTTATAGTACGGGTTAGGGTTTGAGTTAGGGTTAGGTTTAGGGTTAGAGTACAGGTTACGGTTAGTGTTAGGGTTAGGGTTAGTGTTAGAGTACGGGTTAGGGTTAGAGTACGGTTTAGGGTTAGGTTTAGGGTTAGGGTTAGAGTACAGGTTAGGGTTAGTGTTAGTGTTAGGGTTAGGGTTAGGGTTAGTGTACGGATAGAGTTAGGGTTAGGGTTATGTTTGGGGTACGGGTTAGGGTTAGGTTTAGGGTATGGGTTAGGGTTAGGGTACGGGTTAGGGTACGGGTTAGGTTTAGTGTACGGGTTAGGGTTAGGGTTAGGGTCTGGGTTAGGGTTAGGGTTAGGGTACGAGTTAGGGTTAGGGTACGGGTTAGGGTTAGGGTTATGGTACGGGTTTGGGTTACAGTACGGGTTAGGTTTAGGGTGAGGGTTAGGGTTAGTTAGGGTTAGGGTTAGAGTATGGTTAATGTTAGGGTTATGGTTATGGTGAGAGTAAGGTTTAGGGTTAATGTTAGGGTTATGGTTAGGGTTAGGTTTAGGGTTAGGGTACGATTTAGGGTTAGGGTTAGTGTTAGAGTACGGGGTAGGGTTAGTGTTAGGGTTAGGGTTAGGGTTAATGTACGGGTTAGGGTTAGGTTTAGGGTTAGGATACAGGTTAGGGTTAGGTTTAGGGCACGGGATAGTGTTAGCGTATGGGTTAAGTTTAGTGTTAGGGTTAGGTTTAGGTTACGGGTTAGGGTTATGGTACGGGTTAGGGTTAGGTTTAGGGTGCGTGTTAGGGTTAGGTTTAGTGTAAGGGTTAAGGTTAGGTTTAGGGTCAGGGTTAAGGTTAGTGTTAGGGTACGGGTTAGGATTAGGGTTGCGGTTAGGTTACGGTTTAGTTTTAGGGTTAGAGTACAGTTTAGGGTTATGGTTAAGGTTAGGGTTAGGTTTAGGGTATGGGTTAGTGTTAGGTTACGGTTAAGGGTTATGGTTTGGGTTAGGGTTAGGGTTAAGTTTAGGCTGCGGATTAGAGTTAGAGTTAGGGTTAGAGTACGGGTTTGGGTTAGTGTTAGGGTACGGGTTAGGTTAACCGTTTGGGTATGGGTTAGGGAAGGGTTAGGGTTGGGGTTAGGGTTAGGGGTTAGGGTTACAGTTAGGGTTAGGCTACGGGTAGGTTTAGGGTACAGGTTAGGGTTAGGGTTAGGGTTCGGTTTAGGGTTAGTGTACGGGTTAGGGTTAGGGTTAGGTTTAGGATTAGGTTTAGGGTCAGTGTTAGGGTTACGGTATGGGTTAGGGTTAAGGTTATGGTAAGTGATAGGTTTACTGTACGTGTTAGGTCTAGGGTTAGGTTTAGGGTTAGGGTACGGGTTAGGTTTACGTTTAAGGTTAGAGTTAGTGATAGGGTATGGGTTAGGGTTAAGGTACGGGTAAGAGTTATGGTTAGGGTTAGGTTTAGGTTTAGTGTGCGGGTTAGTCTTAGGTTTAGGGTTAGGTTTAGCGCTAGGGTATGGGTAAGGGTTACTGTTAGGGTTTGGGTACGGCTTAGGGTTAGGGTACAAGATAGGGTTGGGTACAGGTTAGGTCAAGGGTTAGGGTTAGGTTTAGTGTACTGGTTAGGGTTAGGATTAGGTTTAGGGTTAGGGTATGGGTTAGGTTTAGTGTACGGGTTAGGGTTAGGTATAGGATCAGGGTTAGGGTTAGGGTTAGGGTACGAGTTAGGGTTAGGGTTAGGTTTAGTGTATGGGTTAGGGTTAGGTTTAGGGTACGGGTTAGTTTTTGGGTTATGTTACGGGTTAGGTTTAGAGTACGGGTTAGGGTTAGGGTGAGTGTTATGGTTAGGGTTAGAGTACGGTGAGGGTTAGGGTTAGGGTTAGGGTTAGGAAAAGGTTTAGGGTTAGGGTACGGGTTAGGCTTAGTGTTAGGGTTAGGGTTAGAGTATTGGGTAGGGTTAGTGTTAGGGTTAGGGTTAGGGTTAATGTACGGGTTAGGCTTAGATTTAGGTTAGGGTTAGGTTACAGGTTAGGGTTAGGGTTATGGTTCGGGATAGGGTTTAGCGTATGGGTTAAGTTAGTGTTAGGGTTATGTTTAGGTTACGGGTTAAAGTTAGGTTACGGGTATGGTTAGGTTTAGGGTTCGGGTTCAGGTTAGGGTTAGGGTTAGTGTACGGGTTATGGTTAGGTTTAGGGTCAGATTTAGGGTTAGGGTTAGTGTTAGGGTATGACTTAGGGTTAGGGTTGGGGTTAGAGTACGGGTTAGGTTTAGGGTTAGGGTACGGGTTAGGGTTATGGTTAAATTTAGGGTTAGGGTAGGGTGTGGGTTAGGGTTAGGGTACGGTTAAGGGTTATTTTTAGGGTTCGGGTCAGGGTTAAGTTTAGGGTGCGGTTTAGGGTTAGGTTTAGGGATAGGGTTAGGGTTAGAGTACGGGTTTGGGTTAGTGTTAGGGTACGGGTTAGGTTTACCGTTTGGGTTCGGGTTAGGGTAAGGTTTAGGGTTAGGGCTAGGGTTTGGGGTTAGGGTTAGAGTTAGGGTTAGGCTACGGGATAGGGTTAGAGTACGGGTTAGGGTTATGGTTAGGGTAAGGGTTAGGGTTATAGTACGGGTTAGGGTTAGAGTTAGGGTTAGGTTTAGGGTTAGAGTACAGGTTAGGGTTAGTGTGAGGGTTAGGGTTAGTGTTAGGGTACGGGTTAGGGTTAGAGTACGGGTTAGGGTTAGGTTTAGGGTTAAGTTTAGGGTAGAGTATGGGTTAGGGTTAGTGTTAGGGTTAGGGTTAGGGTTAGGGTTAGGGTTAGGGTTAGTGTACGCATCGGGTTCGGGTTCGGGTTAGGGTTAGGGTACGGGTTAGGGTTAGGTTTAAGGTACGGGATAGGGTTAGGTTTAGGTGAGGGTTTGTGTTAGGGTTACGGTTAGGGTTAGCGTACGGGTTAGGGTTAGGTTTAGGGTCAGGGTTAGGTTTAGGGATAGGGTAATGGTACGGGTTAGGGTTAGGGTTGGGGTTAGGGTACGGGTTAGTTTTAGGGTTAGGATACGGTCAGTGTTACGGTTAAGGTTAGGGTTAGGATTAGGGTATGGGTTAGGGTTAGAGTACCGGTAATTGTTATGGTTAGGGTTAGGGTTAGTTTTAGGTTTAGTGTGCGGGTTAGGGTCAGGGTTAGGGTTAGGGTACGAGTTAGGGTTAGAGTTAAGTTTAGGTTGCGGGTTAGGGTTAGGGTTAGGGTACGGGTTAAGTTTAAGGTACGGGTTAGGTTTAGGGTTAGGGTCAGGGTTAGGGTTAGGGTTAGGGTATGAGTTAGGGTTAGGGTTAGTTTTAGGGTACGGGTTAGTGTTAGGGTAAGGGTTAGGGTACGGGTTAGGTTTAGGTTACAGTTTAGGGTTATGGTCAGGGTTAATGTTAGGGTACGAGTTAGGGTTAGGATTAGGGTACGGGTTAGGTTTAGGGTTATGTTACGGGTTAGGGTTACAGTACGGGTTAGGGTTAGGGTGAGTTTTAGTGTTAGGTTTAGAGTACAAGTAGGGTTAGGGTTAGGGTTAGTGTTAGAGTACGGAGTAAGGTTAGTGTTAGAGTTAGGGGTAGGGAAAGGGTTAGGGTTAGGGTATGGGTTAGGGTTAGGGTTAGGGTTAGGTTAGGGTTAGAGTATGGGTTAGGGTTAGGGTTAGTGTTAGGGTTAGGGTGAGGGTTAAAGTACGGGTTATGCTTAGGGTTAGGTTTAGGGTTAGGTTACAGGTTAGGGTTAGGTTTAGGGTACGGAATAGGTTTAGCGTACGGGTTAAGTTTAGGGTTAGGGTTAGGTTTAGGTTACGGGCTAGGGTTAGGGTGAGTGTACGGGTTAGGGTTAGGTATAGGGTCAGGTTTAGGGTTAGGGCTAGTTTTAGGGTATGGGTTAGGGTTAGAGTTGGGGTTAGGGTACGGGTTAGTTTTAGTGTTAGGGTATGTGTTAGGGTTACGGTTAAAGTTAGGTTTATGTTAGGGTGTGGTTTAGGGTTAGGGTACGGTTAAGTGTTATGGTTATGGTTAGGGTTATGTTTAGATTGCAGTATAGGGTTAGGGTTAGGGTTAGGGTTAAGGTTAGAGTACGGGTTTGGTTAGTGTTAGGGTACGGGTTAGGTTTACCATTTGGGTAAGGGTTTAGTTAAGGGTTAGGGTTAGGGTTACGGTACGGGTTAGGGGTAGGTTTAAGGTACGGGATAGGTTTAGGTTTATGTGAGGGTTTGTGTTAGGGTTAGGGTTAGGGTTAGGGTTAGGGTACGGGTTAGGGTTAGGTTTAGGGTCAGGGTTTGCGTTAGGGATAGGGTTATGGTACGGGTTAGGGTCAGGGTTGGGGTTAGGGTACGGGTTACTTTTAGGGTTAGGTTATGGATCAGGGTTACGGTTAATGTTAGGGTTAAGGTTGGGGTATGGATTAGGGTTAGGGTACGGGGAAGTGTTATGGTTAGGGTTAGGGTTAGTTTTAGGTTTAGGGTGCGGGTTAGGGTCAGGGTTAGGGTTAGGGTACGAGTTAGGGTTAGGGTTAGGTTTAGGGTACGGGTTAGGGTTAGGGTTAGGGTACGGGTTAGGTTTAAAGTACGGGTTAGGGTTAGGGTTAGGGTCAGGTTTAGGGTTAGTTTTAGGGTATGGGTTAGGGTTAGAGTTGGGGTTAGGGTACGGGTTAGTTTAAGGGTTAGGGTACGTGTTAGGGTTACGGTTAAATTTAGGGTTATGTTAGGGTGTGGGTTAGGGTTAGGGTACGGTTAAAGGTTATGGTTATGGTTAGGGTTATGTTTAGATTGCGGTTTAGGGTAAGGGTTATGGTTAGGGTTAGGGTTAGAGTACGGGTTTGGGTTAGTGTTAGGGTATGGGTTAGGTTTACCGTTTGGGTAAGGGTTAGGGTAAGGGTTAGGCTTAGGTTTAGGGTTAGGGGTTAGGGTTAGAGTTACGGTTAGGCTACTGGATAGGGTTAGAGTACGGGTTCGGGTTAAGGTTAGGGTTACGGTTAGGGTTATAGTACGGGTTAGGGTTAGAGTTAGGGTTAGGTTTAGGGTTAGAGTACGGGTTAGGTTTAGTGTGAGGGTTAGGGTTAGTGTTAGGGTTCGAGTTAGGGTTAGAGTACGGGTTAGGATTAGGTTTAGGGTTAAGTTTAGGGTTAGAGTACAGGTTAAGTTTAGTGTTAGGGTTAGGGTTAGGGTTAGGGTTAGTGTACAGATCGGGTTCGGGTTAGGGTTAGGATTAGGGTACGGGTTAGGGTTAGATTTAAGGTACGGGAGAGGGTTAGGTTTAGGTGAGGTCTAGTGTTAGGGTTAGGGTTAGGGTGAGGGTACAGGTTAGGGTTAGGTTTAGTGTCAGGGTTTGAGTTAGGGATAGGAATATGGTATGGGTTAGGTTAGGGTTGGCTTAGGGTATGGGTTAGTTTTAGGGTTAGGGTACGGGTCAGGGTTACGGTTAAGGTTAGGGTTAGGGTTAGGTTATGGGTTAGGGTTAGGGTACGGGTAAGTGTTATGGTTAGGGTTAGGGTTAGTTTTAGGTTTAGGGTGCGGGTTAGGGTCAGGGTTAGGGTTAGGGTACGAATTAGGGTTAGGATTAGGTTTAGGGTACGGGTTAGGGTTAGGGTTAGGGTACAGGTTAGGTTTAAGGTACGGGTTAGGGTTAGGGTTAGGGTTAGGGTTAGGGTACGACTGAGGGCTAGGGTTAGTGTATGGGTAAGGGTTAGGGTTATGTTACGGGTTAGGGTTATAGTTCGGTTTAGGGTTAGGGTATGTGTTAGTGTTAGGGTTAGAGTACGAGTAGGGTTAGGGTTAGGCTTAGAGTACAGAGTAAGTTTAGTGTTAGTGTTAGGGTAGGGTTAATGTATGGGTTAGGCTTAGGGTTAGGTTTAGGGTTAGGTTACGGGTTAGGTTTAGGTTTAGTGTACGGGATAGTGTTAGCATGCGGGTTAAGTTTAGGGTTAGGGTTAGGTTTAGTTTACGGTTTAGGGTTAGAGTACAGGTTAGAGTTAGGTTTAGGGTGCAGGTTAGGGTTAGGGTTAATGTACAGGTTAGGATTAGGTTTAGGGTCAGGGTTAGGGTTAGTTTTAGGGTTAGGGTACGTGTTAGGGTTACGGTTAAAGTTAGGGTTATGGTTAGGGTGTGGGTTAGGGTTAGGGTAAGGTTAAGGGTTATGGTTAGGCTTAGGGTTAGGGTTATGTTTAGGGTGCGGTTTAGGTTTAGGGTTAGGGTTACGGTTAGCGTTAGAGTACGGGTTTGGGTTAGTGTTAGGGTATGGGTTAGGTTTACCGTTTGGGTACGAGTTAGGGTAAGGGTTAGGTTTAGGGGTAATGGTTAGAGTTAGGGTTAGGCGACGGGATAGGGTTAGAGTACGGGTTAGTATTAGGGTTAGGGTTAGGATTAGGTTTAGGTGTTGTTTATGGTTAGGGTACGGGTTAGGGTTACGGTTAAGGTTAGGGTTAGTGTTAGGGTATGGGTTAGGGTTAGGGTATGGGTAAGGATTATGGTTAGGTTTAGGTTTATGTTTAGGTTTAGGATACGGGTAAGGTTTAGGGTCAGGGTTAGGGTTAGCGCTAGGGTATGGGTTACGGTTACTGTTATAGTTTGGGTACGGTTTAGGGTTAGTGTTAGGCTACGGGATAGGGTTGGGTACGGGTTAGGTCAAGGGTTAGGGTTAGGTTTAGGGTACGGATTAGGGTTAGGGTTAGGTTTAGGGTTAGGTTTAGGGTGTGGGTTAGGTTTAGGGTACGGGTTAAGGTTAGGGTACGGGTCAGGTTTAGGGTTAGGGTTAGGGTACGAGTTAGGGTTAGGGTTAGTTTTAGTGTACGGTTTAGGGTTAGGGTGAGGTTAGGGTTAATGTACGGGTTAGGCTTAGGGTTAGGTTAGGGTTAGGATACGGGTTAGGGTTAGGTTTAGGGTACGGGATAGGGTTAGCAAACGGGTTAAGTTTAGGGTTTGGTTCGGTTTAGGTTACGGGTTAGGGTTAGAGTACGGGTTAGGGTTAGGTTTAGGGTGCGGGTTGGGTTAGGGTTAGGGTTAGTGGAAGGGGTAGGTTTAGGTTTAGGGTCAGGGTTAGGGTTAGGGTTAGTGTTAGGGTACAGGTTAAGGTTTGGTTTGGGGTTAGGTTACGGGTTAGTTTTAGGGTTAGCGTATGGATTAGGGTTATGGTTAAGGTTAGGGTTAGGGTTAGGTTATGGGTTAGGGTTAGGTTACGGTTAAGGGTTATTGTTTGGGTTAGGGTTAGATTTAAGTTTAGAGTGTGGGTTAGGGTTAGGGTTAGGTTTAGGGTTAGGGTTAGAGTACGGGTATGGGTAGTGTAAGGATACAGGTTAGGTTTACCGTTTCGGTACGGTTAGGGTAAGGTTTAGGGTTAGGCCTAGGGTTAGGGGTTAGGTTTAGAGTTAGGGTTAGGCTACGGGTATGGTTAGGGAACGGGTTAGGGTTAGGGTTACGGTTCGGGTTAGGGTTAGTGTACGGTTTAGGGTTAGGGTTAGGGTTAGGGTTAGTGTTAGGTTACGGTTTAGTTTTAGGGTTAGGTTACGGGTTAGGGTTAGGTTTAGGGTTAGGGTTAGGTTTAGAGTACAGGTTAGGTTGAGTGTTAGTGTTAGGGTTAGGGTGAGTGTACGGATAGGGTTAGGGTTAGGGTTAAGGTACGGGTTAGGGTACGGGTTATGTACGGGTTAGGGTTACAGTACGGGTTAGGGTTAGGGTGAGGTTTAGGGTTATGGTTAGAGTACGGTTAGGGTTACGGTTAGGGTTAAGGTTAGGTTTAGAGTACGGGTTATGGTTAGTGTTAGGGTTAGGGAAAGGGTTAGGTTAGGGTTAGGGTATGGGTTATGTTTAGGGTTAGGGTTAGGTTAGGGTTAGAGTACGGGGTAGGTTTACTATTACGGTTAGGGTGAGGGTTAAAGTACGGTTAGGCTTAGGGTTAGGTTTAGGGTTAGGTTACGGGTTAGGGTTAGATTTACGGTATGGAATAGGTTTAGCATACGGGTTAAGTTTAGGGTTAGGGTTAAGTTTAGGTTAGGGTTAGGGTTAGGGTTAGGGTTAGTGTATGGGTTAGGGTTAGGTTTAGGGTCAGGGTTAAGTTTAGGGTTAGTGTTAGGGTATGGGTTAGAGTTAGGTTTGGGGTTAGGGTCCGGGTTAGTTTTAGAGTTAGGGCATGTGTTAGTGTTACGGTTAAAGTTCGGGTTATGTTAGGGTGTGGGTTAGGGTTAGGATACGGTTAAGGGTTATGGTTAGGGTTAGGGTTAGGGTTAGTGTTATGTTTAGATTGCGGTTTAGTGTTAGGGTTAGGGTTAGGTTAAGGGTTAGAGTACGGGTTTGGGTTATTGTTAGGGTACGGTTTAGGTTTACCGTTTCGGTAAGGGTTAGGGTAAGGGTTAGGGTTAGTGTTAGGGTACGAGTTAGGGTTAGGGTTAGGTTTAGGGTACTGGTTAGGGTTAGGGTACGGGTTAGCTTTAGGTTACGAGTTAGGGTTAGTGTTAGGGTCAGGGTTAGGGTTACAGAACGAGTTAGGGTTAGGGTTAGGGACGGGTTAGGTTTGGTTTATGTTACGGGTTAGGGTTACAGTACGTGTTAGGGTTAGGGTGAGGGTTAGGGTTAGGGTTAGAGTACGGTTTAGGGTTAGGTTTAGTGTTAGGGTTAGGGTTAGGGTTAGAGTACAGGTTAGTGTTAGTGTTAGGTTTAGGGTAAGGGTTACGGTTAGGGTTAGGGTACAGTTTAGGGTTAGGGTTAGGGTTAGGGTTAGGGTTAGGGTTAGGGTTAGAGTGTGTGTAGGGTTAGTGTTAGGGTTAGGGTTAGGTTTAATGTACGGGTTAGGCTTAGGGTTAGGTTTAGGGTTAGGTTACGGGTTA
Source organism: Urocyon cinereoargenteus (assembly GCA_032313775.1). NCBI lineage: Eukaryota > Metazoa > Chordata > Mammalia > Carnivora > Canidae > Urocyon > Urocyon cinereoargenteus. The sequence continues at coordinate 72,245,271 of JAVLSZ010000011.1, read as the reverse complement.
GGGTTAGGTTTACGGTACGGGATAGGGTTAGCGTACGGGTTAAGTTTAGGGTTAGGTTTGGTTCAGGTTACGGGTTAGGGTAGGGTACGGATTAGGGTTAGGTTTAGGGTACCGGTTAGGGTTAGGTTTAGGGTTATTGTACTGGTTAGGGTTATTTTTAGGGTCAGGGTTAGGGTTAGGTTTACTGTTAGGGTATGGGTTAGGGTTAGGTTTGGTGTTAGGGTACGGGTTAGTTTTAGGTTTGGGGTACGTGTTAGGGTTATGGTTAAAGTTAGGGTTAGGGTTCGGGTGTGGCTTAGGGTTAGGGTCCAGTTAAGGATTATCGTTAGGCTTAGGGTTAGTTTTAAGTTTAGGGTGCGGTTTAGGGTTAGGTTTGGGTTAGAGTACGGGTTTGCATTAGTGTTAGGGTACGGTTTAGGTTTACCGTTTCGGTACGGGTTAGGGTAAGGGTTAGGGTTAGGGGTTAGGGTTAGAGTGAGGGTTAGGCTACGGGTAGGGTTAGAGTATGGGTTAGTATTAGGGTTAGGGTTATTGTTAGGGTTATAGTACGGGTTAGGGTTAGAGTTAGGGTTAGGGTACGGGTTAGGTTTAGGGTACGGTTTAGGTTTAGGGTTAGGGTCCATGTTAGGGTTAGGGTTAGGGTACGATTTAGGGTTAGGGTTAGGTTCAGGGTACGGGTTAGGGTTAGGGTTAGGGTTAGGGTACGGGTTAGGTTTAGGGTACGGATTAGGGTTAGGGTTATGGTACGGGTTAGGGTTACAGTACGGATTAGTGTTAGGGTGAGGGTTATGGTTAGGGTTAGAGTACGGTTAGGGTTAAGGTCAGGGTTAGGGTTAGTGTACGAGTTAGGGTTAGGGTTAGGGTTAGGGTACGTGTTAGGGTTACAGTACGGGTTAGTGTTAGGGTGAGGGTTAGGGAGAGGGTTAGAGTACGGTTAGGGTTAGGGTTAGAGTATGGGTTACGGTTAGGGTTAGGGTTAGGGTTAGGGTTAGGGTTAGGTTTAGAGTACGGGGTAGGGTTAGTGTTAGGGTTAGGGTTAGGGTTAATGTATGGGTTAGGCTTAGGTTTAGGTTTAGGGTTAGGATAAGAGTTAGGGTTAGGTTTAAGGTACGGGATAGGGTTAGCGTACGGGTTAAGTTTAGGGTTAGGGTTAGGTTTAGGTTACGGGTTAGGGTTATGGTACGGGTTAGGGTTAGGTTTAGGGTGCGGGTTAGGGTTTGGGTTAGAGTTAGTGTAAGGGTTAGGGTTAGGTTTAGGGTCAGGGTTAGGGTTAGGGTTAGTGTTATGGTACGGGTTAGTTTTAGGGTTAGGGTTAGGGTTAGGGTTAGGGTGCGAGTTAGGGTTTGGGTTAGTGTTAGTGTAAGGGTTAGGGTTAGGGTTAGGGTACGGGTTAGGGTTAGGTTTAGGGTACGGGAAGGGTTAGTGTACGGGTTAAGTTTAGGGTTAGGGTTAGGTTTAGGTTATGGGTTAGTGTTAGGGTACGAGTTAGGGTTAGGTTTAGGTGCGGGTTAAGGTTAGGGTACGGGTTAGGATTAGGTTTAGGGTCAGGGTTAGGGTTAGGTCTAGGGTTAGGGTTAGGTTCAGTGTGCGGTCTAGGGTTAGGATTAGGGTTATGGTTAGGATACGTGTTAGGGTTAGGTTTTGGGTACAGGCTAGGGTTAAGTTTAGGGTTAGGGTATGGGTTAGGTTTAGGGTTAGGGTTAGGGAATGGTTTAGGGTTAGGGTAGAAGATAGGGTTAGTGTTAGGGTCAGGGTTAGGTTTAGGTTTGGGGTCCGGGTTAGGGTTAGGGTTAGTGTTAGGGATAGGGTATGGGTTAGGGTTACTGTTAGGGTTTGGGTACGGGTTAGGGTTAGGGTTAGGGTAAGTGTAAGTGTTAGGGTTAGTTTTAGGGTCAGGGTTAGGGTTATAATTAGTGTTAAGGTACGGGTTAGGGTTAGGGTTGGGTTAGGGTACGTGTTAGTTTTAGGGTTAGGGTACAGGTTAGGGTTATGGTTATGGTTATGGTTATGGTTAAGTTTAGGGTTAGGGTTAGGGTATGGGTTAGGGTTAGGTTACGGTTAAGGGTTTTGGTTTGGGTTAGGGTTAGGGTTAAGTTTAGGGTGCGGGTTAGAGTTAGGGTTAGGTTTAGAGTTAGAATACGGGTTTGGGTTAGTGTTAGGGTACGGGTTAGGTTTACCGTTTGGGTACGGGTTAGGGTAAGGGTTAAGGTTAGGGTTAGGTTTAGGGGTTAGGGGTAGTGTTAGGGTTAGGCTACGGGTAGGGTTAGGGTACTGGTTAGGGTTACGGTTCGGGTTAGGGTTAGTGTACGGTTTAGGGTTAGGTTTAGTGTTAGTGTTAGGGTTAGTGTTAGGGTTACGGTATGGGTTAGGGTTAAGGTTACGGTACGGGATAGGGTTAGTGTACGTGTTAGGTCTAGGGTTAGGGTTAGGATTAGTGTGCGGCTTAGGGTTAGGGTTAGGGTTAAGGTTAGGGTACATGTTAGGGTTCGGGTTTGGGTAAGGGTTAGGGTTACATTTAGGGTTAGGTTATGGGTTAGGTTACGGGTTAGGGTAAGGGTTAGTGTTAGTGTAAGGGTTAGGATTATAGTAATGGTTAGGTTAGGTTTAGGGTTAGGGTTAGGTTTAGAGTACGGGTTAGGGTTAGTGTTAGGGTTAGGGTTAGGATTAGTGTACGGATAGGGTTAGGGTTAGGGTTAGGGTTAGGGTTAGGGTTAGGGTACGGGTTAGGGTTAGGCTTAGGGTACGGGATAGGTTTAGTGTACGGGTTAAGTTTAGGGTTAGGGTTAGGTTTAGGTTACGGGTCAGGGTTAGGGTACGGGTTAGGGTTAGGTTTAGCTGCGGGTTAGGGTTAGTGTACAGGTTAGGGTTAGGTTTAGGGTCAGGTTTAGGGTTAGGGATATGGTTATGGTACGGGTTAGGGTTAGGTTTGGGGTTAGGGTTCGGGTTAGTTTTAGGGTTAGGGTACGGGTTATGGTTACGGTTAAAGTTAGGGTTAGGGTGTGGGTTATGGTTAGGGTACAGTTAAGGGTTATGATCAGCGTTAGGGTTAGGGTTAAGTTTAGGGAGCGGTTTAGGGTTAGCGTTAGGGTTAGAGTACAGGTTTGGGTTAGTGTTAGGGTGCGGGTTAGGTATACCTTTTGGTTACGGGTTAGGATAAGGGTTAGGGTTAGGGTTAGGGTTAGGGGTTAGGGTTAGAGTTCGAGTTAGGCTACTGGATAGTGTTAGAGTACAGGTTAGGGTTAGATTTAGGGTAAGGGTTAGGGTTAGGGTTATAGTACGGGTTAGGGTTAGAGCTAGGGTTAGGTTTAGGGTTAGAGTACGGGCTAGGGTGATTGTTAGGGTTAGGGTTAGGGTTAGGTTTAGTGTACAATTAGAGTTAGGGTTAGGGTTAGGGTACTGGTTAGGGTTAGGTTTAGGGTACGGGCTAGGTTTAGCATATGGGTTAAGTTTAGGGTTAGGGTTAGGTATAGGTTACGGGTTAGGGTTAGGGTACGGGTTAGGGTTAGGTTTAGGTGAGGGTTACGGTTAGGGTTAGGGTTAGGGTACGGTTTAGGGTTAGGTTTAGGGTCAGGGTTAGCATTAGGGATAGGGTTATGGTACGGGTTAGGGTTAGGTTTGGGGTTAGGGTACGGGTTAGTTTTAGGCTATGGGTCAGGGTTACGGTTAAAGTTAGGTTTAGGGTTAGGGTATAGGTGAGTGTTAGGTTACGGGTTAGGTTTAAGGTTAGGGTTCGGGCTAGGGTTAGTGTACGGGTTAGTGTTCGGGTTAGGGTTAGAGTTAGGGTTAGTGTTTGGGTTACGGTACGGATTAGGTTTAAGTTTCTGGTATGGCATAGGGTTAGTGTACGTGTTAGGTCTAGGGTTAGGGTTAGGTTTAGTGTGCAGGTTAGTGTTAGGGTTAGGGTACGTGTTAGGGTTAGGGTTTGGGTACGGGTTAGGGTTACGTTTAGGGTTAGGGTACGGGTTAGGTTTAGGTTTAGGGTTAGGGTTAGCGCTAGGGTATGGTTTAGGGTGACTGTTAGGGTTTGGGGACGCGTTAGGGTTAGGGTTATGTTACGGGATAGGGTTGGGTACGGGTTAGGTCAAAGGATAGGGTTAGATTTAGATTACGGGTTAGGGTTAGGGATGGTTTAGGGTTAGGGTTAGGGTATGGGTTAGGCTTAAGGTACAGGTTAGGGTTAGGGTTACCGTCAGGGTTAGGGTAAGGCTTAGGGATAAGGTACAGGTTAGGTTTACTGTACGGGTTAGGGTTAGGTTTAGGGTTAGGGTTAGGGTTAGGGTTAGGGTACAGGTTAGGTTTAGGGTACGGGTTAGGGTTAAGGTTAGGGTTAGGGTTAGGTTTAGGGTACGGGTCAGGGTAAGGGTTATGGTCAGTGTTAGGTTTAGGGTTAGTTTACGAGTTAGGGTTAGGGTTAGGGTACGGGTTAGGTTTAGGGTTATGGTACGGATTAGGGTTACAGTACGGGTTATTGTTATGGTGAGCATTAGGGTTAGAGTTAGAGTACGGTTTAGGGTTATTGTTAGGGTTAGGTTAGGGTTAGGGTTATGGTTAGGGTTAGGTTTAGAGTACGGGGTAGGTTTAGTGTTAGGGTTAGGGTTAGGCTTAATGTACAGGTTAGGCTTAGGGTTAGGTTTAGGGTTAAGTTTAGGGTACGGGATAGGGTTAGCGTACCGGTTAAGTTTAGGGTTAGGGTTAGGTTCAGGTTACGGGTTAGGGTTAGGGTACAGTTTAGGGTTAGGTTTATGGTGCGGGTTAGGGTTAGGGTTAGTGTAAGGGTTAGGGTTAGGTTTAGGGTCAGGGTTAGGGTTAGGATTAGTGTTAGGGTAAGGTTTAGGGTTAGGGTTGGGGTTAGGGTACGGGTTAGTTTTAGGGTTAGCGTACAGGTTATGGTTATGGTTATGGTTATGGTTAAGTTTAGGGTAAGCATTATGGTATGGGTTAGGGTTAGGTTACGGTTAAGGGTTTTGGTTTGGGTTAGGGTTAGTGTTAAGTTTAGGGTGCGGGTTAGTGTTAGTGTTAGGGTTAGGGTTAGAGTACGGGTTTGGGTTAGTGTTAGGGTACGGGTTAGGTTTACCGTTTGGATATGGGTTAGGGTAAGGGTTAAGGTTAGTGTTAGGTTTAGGTGTTAGGGGTAGTGTTAGGTTTAGGCTACGGGTAGGGTTAGGGTACTGGTTAGGGTTAGGGTTAGGTTTCGGTTTAGAGTTAGTGTACGGGTTAGGGTTAGGTTTAGGGTTAGGGTTAGGGTTAGTGTTAGGGGTACGGTACGGGTTAGGGTTAAGGTTACGGTACGGGATAGGGTTAGTGTATGTGTTAGGTCTATGGTTAGGGTTAGGATTAGTGTGCGGCTTAGGGTTAGGGTTAGGGTTAGGGTTAGGGTACATGTTAGGGTTAGGGTTTGGGTACGAATTAGGGTTACATTTAGGGTTAGGTTACGGGTTAGGTTTAGAGTTAGGGTAAGGGTTAGTGTTAGGGTATGGTTTCGGGTTAGTGTAAGGGTTAGGGTTAGGGTTAGTGTTAGGGTTAGGTTTAGTGTACGGATAGGGTTAGGGTTAGGGTTAGGTTTAGGGTTAGTGTACGGAAAGGGTTAGGGTTAGGGTTAGGGTTAGGGTATGGGTTAGGTTTAGGTTTAGGGTACGGGATAGGGTTAGTGTACGGGTTAAGTTTAGGGTTAGGGTTAGGTTTAGGTTACGGGTTATGGTTAGGGTACGGGTTAGGGTTAGGTTTAGCTGCAGGTTAGGGTTAGGGTACGGGTTAGGGTTAGGTTTAGGGTCAGGTTTAAGGTTAGGGATAGGGTTATGGTACGGGTTAGGGTTGGGTTTGGGGTTAGGGTACGGGTTAGTTTTAGGGTTAGGGTACGGGTTAGGGTTACGGTTAAAGTTAGGGTTAGGGTTAGTGTGTGGGTTAGGGTTAGGGTACGGTTAAGGGTTATGGTCATGGTTAGGGTTAGGGTTAAGTTTAGGGTGTGGTTTAGGGTTAGCGTTAGGGTTAGAGTACAGGTTTGGGTTAGTGTTAGGGTGCGGGTTAGGTATACCTTTTGGGTATGGGTTAGGGTAAGGGTTAGGGTTAGGGTTAGGGGTTAGGGTTAGAGTTAGAGTTAGGCTACGGGATACTGTTAGAGTACGGGTTAGGGTTAGGGTTAGGGTAAGGGTTAGGGTTAGGGTTATAGTATGGGTTAGGGTTAGAGCTAGGGTTAGTTTTAGGGTTAGAGTACGGGCTAGGGTTAGTGTTAGGGTTAGGGTTAGGGTTAGGTTTAGTGTACGATTAGGGTTAGGGTTAGGGTGAGGGTACGGTTTAGGGTTAGGTTTAGGGTACGGGCTAGGTTTAGCATACGGGTTGTTTAGGGTTAGGGGTAGGCTTAGGTTACGGGTTAGGGTTAGGGTACGGGTTAGGGTTAGGTTTAGGTGAGGGTTAGGGTTAGGGTTAGGGTACGGTTTAGGGTTAGGTTTAGGGTCATGGTTAGCATTAGGGATAGGGTTATGGTATGGGTTAGGGTTAGATTTGGCGTTAGGGTACGGGTTAGTTTTAGGCTACGGGTCAGTGTTACGGTTAAGGTTAGGGTAAGGGTTAGGGTATGGGTTAGGGTTAGGGTACCGGTAAGGGTTGTGGTTATGGTTAGGGTTACGTTTAGGTTTAGGGTGCGGGTTAGGCTTAGGGTTAGGGTTAGGCTTATCGATAGTGTATGGGTTAGGGTTACTTTAGTGTTTGGGTACGGGTTAGGGTTAGGTTTAGGGTACGAGATAGGGTTGGGTATGGGTTAGGTCAAGGGTTAGGGTTAAGTTTAGGGTATGAGGAAGGGTTAGGGTTAGGTTTAGGGTTAGGGTATGGGTTAGGTTTAGGGTACGGGTTTGTGTTAGGGTTAGGCTTAGGGTTAGGGTTAGGCTATGAGTTAGGGTTAGGGTTAGGTTTAGGGTACGGGTTAGGGTTAGGGTATGGGTTAGGTTTATGGTCCGGTTTAGGTTTAGGGTACGGTTAGGGTTAGGGTCAGGTTTAGGCTTAGGGTATGAGTTAGGATTAGAGTTAGGGTACGGGTTGGTTTAGGGTTATGTTACGGGTTAGGATTAGGGTTAGGGTTAGGGTACAGGTTAGGGTTATGTTTAGGGTCAGGGTTAGCGTTAGTTATAGGGTTATTGTATGGCTTATGCTTAGGGTTGGGGTTAGGGTACGGGTTAGTTTTAGGGTTAGGGTACGGTTCAGGGTTATGGTTAAGGTTAGGGTTAGGGTTAGGTTATGGGTGAGTGTTAGGGTACGGGTTAGGTTAAAGGTTAGGATTCGGGTTAGGGTTAGTGTACTCATTAGGGTTAGGGTTAGGGTTAGGGTTAGGTTTAGTGTTAGGGTTATGGTACGGGTTAGGGTTAGGGTTAGGGTACGGGATAGGGTTGGCTATGGGTTAGGTCAAGGGTTAGGGTTAGTTTTAGGGTAGGGTTATGGTACGGGTTAGGGTTAGGTTTGGGGTTCGGGTACAGGTTAGTTTTAGGGTTAGAGTACGGGTCAGTGTTACGGTTAATGTAATGGTTAGGGTTAGGGTATGGGTTAGGGTTAGGGTGCGGGTTAGGGTTAGGGTTCGTGTTAGTGCTAGGTTATGGGTTAGGGTTACTGTTAGGGTTTGGGTATGGGTTAGGGATAGGGATAGGTTACGTGATAGGGTTGGGTAAGGGTTAGGTCAAGGGTTAGGGTTAGGTTTCGGGTACGGGTTAGGGTTAGGGTTAGTTTGGGTTAGTGTTAGGGTATGGGTTAGGCTTAGAGTACGGGTTAGGGTTAAGATTAGGGTCAAGTTTAGGGTTAGGGTTAGGGTACGAGTTAGGGTTAGGGTTAGGTTTAGGGTCGGGTTTAGGGTTAGGATTATGGTTAGGGTACGTGTTGGGTTTAGGGTACGGGATACGGTTAGGGTTAGGTTCAGGTTTAGGGTTAGGGTTAGGGCACAAGTTAGGGTTAGGGTTAGGATATGGGTTAGGGTTAGGGTTATGGTACGGGTGGGTTACAGTACGGGTTAGGGTTAGGGTGAGGGTTAGGGTTAGAGTATGGTTAGGGTTAGGGTTAGGGTTAGGGTTAGAGTACGGGTTAGGGTTAGTGTTAAGTTAGGTTTAGGGCTAGGGTTATTGTATGGGTTAGCGTTAGGTTCAGGGTACAGAATAGGTTTAGCGTACGGGTTAAGTTTAGGGTTAGGGTTAGGTTTAGGTTACGGGTTAGGGTTAGGGTACGGGTTATGGTTAGGTTTAGGGTGCGGGTTAGGGTTAGTGTTAGGGTTAGTGTAAGGGTTAGGGTTAGGTTTAGGGTCAGGGTTAGGGTTAGGGTTAGTGTTCGGGTACGCGTTAGTGTTAGGGTTGGGGTTAGGTTATGGGTTAGTTTTAGGGTTAGGGTACAGGTTAGGGTTATGGTAAATGTTACGGTTAGGGTTAGGGTATGGGTTAGGGTTAGGTTACAGTTAAGGGTTATGGTTTCGCTTATGGTTAGGGTTAAGATTAGGGTGCGGGTTAGGGTTAGGGTTAGAGTACGGGTTTGGGTTACTGTTAGGGTACGGGTTAGGTTTACCATTTGGGTACGGGTTAGTGTAAGGTTTAGGGTTAGTGTTAGGGTTAGGGGTTAGGTTTAGAGTTAGGGTTAGGCTATGGGTAGGGTTAGAGTACAGGTTAGGGTTACGGTTAGTGTAAGGGTTAGGGTTAGGATTATAGTATGGATTAGGTTTAGAGTTAGGGTTAGGTTTAGGGTTAGAGTACGGGATAGGGTTAGTGTTAGGGTTAGGGTTAGTGTTAGGGTACGGGTTAGGGTTAGAGTTCGGGTGTATGGTTACATTTAGGTTAGGGTTAGGGTTAGAGTACAGTTTAGGGTTAGTGTTAGGTTTAGGGTTAGGGTTAGTGTACGGATAGGGTTAGGTTTAGGGTTAGGTTTAGGGTACGGGTTAGGGTTAGGTTTAGTGTACAGGATAGGGTTAGCGTATGGGTTAAGTTTAGGGTTAGGGTACGGGTTAGGTTTAGGGATAGGGTACGGGTTAGGTTTAGGGTTAGGGAAAGGGTTAGTGTTAGGGTACGGGTTAGGGTTAGAGTACGGGTTAGTGTTAGTGTTAGGGTTAGGGTTAGGGTTAGTGTACGGATAGGGTTAGGGTTAGCGTTAGGATTAGGGTACGGGTTAGGGTTAGTGTACGGTTTAAGGTTAGGGTTAGGGTTAGGGTTAGGGTTAGTGTTAGGGTTACGGTTCGGGTTAGGGTTAAGTTTACGGTACGGGATAGGTTTATTGTATGTGTTAGGTCTAGGGTTAGTGTTAGTTTAGGTGTGCTGGTAAGGGTTAGGGTTAGGGTAAGGGTTAGGGTACGTGTTAGGGATAGGATACGGGTTAGGGTTAGGTTTAGGGTTAGGGTTAGGGTTAGGGTTAAAGTACGGGGTAGGGTTAGTTTTAGGGTTTGGGTTAGGGTTAATGTACGGGTTAGGCTTAGGGTTAGGTTAAGGGTTAGTATACGGGTTAGGGTTAGGTTGAGGATACGGGATAGGGTTAGCATACGGGTTAAGTTTAGGGTTAGGGTTAGGTGTAGGTTACGGGTTAGGGTTAGTGTACGGGTTAAGGTTAGGTTTAGGGTTAGGGTTAGGGTTAGGGTTAAAGTACCGGGTAGGGTTAGTGTTAGGGTTAGGGTTAGGGTTAATGTACGGGTTAGGCTTAGGGTTAGATTTAGTGTTAGGATACGGTTTAGGGTTAGGTTCAGTGTTCGGGATAGGGTTTGCGTACGGGTTAACTTTAAGGTTAGGGTTAGGTTTAGGTTACGGGTTAGGGTTAGGGTACGGGTTAGGGTTAGTTTTAGGGTCAGGGTTAGGTTTAGGGTTAGTGTTAGAGTACTGGTTAGGGTTAAGGTTGGGGTTAGGGTACGGGTTAGTTGTAGGGTAAGGGTACAGGTTAGGGTTATGATTAAAGTTAGGGTTAGGGTTAGGGTATGGGTTAGGGTTAGATTACGGTTAACGATTATGGTTTGGGTTAGGATTAGTGTTAAGTTTAAGGTGCGGGTTAGGGTTAGGGTTAGGGTTAGAGTACGGGATTGGGTTAGTGTTAGGTTACGGGTTAGGTTTACCGTTTGGGTACGGGTTAGGGTAAGGGTTAGGGTTAGGGTTAGGGGTTAGGGTTAGTGTTAGGGTTAGGCTACGGGTAGGGTTAGGGTACGGGTTAGGGTTAGGGTTAGGGTTCGTGTTAGAGTTAGTTTACGGGTTAGGTTTAGGGATAATGTTAGGGTTAGGGTTAGGGTTAGTGTTAGGGTTACGGTACGGGTTAGGGTTAAGGTTTCGGTATGGGATAGGTTTAGTTTACGTGTTAGGTCTAGGGTTAGGGTTAGGTTTAGTGTGCGGGTTAGGCTTAGGGTTAGGGTTAGGGTACGTGTTAGGGTTAGGGTTGGGTACGGGTTAGGGTTACGTTTAGGGTTAGGGTACTGGTTAGGTTTAGGGTTAGGGTAAGGGTTAGTGTTAGGGTATGGTTTAGGGTTAGAGTACGGGTTAGGGTTAGGTTTAGGGTTAGGTTTAGGGTTAGAGTACCGGTTACGGTTAGTGTTAGGGTTAGGGTTAGGGTTAGTGTACGGATAGTGTTAGTGTTAGGGTTCGGGTTAGGGTATTAGTTAGGGTTCGGTTAGGGTACTGGATAGGGTTAGTGTACGGGTTAAGTTTAGGGTAAGGTTAGGTTTAGGTTACAGGTTAGGGTTAGGGTTAGGGTTAGGGTACGGGTTAGGGTTAGGTTTAGGGTCAGGATTAGCGTTAGGGATATGGTGATGGGACGGGTTAGGGTTATGGTTGGGCTTAGGGTACGAGTTAGTTTTAGGGTTAAGGTACGTGTCAGGGTTACGTTTAAGGTTAAGGTTACGGTTAGAGTATGGGTTAGGGTTAGGGTACGGGTAAGGGTTATGGTTAGGGTTAGGGTTAGGTTTAGGTTTAGCGTGTGGGTTAGGTTTAGGGTTAGCGCTAGGGTATGGGTTAGTGTTACTGTTAGATTTTGGGTACGGGTTATATTTAGGGTTAGTGTACGGGATAGGTTTAGATACGGGTTAGGACAAGGGTTAGGGTTAGGTTTAGGGTACTGGTTAGGGTAGGGTTAGGTTTAGGGTTAGGGTTAGGGTATGGGTTTGGCTTAGAGTACGGGTTAGGGTGAGGTTTAGGGTCCGGGATAGGGTTAGGGTTAGGGTACGAGTTAGGGTTAGGGTTAGGTTTAGGGTACGGGTTATGATAGGGTTAGGGTTAGGGTACGGTTTAGGTTTAGGGTACGGGTTAAGGTTAATGTTAGGGTCAGGGTTAGGTTTAGGGTTAGGATACGAGTTAGGGTAAGGGTTATGGTACGGGTTAGTGTTAGGGTTATGGTACGGGTTAGGGTTACCGTACGGGTTAGTGTTAGGGTGACTGTTAGGGTTAGGGTTAGAGTACGGTTAGTGTTAGAGTTAGGTTTAGGGTTAGGTTTAGAGTACGGTTTACGGTTAGTGTTAGGGTTAGGGTTAGGGTTAGGGTACAGGTTAGGGTTAGGGTTAGGGTTATGGTTAGAGTACGGGGTAGGGTTAATGTAAGGGTTAGTGTTAGGGGTAATATACTGGTAGGCTTAGGGTTAGGTTTAGGGTTAGGATACGGATTAGGGTTAGGTTTAGGGCACGGGATAGGGTTAGCGTACAGGTTAAGTATAGGTTTAGGGTTAGGTTTAGGTTACGGGTTAGGGTTAGGGAACGGGTTAGGTTTAGGATTAGGGTGCGGGTTAGGGATAGGATTAGTGTAAGGGATAGGATTAGGTTTACGGTCAGGGTTAGGGTTAGTGTTAGTGTTAGGGTACAGGTTAGGGTTAGGGTTGGGGTTAGGTTTTTGGTTAATTTTAGGTTTAGGGTAGGGGTTAGGTTTACGGTTAATGTTAGGGTTAGGGTTAGGGTATGGGTTAGGGTTAGGTTACGGTTAAGGGTTATCGTTTGGGTTAGGGTTAGGGTTAAGTTTAGGGTGCGGGTTAGGGTTAGGGTTAGGGTTAGGGTGGGGTTAGAGTACGGTTAGGGTTAGGGTTAGGGCTAGGGTTAGATTACGGGTTAGGGTTAGTGTTAGGGTTAGAGAAATGTTTAGGGTTAGGTTTAGGGTACGTTTTAGGGTTAGGATTAGTGTTAGGGTTAGGGTTAGAGTATGGGGAAGTGTTAGTGTTTAGGGTTAGGGTTAGGGTTAATGTACGAGTTAGGCTTAGGGTAAGGTTTAGGGTTAGGTTACGGGTTAGGGTTAGGTTTAGTTTACGGGTTAGGGTTAGAGTACGGGTTAGGGTTAGGTTTAGGGAGCGGGTTAGTGTTAGGATTAGGGTTAGTGTACGGGTTAGGGTTAGGTTTAGGGTCAGGGTTAGGGTTAGGGTTAGTGTTAGGGGATGGGTTAGGTTTAGGGTTGGGGTTAGGGTACGGGTTAGTTTTAGGGTTAGGGTACGGGTTAGATTTACGGTTTAAGTTAGGGATAGGGTTAGGGTGTAGTTTAGGGTTAGGGTACGGTTAAGGGTTATGGTTAGCGTTAGGGTTAGGGTTAAGTTTAGGGTGCGGTTTAGGGTTAGGGTTAGGGTTAGGGTTAGGTTTAGAGATCGGATTTGGGATAGTGTTAGGGTACGTGTTAGGTTTACCATTTGGGTATGGGTTAGGTTAAGGGTTAGTATAAGGGTTAGGGATAGGGTTTAGGGTTAGAGTTAGGGTTATGCTATGGGATAGGATTACAGTATGGGTTAGGGTTAGGGTTAGGGTTAGGGTTAGGGTTATAGTACGGGTTAGGGTTAGAGTTAGGGTTATTTTTCGGGTTAGAGTACGGGTTAGGTTTAGTGTTAGGGTTAGGGTTAGTGTTAGGGTACGGGTTAGGGTTAGAGTTCGGGTTAGGTTTACATTTAGGTTAGGGTTAGGGTTAGAGTACATTTTAGGGTTAGTGTTAGGTTTAGGGTTAGGGTTAGGGTTAGTGTACGGATAGGGTTAGGGTTAGGGTTAGGTTTAGGGTACGGGTTAGGGTTAGGTTTAGTGTACGGGATAGGGTTAGCGTATGGGTTAAATTTAGGGTTAGGGTTAGGTTTAGGTTACGGGTTAGGGTTAGGGTACGGGTTAGGTTTAGGGTTAGGGTAAGGGTTAGTGTTAGGGTACGGGTTAGGGTTAGAGTACGGGTTAGGGTTAGTGTTATTGTTAGGGTTAGGGTTAGTGTATGGATAGGGTAAGGGTTAGGGTTAGGATTAGGGTACGGGTTAGGGTTAGTGTACGGGTTAGGGTTAGGATTAGGGTTAGGGTTAGTGTTAGGGTTAGTGTTAGGGTTATGGTACGGGTTAGGGTTAAGGTTACGGTACGGGATAGGATTATTGTATGTGTTAGGTCTAGGGTTAGTGTTAGTTTTAGTGTGCTGGTAAGGGTTAGGGTTAGGGTTAGGGTACGTGTTAGGGATAGGGTACAGGTTAGGGTTAGGTTTAGGTTAGGGTTAGGTTTAGGGTTAAAGTACGGGGTAGGGTTAGTGTTAGGGTTTGGGTTAAGGTTAATGTACGGGTTAGGCTTAGGGTTAGGTTAAGGGTTAGTATACGGGTTAGGGTTAGGTTGAGGATACGGGATAGGGTTAGCGTACGGGTTAAGTATAGGGTTAGGGTTAGGTGTAGGTTACGGGTTAGGGTTAGTGTACAGGTTAGGGTTAGGTTTAGGGTTAGGGTTAGGGTTAGGGTTAGGGTTAGGGAAGTACCGGGTAGGGTTAGGGTTAGGGTTAGGGTTAGGGTTAATGTACGGGTTAGGCTTAGGGTTAGATTTAGTGTTAGGATACGGTTTAGGGTTAGGTTTAGTGTGCGGGATAGGGTTAGTGTACGGGTTAACTTTAAGGTTAGGGTTAGGTTTAGGTTACGGGTTAGGGTTAGGGTACGGGTTAGGGTTAGTTTTAGGGTCAGGGTTAGGTTTAGGGTTAGTGTTAGAGTACGGGTTAGGGTTAAGGTTGGGGTTAAGGTATGGGTTAGTTGTAGGGTAAGGGTACAGGTTAGGGTTATGATTAAAGTTAGGGTTAGGGTTAGGGTATGGGTTAGGGTTAGATTACGGTTAAGGATTATGGTTTGGGTTAGGATTAGTGTTAAGTTTAAGGTGCAGGTTAGGGTTAGGGTTAGGGTTAGAGTACGGGTTTGGGTTAATGTTAGGTTATGGGTTAGGTTTACCGTTTGAGTACGGGTTAGGGTAAGGGTTAGGGTTAGGGTTAGGGGTTAGGGTTAGTGTTAGGGTTAGGCAACGGGTAGGGTTAGGGTACGGGTTAGGGTTAGGGTTACGGTTCGTGTTAGGGTTAGTTTACGGGTTAGGGTTAGGGATAATGTTAGGGTTAGGTTTAGGGTTAGTGTTAGGGTTATGGTACGGGTTAGGGTTAAGGTTTCGGTACAGGATAGGTTTAATTTACGTGTCAGGTCAAGGGTTAGGGTTAGGTTTAGTGTGCGGGTTAGGCTTAGGGTTAGGTTTAGGGTACGTGTTAGGGTTAGGGTTTGGGTACGGGTTAGGGTTACGTTTAGGGTTAGGGTACGGGTTAGGTTTAGGGTTAGGGTAAGGGTTAGTGTTAGGGTAGGGGTTAGGGTTAGAGTACGGGTTAGGATTAGTTTTAGGGTTAGGTTTAGGGTTAGAGTACCGGTTACGGTTATTGTTAGGGCTAGGGTTAGGGTTAGTGTATGGATAGGGTTAGTGTTAGGGTTAGGGTTAGGGTATTAGGGTTAGATTAGGGTATGGGATAGGGTTAGTGTACGCGTTAAGCTTAGGGTTAGGGTTAGGTTTAGGTTATGGGTTAGGGTTAGGGTTCGGGTTAGGGTGAGGTTTAGGTGCGGGTTGGGGTTAGGGTACGGGTTATGGTTAGGTTTAGGGTCAGAGTTGGGGTTAGGGATAGGGTTATGATATGGGTTAGGGTTAGGGTTGGGGTTAGGGTACGGGTTAGTTTTAGGGTTAGAGTATGGGTTATGGTTACGATTAAGGTTAGGGTTAGTGTTAGGTTATGGGTTAGGGTTAGGGTATGGTTAGGGTTATGGTTAGGGTTAGGTTTAGGTTTAGGTTGCGGGTTAGGCTTAGAGTTAGGGTTTGGGTTAGCACCAGGTTATGGGTTAGGATTACTGTTAGGGTTTGGGTACGGATTAGTGTTAGGTTTAGGTTACGGGATAGGGTTGGGTACGGTTTAGGTCAAAGGTTAGGGTTAGGTTTAGGGTTAGGGTACGGGTTAGGGTTAGGTTTAGGGTTAGGGTTAGGGTATTGGTTAGGTTTAGGGTACAGGTTAGGGTTAGGGTTAGGGTTAATGTGGGTTAGGCTTAGTGTTAGATTTAGGGTTTGGATACGGTTTAGGGTTAGGTTCAGGTAACGGGGTAGGGTTAGCGTGCGGGTTAACTTTAGTGTTAGGGTTAGGTTTAGGTTACGGTTTAGGGTTAGCATACGGGTTAGGGTTAGGTTTAGGGTCCGGGTTAGGGTTAGGGTTAGGGTTAGTGTAAGGTTTAGGGTTATGTTTAGGGTCAGAGTAAGGGCTAGGGTTAGTGTTAGAGTACGGGTTAGGGTTAGGGTTGGGGTTAGGGTACAGGTTAGTTTTAGGGTTAGGTTACAGGTTTGGGTTATGGTTAAAGTTAGGGATAGGTTTATGGTGTGGGTTAGGGTTAGGATACGGTTATGGGTTATGGTTATGGTTAGGGTTAGGGTTAAGTTTAGTGTGCGGTTTATGGTTAGGGTTAGGGTTAGGGTTAGAGTAAGGGTTTGGGTTAGTGTTAGGGTACGGGTTAGGTT
This sequence comes from Urocyon cinereoargenteus, assembly GCA_032313775.1. Classification (NCBI taxonomy): domain Eukaryota; kingdom Metazoa; phylum Chordata; class Mammalia; order Carnivora; family Canidae; genus Urocyon; species Urocyon cinereoargenteus. The sequence continues at coordinate 72,229,574 of JAVLSZ010000011.1, read as the reverse complement.
TACCGTTTGGGTACGGGTTAGGTTAAGGGTTAGGGTTAGTGTTATGGTTAGGGGTTAGGGTAGAGTTAGGGTTAGGCTACGGGATAGGGTTAGAGTACGGTTTAGGGTTAGAGTTAGTTTTAGGGATATGGTTAGGGTTATAGTACGGGTTAGGGTTGGAGTTAGGGTTAGGTTTAGGGTTAGAGTATGGGTTAGGGTTAGTGTTAGGGATAGGGTTAGTGTTAGGGTACAGGTTAGGATTAGAGTTCGGGTTAGGGTTAGGTTTAGGGTTAGGGTTAGGGTTAGAGTACGGTTTAGGTTTAGGGTTAGGGTTAGAGTACGGTTTAGTGTTCGGTTAGGGTTAGGTTTAGGGTACGGGATAGGGTTAGTGTACGGGTTAAGTTTAGGGTTAGGGTTAGGTTTAGGTTACGGGTTAGGGTTAGGGTACGGGTTAGGGTTAGGTTTAGCTGCGGGTTAGTTTTAGGGTACGGGTTAGGGTAACGGTTATGGTCAGGGTTAGGTTTACGGTTAGTTTACGAGTTAGGGTTAGGGTACGGTTTAGGTTTAGGGTTATGGTACGGATTAGGGTTACAGTACGGGTTAGTGTTACGGTGAGGGTTAGGGTTAGGGTTAATTTACGGATAGGGTTAGGGTTAGGGTTAGGGTACGGGTTAGGTTTAGGTTTAGGGTTCAGGATAGGGTTAGCGTACGGGTTAAGTTTAGGGTTAGGGTTAGGTTTAGGTTACGGGTTAGGGTTAGGGTACGGGTTAGGGTTAGGTATAGGTGAGGGTTAGGGTTAGGTTTAGGGTTAGTGTTTGGGTTAGGGTACGGGTTATGGTTAGGGTTGGGGTTAGGGTACAGTTTAAGTTTAGGGTTAGGGTAAGGGAGAGTGTTACGGTTAAGTATAGGGTTACGGTTAGGGTATGTGTTAGGGTTAGGGTACGGGTAAGGGTTATGGTTAGGGTTAGTGTTAGGTTTAGGTTTAGGGTGCGGGTTAGGGTTAGGGTTAGGTTTAGGGTTAGCGCTAGGGTATGGTTTAGGGTTACTGTTAGGGTTTGGGTACGGATTAGGGATAGGGTAAGGTTACGGGATAGGTTTGGGTACGGGTTAGGTCAAGGGATAGGGTTAGGTTTAGGGTACGGGTTAGGGTTAGGGACGGTTTAGGGTTAGGGTTAGTGTATGAGTTAGGCTTAGGGTACGGGTTAGGGTTAGGGTTATGGTCAGGGTTAGGGTTAGGGTTAAGGTTAGGGTACGGTTTAGGGTTAGTGTTAGGGTTAGGGTTAGGTTTAGGGTCAGGGTTATGGTTAGGGTTAGTGTAAGGGTACGTGTTAGGTTTAGGTTTGGGATAGGGTACGGGTTAAGATACAGTTTAGGGTACGTGTCAGGGTTAGTGTTAGGGTTAGTGTTAGGGTACGGGTTAGGGTTAGGGTTTTGGTTAGGGTACGGTTTAGGTTACGGGTTAGGGTTAGTGTTAGGGTTATGTTAGGGTCAGGGTTAGGGTTAGTGTTAGTGTTAGGGTACGGGTTAGGGTTAGGGTTCAGGTTAGGGTTAGGGTTAGGGTACGGGTTAGGGTTAGTGTAAGGGTTAGGGTTAGGTTTAGAGTCAGGGATAGGGTTAGGGTTAGTGTTAGGGTATGTGTTAGGGTTAGGTTTAGGGTTAGGGTTACGGTTAAGGTTAGGGTTAGGGTTAAGGTATGGGTTTGGGTTAGGTTACGGTTAAGGGTTATGGTTTGGTTTAGGTTTAGGGTTAAGCTTAGGGTGCGGATTAGGTTTAAGTTTAGGGTTAGGGTTAGCGCTAGGGTATTGTTTAGGGTGACTGTTAGGGTTTGGGGACGCGTTAGGGTTAGGGTTATGTTACGGGATAGGGTTGGGTACGGGTTAGGTCAAGGGTTAGGGTTAGGTTTAGATTACGGGTTAGGGTTAGGATTGGTTTAGGGTTAGGGTTAGGGTATGGGTTAGGCTTAGGGTACGGGTTAGGGTTAGTGTTACCGTCAGAGTTAGGGTTAGGGTTAGGGATAGGGTACGGGTTAGGTTTACTGTACGGGTTAGGGTTAGGTTTAGGGTTAGGGTTCGGGTTAGGGTACGGGTTAGGTTTAGGGTACGGGTTAGGGTTAGGGTTAGGATTAGGGTTAGGGTTAGTTTTAGGGTACGGGTTAGGGTAACGGTTATGGTCAGGGTTAGGTTTACGGTTAGTTTACGAGTTAGGGTTAGGGTACGGTTTAGGTTTAGGGTTATGGTACGGATTAGGGTTACAGTACGGGTTAGTGTTACGGTGAGGGTTAGGGTTAGGGTTAGAATACGGGTTAGGGTTAGTGTTAGGGTTAGGTTAGGGTTATGGTTAGGGTTAGGTTTAGAGTACGGGGCAGGGTTAGTGTTAGTGTTAGGGTTAGGCTTAATGTACGGGTTAGGCTTAGGGTTAGGTTTAGGTTTAGGATAAGAGTTAGGATTAGGTTTAGGGTACGGGATAGGGTTCGCATACCAGTTAAGTTTAGGGGTAGGGTTAGGTTTAGGTTACGGGTTACAGTTAGGGTACGGTTTAGGGTTAGGTTTAGGGTGCGGGTTAGGGTTAGGGTTAGGGTTAGTGTAAGGGTTAGGGTTAGGTTTAGGTTCTGGGTTAGGATTAGGATTAGTGTTAGGGTACGGGTTAGGGTTAGGCTTGGGTTTAGGGTACGGGTTAGTTTTAGGGTTAGGGTACAGGTTATGGTTATGGTTATGGTTATGGTTAAGGTTAGGGTTAGGTTTAGGGTATGAGTTAGTGTTAGGTTACGGTTAAGTGTTTTGGTTTGGTTTAGGGTTAGGGTTAAGTTTAGGGTGTGGGTTAGTGTTAGGGTTAGGGTTAGGGTTAGAGTATGGGTTTGGGTTACTGTTAGGGTACAGGTTAGGTTTACCGTTCGGGTACGGGTTAGGGTAAGGTTTAAGGTTAGGGTTAGGCTTAGGGGTTAGGAGTAGTGTTAGGGTTAGGCTACGGGTAGGGTTAGGGTACTGGTTAGGGTTAGGTTTAGGGTTCAGGTTAGGGTTAGTGTAGGGGTTAGGGTTAGGTTTAGGGTTAGGGTTAGGGTTAGTGTTAGGGGTATGGTACGGGTTAGGGTTAAGGTTACGGTACGGGATAGGGTTAGTGTACGTGTTAGGTCTAGGTTTAGGGTTAGGATTAGTGTGCGGCTTAGGGGTAGGGTTAGGGTTAGGTTTAGGGTACATGTTAGGGTTAGTGTTTGGGTAAGGGTTAGGGTTACGTTTAGGGTTATGTTACAGGTTAGGTTTAGGGTTAGGGTAAGGGTTAGTGTTAGGATAAGGGTTAGGGTTAGAGTAAGGGTTAGGGTTAGGGTTAGGTTTAGGGTTAGGGTTAGGTATAGAGTACGGGTTAGGGTTAGTGTTAGGGTTAGGGTTAGGGTTAGTGTACGGACAGGGTTAGGGTTAGCTTTAGGGTACGGTTTAGGGTTAGGTTTAGGGTACGGGATAGGGTTAGTGTACGGGTTAAGTTTAGGGTTAGGGTTAGGTTTAGGTTACGGGTTAGGGTTAGGGTACGGGTTAGGGTTAGGTTTAGCTGCGGGTTAGGGTTAGGGTACGGGTTAGGGTTAGGTTTAGGATCAGGTTTAGGGTTAGGGATAGGGTTATGGTACGGGTTAGGGTTAGGTTTGGGGTTAGAGTACGGGTTAGTTTTAGGGTTAGGGTACGGTTTAGGGTTATGGTTAAAGTTAGAATTATGGTTACGGTGTGGTTAGGGTTAGGGTACGGTTAAGGGTTATGGTCATGGTAAGGGTTAGGGTTAAGTTTAGGGTGCAGTTTAGGGTTAAGGTTAGGGTTACAGTACAGGTTTGGGTTAGTGTTAGGGTGTGGGTTAGGTATACCTTTTGGGTACGGGTTAGGGTAAGGGTTAAGGTTAGGGTTAGGGTTAAGGGGTAGGGTAAGAGTTAGAGTTAGGCTATGGGATAGTGTTAGAGTACGGGTTAGGGTTAGGGTTAGGGTAAGGGTTAGGGTTAGGGTTATAGTACGGGTTAGGGTTAGAGCTAGGGTTAGGTTTAGGGTTAGAGTACGGGCTAGGGTTAGTGTTAGGGTTAGGGTTAGGGTTAGGTTTAGTGTACGATTAGGGTTAGGGTTAGGGTTAGGGTCGGGTTAGGGTTAGGTTTAGGGTACGGGTTAGGTTTAGCGTACTGGTTAAGTTTAGGGTTAGGGTTAGGTTTAGTTTACGGGTTAGGGTTAGGGCACGGGTTAGGGTTAGGTTTAGGTGAGGGTTAGGGTTAGGGTTAGGGAAGGGTACGGTTTAGGGTTAGGTTTAGGGTCAGGGTTAGCATTAGGGATAGGGTTATGGTACGGGTTAGGGTTAGGGTTGGGGTTAGGGTACGGTTTAGTTTTAGAGTACGGGTCAGGGTTACGGATAAGGTTAGGGTTAGGGTTAGTGTATGGGTGAGTGTTAGGGTACGGGTTAGGTTTAAGGTTAGGGTTCAGGCTAGGGTTAGTGTACGGGTTAGTGTTAGGGTTAGGGTTAGGGTTAGGGTTGTTGTTTGGGTTACGGTACGGATTAGGGTTAAGTTCCGGTATGGGATAGGGTTAGTGTACTTGTTAGGTCTAGGGTTAGGGATAGGTTTAGTGCGCAGGTTAGGGTTAGGTTTAGGGTACGTGTTAAGGTTAGTGTTTGGGTACAGGTTAGGGTTACGTTTAGGGTTAAGGTACGTGTTAGGTTTAGGGTTAGGGTAAGGGTTAGTGTTAGGGTACGGGTAGGGTTAGAGTACGGGTTAGGGTTAGATTTAGGGTTAGAGTATGGGTTAGGGGATAGGTTTAGGGTACGGGATAGGGTTAGTGTACGAGTTACGTTTAAGGTTATGATTAGGTTTAGGTTACGGGTTAGGGTTAGGGTACGGTTTAGGGTTAGGTTTAGGTGCGGGTTAGGGTTAGGGCACGGGTTAGGGTTAGGTTTAGGGTCAGGGTTAGGGTTAGGGATAGGGTTATGGTACAGGTTAGGGTTAGGGTTCGGGTTAGGGTACGGGTTAGTTTTAGGGTTAGGTACGGGTTAGGGTTACGGTTAAGTTTAGGGTTAGGGTTAGGGTATGGGTTAGGGTTAGGGTACGGGTAAGGGTTGTGTTTAGGGTTAGGGTTACGTTTAGGTTTAGGGTGCGGGTTAGGCTTAGGGTTAGGGTTAGGGTTATCGCTAAGGTATGGGTTAGGGTTACTTTAGGTTTTGGGTACGGGTTAGTGTTAGGTTTAGGGTATGAGATAGGGTTGGGTATGGGTTAGGTCAAGGGTTAGGGTTATGTTTAGAGTACTGGTTAGGGTTAGGGTTAGGTTTAGGGTTAGGGTTAGGGTATGGGTTAGGTTTAGGGTACGGGTTAGGGTTAGGGTTAGGCTTAGGGTTAGTGTTAGGGTATGAGTTAGGGTTAGGGTTAGGTTTAGGGTACGGGTTAGGGTTAGGATTAGGGTTAGGTTTAGGGTACGGGTTAGGTTTAGGGTATGGTTAGGGTTAGGGTCAGGGTTAGGGTTAGGGTACGAGTTAGGGTTAGGGTTAGGGTACGGGTTAGGATTAGGGTTATGTTACGGGTTAGGATTACAGTTAGAGTTAGGGTACAGATTAGGGTTATGTTTAGGGTCAGGGTTAGCGTTAGGGATAAGGTTATTGTATGGGTTAGTGTTAGGGTTGGGGTTAGGTTACGGGTTAATTTTAGGGTTAGGGTACGGGTCAGGGTTACGGTTAAGGTTAGGGTTACGGTTAGGGTATGGGTGAGTGTTAGGGTACGGGTTAGGTTTAAGGTTAGGATTCGGGTTAGGGTTAGTGTACGAGTTAGGGTTAGGGTTAGGGTTAAGGTTAGGGTTAGGGTTAGTGTTAGGGTTACGGTACGGGTTAGGGTTAAGTTTCCATTACGGGATAGGATTAGTGTACGTGTTAGGTCTAGGGTTAGGGTTAGGTTTAGTGTGCGGGTTAAGGTTAGGGTTAGGGTACGAGTTAGGGTTAGGGTTTAGGTATGGGTTAGGGTTACGTTTAGGGTTAGGGTACGGGTTAGGTTTAGGGTTAGGGTAAGGGTTAGTGTTAGGGTACGGGTTAGGGTTAGAGTACGGGTTAGGGTTAGGTTTAGGGTTAGGGTTAAGGTTAGAGTACGGGTTAGGTTTAGTGTTAGGGTTAGGTTTAGGGTTAGTGTACGGATAGGGTTAGTGGTAGGGTTAGGGTTAGGGTACGGGTTAGGGTTAGGTTTAGTGTATGGGTTAGGGTTAGTGTACGAGTTAAGTTTAGGGATAGGGTTAGGTTTAGGTGCGGGTTAGGGTTAGGATACAGGTTAAGGTTAGGTTTAGGGTCAGGGTTAGGTTTATGGATAGGGTTATGGTTCGGGTTAGGGTTAGGGTTGGGGTAAGGGTACGGGTTAGTTATAGGGTTAGCATACGGCTTAGGTTTATGGTTAAGTTTAGGGTTATTGTTAGGGTACGGGTTAGGGTTAGGGTTGGGGTTAGGCTACACGTTAGTTTTAGGGTTTGGGTATGGGTTAGGGTTGTGGTTAAGGTTAGGTTTAGGGTTAGGGTATGGGTAAGGGTTAGGTTTCGTTTAAGGGTTATGTTTTGGGTTAGTGTTAGGGTTAAGTTTAGGTTGCGGGTTAGGGTTATGGTTAGGGTTAGAGTACGGGTTTGGGTTACTGTTAGGGTACGGGTTAGGTTTACCGTTTGGGTACGGGTTACGGTAAGGGTTAGGGTTAGGGATAGGGTTAGGGGTTAGTGGTAGGTTTAGGGTTAGGCTACGGGTAGGGTAGGGTACGGGTTAGGGTTAGGTTTAGGGTTCGGGTTAGTGTAAGCGTTAGGGTTAGGTTTAGGGTCCGTGTTAGGGTTAGGGTTAGGGTTAGTGTTAGGGTACGGGTTAGGGTTATGGTTAAGGTTTGCGTTAGGGTTAGGGTATAGGTTAGGGTTAGGTTACGGTTAAGGGTTATGGTTTGGGTTAGGGTTAGGTTTATGTTTAGGGTGCGGGTTAGGGTTAGGGTTAGAGTACGGTATTGGGTTAGTGTTAGTGGACGTGTTAGGTTTACCGTTTGGTTACGCGTTAGGGTAAGGGTTAGGGTTAAGGTTAGGGTTAGGCTACGGGTAGGGTTAGAGTACGGGTTAGGGTTAGGTTTAGGGTTCGGGTTAGGGTAAGTGTACGGGTTAGGGTTAGGGTTAGGTTTAGGTTTAGGGTTAGTGTTAGGTTTAGGGTTAAGGTTACGGTATGGGATAGGGTTAGTGTACGTGTCAGGTCTAGGGTTAGGGTTAGATTTAGTGTGTGGATTAGGGTTGGGGTTAGGGTTTGGGTAAGGGTTAGCGTTACGTTTAGGGTTAGGTTACGGGTTAGGTTTAGGTTTAGGGTAAGGGTTAGTGTTAGGGTAAGGGTTAGGTTTAGAGTACGGGTTAGGGTTAGGTTTAGTTTTAGGGTTAGGTTTAGAGTACTGGTTAGTGTTAGTATTAGGGTTAGGGTTAGGTTTAGTGTACGGATAGGTTTAGGGTTAGGGTTAGGGTACGGGTTAGGGTTAGGGTACGGGTTAGGGTTACGGTTAAAGTTAGGGTTAGGATTTGGGTGTGGGTTAGGGTTGGGGTACGGTTAAGGGTTTTGGTTATGGTTAGGGTTAGGGTTAAATTTAGGGTGCGGTTTAGGGTTAGGGTTAGGTTTAGAGTACGGGTTGGGTTAGTGTTAGGGTACGGGTTAGGTATACCGTTTGGGTACGGGTTAGGGTAAGGGTTAGCGTTAGGGTTAGGTTTATGAGTTAGGGTTTGAGTTAGGGTTAGGCTATGGGATAGTTTTAGAGTACGGGTTAAGGTTAGGGTTAGGGTAAGGGTTAGGGTTACGGTTATAGTACGGGTTAGGGTTAGAGTTAGGGTTAGGTTTAGGGTTAGAATACTGGTTAGGGTTAGTGTTAGGGTTAGGGTTAGGGTTAGGTTTAGTGTACGGATAGGGGTAGCGTTAGGGTTAGGGTTAGTGTGCGGGTTAGGGTTAGGTTTAGGGTACGGGCTAGGGTTAGCGTACGGGTTAAGTTTAGGGTTAGGGTTAGGTTTAGGTTACGGGTCAGGGTTAGGGTACGGGTTAGGGTTAGGTTTAGGTGAGGTTTAGGGTTAGGGTAAAGGTTAGGGTACGGGTTAGGGTTAGGTTTAGGGTCAGGGTTAGCGTTAGGGATAGGGTTATGGTACGGGTTAGGGTTAGGGTTGGGGTTAGGGTACGGGTTAGTTTTAGCTTTAGGGTACGGGTCAGGTTTACGGTTAAGGTTAGGGTTAGGGTTAGGGTATGGGTGAGTGTTAGGGTACGGTTAGGGTACGGTTTAGGTTTAAGGTTAGTGTTCGGGTTAGGGTTAGTGTACGGGTTAGGGTTAGGGTTAAGTTTAGGGTTAGGGTTAGGGTTAGTGTTAGGGTTATGGTACGGGTTAGGGTTAAGGTTCCGGTATGGGAAAGGGTTAGTGTACGTGTTAGGTCTAGGGTTAGGGGTAGGTTTAGTGTGCAGGTTAGGGTTAGGTTTAGGGTACGTGTTAGTTTTAGGGTTTGGGTACGGGTTAGGGTTACGTTTAGGGTTAGGGTACGGGTTAGGTGTAGGGTTAGAGTAAGGGTTAGTGTTAGGGTAGAGGTTAGGGTTAGAGTACGGGTTAGGGTTAGGTTTAGGGTTAGGGTTAGGGTTAGAGTACGGGTTAGGGTTAGTGTTAGGTTTAGGGTTAGGGTTAGTGTCGGATAGGGTTAGGGTTCGGGTTAAGTTTAGGGTACGGGTTAGGGTTAGGTTTAGGGTACGCGATAGGGTTAGTGTACGAGTTAAGTTTAGGGTTAGGGTTAGGTTTAAGTTACGGGTTAGTGTTAAGGTACGGGTTAGGGTTAGGTTTATGTGCGGGTTCGGGTTAGGGTATGGGTTAGGGTTAGGTTTAGGGTCAGGGTTAGGGTTAGGGATAGGGTTATGGTACGGGTTAGGGTTAGGTTTGGTGTTAGGGTACGGGTTAGTTTTAGGGTTAGGGTACGGTTTAGGTTAACGGTTAAGTTTAGGGTTACTGTTAGGGTATGGGTTAGGGTTAGGGTACGGGTAATGGTTATGGTTAGGTTTAGGGTTAGGTTTAGGTTTAGGGTGCGAGTTAGGCTTAGGATTAGTGTTAGGGTTATCGCTAGTGTATGGGTTAGGTTTACTTTAGGGTTTGGGTACGGGTTAGGGTTAGGTTTAGGGTACGAGATAGGGTTGGGTATGGGTTAGGTCAAGGGTTAGGGTTCGGTTTAGGGTAGAGGTTAGGGTTAGGGTTAGGTGTAGTGTTAAGTTTAGGGAATGGGTTAGGTTTAGGGTAGGGGTTAGGGTTAGGGTTTGGGTCAGTGTTAGGGTTAGGGTTAGGGTATGATTTAGGGTTGGGTTAGTTTTAGGGTACGGTTAGGGTTAGGGTTAAGGTTTGGTTAGGATTAGGGTTAGGGTACGATTTAGGGTTAGTGTTAGGGTTATGTTATGCGTTACGGTTGCAGTAAGGGTTAGGGTTAGGGTGAGTGTTAGGGTTAGGGTTAGAGTACGGTTCTGGTTATGGTTAGGGTTAGGTTTAGGGTTAGAGTACGGGTTATGGTTAGTGTTAGGTTTAGGGAAAGTGTTAGGTTTAGGGTTAGGGTACGGTTAGGGTTAGGGTTAGGGTTAGCGTACGGGGTAGGTTTAGTGTTAGGGTCAGGGTTAGGGTTAATGTACGGGTTAGGCTTAGGGTTAGGTTTAGGGTTAGGTTACGGGTTAGGGTTAGGTTTAGGGTACGGGTTAGTTTTAGGGTATGGGTTAGGGTTAGGTTTAGGGTGCGGTTAAGGGTTAGGGTGAGGTTACGGTTCAGTGTTAGGGTTGAGGTTAGGGTACGGGTTAGTTTTAGGGTTCGGTACGGGTTAGGGTTATGGTTAAAGTTACTTTAGGGTTAGTGTGTGGGTTAGGGTTAGGGTACGGTAAAGGGTTATGGTTAAGGTTAGGGTTAGGGTTAAGTTTAGGGTGTGCTTTCAGTTTATGGTTAGGATTAGGGTTAGGTTTAGAGTACGGGTTTGGGTTAGTGTTAGGTTAGGGTTAGGTATACCGTTTGGGTACGGGTTAGGGTAAGGGTTAGGGTTAGGGTTAGCGTTAGGCATTACGGTTAGAGTTAGGGTTAGGCTACGGGATAGTGTTAGAATAAGGGTTAGGGTTAGGGTTAGGGTAAGGGTTAGGGTTAGGGTTATACTACGGGTTAGGGTTAGAGTTAGGGTTAGGTTTAGTGTACGGATAGGGTTAGGGTTAGGGTACGGGTTAGGGTTAGGTTTAGGTTTCAGGCTATGGTTAGCGTATGGATTAAGTTTAGGATTACGGTTAGGTTTAGGTTACAGGTTAGGGTTAGGGTATGGGTAAGGTTTAGGTGAGTCTTAGTGTTAGGGTTAGAGGTAGGGTTAGGGTACAGTTTAGGGTTAGGTTTAGGGACAGGGTTAGCATTAGGGATACGGTTATGGTACGGGTTAGGGTTAGGGTTGGGGTTAGGGTACGGGTTAGTTTTAGGGTTATGTTACGGGTCAGGGTAACGGTTAAGGTTAGGGTTAGGGTTAGGGTATGGGTGAGTGTTAGGGTACAGATTAGCGTTAAGGTTAGGGTTCGGGTTAGGGTTAGTGTACGGGTTAGGGTTAGGGTTAGGGTTAGGGTTACGGTACGGGATAGGGTTAGTGTACGTGTTAGGTCTAGGGTTAGGGTTAGGTTTAGTGTGGGGGTTAGGGTAAGGGTTAGGGTGCGAGTTAGGGTTAGGGTATGGGTACGGGTTAGGGTTACGTTTACGGTTAGTGTAGGGGTTAGGTTTAGGGTTAGGGTAAGTGTTAGTGTTAGGATACGGGTTAGGGTTAGAGTCCGGGTTAGGGTACGGTTTAGGGTTAGGTTTAGGGTCAGGATTAGCATTAGGGATAGGATTATGGTACGGGTTAGGGTTAGGGTTGTGGTTAGGGTACGGGTTAGTTTTAGGGTTAGGGTACAGGTTAGGGTTACGGTTAAGGTTAGGTTTAGTGTAGGGTATGGGTTAGGGTTAGGGTATGGGTAAAGGTTATGGTTAGGGTTAGATTTAGGTTTAGGGTGCGGGTTAGGCTTAGGGTTAGGGTTAGGTTTAGCGCTAGGGTATGGTTAGGGGTAATGTTAGGGTTTGGGTACGGGTTAGGGTTAGGGTTAGGGTACGGGATAGGATTGGCTACGGGTTAGGTCAAGGGTTAGGGTTAGTTTTAGGGTACAGTTTAGGGTTAGGGTTAGGTTTAGGGTTAGGGTTACGGAATGGGTTAGGTTTAGGGTACGGGTTAGGGTTATGGTTAGGGTAAGGGTTAGGGTTAGGGTTAGCTTGCGAGTTAGGGTTAGGGTGACGCTTAGGGTACGGTTTATGATTAGTGTTAGGGTCAGGGTTATGGTTAGGGTACGAGTTAGGGTTAGATTTAGGGTACGGGATAGGGTTAGGTTTATGCTACGGGTTAGGGTTACAGTACAGGTTAGGGTTAGGTTGAGGGTTAGGGTTAGGGTTAGAGTACGGTTAGGGTAGGGTTAGGGTTAGGGTTAGAGTACGGGTTAGGGTTAGTGTTAGGTTTAGTGAAAGGGTTAGGTTTATGGTACGGGTTAGAGTTAGGTTTAGGGTTAGGGTTAGGGTTCGGGTTAGGGTTAGGTTTAGGATACCGGATAGGATTAGCGTACGAGTTAAGTTTTGGGTTAGGGTTAGGTTTAGGCTACGGGTAGGGTTAGGGTATGGGTTATGGTTAGGTTTAGGGTACGGGATAGGTTTAGGGAACGGGTTAGGGTTAGGATTATGTTACGGGTTAAGGTTAGAGTACGGTTTAGTGTTAGGGTGAGGGTTAGGGTTACGGTTAGATTACGGTTAGGGTTAGGGTTAGGGTTAGAATACCAGTTAGGGTTAGTGTTAGGGTTAGGTTTAGGGTTAGGGTTAGGGTTAGGGTTAGGGTTAGGTTTAGAGAACGGGGTAGGGTTAGTGTTAGGTTTAGGGTTAGGGTTAATGTACGGGTTAGACTTAGGTTTAGGTTTAGGGTTAGGATAAGGTTAGGGTTAGGTTTAGGGTACGGGATAGGGTTAGCGTACGGGTTAAGTTTAGGGTTAGGGTTATTTTTAGGTTACGGGTTAGGGTTAGGGCACGGGTTAGTGTTAGGTTTAGGCTGCGGGTTAGGGTTAGGGTTAGGGTTAGTGTAAGGGTAAGTGTTAGGTTTAGGGTCAGGTTTAGGGTTAAAGTTAGTGTTAGGTTTAGGGAAAGGGTTAGGTTTAGGGTTATGGTACGGGTTAGGGTTATGTTACGGTTAAGGCTTATGGTTTGGTTTAGGGTTAGGGTTAAGTTTAGGGTGCGGGTTAAGGTTAGGGTTAGGGTTAGGGTTAGAGTACGGGTTTGGGTTAGTGTTAGGGTACGGGTTAGGTTTACCGTTTGGGTACGGGTTAGGGTAAGGGTTAGGGTTAAGGTAAGGGTTAGGGGTTAGGGTTAGAGTTAGGGTTAGGCTACGGGTAGGGTTAGGGTAGGGCTTAGGTTTACGGTACGGGTTAGGGTTAGGTTAGGGTACGGGATAGGTTTAGTGTACGGTTAGGTCTAGGGTTAGGGTTAGGTTTAGTGTCCGGGTTAGGGTTAGAGTTACGGTACGTGTTAGGGTTTGCGGTTTGGTACGGGTTAGCATTATGTTTAGGTTAGGGTACGGGTTAGGTTTAGGGTTAGGGTTAGTGTACGGTTTACGGTTAGTGTTGGGTTAGGATCAGGCTTAGTGTTAGGTTTAGGGTTAGTGATAGGGTTAGGGTACGGGTTAGGGTTACTGTACGGGTAGGGTTAGGGTTAGGGTAAGGTTTATAGTACGGTTTAGGGTTTGAGTTAGGGTTAGGTATAGTGGTAGAGTATGGGTTAGGGTTAGTGTTAGGGTTAGGGTTAGTGTTAGGGTTAGGGTTAGGGTTAGGGTTAGGGTTAGGGTTAGTGTTAGTGTTAGGATACGTGTTAGGGTTAGAGTACGTGTTAGGGTTAGTGTTAGGTTTAGGGTTAGTGTTAGGGTACGGTTTAGGGTTAGAGTACGGGTTAGGGTTAGGTTTAGGGTTAGGGTTAGGGTTAGAGTACGGGTTACGGTTAGTGTTAGAGTTAGAGTTAGGGTTAGTGTACGGATAGGTTTAGGGTTAGGGTTAGGTTTAGGGTACGGGTTAGGGTTAGTTTTAGGGTACGGGAAAGGTTAGAGTAAGGGTTAAGTTTAGGTTTAGGGTTAGGTTTAGGTTACGGGTTAGGGTTAGGGTATGGGTTAGGGTTAGGTTTAGGTGCAGGTTAGGGTTAGGGTTAGGTTTAGGGTTAGGGTTTGGTTTAGGTATAGGTTTAGGGTCAGGGTTAGGGTTAGGGATAGGGTTATGTTATGGGTTAGGGTTAGGGTTGGGGTTAGGGTACGGGTTAGTTTTAGGGTTTGGGTACGGGTCCGGGTTATGGTTAAGGTTAGGGTTAGGGTTAGGGTATGGGTTAGGGTTAGGGTACGGGTAAGGGTTATGGTTAGGTTTAGGGTTAGGTTTAGGTTTAGGGTGCGGGTTAGGGTTAGGGTTAGGTTTAGGGTTAGGGTTAGGTTATGGGTTAGGCTTAGGTTACGGGTTAGGGTTAGGGTTATGGTTAGGGTTAGGGTTAGGATTAGGGTACGAGTTATGGTTAGGGTTAAGTTTAGTGTACGGGTTAGGGTTAGGGTTATGGTATGGGTTAGGTTTAGGGTACGGGTTAGGGTTACGGTTAGGGTCAGGGTAGGGTTAGGGTTAGGGTACGAGTTAGGGTTACGGTTAGGGTACGTGTTAGGTTTAGGGTTATGGTATGGGTTAGGGTTACAGTACGGGTTAGGGTTTTGGTGTGGGTTAGGGTTAGGGTTAGAGTACGGATAGGGTTAGGGTTAGGGTTAGGGTTAGAGTATGGGTTAGGGTTAGTGTTAGCGTTAGGGTTAGGGTTAGGGTTAGGGAACGGGTTAGGTTGGGTTTAGGGAACAGGATAGGGTTAGTGTACGGGTTAAGTTTAGGGTTAGGGTTAGGTTTAGGTTACGGGTTACGGTTAGGGTACGGGTTAGGGTTAGGTTTAGGTGCTGGTTAGGGTTAGGTTTAGCGTACGTGTTAGCTTTAGGGTTTGGGTACGGGTTAGCGTTATGTTTAGGTTAGGGTACGGGTTAGGTTTAGGGTTAAGGCTAAGGTATGGTTTAGGTTTAGGGAACGGGATAGGGTTAGGTTTAGGGTCAGGGTAGGGTTAGGTTTAGGGTTAGGGTTAGGGTTAGGGTTTTGTACGGTTTAGGGTTACTGTACGGGTTAGGGTTAGGGTTAGGTTTAGGGTTATAGTACGGGTTAGGTTTTGAGTTAGGTTGAGGTATAGGTTTAGAGTACGGGTAGGGTTAGTGTTATGGTTAGGGTTAATGTTAGTTTACGAGTTAGTGTTAGTGAACGTGTTAGGTTTAGGTTTAGGGTGCAGGTTAGGGTTAGAGTTAGGGTTAGTGTAATGGTTAGGGTTAGGTTTAGGGTCAGGGTTAGGGTTAGGGTTAGTTTTAGGTTACGGGATATGGTTGGGTTGGGGTTAGGGTACGTGTTTGTTTTAGGGCTAGGGTACTGGTTAGGGTTATGGTTAAGGTTAGGGTTAGGGTTAGGTTATGGGTTAGGGTTAGGTTACGGTTAAGGGTTATGATTTGGGTTAGGGTTAGGGTTAAGTTTAGGGTGCGCGTTAGGGTTAGGGTTACGGTTAGGGTTAGAGTACGGTTTTGGGTTAGTTTTAGGGTACGGGTTAGGTTTACCATTTGGGTACGGGTTAGGGTAAGGGTTAGGGTTAGCTTTAAGTGTTAGGGGTAGGGTTAGGGTTAGGCTACGGGTAAAGTTAGGGTACGGGTTAGGGTTAGGGTTAGGGTTCGGGTTAGGGTTAGTGTATGGGTTAGGGTTAGGGGTAGGGTTAGTTTTAGGGTTAGGATTTGTGTTAGGTTTACCGTACTGGTTAGGGTTAAGGTTACAGTACGGGATAGGGTTAGTGTACATGTTAGGTCTAGGGTCAAGGTTAGGTTTAGTGTGCGGGTTAGGATTAGGGTTAGGTTTAGTGTACGGGTTAGGTTTAGGGTTAGGTTTAGGGTACGGGTTAGGTGTAGGGTTACGGTCAGGGTTAGTGTTAGGGTTAGAGTATGAGTTAGGGTTAGTGTGAGGTTTAGGGTACAGGTTAAGTTTATGGTTAAGTTTAGGGTACTGGTTAGGTTTAGGGTACGGGTTAGGGTTAGGGTCAGGGTTAGTGTTAGGGTACGAGTTAGGGTTAGGGTTAGGGTATGGGTTAGGGTTAGGGTTATGTTACGGGTTTAGGTTACAATACGGGTTAGGGTTAGGGTGAGGATTAGGGTTAGGGTTAGAATTCGGTTAGGTTTAGGGTTAGGGTTAGAGTACGGGTTAGGGTTAGTGTTAGGTTTAGGGAAAGGGTTAGTTTTAGGGTTAGGTTACGGGTTAGGGTTAGGGTTAGGGTTAGGGTTAGAATACGGGGTAGGGTTAGTGTTAGGGTTAGGGTTAGGGTTAATGTACGGGTTAGGCTTAGGGTTAGTTTTAGGGTTAGGTTACGGGTTAGGGTTAGGTTTAGGATACGGGATAGAGTTATTGTACGGGTTAAGTTTAGGGTTAGGATTAGGTTTAGGTTACGGGTTAGGGTTAGGGTATGGGTGAGGGTTAGGTTTAGGGTGCGGTTTAGGGTTAGGGCTAGGGTTAATGTACAGGTTAGGGTTAGGTTTAGGGTCAGGTTTAGGGTTAGCGTTAGTGTTAGGGTATGGGTTAGGTTTAGGGTTGGGGTTAGGGTACGGGTTAGTTTTATCGTTAGGGTACGGGTCAGGGTTACTGTTAAAGATAGGTTTAGATTTAGGGTTTGGATTAGGGTAAGGGTATGGTTAAGGGTTATGGTTAGGGTTAGGGTTAGGGTTAAGTTAAGGGTGTGGTTTAGGGTTCAGGTTAGGGTTAGTGTTAGGGTTAGAGTGCGGGTTTGGGTTAGTGTTAGGGTACGGGTTAGGTATACCGTTTGGGTACGGGTTAGGGTAAGGGTTAGGGTTAGGGTAAGGGTTAGGGGTTAGGTTTAGAGTTAGGTTTAGGCTACGGGATAGTGTTAGAGTACAGGTTGGGTTAGGGTTAGGGTAAGGGTGAGGGTTAGGGTTATAGTACGGGTTAGGTTTAGAGTTAGGGTTAGGTTTAGGGTTAGAGTACGGGTTATGGTTAGTGTGAGGATTAGGGTAAGTATTAGGGTACGGGTTAGGGTTAGGTTTAGTGTACGGATTGGGTTAGGGTTAGGGTTAGGGTTAGGGTTAGGGTTAGGGTATGGGTTAGGTTTAGGTTTTGGTACGGGCTAGGGTTAGCGTACGGGTTAAGTTTAGGTTTAGATTTAGGTTTAGGTTTCGGGTTAGGGTTAGGGTACGTGTTAGGGTCAGCTTTAGGTGAGGGTTAGGTTTAGGGTTAGGGTTAGGGTTAGGGTACGGCTTAGGGTTAGGTTTAGGTGCGGGTTAGGGTTATGGTTAGGGTTAAGTTTAGAGTTAGGGTTCGGTTTAGGGTTAGGTTTAAGGTCAGGGTTAGGGTTAGGGATAGGGTTATGGTACGGGTTAGGGTTAGGGTGGGGTTAGGGTACGGGTTAGTTTTAGGTTTAGGGTACGGGTGAGGGTTACGGTTAAGTTTAGGGTTAGGTTTAGGGTATGGGTTAGGGTTAGGTTACGGGTAAGTGTTATGGTTAGGGTTAGGTTTAGGTTTAGGTTTAGGGTGCGGTTTAGGGTTAGGGTTAGTTTTAGCGCTAGGGTATGGGTTCGGGTTACTGTTAGGGTTTGGGTACGGGTTAGGGTTAGGTTTAGGTTACGGGATAGGGTTGGGTACGGGTTAGGTTAAGGGTTAGGGTTAGGGTTAGGGTATGTGTTAGGTTTAGGGTACGGGTTATGGTAGGGTTAGGGTACAGGTTAGGTTTAAGGTTAGTTTAGGAGTACAGGGTAGGGTTAGTGTTAGGGTTAGGGTTAGGTTTAATGTACGGGTTAGGCTTAGGGTTAGGTTTAGGGTTAGGATACGGGTTAGGGTTAGGTTTAAGGTACGGGATAGGGATAGCCTACAGGTTAAGTTTAGAGTTAGGGTTTTGTTTAGGTTACGGGTTAGGGTTAGGGTACGGGTTAGGGTTAGTTTAGGGTGCGGGTTAGGTTTAGGTTTAGGATTAGTGTAAGGGTTAGGGTTAGGTTTAGTGTCAGTGTTAGGGTTAGAGTTAGTGTTAGGGCACGGGGTGGGGTTAGGGCTGGGGTTAGGGTACGGGTTAGTTTTAGAGCTAGTGTACGGGTTAGGGTTACGGTTAAGGTTAGGGTTAGGTTTAGGATACGATTAGGGTAAGATTACGGTTAAGGGTTATGGTTTGGGTTAGGGTTAGGGTTAAGTTTAGGGTGCGGGTTAGGGTTAGGGTCAGGGTTAGGGTTAGGTTTAGGGTACGGGTTTGGGTTAGTGTTAGGGTACGGGTTAGGTTTACCTTTTCGGTATGGGTTAGGGTAAGGTTTAGGGTTAGGGTTAAGGGTTAGGGTTATAGTTATGGTTAGGCTACGGGTAGCGTTAGGGTACGGGTTAGGGTTAGGTTTAGGGTTCAGGATAGGGTTAGTGTACGGGTTAGGGTTAGGGTGAGGGTTAGGGTTAGGTTTAGGGTTAGTGTTATGGTTACGGTACGGTTTAGGGTTAAGGTTGGGTTACGGGATAGGGTTAGTGTACGTGTTAGGTCTAGGGTTAGGGTTAGGTTAAGTGCGTGTTAGGGTTAAGGTTAGGGTTAGGTTACGTGTTAGGGTTAGGGTTTGGGTACGGGTTAGCGTTATGTTTAGGGTTATGTACGGGTTAGGGTTAGGGTACGGTTTAGGATTAGGGTACGGGTTGGCGTTAGGGTTAGGGTCAGGGTTAGTGTTAGGTTTAGGGTTAGGTTAGGGTTAGGGTACGGATTAGGGTTACTGTACGGTTTAGGTTTAGGGTTAGGGTTAGGGTTATAATACGTGTTAGGGTTAGAGTTAGGGTTAGATTTAGGGTTAGAGTATGGGTTAGGGTTAGTTTTAGGGTTAGGGTTAGTGTTAGGGTATGGGTTCGGGTTAGAGTATGGGTTAGAGTTAGGTTTAGTGTTA
Organism: Urocyon cinereoargenteus; assembly: GCA_032313775.1. NCBI lineage: Eukaryota > Metazoa > Chordata > Mammalia > Carnivora > Canidae > Urocyon > Urocyon cinereoargenteus. The sequence goes on along the minus strand of JAVLSZ010000011.1, from coordinate 72,211,584 downwards.
GGGTTAGAGTACAGGATAGGGTTAGTGTTAGTTTAGGGTTAGGGTTAGGTTTGTTGTACGGATACGGTTAGGGCAGGTTTAGGGTTAGGGTACGGGTTCGGGTTAGGGTTAGGGTTAGGGTACGGGTTAGGTTTAGGGTTATGGTACGGGTTTGGGTTACAGTACGGGTTAGGGTTAGGGTGAGGCCTAGGGTTAGGGTTAGGGTTAGAGTACGGTTAAGGTTAGGGTTAGGGTTATGGTGAGAGTACGGTTTAGGGTTAATGTTAGGGTTAGGGTTAGGGTTAGGTTTAGGGTTAGGCTACGATTTAGGTTTAGGGTTAGTGTTACAGTACAGGGTAGGGTTAGTGTTAGTGTTAGGGTTAGGGTTAATGTATGGGTTAGGCTTAGGGTTAGGTTTAGGGTTAGTATAAGGTTAGGGTTAGGTTTATGGTACGGGATAGGGTTAGCGTACGGGTTAAGTTTAGGGTTAGGGTTAGGTTTAGGTTACGGGTTAGGGTTAGGGTACGGGTTAGGGTTACGTTTAGGGTGCGGGTTAGGGTTAGGGTTAGTGTAAGGGTTAGCGTTAGGTTTAGGGTCAGGGTTAGGGTTAGGGTTAGTGTTAGGGTATGGGTTAGGGTTAGGGTTGCGGTTACGTTACGGGTTAGTTTTAGGGTTAGGGTACAGTTTAGGGTTAAGGTTAAGTTTAGGGTTAGGGTTAGGGTATGGGTTAGGTTTAGGTTACGGTTAAGGGTTATGGTTTGGGTTAGGGTCAGGGTTAAGTTTAGGGTGCGGGTTAGAGTTAGAGTTAGGGTTAGATTACGGGTTTAGGTTAGTGTTAGGGTACGGGTTAGGTTAACCGTTTGGGTATGGGTTAGGGTAAGGATTAGGGTTAGGTTTAGGGTTAGGGTTTAGGGTTAGAGTTAGGGTTAGGCTACGGGTAGGTTTAGGGTACGGGTTAGGGTTAGGGTTAGGGTTCGTGTTAGGGTTAGTGTACGGTTTAGGGTTAGCGTTAGGGTTAGGTTTAGGGTTAGGGTTAGTGTTAGGGTTACGGTACGGGTTAGGGTTAAGGTTACGGTATGGGACAGGTTTAGTGTACGTGTTAGGTCTAGGGTTAGGTTAGGTTTAGTGTGCGGGTTAGGGTTAGGGTTAGGGTTAGTGTTAGGGTTAGGGTTTGCCCATGGGTTAGGGTTAGTGTACGGATAGGATTAGGGTTAGGGTGTGGGTTAGGGTACGGGTTAGGTTTAGGGGTAGGTTAAGTGTTAGTGTTAGGGTAAGGTTAGGGTTAGAGTACGGGTTAGGGTTAGGTTTAGGGTAGGGTTAGGGTTAAGTACGGGTGAGGATTAGTGTTAGGTTTAGGGTTAGGGTTAGGGTTAGTGTACGGATAGGATTAGGGTTAGGGTGTGGGTTAGGGTACGTGTTAAGGATAGGTTTAGGGTACGGGATAGGGTTAGTGTACGGGTTAAGTTCAGGGTTAGGGTTAGGTTTAGGTTACGGGTTAGTGTTAGGGTACGTGTTAGAGTTAGGTTTAGTTGCGGGTTAGGGTTAGGGTACGGGTTAGGGTTAGGTTTATGGTCAGTGTTAGGGTTCCGGATAGGGTTATGGTACGGGTTAGGTTTAGGGTTGGGTTTAGGGTACGGGTTAGTTTTAGGATTAGGGTATGGGTTAGTGTTATGGTTAATGTTAGTGTTAGGGTTAGGGTATGGGTTAGGGTTAGGGTACGGCTAAGGGTTATGGTTAGGGTTAGGTTTAGTTTTAGGGTGCGGGTTAGGCTTAGGTTTAGGTAAGGGTTGGCGCTAGGGTATGTGTAAGGGTGCTGTTAGAGTTTGGGTACGGGTTAGGGTTAGGGTTAGGGTAAGAGATAGGTTTAGGGTTCGGATACGGGTTATGGTTAGAGTTATGGTACCGTTTAGGGTTACAGTACGGGATAGGGTTAGGGTGAGGCTTAGGGTTAGGTTTAGAGTACGGATAGGGTTAGGGTTAGGGTTAGAGTACGGGTTAGGGTTAGTGTTAGGGTTAGGGTAAGGTTAGGATTAGGGTTAAGGTACGGGGTAGGGTTAGTGTTAGGGTTAGTGTTAGGGTTAGTGTTAGGGTACGGGATAGGATTTGGGTTAGGGTTAGGGTTAGGGTATGGGGTAATGTTATTGTTAGGGTTAGGGTTTGGGTTAATGTACCGTTTAGGCTTAGGGTTAGGTTTAGGGTTAGGATACGGTTAGTGTTAGGTTTAGGGTACGGGATAGGTTTATCGTACGGGTTAAGTTTAGGGTTAGGGTTAGGTTTACGTTACGGGTTACGGTTAGGGTACGGGTTAGGGTTAGGTTTAGGGTGCGGGTTAGGGTTAGGGTTAGGATTAGTGTAAGGGTTAGGTTTAGGTTTAGGGTCAGGTTTAGGGTTAAGTTTAGTGTTAGGGTACGGGTTAGGGTCGGTGGGGGTTAGGGTATGGGTTAGGTTTAGGGTTAGGGTATGGGTTAGGGTTACGGTTAAGGTTATGGTTAGGGTTAGGGTATGGGTTAGGGTTAGGGTTAGGGTTAGGGTTAGGGTTAGCGTACGTGTTAGGGATAGGGTTTGGGTACGGGTTAGGGTTACGTTTTGGGTTAGAGCTCGGTTTAGTTTTAGGGTTAGGGAAAGGGTTAGCGCTAGGGTATGGGTTAGGTTTACAGTTAGGGTTTGGGAACGGGTTAGGGTTAGGGTTAGGGTAAGGGATAGGGTTGGGTACGGGTTAGGTCAAGGGTTAGGGTTGGGTTTAGGGTACTGGTAAGGGTTAGGGTTAGATTTTGGGTTAGGGTTAGGGTATGGGTTAGGTGTAGGGTACGGGTTAAGGTTAGGGTTAGGGTCAGGTTTAGGGTTAGGGTTAGGGTACGAGTCAGGTTTAGGGTTAGGTTTAGGGTATGGGTTAGGTTTAGGGTTAAGGTCAGGGTTACGGTTAGAGTACGGGGTAGGGTTAGTGTTAGGGTTAGGGTTAGGGTTAATGTACGGGTTAGGCTTAGCATTAGGTAAGGGTTAGGATACGGGTTAGGGTTAGGTTTAGGGTGCGGGTTGGGTTAGGGTTAGGGTTAGTGTAAGGGTTAGGGTTAGGTATAGGGTCAGGGTTAGGGTTAGGGTTAGTGTTAGGGTATGGGTTAGGGTTAGAGTTGGTGTTAGGGTACAGGTTAGTTTTAGGTTTAGGGTACGGATTAGGGTTATGGTTAAGGTTAGGGTTAGGGTTAGGTTATGAGTATGGGTTAAGTTACGGTTAAGGGTTATGGTTTGGGTTAGGGTTAGAGTTAAGTTTAGGGTGCGGGTTAGGGTTAGGGTTAGGGTTACAGTACGGGTTTGGGTTAGTGTTAGGGTTCGGGTTAGGTATACCATTTGGGTACAGGTTAGGGTTAGGCTTAGTGTTAGGGTTCGGTTTAGAGTTAGGATTAGGCTACGGGTAGGGTTAGGTTTCGGGTTAGGGTTAGGGTTAAGGTTCGGGTTAGGGTTAGTGTACGGCTTAGGGTTAGGTTTAGGGTTAGGGTAAGGGTTAGTGTTAGGGTCACGGTACGGGTTAGGGTTAAGGTTAGGGAACAGGATAGGGTTAGTGTACGTGTTAGGTATAGGGTTAGAGTTAGGTTCAGTGTGCGGGTTAGGTTTAGGGTTAGGGTTAGGATATGTGTTAGGGTTAGGGTTTGGGTACGGGCTAGGGTTAAGTTTAGGGTTAGGGTATGGGTTAGTTTTAGGTTTAGGGTTAGGGTACGGTTTAGGGTTAGGGTACGTTTAGGGTTAGGGCTAAGGTACGGGTTAGGGATACAGTATGGGTTAGGGTTAGGGTGAGGGTTAGGGTTAGGGTTAGAGTACGGTTAGGGTTAGGGTTAGGTTTAGAGTACGGGTTAGGGTTAGTGTTAGGGTTAGGGTAAGGGTTAGGGTTAGGGTTAGGGTTAGAGTACGGGGTAGGGTTAGTGTTAGGGTTAGGTTTGTGGTTAGTGTTAGGGTACGGGTCAGGTATAGGGTTCGGGTTAGGGTTAGGTTTAGGGTTAGGGTTAGGGTTAGGGTTAAGGTTAAAGTATGCGGTAGGGTTAGTGTTAGGGTTAGGGTTAGGGTTAATGTAAGGGTTAGGCTTAGGTTTAGGTTTAGGGTTAGGATACGGGTTAGGGTTAGGTTCAGGGTACAGGATAGGGTTAGCGTACAGGTTAAGTTTAGGGTTAGGGTTAGGTTTAGGTTACGGGTTAGGGTTAGGGTACGGGTTAGGGTTAGGTTTGGTTTAGGGCTAGGGTTAAAGTACGGGGTAGGGTTAGTGTTAGGGTTAGGGTTAGGGTTAATGTACGGGTTAGGGTTAAAGTACGGGCTTAGGGTTAGATTTAGGATTAGGATACGGTTTAGGGTTAGGTTCAGGGTACGGGATAGGGTTAGCATACGGGTTAACTTTAGGGTTAGGGTTAGGTTTAGGTTACGGGTTAGGGTTAGGGTACGGGTTAGGGTTAGGTTTAGGGTCCGGGTTAAGGTTAGGGTTAGGGTTAGTGTAAGGGTTAGGGTTAGGTTTAGGGTCAGGGTTAGGGTTAGGGTTAGTGTTAGAGTACGGGTTAGGGTTGGGGTTAGGGTACGGGTTAGTTTTAGGGTTAGGGTACAGGTTAGGGTAATGTTTAAGGTTAGGGTTAGGGTTAGGGTATGGGTTAGGGTTAGGTTACGGTTAAGGGTTATGGTTTGGGTTAGGGTTAGGCTTAAGTTTAAGGTGCGGGATAGGGTTAGGTTTTGTGTTAGAGTACGGGTTTGGGTTAGTGTAAGGGTACGGGTTAGGTTTATCATTTAGGTATGGGTTAGTTTAAGGGTTAGGGTTAGGGTTAGGGGTTAGGGTTAGAGTTAGGTTTAGGCTACAGGTAGGGTTAGGGTACGGGTTAGGGTTAGGGTTAGGGTTAAGATTAGTGTTAGGGTTACGATACGGGTTAGGGTTAAGGTTGGGTTATGGGATAAGGTTAGTGTACGTGTTAGGTCTAGGGTTAGGGTTAGGTTTAGTGTACGGGTTAGGGTTAGGGTTAGGATACGTTTTAGGGTTAGGGTTTTGTTACGGTTTAGCGTTACATTTAGGGTTAGGGTACGGGTTAGGTTTAGGGTTAGGGTTAGGGTACGGTTTAGGGTTAGGGTACGGGTTAGGGTTAGGTCACGGTTAGGTTTAGGGTTAGGGTTAGGGTACCGGTTAGGTTTACTGTACGGGTTAGGGTTATGGTTATGGTTAGGGTTAGGGTTAAGGTTAGGGTTAGCGTTATAGTACAGGTTAGGGTTAGAGTTAGGGTTAGGTTTAGGGTTAGAATACGGGTTACGGTTAGTGTTAGGGTTAGGGTTAGTGTTAGGGTTAGTGTACGGATATGGTTTAGGGTTAGGGTTAGGGTACGGATTAAGGTTAGGTTTAGGATACGCATAGGGTTAGTGTACGTGTTAAGTTTAGGGTTAGGGTTAGGTTTAGGCGACGTTTTAGGGTTTGGGAACGGGTTAGGGTTAGGTTTAGGTACGGGTTAGAGTTAGGGTTAGGGTTAGGGTTAGGGTTTGGTTTAGGGTTAGGTTTAGGGTCAGGGTTAGGGTTAGGGATAGGGTTATGGTACGGGTTAGGGTTAGTTTTGGGGTTTGGGTACAGGTTAGTTTTAGGGTTAGGGTATGGGTCAGGGTTACGGTGAAGGTTATGGTTAGGGTTAGGGTATGGGTTAGGGTTAGGGTACGGGTAAGGGTTATGGTTAGGGTTAGGTTTAGGTTTAGGTTTAGGGTGCGGGTTGGGGTTAGGGTTAGGGCTTGTGCTAGGTTATGGGTTAGGGATAATGTTAGGGTTTGGGTACAGGTTAGGGTTACGGATACGTTACGGGATAGGGTTGGGTAAGGGTTAGGTCAAGGGTTAGGGTTTGGTTTCGAGTACGGGTTAGGGTTAGGGTTAGGTTTAGGGTTAGTGTTAGGGTATGGGTTAAGCTTAGAGTACGGGTTAGGGTTAAGGTTAGGGTCAAGGTTAGGGTTAGGGTTAGGGTACCTGTTAGGGTTTGGTTTAGGTTTAAGGTACGGGTTACGGTTAGGATTAGGGTTAGAGTATGGGTTAGAGTTAGGGTACGTGTTACGTTTAGGGTTAGGGTCAGCTTTAGGGTTAGGGTTAGGGTACAAGTTAGGTTTAGGATTAGGATACGGGTTAGGTTTAGGTTTATGGTAAGGGTTAGGGTTAGGGTTACAGTACGGGTTAGGGTTAGGGTGAGGGTTAGGGTTAGAGTATGGTTAGGGTTAGGGTTAGGGTTAGAGTACGGGTTAGGGTTAGTGTTAGGTTAGGTTTAGGGTTAGGGTTAGTGTACGGGTTAGGGTTAGGTTCAGGGTACGGGATAGGTTAGCGTACGAGTTAAGTTTAGGGTTAGGGTTAGGTTTAGGTTACGGGTTAGGGTTAGGGTACGGGTTAGGGTTAGGTTTAGGGTGCGGGTTAGGGTTAGGGTTAGGGTTAGTGTAAGGGTTAGGGTTAGGTTTAGGGTCAGGGTTCGGGTTAGGTTTAGTGTTAGGGTACTCATTAGTGTTAGGGTTGGCGGTAGGGTACGGGTTAGTTTTAGGGTTAGGGTACAGGTTAGGGTTATGTTTAAGGTTAGTGTTAGGGTTAGGGTATGGTTTAGGGTTAAGTTACGGTTAAGGGTTATGGTTTCGGTTAGGGTTCTGGTTAAGATTAGGGTGCGGGTTAGGGTTAGGGTTAGGGTTAGAGTACGGTTTTGAGTTACTGTTAGGGTATGGGCTAGGTTTACCTTTTGGGTCCGGGTTAGTGTAAGGTTTAGGGTTAGTGTTAGGGTTAGGGGTTAGGTTTAGAGTTAGGGTTAGGCTATGGGTAGGGTTAGGGTATGGGTTAGGGTCCGGGTTAGGATTCAGGTTAGGGTTAGTGTACGGGTTAGGGATAGGGTTAGGGTTAGGGTTAGGGTTAGTGTTATGGTTATGGTTCGGGTTAGGGTTAAGATTCCAGTACGGGATAGGGTTAGTGTACGTGTTAGGTCTAGGGTTAGGGTTAGGTTTAGTGTGCGGTTTAGGTTTAGGGTTAGGGTTAGGGTTAGGGTTAGGGTATGTGTTAGGGTTAGGGTTTGGGTACGGGTAAGGGTTACGTTTAGGGTTAGGGTACGGGTTAGGTTTAGGCTTAGGGTAAGGTTTAGTGTTAGGGTACGGGTTAGAGTTACAGAACGGGTTAGGGTTAGGTATAGGGTTAGGTTTAGGGTTAGAGTACGGGTTAGGGTTAGTGTTAGGGTTAGCGTTAGTGTTATTGTGTGGATAGGATTAGGGTTAGGGTTAGGATACGGGTTAGGGTTAAGTTTAGGGTACGGGATAGGGTTAGTGTACGGGATAAGTTTAGGGTTAGGGTTAGGTTTAGGGTACGAGTTAGGGTTAGGGTTAGGGTACGGGTTAGGGTTAGGGTTATGTTACGGGTTAGGGTTACAGTACGGGTTAGTGTTAGGGTGAGGGTTAGGGTTATGGTTAGATTACGGTGTGGGTTAGGGTTAGGGTTATAGTACGGGTTAGGGTTAGTGTTAGGGTTAGGTTTAGGGTTAGGGTTAGGGTTAGGGTTAGGGTTAGGGTTAGGGTTAGGTTTAGAGAACGGGGTAGGGTTAGTGTTAGGTCTGGTTAGGGATAATGTACGGGTTAGGGTTAGGTTTAGGTTTAGGGTTAGGATAAGGGTTAGGGTTAGGTTTAGGGTATGGGATAGGGTTAGCGTACGGGTTAAGTTTAGGGTGAGGGTTACGTTTAGGTTACGAGTTAGGGTTACGGAACGGGTTAGGGTTAGGTTTAGGGTGCGGGATAGGGTTAGGGTTAGGGTTAGTGTAAGGGTATGGGTTAGGGTTAGGGTCAGAGTTAGGGTTAGGGTTAGTGTTAGGGTACGGTTTAGGGTTAGGGGTGTGGTTAGGGTACGGGTTAGTTTTAGGGTTAGGGTACGGGTTAGGGTTATGGTTAAGGTTAGTGTTAGGGTTAGGGTATGGATTAGGGTTAGGTTACGGTTAAGGGTTATGTTTTGGGTTAGGGTTAGGGTTAAGTTTAGGGTTCGGGTTAGTGTTAGGGTTAGTTTTAGAGTACGGGTTTGGGTTGATGTTTGTGTATTGGTTAGGTTACCATTTGGGTATGGGTTAGGGTAAGGGTTAGGTTTAGGGTTAGGGGTAGGGGTAGGGTTAGGGTTAGGCTACGGGTAGGGTTAGGGTACAGATTAGTGTTAGGGTTAGTGTTCGGGTTAGGGTTAGTGTACGGGTTAGGTTTAGGGTTAGGGTTAGGTTTAGGTTTAGGGTTAGGGTTACGGTACGTGTTAGGGTTAAGGGTATGGTTCGGGATAGGATTAGAGTGCGTGTTAGGTTTAGGGTTAGGGTTAAGTTTAGTGTTCGGGTTAGGGTTAGGATTAGGGTTAGTTGTACGTGTTAGGGTTAGGGTTTGGGTACGGGTGAGGGTTACGTTTAGGTTTAGGGTATGGGTTAGGTTTAGGGTTAAGGTAAGGGTTTTTGTTAGGGTACAGTTTAGGGTTAGAGTACGGGTTAGAGTTAGGTTTAGGGTTAAGGTTAGGCTTAGAGTACGGGTTACGGTTTGTGTTAGTGTTAGGGTTAGGGTTAGTGTACGGATAGGGTTAGGGTTAGGGTTAGGTTAGGGTACGGGTTAGATTTAGGTTTAGGGTACGGGATAGAGTTAGTGTAAGGGTTAAGTTTAGGGTAAGGGTTAGGTTTAGGTTACGGTTTATGGTTAGGGTACGGGTTAGGGTTACGGTTAAGGTTAGGGTTAGTGTTAGGGTATGGGTTAGGGTTAGGTTACGGGTAAGGGTTATGGTTAGGGTTAGGGTTACGTTTAGGTTTAGGGTGCGGGTTACGCTTAGGGTTAGGATAGGTTTAGTGCTAGGGTATGGGTTAGGGTTACTGTTAGGGTTTGGGTATGGGTTAGGGTTAGGTATAGGGTACGAGATAGGGTTGGGTACGGGTTAGGTCAAGGGTTAGGTTTAGGTTTAGGGTACGGGTTAGGGTTAGGGTAAGGTTTAGGGTTAGGGTTAGGGTATGGGTTAGGTTTAGGGTACGGGTTAGGGTTAGGTTAGGGTCAGGGTTAGTGTTAGTGTTAGGATATGAGTTAGGGTTAGGGTTAGGTTTAGGTGCGGGTTAGGGTTAGTTTTTGGGTACGGGAAAGGTTAGCGTATCGTTCAAGTTTAGGATTACGGTTAGGTTTAGGTTACGGGTTAGGGTTAGGGTATGGCTTAGGGTTAGGTTTAGGTGCGGGTTATGGTTCGGGTTAGGGTTAGGTTTAGGGTTAGTATTCATTTTAGGGTTAGGTTTAGGTTCAGGGTTAGGTTTTGGATAGGGTTATGTTACGGGTTAGGGTTAGGGTTGGGATTAGGGTACAGGTTAATTTTAGGGTTAAGGTACGGGTCCGAGTTACGATTAAGGTTAGGGTTAGGGTTAGGGTATGGTTTAGCGTTAGGGTACGGTTAAGGGTTATGGTTAGTTTTAGGGTTAGGTTTAGGTTTAGAGTGCAGGTTAGGGTTAGGGTTAGGTTTAGGGTTAGGGTTTGGGTATGGGTTAGGCTTAGGGTACGGGTTAGGTTTAGGATTATGGTAAGGGTTAGGGTTAGGGTACGGATTAGGGTTAGGGTTAAGTTTAGTGTATGGGTTAGGGTTAGGGTTAGTGTATGGGTTAGGTTTAGTGTACGGGTTAGGTTTAGGGTTATGGTCAGGGTAGGGTTAGGGTTATGGTACGAGTTAGGGTTAGGGTTAGAGTACGGTTAGGGTTAGGGTATGGGTACGGGTTAGCGTTACGTTTAGGGTTAGGGTATGGGTTAGGTTTAGGGTTAGGTTTAGGGTACGGTTTAGGATTAGGGTACGGGTTAGCGTTAGGTTTAGGGTCAGGTTTAGGGTTAGTTTTAGGGTTAGGGTTAGGGTTAGGGTACGGAATATGGTTACTGAGCGGTTTAGGGTTAGGGTTAGGGTTAGAGTTAGGGTTATAGTGTGTGTTAGGGTTAGAGTTAGGGTTAGGTTTAGGGTTAGAGTACGGTTTAGTGTTAGTGTTAGTGTTATTGTTAGTGTTAGTGTTAGGGTTAGGTTTAGTGTACGGATAGGGTTAGGGTTAGGGTTAGGGTTAGGGTTATGGTACGGGTTAGGTTTAGGTTTAAGGTACGGGTTAGGGTTAGGGTACGGGTTAGCTTTAGGGTTAGGGTAAGGGTTAGTATTAGGGTACGGGTTAGGGTTAGAGTACGGGTTAGTGTTAGGTTTTGGGTTAGGGTTAGGGTTAGAGTACGGGTTACGGTTAGTGTTAGTGTTAGGTTTAGGGTTAGGGTTAGTGTACGGATAGGGTTAGGGTTAGGGTTAGGGTTAGGGTACGGGTTAGGTTTAGGTGTAGGGTACGGGTGACTGTTAGGGTTAGGGTTAGGGTACGGGTTAGGTTTAGGGTACGGGTTATTGTTAGGGTTAGGGTCAGTGTTAGGATTAGGGTTAGGGTACGAGTTAGGTTTAGGGTTAGGGTACGGGTTAGGGTTAGGGTTATGGTACGGGTTTGGGTTACAGTACGGGTTAGGGTTAGGGTGAGGGTTAGGGTTAGGGTTAGAGTACGGTTAGGGTTAGGGTTAGGGTTAGGGTGAGAGTACGGTTTAGGGTGAATGTTAGGGTTAGGGTTAGGGTTAGGGTTAGGCTACGATTTAGGGTTAGGGTTAGTGTTACAGTACGGGGTAGGGTTAGTGTTAGGGTTAGGGTTAGGGTTAATGTACGGTTAGGCTTAGGGTTAGGTTTAGGGTTAGGGTTAGGGTTAGGGTTAGGCTACGATTTAGGGTTAGGGTTAGTGTTACAGTACGGGGTAGGGTTAGTGTTAGGGTTAGGGTTAGGGTTAATGTACGGTTAGGCTTAGGGTTAGGTTTAGGGTTAGGATACGGGTTAGGGTTAGGTTTAGGGTATGGGATAGGGTTAGCGTACTGGTTAAGTTTAGGGTAAGGTTAGGTTTAGGCTACGGGTTAGGGTTAGGGTACGGGTTAGGGTTAGGTTCAGGGTGCGGGGTAGGGTTAGGGTTAGTGTAAGGGTTAGGGTTAGGTTTAGGGTCAGGGTTAGGGTTAGGGTTAGTGTTAGGGTACGAGTTAGGGTTAGTGTTGCGGTTAGGTTACGGGTTAGTTTTAGGGTTAGGGTACATTTTAGGGTTATGGTTAAGGTTAGGGTTAGGTTTAGGGTATGGGTTAGGGTTAGGTTTAGGGTTAGGGTTGGTAAGGGTTAGTGTTAGGGTACGGGTTAGGGTTAGAGTACGGGTTAGGGTTAGGTTTAGGGTTAGGGTTAGGGTTAGCGTACGGGTTAGGTTTAGTGTTAGGGTTAGGGTTAGTTTTAGTGTACGTTTAGGGTTAGGGTTAGGGTTAGGGTACGTGTTAGTGTTAGGTTTAGGGTACGGGTTAGGGTTAGGTTTAGGGTTAGTGTACGGGTTAGGTTTAGGGTACCGGTTTGGGTTAGGGTTAGGGTCAGGGTTAGGTTTAGGGTTAGGGTACGATTTAGGGTTAGGTTTACGGTACGGGTTAGGGTTATCATTATGGTACGGGTTAGGGTTATAGGGTGAGGGTTAGGGTTAGGGTTAGGGTACATTTTAGGGTTAGGGTTTGGTAATGGATAGGGTTACGTTTAGGTTTAGGGTACGGGTTAGTTTTAGGGTTAAGGTAAGTGTTAGTGTTAGGGTACGGGATAGGTTTAGAGTATGGGTTAGGTTTAGGTTTAGGGTTAGGGTTGGTAAGGGTTAGTGTTAGGATATGGGATAGGGTTATAGTACGGGTTAGGGTTAGGTTTAGGGTTAGGGTTAGGGTTAGAGTACGGGTTAGGGTTAGTGTTAGGGTTAGGGTTAGGTTTAGTGTACGGCTAGGTTTAGAGTTAGGGTTAGGGTTAGGGTATGTGTTAGGTTAGGTTTAGGGTACGGGATAGTGTTAGTGTACGGTATAAGTTTAGGGTTAGGTTTAGGTTTAGGTTATGGGTTAGGGTTAGGGTACGGGTTAGGATTAGGTTATGTGCGGGTTAGGGTAGGGTACTGGTTAATTTTAGGTTTAGGGTCAGGGTTAGGGTTAGGGTTAGGGTTATGGTACGGGTTAAGGTTAGGGTTGGAGTTAGGGTATGGGTTAGTTTTAGGGTTAGGGTACGGGTTAGGTTAATGGTTAAGGTTAGGGTTAGTGTTAGGGTATGGGTTACTGTAAGGGTACGGGTAAGGATTATGGTTAGGGTTAGGGTTAGGTTTAGGTTTAGGGTGCGGTTTAGGTATAGGGTTAGGGTTAGGGTTTAGCGCTAGGGTATGGGTTAGGGTTAATGTTAGGGTTTGGGTACAGGTTAGGGTTAGGGTACGGGATAGGGATGAGTACGGGTTAGGTCAAGGGTTATGTTTAGGTTTAGGGTTAGGGAATGGGTTAGGTTTAGGGTACGGGTTAAGGTTAGGGTTAGGGTCAGGTTTAGGGTTAGGGTTAGGGTACGAGTTAGGGTTAGGGTGAGGTTTAGGGTACGGGTTAGTGTTAGGGTTAAGGTTAGGGTTAGGGTTAGAGTACGGGGTAGAGTTAGTGTTAGGGTTAGGGTTAGGGTTAATGTACGGGTTAGGCTTAGGGTTAGGTTAGGGTTAGGATACGGGTTAGGGTTAGGTTTAGGGTACGGGATAGGGTTAGCGAACGGGTTAAGTTTAGGGTTTTGTTCGGTTTAGGTTACGGGTTAGGATTAGGGTACAGTTAGGTTTAGGTTTAGGGTGCGGGTTTGGTTAGGGTTAGGGTTAGTGTAAGGGTTAGGGTTACGTTTAGGGTCAGGGTTAGGGTTAGGGTTAGTGTTAGGTTACGGGTTAGGGTTAGGGTTGGGGTTAGGGTACGGGTTAATTTTAGGGTTAGTGTACGGATTAGGGTTATGGTTAAGGTTAGGGTTAGGGTTAGGTTATGGGTTAGGGTTAGGTTACGGTTAAGGGTTATGGTTTGGGTTAGGGTTAGATTTAAGTTTAGGGTGTGGGTTAGGGTTAGGTTTAGGGTTAGAGTACGGGTTTGGTTTAGTGTTAGGGTACGCGTTAGGTTTACCGTTTGGGTACGGGTAAGGTTAAGGGTTAAGGTTAGGGGTTAGGGTTAGAGTTAGGATTAGGCTATGGGTAGGGTTAGGGTACGGGTTAGGGTTAGGTTTAAGGTTTGGGTTAGGGTTAGTGTACGGGTTAGGGTTAGGTTTAGGGTTAGGTTTAGGTTCAGGGTTAGTGTTAGGGTCATGGTACGGGTTAGGGTTAAGGTTAGGGTACGGGATAGGGTTAGTGTACGTGTTAGGTCTAGGGTTAGGGTTAGGTTCATTGTGCGGGTTAGGATTAGGGTTAGGATATGTGTTAGGGTTAGGGTTTGGGTACGGGCAAGGTTTAAGTATAGGGTTAGGGTATGGGTTAGGTTTAGGGTTAGGGTTAGGGTACGGTTTAGGGTTAGGGTACGGGATAGGGTTAGTGTTAGGGTCAGGGTTAGGGTTAGGTTTGGGGTCCGGGTTAGGGTTAGGGTTAGGTTTAGTGTTAGCGCTAGGGTATGGGTTAGGGTTACTGTTAGGGTTTAGGTACGGGTTAGGGTTAGGATTAGGGTACGGGATAGGTTTGGGTACGGGTTAGGTCAAGGGTTAGGTGTAGGGTACGGGTTAAGGTTAGGGTTAGGTTTAGGGTTATGGTTAGGGTATGGATTAGGCTTAGGGTACGGGTTAGGGTTAGGTTTAGGTTCAGGGTTAGGATTAGGGTTAGTGTTAGGGTACGGTTTAGGGTTAGGTTTAGGGTACGGGTTAGGGTTAGGTTTAGGTTTAGGGTTCGGTTTAGATTTAGGGTACGGGTTAGGTTTAGTGTTAGGGTCAGGGTTAGGTTTAGGGTTAAGGTACGAATTTGGGTTAGGGTAGGGTACGGGTTAGGGTTAGTGTTATGGTACGGGTTAGGTTTAAAGTACGGGTTAGGTTTAGGTTGAGGGTTAGGGTTAGGGTTAGTGTTAGGTTTAGGGTTAAGGTTAATGTATGGGTACGGGTACGGTTTAGGGTTAGGGTTAGAGTACAGTGTAGGGTTAGTGTTAGTGTTAGGGTTAGGGTTAGGGTTAGGGTATGGGTTAGGCTTAGGGTACGGGTTAGTGTTAGGGTTAGGGTCAGGTTTAGGGTTAGGGTTAAGTTTAGGGTACGGGTTAAGGTTTAGGTTTAGGGTACGGGTTAGGTTTAGGGTTAGGGTCAGGGTTAGGGTTAGGGTTAGGTTACGAATTAGGGTTAGGTTTAGTGTACAGTTTAGGGTTAGGGTTATGGTACGGGTTAGGGTTACAGTACTGATTAAGGTTAGGGTGAGGGTTAGGGTTAGGGTTAGGGTTTGGGTACGTGTTAGCGTTACGTTTAGGGTTAGGGTACGGGTTAGGTTTAGGGTTAAGGTAAGGGTTCATGTTAGGGTAGGGAATAGGTTTAGAGTACGGGTTAGGGTTAGGTTTAGGGTTAGGGTTGGTAAGGGTTAGTGTTAGGGTACGGGATAGGGTTAGAGTACGGGTTAGGGTTAGGGTTAGAGTTTGGGTTAGGCTACGGGAAGGGTGAGGGTATGGGTTAGGGTTAGATTTGGGTTAGGATTAGAGCACGGGTTTGGTTAGTGTTAGGGTTAGGGTTAGGGTTAGGGTTAGGGTTAGGGTTAGGGTATGGGTTAGGTTTAGGTTACGGGTTAGGGTTAGGGTTACGGTCAGGTTTAGGGTTAGAGTACGAGTTAGGGTTAGGGATTGGGTACGGGTTAGGGTTAGGGTTATGTTACGGGTTAGGGTTACAGTATGGTTTAGGGTTAGGGTGAGAGTTAGGCTTAGGTTTAGAGTACGGTTAGGGTTAGGGTTAGGGTTAGGGTTAGGGTTAGAGTACGGGTTAGGGTTATTGTTAGGGTTAGGGAAAGGTTTAGGTTTAGGGTTAAGGTACGTGTTAGGGTTAAAGTTAGTGTTAGGGTTATGGTTAGAGTATGGGGTACTGTTAGTGTTAGGGTTAGGGTTAAGGTTAATGTACGAGTTAGGCTTAGGTTTAGGTTTAGGGTTAGGTTACGGGTTAGGGTTAGGTTTAGTGTATGGGATAGGGTTAGCGTACGGGTTAAGTTTAGGGTTAGGGTTAGGTTTAGATTACGGGTTAGTGTTAGAGTACGGGTTAGGGTTAGGTTTAGGGTGCGGGTTAGGGTTAGGTTTAGGGTTAGTCTACGGGTTAGGGTTAGGTTTAGGGTCAGGGTTAGCGATAGGGTTAGTGTTAGGGTCTGGGTTAGTTTTAGGGTTGGGGTTAGGGTACGGGTTAGTTTTAGGGTTATGGTACGGGTTAGGGTTACGGTTAAAGTTAGGGATAGGATTAGGGTGTGGGTTAGGGTTAGGGTACAGTTAAGGGTTATGGTTATGGTTAGGGTTAGGGTTAAGTTTAGGGTGCGGTTTAGGGTTATGTTTAGGGTTAGGGTTAAGGTTAGAGTACGGGTTTGGGTTAGTGTTAACGTATGGGTTAGGTTTACCGTTTGGGTACGGGTTAGGTTAAGGGTTAGGGTTAGGGTTAGGGTTAGGGGTTAGGGTGAGAGTTAGGGTTAGGCTACGGGATAGGGTTAGAGTACGGGTTAGGGTTAGGGTTAGGGTTAAGGTTATAGTACGGGTTAGGTTTAGATTTAGTGTTATTTTTAGGGTTAGAGTACGGGTTAGGTTTAGTGTCAGGGTTAGGGTTAGTGTTAGGGTACGGGTGAGGTTTAGAGTTCGGGTTAGGGTTAGGTTTAGGGTTGGGGTTAGGTTTAGAGTACGGTTTAGGGTTAGTGTTAGGTTTAGGGTTAGGTTTAGGTTAGTGTACGGTTAGGGTTAGGGTTAGGGTTAGGGTTAGGGTTAGGGTACGGGTTAGGGTTAGGTTTAGAGTACGGGATAGGGTTAGCGTACAGTTTAAGTTTAGGGTTAGGGTTAGGTTTAGGTTACGGGTTAGGTTTAGGGTACGGGTTAGGTTTAGGGTTAGGGTAAGGGTTAGTGTTAGGGTACGGGTTAGGGTTAGAGTACGGGTTAGGGTTAGGTTTTGGGTTAACGTTAGGGTTAGAGTACAGGTTACGGTTAGTGTTAGGGTTAGGTTTAGTGTATGGATAGGGTTAGGGTTAGGGTTAGGGTTAGGGTACGGGTTAGGGTTAGTTTTAGGGTACGGGATAGGGTTAGTGTACGCGTTAAGTTTAGGGTTAGGGTTAGGTTTAAGTTACGGGTTAGGGTACGGGTAAGTGTTAGTTTTAGGGTACGTGTAGGGTTAGGGTTACGTCTAGGGTTAGTGTTAGGGTATGGGTTAGGTTTAGGGTACGGGTTAAGGTTAGGGTTAGGGTCAGGTTTAGGGTTAGGGTTAGGGTACGAGTTAGGGTTAGGGTTCGGTTTAGGGTACGGGTTAGGGTTAGGGTTAGGGTTAGGGTTAGGGTTAGGGTTAGAGTACGGGTTAGGGTTAGTGTTAGGTTTAGGGTTAGCGTTAATGTACGGGTTAGGCTTAGGTTTAGGTTAGGGTTAGGATACGAGTTAGGGTTAGGTTTAGGTAACAGGATAGGTTTAGCGAATGGGTTAAGTTTAGGGTTTGGTTCGGTTTAGGTTACGGGTTAGGGTATGGGTTAGGGTTAGGTTTAGGGTCCGGGTTGGGTTAGAGTTAGGGTTAGTGTAAGGGTTAGGGTTAGGTTTAGGGTCAGGGTTAGGGTTAGGGTTAGTGTTTGGGTACGGGTTAGGGTTAGGGTTGGGGTTAGGGTACAGGTTAGTTTAGGGTTAGGGTACGGATTAGGGTTATGGTTAAGGTTAGGGTTAGGGTTAGGTTATGGGTTAGGGTTAGGTTACGGTTAAGGGTTATGGTTTGGGTTAGGGTTAGAGTTTAGTTTCGGGTGCGGGTTAGGGTTAGGTTTAGGGTTAGAGTACGGGTTTGGGTTAGTGTTAGGGTACTGGTTAGGTTTACCGTTTGGGTACGGGTTAGGGTAAGGGTTAGGGTTAGGCTTAGGGTAGGGGTTAGGGTTAGAGTTAGGATTAGGCTACGGGTGGGGGGGTACGGGTTAGGGTTAGGGTTAAGGTTCAGGTTAGGGTTAGTGTACCGGTTAGGGATAGGGTTAGGGTTAGGGTTAGCGTTAGTGTTAGGGTCACGGTACGGGTTAGGGTTAAGGTTAGGGTACGGGATAGGGTTAGTGTACGTGTTAGGTCTAGGGTTAGGTTTAGGTTCAGTGTGCGGGTTAGGGTTAGGGTTAGGATATGTGTTAGGGTTAGGTTTTGGGTACGGGCTAGGGTTACGTTTAGGGTTAGGGTATGGGTTAGGTTTAGGGTTAGGGTTAGGATATGGTTTAGGTTTAGGATACGGGATAGGGTCAGTGTTAGGGTCCGGGTTAGGGTTAGGTTTGGTGTCCGGGGGAGGGTTAGGGTTAGGGTTAGGGTTAGCACTAGGTTATGGGTTAGGGTTACTGTTAGGGTTTTGGTACGTATTAGGGTTAGGGTTAGGGTACGGGATAGGTTTGGGTACGGGTTAGGTCAAGGGTTAGGTTTAGGGTACGGGTGAGGTTTAGGGTTTGGGTCAGGGTTACGATTAGGGTTAGGGTTAGGGTACGGGTTAGGTTTAGGTTTAGGGTACGGGTTAGGATTAGGTTTAGGGTTAGGTTACGGGTTCGGTTTAGGGTACGGGTTAGGGTTAGGGTTAGGGTTAGTGTTTGTGTTAGGGTTAGGGTACGAATTAGGGTTAGGGCTAGGGTACGGAATAGGTTTAGCGTTATGGTATGGGTCAGAGTTACAGTTGGGTTAAGGTTAGGGTGAGGGTTAGGATTAGGGTTAGAGTACGGGTTAGGGTTAGTGTTAGGGTTAGGGTTAGGGTACGGATACGGGTTTGGGTTAGGGTCAGGGTTAGGGTTAGGGTGAGGGTTAGGCTTAGGGTACGTGTTAGGTTTAGGGTCAGGGTTAGGGTTAGGGTTAGGGTACGGGTTAGGGTTAGTGTAAGGGTTAGGGTTAGGTTTAGGGTCAGGGTTAGGGTTAGGGTTAGTGTTAGGTTATGGGTTAGGGTTAGGGTTGGGATTAGGGTACGCGATATTTTTAGTGTAAGGGTACGGGTTAGGGTTACGGTTAAGGTTAGGGTTAGGTTTAAGGTATGGGTTAGGGTTAGGTTACTGTTAAGGGTTATGGTTTGTGTTAGAGTTAGGGTTAAGTTTAGGGTGCGGGTTAGGGTTAGGGTTATGTTTAGGGTTAGAGTACGGGTTTGTTTTAGTGTTAGGGTACGGTTATGTTTACCGTTTGGGTACAGGTTAGTGTAAGGGTTAGGGTTAGGTTTAGGGTTAGTGTTAGAGTTTGGGTTAGGCTACGGGTAGGGTTAGGGTACGGGTTATTGTTAGGGTTAGAGTTCGGGTTAGGGTTATTTTACTGTTTAGGTTTAGGTATAGGGTTAGGGTTAGGGTTAGTGTTAGGTTTACGGTACGGGTTAGTGTTAAGGTTACGGTACGGGATAGGGTTAGTGTACGTGTTAGGTCTAGGGTTAGGGTTAGGTTTAGTGTGCGCGTTAGGGTTAGGGTTAGGGTACGTGTTAGGGTTAGGGTTTGGGTACGGGTTAGGGTTACGTTTAGGGTTAGGGTACGGGTTAGGTTTAGGGTTAGGGTAAGGGTTAGTGTTAGGGTACGGATTAGGGTTAGAGTATGGGTTAGGGTTAGGTTTAGGATTAGGGTTATTGTTAGGGTTAGGTTTAGGGTTAGGATCACAGTACGGGTTAGGGTTAAGGTTTGGGTACGGGATAGGTTTAGTGTATGTGTTAGGTCTAGGGTTAGGGTTAGGTTCAATGTGCGGGTTAGGGTTAGGATTAGGGTATGGGTTGGTTTTAGGGTTAGGGTTAGGGTACGGTTTAGCATTAGGGTACGGGATAGGGTTAGTGTACGCGTTAAGTTTAGGGTTAGGGTTAGGTTTAGGTTACGGGTTAGGGTTAGGGTACGGGTTAGGGTTAGGTTTAGGTGCGGTTTAGAGTTAGGGTACCGGTTATGGTTGGGTTTAGGGTCAGGGTTAGGGTTAGGGATAGGGTTATGGTACAGGTTAGGGTTAGGGTTGGGGTTCTGTTACGGGTTAGTTTTAGGGTTAGGGTACGGGTTAGGGTTACGGTTACGGTTAGGGTTAGTTTTAGGTTATGGGTTAGTGTTAGGGTACGGGTTAGGGTTATGGTTAGGGTTAGGGTTAGGTTTAGGTTTAGGGTGCGGGTTAGGTTTAGAGTTAGGGTTTGGGTTAGCCCTAGGGTATGGGTTAGGGTTACTGTTAGGGTTTGGGTATGGGTTAGGTTTAGGGTAAGGTTACGGGATAGGGTTGGGTACGGGTTAGGTCAAGGGTTAGGGTTAGGTTTAGGGTTATGTTTAGGGTATGGGTTAGGTTTAGGGTACATGTTAGGGTTAGCGTTAGGTTCAGGGTTAGGGGTAGGGTTAGGGTGCGAGTTAGGGTTAAGGTTAGGTTTAGAGTACGGGTTAGTGTTAGTGTTAGGGTTAGGGTATGGGTTAGGTTTAGGTTATGGTTTAGGGTTAGGGTTACGGTCAGGTTTAGGGTTAGAGTACGAGTTAAGGTAAGGGATAGGGTACGGGTTAGGGTTAGGGTTATGTTACAGTTAGGGTTACAGTACGGTTTAGGGTTAGGTTGAGGGTTACGCTTAGGGTTAGAGTACGGTTAGGGTTAGGGTTAGGGTTAGGGTTAGGGTTAGGGTTAGGGTTAGAGTACGGGTTAGGGTTAGAGTTAAGGTTAGGGAAAGGGTTAGGGTTAGGGTTAGGGTACGTGTTAGGTTTAGGGTTAATGTTAGGGTTAGGGTTAGATTATGGGATAGTGTTAGTGTTAGGGTTAGGGTTAGGGTTAATGTACGTGTTAGGCTTAGGTTTAGGTTTAGGGTTAGGTTACGGGTTAGGGTTAGGTTTTGTGTATGGGATAGGGTTAGCGTACGGGTTAAGTTTAGGGTTAGGGTTAGGTTTAGTTTACGGGTTAGTGTTAGAGTACCGGTTAGGGTTAGGTTTAGGGTGCGGGTTAGCGTTGGGTTTTGGGTTAGTGTACGGGTTAGGGTTAGGTTTAGGGTCAGGGTTATGGTTAGGGTTAGTGTTAGGTTATGGGTTAGTTTTAGGGTTGGGGTTAGGGTACGGGTTAGTTTTAGGTTTATTGTACGGGTTAGGGTTACGGTTAAAGTTAGGGATTGGATTAGGGTGTGGGTTAGGGTTAGGGTACGGTTAAGGGTTATGTTTATGGTTAGGGTTAGGCTTAAGTTTAGGGTGCGGTTTAGGGTTATGGTTAGGGTTAGGCTTAGTGTTAGAGTACGGGTTTGGGTTAGTGTTAGGGAACGGGTTAGGTTTACTGTTTGGGTACGGGATAGGTTAAGGGTTAGGGTACGGGTTAGGGTTATGGTTAAATTTAGGGTTAGGGTTAGGTTACGGGTTAGGGTTATGTTTAGGGTACGGGATTGGGTTAGTGTACGGGTTAAGTTTAGGGTTAGGGCTAGGTTTAGGTTACGGGTTAGGGTTAGTGTACGGGTTTGGGTTAGGTTTAGGTGGGGGTTAGGGTTAGGGTACGGGTTATGGTTAGGTTTACGGTCAGGTTTAGGGTTAGGGATAGGGTTATGGTACGGGTTATGGTTAGGGTTGGGGTTAGGGTACGGGTTAGTTTTAGGGTTAGCGGACGGGTTAGGGTTACGGTTAAGGTTAGGGTTAGTGTTAGGGTATGTGTTAGGGTTAGGGTACGGGTAAGAGTTATGGTTTGGTTTAGGGTTAGTTTTAGATTTAAGGTGCAGGTTAGGCTTAGGGTTAGGGTTAGGTTTAGCCCTAGGGTATGGGTTAGGGTTACTGTTAGGGTTTGGGTACGGGTTAGGGTTAGGGTTAGGGTACGGGATAGGGTTGGGTACGGGTTAGGTCAAGTGTTAGGGTTAGGTTTAGGGTACGGGTTAGGGTTAGGTTTAGTGTTAGGGTTAGGGTATGGGTCAGGATTCGGTTACGGGTTAGTGTTAGGGTTAGGGGCAGGGTGTGGGTTAGTGTTACGGTACGTGTTAGGGTTAGGGTTAGTTTTAGGGTACAGGTTAGGGTTAGGGTTAATTTAGGGTATGGGTTAGGTTTAGGTTACAGGTTAGTTTTAGGGTTAGCGTCAGGATGAGGGTTGGAGTACGAGTTAGGTTTAGGGATTGGGTACGGGTTAGGTTTAGGGTTATGTTACGGGTTAGGGTTACAGTAAGGGTTAGGTTTAGGGTGAGGGTTAGGGTTAGGGTTAGAGTACAGTTAGGGTTTTGGTTAGGGTTAGGGTTAGGTTTAGAGAACGGTTTAGGGTTAGTGTTAGGGTGTGGGTTAGGGTTAGGGTTAGCGCTAGGGTATGGGTTAGGGTTACTGTTAGTGTTTGGGTACGGGTTAGGGTTAGGGTTAGTGTACGGGATAGGGTTGGGTACGGTTTAGGTCAAGGGTTAGGGTTAGGTTTAGGGTTCGGGTTAGGGGAAGAGTTAGGTTTAGGGTTAGGGTTTGTGTATGGGTTAGGCTTAGGGTACAGGTTAGGGTTAAGGATAGGGTCAGGATTAGGG
This sequence comes from Urocyon cinereoargenteus, assembly GCA_032313775.1. Taxonomy (NCBI): domain Eukaryota; kingdom Metazoa; phylum Chordata; class Mammalia; order Carnivora; family Canidae; genus Urocyon; species Urocyon cinereoargenteus. Next base: position 72,190,211 of record JAVLSZ010000011.1, on the reverse strand, counting down.
TTAGAGTTAGGGTACGAGTTAGGTTTAGGGTATGGGTTAGGGTTAGGATTAGGGTCAGGGTTAGGGTTAGTGTTAGTGTACGAGTTAGGTTTAGGTTTAGGGTACGGGTTAGGGTTAGGGTTATGGTACGGGTTATGGTTATAGTACGGGTTAGGGTTAGGGTGAGGGTTAGGGTTAGGGTTAGGGTTAGAGTACAGATAGGGTTAGGGTTAGGGTACGGGTTAGGGTTAGGTTTAGGGTACGGTATACGGTTAGCGTACGGGTTAAGTTTAGGGTTAGGGTTAGGTTTAGGTTATGGGATAGGGTTAGGTTTAGGGTCAGGATTAGGGTTAGGGATAGGGTTATGGTACGGGTTAGGGTTAGGTTTGGGGTTAGGCTACGGGTTAGTTTAGGGTTAGGTTATGGGTCATAGTTACGGTTAAGGTTAGGGTTAGGGTTAGGGTATGTGTTAGGTTTAGGGTACGGGTAAGGGTTATCGTTTGGGTTAGGGTTAGGTTAAGGTTTAGGTTACGGGTTAGAGTTAGGGTTAGGGTTAGGGTTAGCGCTAGGGTATGGGTTAGGGTTACTGTTAGGGTTTGGGTACGGGTTAGGGTTAAGGTTAGGTTACGGGATAGGGTTGGGTACGGGTTAGGTCAAGGGTTAGGGTGAGGTTTAGAGTAAGGGTTAGGGTTAGGGAAGGATTAGGTTTAGGGTTAGGGTATGGGTTAGGCTTAGGGTACGGGTAAGAGTTAGGGTTAGGGTCAGGGTTAGCTTTAGGGTTAAGGTTAGGGTTAGGGTACGGGTTAGGGTTAGCTTTAGGGTACGGGTTAGGGTTAGGGTTAGGATACGGGTTAGGTTTAGGGTACAGGATAGGGTTAGGTTTAGGGTCAGATTTAGGGTTAGGGTTAGGGTATGAGTTAGGGTTAGGGTTAGGGTATGGGTTAGGTTTAGGGTAATGGTACGGGTTAGGGTTACAGTACGGGTTAGGGGTAGGGTGAGGGTTAGGTTTAGTGTTAGAGTAGGGTTAGGGTTAGGGTTAGGGTAGGGTTAGGGTTAGGGTTAGAGTACAGGTAGGGTTAGGGTTAGGGTTAGGATTAGGGTTAGAGTACTGTGTAGGGTTAGTGTTAGGGTTAGGGTTATGGTTAATGTACGGGATAGGCTTAGGGTTAGGTTTAGGGTTAGGATACGGGTTAGGGTTAGGTTTAGGGAACGGGATAGGGTTAGCGTACGGGTTAAGTATAGGGTTAGGGTTAGGTTTAGTTACGGGTTAGGGTTAAGGTATGGGTTAGCGTTAGGTTTAGGTTGCGGGTTAGGATTAGGGTTAGGGTTAGTGTATTGTTAGTGTGAGGTTTAGGGTCAGGGTTAGGATTAGGGCTAGTGTTAGGGTATGGGTTAGGGTTAGGGTTGGGGTTAGGGTACGGGTTAGGTTTAGGGTTAGGGTAAGGGTTAGGGTTATGGTGAAGAATAGGGTTAGGGTTAAGGTATGGATTAGGGTTAGGTTACGGTTAAGGGTTATGGTTTGGGTTAGAGGTAGGGTTAAGTTTATGGTGCGGGTTAGTGTTAGGGTTAGGGTTAGAGTACGGGTTTGGGTTAGTGTTAGGGTACGGGTTAGGTTTACCGTTTGGGTACGGGTTAGGTTAAGGTTTAGGGTTAGGGTTAGGGTTAGGGTTAGGGGTTAGTGTTAGAGTTAGGGTTAGGGTACGGGTAGGGTTAGGGTACGGGTTAGGGTTAGGGTTAGGGTTCGGGTTAGGGTTAGTTTACGGGTTAGGTTTAGGGTTAAGGTTTGGGTTAGGGTTAGTGTTAGGGTTACGGTACGGGTTAGGGTTAAGATTACGGTATGGGATAGGGTTAGTGTACATGTTCGGTCTAGGGTTAGTGTTAGGTTTAGTGTGCGGGTTAGGGTTAGGGTTAGTGTATGTGTTAGGGATAGGGTACGGTTTAGGGTTAGGTTTAGGGTTAGGTTTAGGGTTAGGGTTAAAGTACGGGGTAGGGTTAGAGTTAGGGTTAGGGTTAGGGTTAATGTACGGGTTAGGCTTAGGGTTAGGTTTAGGGTTAGGATACGGGTTAGGGTTAGGTTCAGGGTACGGGATAGGGTTAGCATACGGGTTAAGTTTAGGGTTAGAGTTAGGTTTAGGTTTAGGGTGAGGGTTAGGCTTAGGGTTAGGGTTAGGGTTAGCGCTAGGGTATGGTTTAGGGTTACTGTTAGGTTTTGGGTACGGGTACGGGTTAGGGTTAGGTTATGGAATTGGGTTGGGTATGGGTTAGGTCACGGGTTAGTGTTAGGTTTTGGGTACGGGTTAGGGTTAGGGTCAGGTTTAGGGTTAGGTTTAGGGTACGAGTCAGGGTTAGAGTTAGGTTTAGGGTATGGGTTTGGGTTAGGGTTAGGGTTAAGGTTAGGGTTAGGTTTAGAGTACGGTGTAAGGTTAGTGTTAGGGTTAGTGTTAGGGTTAATGTACGGGTTAGGCTTAAGGTTAGGTTAGGGTTAGGATACGGGTTAGGGTTAGGTTTAGGGTGCAGGTTGGGTTAGGGTTAGGGTTAGTGTAAGGGTTAGGGTTAGGTTTAGGGTCAGGGTTTGGTTAGGGTTAGTTTTAGGGTACGGGTTAAGGTTAGGGTTGTGGTTAGGGTACGGTTTAGTTTTAGGTTTAGTTTACGGTTTAGGGCTATGGTTAAGGTTAGGGTTAGGGTTAGGTTATGAGTTAGCGTCAAGTTACAGTTAAGGGTTATAGTTTGGGTTAGGGTTAGAGTTAAGTTTAGGGTGTGGGTTAGGGCTAGGTTTAGGGTTAGAGTACGGGTTTGGGTTAGTGTTAGGGTACGGGTTAGGTTTACCGTTAGGGTACGGGTTAGGTTTAGGCTTAGTGTTAGTGGTCGGGTTAGATTTAGGATTAGGTTACGGGTAGGGTTAGGGTTCGGGTTAGGGTTAGTGTTAAGGTTCGGGTTAGGGTTAGTGTACGGGTTAGTGTTAGGGTTAGGCTTAGGGTTAGGGTTAGGGTTAGGGTTAGTGTTAGGCTCACGGTACGGATTAGGGTTAAGGTTAGGGTACGGGATAGGGTTAGTGTACGTGTTAGGTCTAGGGTTAGGGTTAGGTTTAGTGTTCGGGTTAGGGTTAGGATTAGGGTATGGGTTAGGGTTAGTGTTAAGGTTCGGGTTAGGGTTAGTGTGCGGGTTAGGGTTAGGGTTAGGGTTAGGATACGTGTTAGGGTTAGGGTTTGGATACGGGCTAGGGTTAAGTTTAGGGTTAGTGTATGGGTTAGGTTTAGGTTTAGGGTTAGGATATGGTTTAGGGTTAGGGTACGGGATAGGGTTAGTGTTAGGGTCAGGGTTAGGGTTAGGTTTGGGGTCCGGGTCTGGGTTAGGGTTAGGGTTAGGGTTAGCGCTAGTGTATGGGTTAGGGTAAATGTTAGGTTTTGGGTACCGGTTAGGGTTAGGGTTAGGGTTAAAATACAGGTTAGGTTTAGGGTACGGGTTAGGGTTAGGGTTATGGTACGGGTTAGGGATACAGTATGGGTTAGGGTTAGGGTGAGGGTTAGGGTTAGGGTTAGATTACGGTTAGTGTTAGGGTTAGGGTTAGAGTACGGGTTAGGGTTCATGTTAGGGTTAGGGTAAGGGTTAGGGTTAGGGTCAGGGTTAGGGTTAGGGTTACAGTACGGGGTAGGGTTAGTGTTAGGTTTAGGGTTAGGGTTAGTTTTAGGGTACGGGTTAAGGATAGGGTACGGGTTACGGTTAGGTTTAGGGTTAGGGTTAGGGTTAGGGTTAAAGTACGGGGTAGGGTTAGTGTTAGGGTTAGGGTTAGGGTTAATGTACGGGTTAGGGTTAGGGTACGGGTTAGGGTTAGGTTTAGGGTTAGGGTTAGGGTTAGGGTTAAGGTACGGGGTAGGGTTAGTGTTAGGGTTAGGGTTAGGGTTAATGTACGGGTTAGGCTTAGGGTTAGATTTAGGATTAGGATAAGGTTTAGCGTTAGGTTCAGGGTACGCGATAGTGTTAGCATACGGGTTAATTTTAGGGTTAGGGTTAGGTTTAGGTTATGGGTTAAGGTTAGGGTATGGGTTAGGGTTAGTTTAGGGTCCGGGTTAGGGTTAGGGTTAGGGTTAGTGTAAGGGTTAGGGTTAGGTTTACGGTCAGGGTTAGGTTTAGGGTTAGTTTTAGAATACGGGTTAGGGTTAGGGTTGTGGTTAGGACACGGGTTAGTTTTAGGGTTAGAGTAAAGTTTAGGGTTATGGTTAAGGTTAGGGTTAGGGTTAGGGTATGGGTTAGGGTTAGTTACGGTTAAGGGTTATGGTTTGGTTAGGGTTAGTGTTAAGTTTAAGGTGTGGGTTAGGTTTAGGGTTAGGGTTAGGGTTAGAGTACAGCATGGGGTTAGTGTTAGGGTATGGGTTAGGTTTACTATTTGGGTACGGGTTAGGCTAAGGGTTAGGGTTAGGTTAGGGTTTAGGGTTAGAGTTAGGGTTGGGCTACGGGTAGGGTTAGGGTACGGGTTTGGTTTAGTGTTAGGTTTAGGGTTAGGGTTAGTGTACGTGTTAGGGATAGGGTACGGGTTAGGGTTAGGGTTAGGTTTAGGGGTAGGGTTAGGGTATGGGTTTGGTTTAGGGTACGGGTTAGGGTTAGGGTTACGGTCAGGGTTAGGGTTAGGGTTAGGGTTAGGTTTAGGGTACGGGTTAGGGTTAGGTTTAAGATACGGTTTAGGTTAGGGTACTGGTTAGGTTTAGGGTCAGGTTTAGGGTTAGGGTACGAGATAGGGTTAGGTTTAGGGTACGGGTTAGGGATAGGGTTATGTTATGTGTTAGGGATACAGTATGGGTTAGCGTTAGGTTGAGGCTTAGGGTTATGGTTAGAGTACTGTCAGGTTTAGGGTTAGGGTTAGGGTAGAGTACGGGGTAGGGTTAGTGTTAGGGTTAGGGTTAGGGTTAATGTACGTGTTAGGCTTAGGGTTAGGTTTAAGGTTAGGTTACGGGTTAGCGTTAGGGTACTGGTTAGGGTTAGGTTTAGGGTGCCGGTTAGGGTTAGGGTTAGTGTGCGGGTTAGGTTAAGTTGAGGGTCAGGGTTAGGGTTAGGGTTAGTGTTAGGGTACGGGTTAGGGTTGGGGTTAGTGTACAGGTTAGTTTTAGGGTTAGGGTATAGGTAATGGTTACGGTTAAAGTTAGGGTTATGGTTAGGGTCAGGGTTAGGGTTAGGGTTAGGGTACGAGTTAGGGTTAGGGTTAGGGTTAGGGTTAGAGTACGGGGTAGGGTTAGGGTTAGGGTTAGGGTTAAGTTTAATGTAAAGGATATTCTTAGGGTTCGGTTTAGGGTTACGTTACGGGTTAGGGTTAGGTTTAGGGTACGGGATAGGGTTAGCGTACGGGTTAAGTTTAGGGTTAGGTTTAGGTTTAGGTTACGGGTTAGGGTTAGGGTACGGATTAGGGTTAGGTTTACAGTGCCAGTTAGGGTTAGGGTTACGATTAGTGTACAGGTTAGGGTCATTTTTAGGGTAAGGATTATGGTTAGGGTTACTGTTAGGGTATGGGTTAGGGTTAGGGTTGGGGTTAGGGTACGGGTTAGTTTTAGGGTTAGGGTACGGGTTAGGGTTACGGTTAAAGTTAGGGTTAGGGTTAGGGTGTGGGTTAGGGTTAGGGTACGGTTAAGGTGTATGGTTAGGCTTAGGGTTAGGGTTAAGTTTAGGGTGCGGTTTAGGGTTAGGGTTAGGGTTAGGGTTAGAGTACGGGTTTGGGTTAGTTTTAGGGTACGGGTTAGGTTTAGCGTTTGTGCACGGGTTAGGTTATGGTTTAGGGTTAGTGGTTAGGGTTAGAGTTAGGTATAGGCTATGGATAGGGTTAGAGTACGGGTTAGTATTAGGGTTAAAGTTAGGGTTAGGTTTAGGGTTATAGTACGGGTTAGGGTTAGAGTTAGGGTTAGGGTACGGGTTAGGTTTATGGTACGGGTTAGGTTTAGGGTAGGGTCAGTGTTAGGGTTAGAGTTAGGGTATGATTTAGGGTAAGGGTTAGGTTTAGGGTACGGGTTAGGGTTAGGGTTAGGTTATGGGTTAGTTTTAGGGTACGGGTTAGGGTTAGGGTTATGGTACGTGTTAGGGTTACAGTACGGGTTAGTGTTAGGGTGAGGGTTAGGGTTAGGTTTAGAGTACGGTTAGGGTTAGGGTCAGGGTTAGGGTTAGTGTATGAGTTAGGGTTAGGGTTAGGGTACGGGTTAGGGTTAGGGTTATGGTACGCGTTAGGGTTACAGTACGGGTTAGTGTTAGGGTGAGGGTTAGGGTTAGGTTTAGAGTACGGTTAGGGTAAGGGTTAGAGTATGGGTTAGGGTTATGTCAGGGTTAGGGTTAGGGTTAGGTTTAGAGTACGGGGTAGGGTTAGTGTTAGGGTTAAGGTTAGGGTTAATGTACGGGTTAGGCTTAGGGTTAGGTTTAGGGTTAGGATAAGTGTTAGGGTTAGGTTTAGGGTACAGGATACGGTTAGCGTACGGGTTAAGTTTAGGTTTAGGGTTAGGTTTAGGTTACGGGTTAGGGTTAGGGTACGGGTTAGGGTTACGTTTAGGGTGCGGGTTAGGTTTAGGGTTAGGGTTAGTGTAAGGGTTAGGTTTAGTGTCAGGGTTAGGGTTAGTTATAGGGTCATGGTACGGATTAGTGTTAGGTTTGGGGTTGGGTACGGGTCAGTTTTAGGTTAGGGTACGGGTTATGGTTACGGTTAAAGTTAGAGTTAGAGTTAGGGTAAGGGTTAGGGTTAGGGTACGGGTAAGGGTTATGGTTAGGTTTAGGGTTAGATTAGGTTTAGGGTGCGAGTTAGGCTTAGGGTTAGAGTTAGGGTTAGCACCAGGGTATGGGTTAGGTTTACTGTTAGGGTTTGGGTACGGGTTAGGGTTAGGTTTAGGGTACGATATAGGGTTGAGTACGGGTTAGGTCAAGGGTTAGGGTTAGGTTTAGGGTACGGGTTAGGTTTAGGGTTAGGTTTAGGGTTAGGATAAGAGTTAGGGTTAGGTTTAGGGTACAGGATAGGGTTAGCATACGGGTTAAGTTTAGGTTTAGGGTTAGGTTTAGGTTACGGTTTAGGGTTAGGGTATGGGTTAGGGTTAGGTTTAGGGTGCGGGTTAGGCTTAGGGTTATGCTTAGTGTAAGGGTATGGGTTAGTTTTAGGGTTAGGGTACGGATTAGGTTTAGGGTTAGGTTAGGGTTAGGTTTAGAGTATGGGTTAGGGTTAGTGTTAGTGTTAGTGTTAGGGTTAGGGTTACTGTACGGATAGGGTTATGGTTAGGGTTAGGGTTAGGGTACGTGTTAGGCTTAGGTTTAGGGTACGGGATAGGGTTAGTGTATGGGTTAAGTTTAATGTTAGGGTAGGATTAGGTTATGGGTTAGGGTTAGGGTATGGGTTAGGGTTAGGTTTAGGTGCGGGTTAGGGTTAGGGTACGGGTTAGGGTTAGGTTTAGGGTCAGGGTTAGTGTTAGGGATAGGGTTGTGTTACGGGTTAGGGTTAGGGTTTGGGTTAGGGTACGGGTTAGTTTTAGGGTTAGGGTACTGGTTAGAGTTACGGTTAAAGTTAGGGTTAGTGTTAGGGTATGGTTTAAGGTTAGGGTACGGGTAAGAGTTATGGTTAGGGTTAGGGTTACGTTTAGGTTTAGGGTGCGGTTTAGGCTTAGGGTTAGGGTTAGGGTTAGGTCTAGGGTATGGGTTAGGGTTACTGTTAGGGTTTGGCTACGGGTTAGGGTTAGGTTTAGGGCACGAAAAAGGGTTGGGTACGGGTTAGGTCAAGGGTTAGGTTTCGGTTTAGGGTACAGGTTAGGGTTTGTGTTAGGATTATTGTTAGGGTTAGGGTTATGGTTAAGTTTAGGGTTAGGGTTAGGGTAACGGTACGGGTTAGTGTTAAGGTTCCGGTACAGGATAGGGTTAGTGTACGTGTTAGGTCTAGGGTTAGGGTTAGGTTTAGTGTGCGGGTTAGGGTTAGGGTTAGGGTACGTGTTAGGGTTAGGGTTTGGGTACGAGTTAGGGTTAAGGTTCCGGTACGGGATAGGGTTAGTGTACGTGTTAGGTCTACGCTTAGGGTTAGGTTTAGTGTGCGGGTTAGGGTTAGGGCTAGGATTAGAGTACGGGTTAGTGTTAGTGTTAGGGTTAGGGTAAGGATTAGGGTTAGGGTTAGGGTACGGTTTAGGGTTAGCGTTAGGTTTAGGGTTAGGGTTAGAGTACAGGGTAGGGTTAGTGTTAGAGTTAGGGTTAGGTTTAATGTACAGGTTAGTCTGAGGATTAGGGTTAGGGTTAGGTTACGGGTTATGGTTATGTTTAGGGTACTGGATAGGGTTAGCGTACGTGTTAAGTTTAGGGTTAGGTTTAGGTTTAGGTTACGGGATAGGGTTAGGGTACGGATTAGGATTAGGTTTAGGATGCCGGTTAGGTTTAGGGTTAGGGTTAGTGAACTGGTTAGGGTTATTTTTAGGGTCAGGTTTAGGGTTATGGTTACTGTTAGTGTATGGGTTAGGGTTAGGGTTGGGGTTAGGGTACGGGTTAGTTTTAGGGTTAGGGTACGGGTTAGGGTTATAGTATGGGTTAGGGTTAGCGTTATAGTACGGGTTAGGGTTAGACTTAAGGTTAGGTTTAGTGTTAGAGTACGGGTTAGGGTTAGTGTTAGGGTTAGTTTTAGTGTTAGGGTTAGGGTTAGAGTACGGGTTAGGGTTAGTGTTAGGGTTAGGGTTAGGGTTCGTGTTAGGGTTAGGTTTAGGATACGGGATAGGATTAGCGTACGGGTTAAGTTTAGGGTTAGGGTTAGGTTTAGGTTACGGGTTAGGGTTAGGGAACGGGTTAGGGTTAGGTTTAGGTGCGGGTTAGGGTTAGGGTTAGGGTTAGGGTTTGGGTTAGGGTTAGGTTTAGGGTCAGGGTTAGGGTTAGGGATAGGGTTATGGTACGGGTTATTGTTAGGTTTGGGGTTAGGGTACAGGTTAGTTTTAGGGTTAGGGTATGGGTCAGGGTTAGGGTTAAGGTTAGGGTTAGGTTTAGGGTTAGGATTAGGGTATGGGTTAGGTTTAGGGTACGGGTTAGGGTTAGGGTTAGTGTAAGGGTTAGGGTTAGGTTTAGGGAACGAATTAGGTTTAGGGTTACGTTTAGGGTACGGTTTATGGTTAGTGTTAGGGTCAGGGTTATGGTTAGGATACGAATTAGGGTTAGGGTTATGGTATGGGTTAGGGTTAGGTTTAGGGTGCAGGTTAGCGTTAGGGTTAGGATTAGCGTAAGGGTTAGGGTTAGATTTAGGGTCAGGGTTAGGGTTAGGGTTAGTGTAAGGGTACGGGTTAGGGTTAGCGTTGGAGTTAGGGTATGGGTTAGTTTTAGGGTTAGGGTACGGGTTAGGGTTACGGTTAAGGTTAGGGTTAGGGTTATGGTATGGGTAAGTGTTAGATTACGGTTAAGGGTTTTGGTTTGGGTTAGGTTTCGGGTTAAGTTTAGGGTGCGGGTTAGGGTTAGGTTTAGGTTTAGGGTTAGGGTTAGAACATGGGTTTGGGTTAGTGTTAGGGTACGTGTTAGGTTTACCGTTTGGGTACGGGTTAGGGTAAGGGTTAGGGTTAGGGTCAGGGTTTAGGGTTAGAGTTATGATTAGGCTATGGGTAGGGTTAGGGTACGGGTTAGGGTTAGGATTAGGTATCGGGTTAGGGTTAGTGTACGGTTTAGGTTTAGGGTTTGGGTTAGGGTTAGTGTTAGGGTTACGATACGGGTTAGGGTTAAGTTTGGGGTATGGGATAGGGTTAGTGTACGTGTTAGGTCTAGGGTTAGGTTTAGGTTTAGTGTGCGGGTTAGGGTTAGGGTTAGGGTATGTGTTAGTGTTATGGTTTGGGTACGGGTTAGCGTTATGTTTAGGGTTAGGGTACGGGTTAGGCTTAGGGTTAGGTTTAGGGTACGGTTTAGGGTTAGGGTACAGGTTAGGGTTAGGGTTAGGTGATGGTTAGGGTTAGGGTACGGTTTAGGGTTACTGTACGGGTTAGGTTTCTGGTTATGGTTAGGGTTAGAGTTAGTGTTATAGTAAGGGTAAGGGTTAGAGTTAGGGTTAGGTTTAGGGTTAGAGTACGGGTTAGGGTTAGTGTTAGGGTACGGTTTAGCGTTAGGGGTGGGGTTAGGGTACGGGTTAGTTTTAGGGTTATGGTATGGGTCAGGGTTAGGTTTAAGGTTAGGGTTATTTTTAGGGTTAGGGTTAGGGTATGGGTTAGGTTTAGGGTACGTGTTAGGGTTAGTGTTAGGGTCAGGGTTATGGTTAGGATACGAATTAGGGTTAGGGTTATGGTATGGGTTAGGGTTAGGTTTAGGGTGCAGGTTAGTGTTAGGGTTAGGATTAGTGTAAGGGTTAGGGTTAGATTTAGGGTCAGGGTTAGGGTTAGGGTTAGTGTTAGGGTACGGGTTAGGGTTAGCGTTGGAGTTAGGGTACGGGTTAGTTTTAGGGTTAGGGTATGGGTTAGGGTTACGGTTAAGGTTAAGGTTAGGGTTATGGTATGGGTAAGTGTTAGATTACGGTTAAGGGTTTTGGTTTGGGTTAGGGTTCGGGTTAAGTTTAGGGTGCAGGTTAGGTTTAGGTTTAGGTTTAGGGTTAGGGTTAGAACATGGGTTTGGGTTAGTGTTAGGGTACGTGTTAGGTTTACCGTTTGGGTACTGGTTAGGGTAAGGGTTAGGGTGAGGGTTAGGGTTTAGAGTTAGAGTTATGATTAGGCTATGGGTAGGGTTAGGGTACGGGTTAGGGTTAGGGTTAGGTATCGGGTTAGGGTTAGTGTACGGTTTAGGTTTAGGGTTTGGGTTAGGGTTAGTGTTAGGGTTACGATATGGGTTAGGGTTAAGTTTGGGGTATGGGATAGGGTTAGTGTACGTGTTAGGTCTAGGGTTAGGTTTAGGTTTAGTGTGCGGGTTAGGGTTAGGGTTAGGGTATGTGTTAGTGTTATGGTTTGGGTACGGGTTAGCGTTATGTTTAGGGTTAGGGTACGGGTTAGGCTTAGGGTTAGGTTTAGGTACGGTTTAGGGTTAGGGTACAGGTTAGGGTTAGGGTTAGGTGATGGTTAGCGTTAGGGTTAGGGTACGGTTTAGGGTTACTGTACGGGTTAGGTTTCTGGTTATGGTTAGGGTTAGGGTTAGTGTTATAGTACGGGTAAGGGTTAGAGTTAGGGTTAGGTTTAGGGTTAAAGTACGGGTTAGGGTTAGTGTTAGGGTACGGTTTAGGGTTAGGGGTGGGGTTAGGGTACGGGTTAGTTTTAGGGTTAGGGTACGATTTAGGGTTATGTTTAAGGTTAGGGTTAGGGTTAGGGTATGGATTAGGGTTAGGTTACGGTTAAGGGTTATGGTTTCGGTTAGGGTTAGGGTCAAGTTTAGGGTTCGGGTTAGGGTTAGGGTTAGGGTTACAGTACGGGTTTGGGTTAGTGTTAGGGTATCGGTTAGGTTTACCATTTGGGTACGGGTTAGGGTAAGGGTTAGTTTTAGGTTTAGGGGTTAGGGGTAGGGTTAGTGTTAGGCTACGGGTAGGTTTAGGGTACGGGTTAGTGTTAGGGTTAGGGTTCGGTATAGGGTTAGTGTACGGGTTAGGTTTAGGGTTAGGGTTAGGTTTAGGGTTAGGGTTAGTGTTACGGTATGGGTTAGGGTTAAGGGTACGGTTCGGGATAGAATTAGTGTACGTGTTAGGTCTAGGGTTAGGGTTAGGTTTAGTGTTCGGGTTAGGGTTAGGATTAGGATTAGGGTGCGTGTTAGGGTTAGGGTTTGAGTACGGGTGAGGGTTATGTTTAGGTTTAGGATACGGGTTAGGTTTAGGGTTAAGGTAAGGGTATTTTTTTAGGGAACGGGTTAGGGTTAGAGTACGGGTTAGGGTTAGGTTTAGGGTTAAGGTTAGGGTTAGAGTACCGGTTAGGGTTAGAGTTAGTGTTAGGGTTAGGGTTAGTGTACGGATAGGGTTAGGGTTAGGGTTAGGGTTAGGGTTAGGGTTAGGGTTAGGGTTAGGGTTAGATTTTGGTTTAGGGTACGGGATAGGGTTAGTGTACGGGTTAAGTTTAGGGTTAGGGTTAGGTTTAGGTTACGGTTTATGGTTAAGGTAGGGGTTAGGGTTACGGTTAAGGTTAGTGTTAGTGTTAGGGTATGGGTTAGGTTTAGGGTACGGGTAAGAGTTATGGTTAGAATTAGGGTTACGTTTAGGTTTAGGGTGCGGGTTAGGCTTATGGTTAGGTTTAGGTTTAGCGCTAGGGTATGGGTTAGGGTTACTGTTACGGTTTGGGTACGGGTTAGGGTTAGGTTTAGGGTACGAGATAGGGTTGGGTATGGGTTAGGTCAAGGGTAAGGTTTAGTTTAGGGTACGGGTTAGGGTTTGGGTAAGGTTTAGGGTTAGGTTTAGGGTATGGGTTAGGTTTAGGATACGGGTTAGGGTTAGGTTAGGGTCAGGGTTAGTGTTAGTGTTAGGACATGAGTTAGGGCTAGGGTTAGGTTTAGGGTACGGGTTGGGGTAGGGTTAAGTTTAGGGTACAGGTTGTGGTTTAGGGTACGGTTTAGGGTTAGGGTCAGGTTTAGGGTTAGGGTACGAGTAGGGTTAGTGTTAGGGTACGGGTTAGGTTTAGGGTTAGGGTTAGGGTTAGAGTACAGGTTAGGGTTAGTGTTAGGTTTAGGGAAAGGGTTAGGTTTAGGGTTAGGGTACAGGTTAGGTTTAGGGTTAGTGTTATGGTTAGAGTACGGTTAGGGTTAGGGTTAGGGTTAGGGTTAGAGTACGGGTTAGGGTTATGTTACGGTTTAGGCTTATGGTTTGGGTTACAGTTAGGGTTAAGTTTAGGGTGCGGGTTAGGGTTAGGGTTAGGGTTAGGGTTAGAGTACGGGTTTGGGTTAGTGTTAGAGTACGGGTTAGGTTTACCGTTTGGGTACGGTTTAACGTAAGGGTTAGGGTTAAGGTAAGGGTTAGGGGTTAGGGTTAGAGTTAGGGTTAGGCTACGGGTAGGGTTAGTGTATGGGTTAGGGTTACGGTTAGGTTTCGGGTAGGTTTAGGGTATGGGTTAGGGTTAGAGTTACGGTTAGGGTTAGGGTTAGGTTTAGTGTTAGTGTTACGGTACGGGTTAGGGTTAAGGATTGGGTACGGGATAGGGTTAGTGTACATGTTAGGTCTAGGGTTAGGGTTAGGTATAGTGTGCGGGTTAGGGTTAGAGTTAGGGTGAGTGTTTGGGTTAGGGGTTGGGTACGGGTTAGCGTTACGTTTAGGTTAGGTAACGGGTTAGGTTTAGGGTTAGGGTTAGGGTACGGTTTAGGTTTAGGGTACGGGTTAGGGTCAGGGTTAGGCTTAGGTTTAGGGTTAGGGTTAGGGTACGGGTTAGGGTTACTGTACGGGTAGGGTTAGGGTTAGTGTTATACTACGGGTTAGGGTTTGAGTTAGGGTTAGGTATAGTGTTAGAGTATGGGTAGGGTTAGTGTTAGGGTTATGGTTAGTGTTAGGGTACGGGTTAGGGTTAGAGTACGGGTTAGGGTTAGGTTTAGGGTTAGGGTTAGGGTTAGAGTACGGGTTAGGGTTAGTGTTAGTGTTAGGGTTAGTGTTAGGTTTAGGTACGGATAGGGTTAGGGTTAGGGTTAGGTTTAGGGTACGGGTTAGGGTTAGTTTTAGGGTATGGGAAAGGTTAGTGTATGGGTTAAGTTTAGGGTTAGGGTTAGGTTTAGGTTACGGGTTAGGGGTAGGGTACGGGTTAGGGTTAGGTTTAGGTGCGGGTTAGGGTTAGGTTTAGGGTTAGTGTTCCGTTTAGGGTTAGGTTTAGGGTCAGGGTAAGGGTTAGGGATAGGGTTATGTTACGGGGTAGGGTTAGGGCTGGGGTTAGGGTACAGGTTAGTTTTAGGGTTAGGGTATGGGTCAGGGTTACGGGTAAGGTTAGGGTTATGGTTAGGGTATGGGTTCGTGTTAGGGTACGGTTAAGAGTTATGATTAGGTTTAGGGTTAGGTTCAGGTTTAGAGTGCGGGTTAGGGTTAGGGTTAGGGCACGAGTTAGGGTTAGGGTTAGGTTTAGGGTACGGGTTAAGGTTAGGGTTAGGGTTAGGGTTAGTGTTAGAGTTAGGGTTACGGTACGGGTTAGGGTTAAGGTTACGGTATGGGATAGGGTTAGTGTACGTGTTAGGTCTAGGGTTAATGTTAGATTTAGTGTGCAGGTTAGGTTTAGGGCTAGGGTTAGGTTAGGGTACGTATTAGGGATAAGGTACGGGTTAGGGTTAGGTTTAGGGTTAGGGTTAGGGTAAGGGTTAAAGTACGGGGTAGGGTTAGTGTTAGGGTTAGATTTAGGGTTAATATACAGGTTAGGCTTAGGGTTAGGTTTAGGGTTAGGATACGGGTTAGGGTTAGGTTCAGGGTACGGGATAGGGTTACCGTACAGGTTAAGTTTAGGGTTAGGGTTAGGTTTAGGTTAAGGGTGCGTGTTAGGCTTAGGGTTAGGTTTAGGGTTAGTGCTAGGGTATGGTTTAGGGTTACTGTTAGGGTTTGGGTACGGGTTAGGTTTAGGGTTAGGGTACGGGATAGGGTTGGGTACTGGTTAGGTCAAGGGTTAGGGTTAGGTTTAGGGTACAGGTTAGGGTTAGGGTTAGGGTTAGGGTTAGGGTTAGGGTTAGGTTTAAAGTATGGGTTAGGTTTAGGTACGGGTTAGGGTTAGGCTTATGGTCAGGGTTAGGGTTAGGGTTAGGGTATGAGTTAGTTTTAGGGTAAGGGTACGGGTTAGGGTTAGGGTTACGGTACGGGTTAGGGTTACAGTACGGGTTAGGGTTAGGGAGAGGCTTATGGTTTGGGTTAGAGTACGGTTAGGGTTAGGGTTAGGGTTAGAGTAAGGTTTTGGTTAGTGTTAGGGTTAGGGTAAGGTTAGTGTTAGTGTTAGGGTTAGTGTACGGATAGGGTTAGAGTTAGGGTTAGGGTTAGGGTACGGGTTAAGGTTAGGTTTAGGTGCAGGTTAGGGTTAGGGTACGGGTTATGGTTAGGTTTAGGGTCAGGGTTAGAGTTAGGGATAGGGTTATGGTACGGATTAGCGTAGGGTTGCGGTTAGGGTACGGGTTAGTTTTAGGGTTAGGGTACGTGTTAGGGTTACGGTTAAGGTTAGGGTTAGTGTTAGGGTCATGGTTAGGGTTAGGGTACTGGTTAGGTTTATGGTTAGGGTTAGGGTTAGGTTTAGGTTTAGGGTGCGAGTTAGGCTTAGAGTTAGGGTTTGGGTTAGCCTTAGGGTATGGTTTAGGGTTACTGTTAGGGTTTGGGTATGGGTTAGGTTTAGGGTAAGGGTACGTGATAGGGTTGGGTACGGGTTAGGTCAAGGGTTAGGATTAGGTTTTGGATACGGGTTAGGGTTAGGGTTAGGTTTAGGGATAGGGTTAGGGTATGGGTTAGGTTTAGGGTACAGGTTAGGGTTAGGGTTAGGGTATGGGTTAGGTTTAGGGTACAGGTTAGGGTTAGAGTTACGGTCAGTTGTAAGATTAGGGTTAGGGTACGAGTTGGGGTTAGGGTTTGGTTTAGGGTATGGGTTAGGGTTAGGGTTAGGTTTAGGGTACGGGTTAGGTTTATGTTACGGGTTAGGGTTAGGGTTAGGGTCAGGTTTAGGGTTAGAGTACGAGTTAGGGTTAGGGATAGGGTACGGGATAGGTTTAGGATTATGTTACGGGTTTGGGTTACCGTACGGGTTAGGGTTAGGGTGATGGTTAGGGTTAAGGTTAGAGTACGGTTAGGGTTAGGGTTAAGGTTAGGGTTAGGGTTAGGGTATGGGTTAGGCCTAGGGTACGGGTTAGGCTTAGGGTTAGGGTTAGGGTTAGGGTACGAGTTAGCGTTAGTGTTAGGTTTAGTGTACGGGTTAGTGTTAGGTTTAGGGTTAGGGTTAGGGTTAGAGTTAGGGTTACGGTATGGGGAAGGGTTAAGTTTACGGTATGGGATAGGGTTAGTGTACGTGTTAGGTCTAGGTTTAGTGTTAGGTTTAGTGTGCGGGTTAGGGTTAGGGCTAGGGTTAGGGTTAGGGTACGTGTTAGGCATAGGGTACGGGTTAGGGTTAGGTTTAGGGTTAGGGTTAGTGTAAGGGTTAAAGTACGGGGTAGGGTTAGTGTTAGGGTTAGGATTAGGATTAATGTATGGGTTAGGCTTAGGGTTAGGTTTAGGGTTAGGATACGGGTTAGGGTTAGCTTCAGGGTACGGGATAGGGTTAGCGTACGGGTTAAGTTTAGGGTTAGAGTTAGGTTTAGGTTTAGGGTGCGGGTTAGGCTTAGGGTTAAGGTTAGGGTTAGCGCTAGGGTATGGGTTAGGGTTACTGTTAGGGTTTGGGTACGGGTTAGGGTTAGGGTTAATGTACGGAATAGGGTTGGGTACGGGTTAGGTCAAGGGTTAGGGTTAGGTTTAGGGTACGGGTTAGGGTTAGGGTTAGGGTTAAAGTATGGGTTAGGTTTAGGGTACGGGTTAGGGTTAGGCTTATGGTCAGGGTTAGGGTTAGGGTACGAGTTAGTTTTAGGGTAAGGGTACGGGTTAGGGTTAGAGTTACGATACGGGTTAGGGTTCAGTATGGGTTAGGGTTAGGGTGAGGCTTAGGGTTAGGGTTAGAGTATGGTTAGGGTTAGGGTTAGAGTACAGGTTTGGTTAGTGTTAGGGTTAGGGTAAGGTTAGGGTTAGGGTTAGGGTTAGGGTTAGATAACGGGGTAGGGTTAGTGTTAGGGTTAGGGTTAGGGTTAGGTTTAGGGTTAGAGTTAGGTTACGGGGTAGGGTTAGTGTACATTTTAGGTCTAGGGTTAGGGTTTGGTTCAGTGTGCGTGTTAGGGTTAGGGTTAGGGTTATTGTTAGGATACGTGTAAGGGTTAGGTTTTGGGTACTGGCTAGAGTTAAGTTTAGGGATAGGGTATGGGATAGGGTTAGTGTTAGGGTCAGGGTTAGGGTTAGGTTTGGGGTCGGGGGTAGGGTTAGGGTTAGGGTTAGGGTTAGCGCTAGGGTATGGGTTAGGGTTACTGTTAGGTTTTGGGTACGGGTTAGGGTTAGGGTTAGGGTACGGGATAGGTTTGTGTACGGGTTAGGTCAAGGGTTAGGTTTAGGTTTAGGGTATGGGTTAGGGTTAGGTTTAGGTTTAGGGTTAGGTTTAGGGTATCGGTTAGGCTTAGGGTACGAGTTTGGGTTAGGGTTAGGTTTAGGGTACGGGTTAGGGTTAGGGTCGGGTTAGGGTTAAAATACGAGTTAGGTTTAGGGTACGGGTTAGGGTTAGGGTTATGGTCCGGGTTAGGGTTAGGGTTAGGGTACGAGTTAGGGTTAGTTTTAGGTTACGGTTTAGGGTTAGGGTTATGGTATGGGTTAGGGTTACAGTATGGGTTATGTTTAGGGTGAGGGTTAGGGTTAGGTTTAGAGTATGGTTAGGGTTAGGGTTAGGGTTAGAGTATGGGTTAGGGTTAGGGTTAGTGTTAGGGTTAGGGTAAGGGTTAGGGTTAGTGTTAGGGTTATGATACGGGTTAAGGTTAAGGTTTCGGTACGGGATATGTTTAGTTTACTTGTTAGGTCTGGGGTTAGGGTTAGGTTTAGTGTGCGGGTTAGGGTTAGGTTTAGGGTTAGGGTACGTTTTAGGGTGAGGGTTTGGGTATGGATTAGGGTTACATTTAGGGTTAGGGTATGGGTTAGGTTTAGGGTTAGTGTAAGGGTTAGTGTTAGGGTACGGGTTAGGGTTAGAGTACGGTTTAGGGTTAGGTTTAGGGTTAGGTTTAGGGTTAGATTACTGGTTAGGGTAGTGTTAGGTTTAGGGTTATGGTAAATGTACGGATAGGGTTAGAGTTAGGGTTAGGGTTAGGGTACGGGTTAGGATTAGGTTTAGGGTACGGGATAGGGTTAATGTACTCGTTAAGTTTAGGATTATGGTTAGGTTTAGGTTACGGGTTAGGGTTAGGGTACATGTTAGTGTTAGGTTTAGGTGTGGGTTAGGGTTAGGGTACGGGTTATGGTTAGGTTTAATGTCAGGGTTAGGATTAGGGATAGGGTTATGGTACGGGTTAAGGTTAGGGTTGGGGTTAGGGTACGGGTTAGTTTTAGGGTTAGGGTATGTGTTAGGGTTACAGTTAAGGTTAGGGTTAGTGCTATGGTATGGGTTAGGGTTAGTGTACGGTTTAGGGTTATGGTTAGTGTTAGGGTTAGTTTTAGGATTAGGGTGCGGGTTAGACTTAGAGTTAGGGTTTGGGTTAGCCCTCGGGTATGGTTTAGGGTTACTCTTAGGGTTTGGGTACGGGTTAGGTTTAGGGTTAGGGTACGGGATAGGGTAGGGTACGGGTTAGGTCAAGGGATAGGTTTAGGTTTAGGGTACGGGTTAGGGTTAGGGTTAGGTTTAGGTTTAGGTTTAGGGTATTGGTTAGGTTTACGGTAAAGGTTTGGGTTATGGTTAGGGTTAGGGTTAATGTACGGGTTAGAATTAGAGTTAGATTTAAGGTTAGGATACGGTTTAGGGTTAGGTTCAGGGTACGGGATAGGGTTAGCGTACGGGTTAACTTTAGGGTTAGGGTTAGGTTTAGGTTACGGGTTAGGGTTAGGGTACGGGTTAGGGTTAGGTTTAGGGTCCGGGTTAGGGTTAGGGTTAGGGTTAGTGTAAGGGTTAGGGTTAAGTTTAGGTCAGAGTTAGGGTTAGGTTTAGTGTAAGAGTCGGGTTAGGTTTAAGGTTGGGGTTAGGGTACGGGTTAGTTTTAGGGTTAGGGTACAGGTTAGGGTTATGTTTAAAGTTAGGGTTAGGGTTAGGGTATGGGTTAGGGTTAGGTTACGGTTAAGGGTTATGGTTTGGGTTAGGGTGAGGGTTAAGTTTAAGGTGCGGTTTACGGTTAGGGTTAGGGTTAGAGTACGGTTTTGGGTTAGTGTTAGGGTACGGGTTAGGATTACCATTTGGGTATGGGTTAGGGTAAGGGTTAGGGTTAGGGTTAGGGGTTAGGGTTAGTGTTAGCGTTAGGCTACGGTTAGGGTTAGGGTACGGGTTAGGGTTCGGGTTCGGGTTAGGATTAGTGTACGGTTAGGGTTAGGGTTAGGGTTAGGGTTAGTGTTAGTGTTAGTGTTAGGTTACGGTTCGTGTTAGGGTTAAGGTTTCGGTTCCGGATAGGTTTAGTTTACGTGTTAGGTCTAGGGTTAGGGTTAGGTTTAGTGTGCGGGTTAGGATTATGGTTAGAGTTAGGGTATGTTTTAGGGTTATGATTTGGGTACGGGTTAGGGTTACGTTTAGGGTTAGGGTACGGGTTAGGTTTAGGGTTAGGGTAAGGGTTAGTGTTAGGGTACGGGTTAGGGTTAGAGTACGGGTTGGGGTTAGGTTTAGGGTTAGGTTTAGGGTTAGAGTACAGGTTAGGGTTAGTGTTAGTGTTATGGTTAGGGTTAGTGTATGGATAGTGTTAGAGTTAGGGTTAGGGTTAGGGTACGGGTTAGGGTTAGGTTTAGGGTATGGGATAGGTTTAGTGTACGCATTAATTTTAGGGTTAGGGTTAGGTTTAGGTTATGGGTTAGGGTTAGGGTTGGGGTTAGGGTTAGGTTTAGGTGCGGGTTAGGGTTTGGGTATGGGTTATGGTTAGGTTTAGGGTCAGGGTTAGGTTTAGGGATAGGGTTATGGTACGGATTAGGGTTAGGGTTGGGGTAGGGTACGGGTTAGTTTTAGGGTTAGTGTACATGTTAGGGTTACGGTTAAGGTTAGGGTTAGTGTTAGGTATGGGTTAGGGTTAGGGTACTGGTTAGGTTTATGCTTAGGGTTAGGGTTAGGTTTAGTTTTAGGGTGCGGGTTAAGCTTAGTGTTAGGGTTTGGGTTAGCGCTAGGGTATGGGTTAGGGTTACTGTTAGGGTTTGGGTACGGGTTAGGTTTACGGTAAGGGTACGTGATAGTGTTGGGTACGGGTTAGGTTAAGGTTTAGGATTAGGTTTTTGGTATGGGTTAGGCTTAGGGTTAGGTTTAGGGTTAGGGTTAGGGTATGGGTTAGTTTTAGGGTACTGGTTAGGGTTAGGGTTAGGGTCAGGGTTAGGGTTAGGGTTAGGGTACGAGTTAGGGTTAGGGTTTGGTTTAGGGTATGGGTTAGGGTTAAGGTTAGGTTTAGGGTACGGGTTATGTTTATGTTACGGGGTAGGGTTAGGGTTAGGGTCAGGTTTAGGGTTAGAGTACGAGTTAGGGTTAGGGATAGGGTACGGGATAGGGTTAGGATTATGTTACGGGTTAGGGTTACAGTACGGGTTAGGGTTAGGGTGAGGGTTAGGGTTAGGGTTAGAGTACGGTTAGGGTTAGGGTTAAGGTTAGGGTTAGGTTTAGAGTACGGGTTAGGGTTAGTGTTAGGGTTAGGGAAAGGTTTAGGGTTAGGGTTAGGGTACGTGTTAGGGTTAGGATTAGTAGTAGGGTTAGGGTTAGAGTATGGGGTAGTGTTAGTGTTAGGGTTAGGGTTGGGGTTAATGTAGGAGTTAGGATTAGGGTTAGCTTTAGGGTTAGGTTACGGGTTAGGGTTATGTTTAGTGTACGGGTTAGGGTTAGAGTACGGGTTAGGGTTAGGTTTAGGGTGCGGGTTAGGGTTAGGGTTAAGGTTAGTGTAAAGGTTAGGGTTAGGTTTAGGGTCAGGGTTAGGGTTAGGGTTAGTGTTAGGGTATGTGTTAGGGTTAGGGTTGGGGTTAGGGTACGGGTTAGTTTTAGGGTTAGGGTACGGGTTAGGGTTACGGTTTAATTTAGGGATAGGGTTAGAGTGTGGTTTAGGGTTAGGGTACGGTTAAGGGTTATGGTTAGGGTTAGGGTTACGGTTAAGTTTAGGGTGCAGTTTAGGGTTAGGTTTAGGGTTAGGTTTAGAGTACGGGTTTGAGTTAGTGTTAGGGTACGGGTTAGGTTTACCGTTTGGGTACGGGTTAGGTTAAGGGTTAGTATTAGGGTTAGGGTTAGGGGTTAGTTTTGTAGTTAAGGTTAGGCTATCGGATAGGGTTAGAGTACGGGTTAGGGTTAGGGATAGGGTTAGGGTTAGGGTTATAGTACAGGTTAGGTTTAGAGTTAGGGTTATTTTTAGGGTTAGAGTACGGGTTAGGATTAGTGTTAGGGTTTGGATTAGTGTTAGGGTACGGGTTAGGGTTAGAGTTCGGGTTAGGGTTAGGTTTAGGGTTAGGGTTAGGTTTAGAGTATGGTTTAGGGTTAGTGTTAGGTTTAGGGTTAGGGTTAGGGTTAGGGTTAGTGTACGGATAGGGTTAGGGTTAGGGTTAGGTTTAGGGTACGGGTTATGGTTAGGTGTAGGGTACGGGATAGGGTTATCGTATGGGTTAAGTTTAGGGTTAGGGTTAGGTTTAGGTTACGGGTTAGGGTTAGGGTACGGGTTAGGTTTAGGATTAGGGTAAGGGTTAGTGTTAGGGTACGGGTTAGGGTTAGAGAACGGGTTAGGGTTAGTGTTAGGGTTAGGATTAGGGTTAGTGTACGGATAGGGTTAGGGTTAGGGTTAGGATTAGGGTACGGGTTAGGGTTAGTGTACGGGTTAGGTTTAGGGTTAGGGTTAGGGTTAGGGTTAGTGTTAGGGTTACGGTACGGGTTAAGGTTAAGGTTACGGTACACGATAGGGTTTGTGTACGTGTTAGGCCTAGGGTTAATGTTAGTTTTAGTGTGCGGGTTAGGGTTAGGGTTAGTGTTAGGGTACGTGTTAGGGATAGGGTACGGGTTAGGGTTAGGTTTAGGGTTAGGGTTAGGGTTAGGGTTAAAGTACGGGGTAGGGTTAGTGTTAGGGTTAGGCTTAATGTACAGGTTAGGCTTAGGGTTATTTTTAGGATTAGGATACGGTTTAGGGTTAGGTTCAGGGTACGGGATAGGGTTAGCATACGCGTTAACTTTAGGGTTAGCGTTAGGTTTAGATTACGGTTTTTGGTTAGGGTACGGGTTAGGTTTAGGTTTAGGGTTAGGTTTAGGGTTAGCATTAAATTACAGGGTAGGGTTAGTGTTAGGGTTAAGGTTATGATACGGGTTAGGGTTAGGTACAGGTTACGGGATAGGGTTAGTGTACGGGTTGTTTAGGGTTAGGATTAGGTTTAGGTTTAAGGTGTGGGTTAGGCTTAGGGTTAGGGTTATGGTTGGCGCTAGGGTATGGGTTAGGGTTACTCTTAGGGTTTGGGTACGGGTTAGGGTTAGGGTTAGGGTACTGGATAGGGTTTGGTACGGGTTAGGTCAAGGGTTAGGGTTAGGTTTAGGGTACGGGTTAGGGTTAGGGTTAGGGTTAAAGTATGGATTAGGTTTAGGGTACGGGTTAGGGTTAGGGTTATGATCAGGGTTAGGGTTAGGGTTAGGGTACGAGTTAGCGTTAGGGTCAGTGTACGGGTTAGGGTTAGGGTGAGGCTTAGGGTTAGGGTTAGAGTACGGGTTAGGGTTAGTGTTAGGGTTAGAGTAAGGTTAGGGTTAGGGTTAGGGTTAGGGATAGGGTTAGAGTGTGGGGTAGGGTTAGTGTTAGAGTTAGGGTTAGGGTTAGTGTTAGGGTACATGTTAGGGTTAGGTTTAGGGTTAGGGTTAGGGTACGGGGTAGTGTTACTGTTAGTGTTAGGGTTTGGGTTAATGTACGGTTTAGGCTTAGGTTTAGGTTTAGGGTTAGGATTGGGTTAGTGTTAGGTTTAGGGTACGGGATAGGTTTATCGTACGGGTTAAGTTTAGGGTTCGGGTTAAGTTTACGTTACGGGTTAGGGTTAGGGTACGGGTTAGTGTTAGGTTTAGGGTGCGGGTTAGGGTTAGGGTTAGGATTAGTGTAAGGGTTAGGGTTAGGTTTAGGGTCAGGGTTAGTGTTAAGGTTAGTGTTAGGGTAGGGATTAGGGTTACGGTGGTGGTTAGGGTACGGTATAGGTTTAGGGTTAGGGTATGGGTTAGGTTTATGGTTAAGGTTAGGGTTAGGGTTAGGTTATGGGTGAGGGTTAGGGTTAGGGTTAGGGTTAGCGTACATGTTAGGGTTAGGGTTTGGGTACGGGTTAGGGTTACGTTTAGGGTAAGGGTACGGTTTAGTTTTAGGGTTAGGGTATGGGTTAGCGCTAGGTTATGTTTAGGGTTACTATTAGGGTTTGGGTACAGGTTAGGGTTAGTGTTAGGGTACGGGATAGGGTTGGGTAAGGGTTAGGTCAAGGATTAGGGTTAGGTTTAGGGTACGGATTAGGGTTAGGGTTAGGTTTAGGGTTTGGGTTAGGGTATGGGTTAGGTTTAGGGTACGGGTTAAGGTTAGGGTTAGGGTCAGTTTTAGGGTTAGGGTTAGGGTACGAGTCAAGGTTAGGGTTAGGTTTAGGGTATGGGTTAGGGTTAGGGTTAGGGTTAGGGTTAGGGTTAGGGTTAGAGTACGGGGTAGGGTTAGTGTTAGGGTTAGGGTTAGGGTTAATGTACGGGTTAGGCTTAGGGTTAGGTTAGGGTTAGGATACGGGTTAGGGTTAGGTTTAGGGTGCGGGTTGGGTAAGGGTTAGTGTTAGTGTAAGGGTTAGGGTTAGGTTTAGGGTCAGGGTTAGCGTTAGGGTTAGTGTTAGGGTACGGGTTAAGGTTAGGTTTGGGGTTAGGGTACGGGTTAGTTTTAGGTTTAGGGTACGGATTAGGGTTATGTTTAAGGTTAGGGTTAGGGTTAGGTTATGAGTTTGGGTTAGGTTACGGTTAAGGGTTATGGTTAGGGTTAGGGTTAGAGTACCGGTTTGGGTTAGTGTTAGGGTACGGATTAGGTTTACCATTTGGGTACGGGTTAGGGTTAGGCTTAATGTTAGGCGTCGGGTTAGAGTTAGGATTAGGCTACGGGTAGGGTTATGGTACGGGTTAGGGTTAGGGTTAAGGTTCGGTTTAGGGTTAGTGTACGGGTTAGGGTTAGGGTTAGTGTTAGGGTCACGGTTCGGGTTAGGGTTAAGGTTAGGGTACGGGATCGGGTTAGTGTACGTGTTAGGTCTAGGGTTAGGGTTAGGTTCAGTGTGCGGCTTAGGGTTAGGTTTAGGGTTAGGGTTAGGATACGTGTAGGGTTTGGTAATGGGTACGGGCTAAGGTTAAGTTTAGGGTTAGGGTATGGGTTAGGTTTAGCGTTAGGGTTAGGGTACGGTTTAGAGTTAGGGTACAGGATAGGGTTAGTGTTATGGTCAGGGTTAGGGTTAGGTTTGGGGTCCGGGTTAGGCTTAGGGTTAGGGTTAGGGTTAGCGCTAGGGTATGGGTTAGGGTTACTGTTAGGTTTTGGGTACGGGTTAGGGTTAGGGTTAGGGTACGGGATAGGATTGGGTACGGGTTAGGTCAAGGGTTAGGTTTAGGTTTAGGGTATGGGTTAGGGTTAGGGTTAGGTTTAGGGTTAGGGTTAGGGTATGAGTTAGGCTTATGGTACGGGTTAGGCTTAGGGTTAGGGTCAGGGTTAGGGTTAGGGTTAGGGTACGAGTTAGGGTTAGTGTTACGTTTAGGGTACGGGTTAGGGTTAGGGTTAGGTTTAGGGTTAGGGTTGGGGTTAGATTTAGGGTTACGGTACGGGTTAGGGTTAAGGTTACGGTATGGGATAGGGTTAGTGTACATGTTAGGTCTAGTGTTAGTGTTAGGTTTAGTGTGCGGGTTAGGGTTAGGGCTAGGGTTAGGGTTAGGGTACGTGTTAGGGATAGGGTATGGGTTACGGTTAGGTTTAGGGTTAGGGTTAGGGTAAGGGTTAAAGTACGGGGTAGGGTTAGTGTTAGGGTTAGGGTTAGGGTTAATGTATGGGTTAGGCTTAGGGTTAGGTTTAGGGTTAGGATGCCGGTTAGGGTTAGGTTCAGGGTACAAGATAGGGTTAGCATACGGGTTAAGTTTAGGGTTAGTGTTAGTTTTAGGTTTAGGGTGCGGGTTAGGCTGAGGGTTAGGGTTAGGGTTAGCGCTAGGGTATGGGTTAGCGTTACTGTTAGGGTTTGGGTACGGGTTAGGGTTAGGGTTAGGTTACGGGATAGGGTTGGTTACGGGTTAGGGTAAGGGTTAGGGTTAGGTTAAGGGTACGGGTTAGGGTTAGGGTTAAGGTTAGGGCTAAAGTATGGGTTAGGTTTAGGGTACGGGTTAGGGTCAGGCTTAAGGTCAGGGTTAGGTTTAGGCTTAGGGTATGAGTTAGGGTTAGGGTAAGGGTACGGGTTAGGTTTAGAGTTACGGTACGGGTTAGGGTTACAGTACAGGTTAAGGTTAGGTGAGGCTTAGGTTTAGGGTTAGAGTACGGTTAGGGTTAGGGTTAGGGTTAGAGTATGGGTTTGGTTAGTGTTAGGGTCAGGGTAAGGTTAGGGTTAGGGTTAGGGTTAGGGTTAGAGTACGGATAGGGTTAGGGTTAGGGTAAGGGTTAGGGCACGGGTTAGGTTTAGGTTTAGGGTCGGGATCGGGTTAGCGTATGGGTTAAATTTAGGGTTAGGGTTAGGTTTGGTTATGGCTTAGGTTTAAGGTACGGGTTAGGGTTAGGTATAGATGAGGGTTAGGGTTAGGGTTAGGATTAGTGTTTGGGTTAGGGTACGGGTTATTGTTAGGTTTGGGGTTAGGGTACGGGTTAAGTTTAGGGTTAGGGTACGGTTCAGGGTTACGGTTAAGGTTAGGGTTACGGTTAGGGTATGTGTTAGGGTTAGGGTAAGGGTAAGGGTTATGGTTAGGGTTAGGGTTAGGATTAAGTTTAGGTTTAGTGTGCAGGTTAGGGTTAGAGTTAGGGTTAGGGTTAGCGCTAGGGTATGGGTTAGAGTTACTGTTAGGGTTTGGGTACGGGTTAGGGATAGAGTTAGGTTACGAGATAGGTTTGGGTACGGTTTAGGTCAAGGGATAGGGTTAGGTTTAGGGTACGGGTTAGTATTAGGGACGGTTTAGGGTTAGGGTTAGGATATGAGTTAGGCTTAGGGTACGGGTTAGGGTTAGAGTTATGGTCAGGGTTATGGTTAGGGTTAGGTTAAGGTTAGGGTACGGTTTAGGGTTAGTGTTAGGATTAGGTTTAGCTTTAGGGTCAGGGTTAGGGTTAGGGTTAGTGTTAGGGTATGGGTTAGGGTTAGGGTTGGGTTTAGGGTACGGGTTAAGATACAGTTTAGGGTACGTGTCAGGGTTAGTGTTAGGGTTAGTGTTAGGGTACGGGTTAGGGTTAGGTTTGGGGTTAGGGTTACGGTTAAGGTTAGGGTTAGGGTTAGTGTTAGGGTTAGGGTTAGGTTTAGGGTCAGGATTAGGGTTAGTGTTAGTGTTAGGATACGGGTTAGGGTTAGGTTTAGGGTTAGGGTTAGGGTACGGGTTAGGGTTAGTGTAAGGGTTAGGGTTAGGTTTAGGGTCAGGGTTAGGGCTAGGGTTAGTGTTAGGGTATGGTTAGGGTACGGGTTAGGGTTAGGATTGGGGTTAGGGTTACGGTTAAGGTTAGGATTAGGGTTAAGGTATTGGTTAGGGTTAGGTTACGGTTAAGGGTTATGGTTTGGGTTAGGGTTAGGGTTAAGCTTAGGGTATGGGTTAGGTGTAGGTTTAGGGTTAGGGTTAGTGCTAGGGTATGGTTAGGGTGACTGTTAGGGTTTGGGTACGGGTTAGGTTTAGGGTTATGTTACGGGATAGGGTTGGGTACGGGTTAGGTCAAGGGATAGGGTTATGTTTAGGGTATGGGTTAGGCTTAGGTTACTGGTTAGGGTTAGGGTTACCGTCAGGGTTAGGGTTAGGTTTAGGGTTAGGGTACGTGTTAGGTTTACTGTACGTGTTAGGGTTAGGTTTAGGGTTAGAGTTAGGGTTAGGGTCAGTGTTAGGGTTAGGTTTCGGGTACTGGTTAGTATTAGGGTTATGGTCAGGGTTAGCTTTAAGGTTAGTTTACGAGTTAGGGTTAGGTTTAGGGTACGGGTTAGGGTTAGGGTTATGGTATGGATTAGGGTTACAGTACGGGTTAGTGTTACGGTGAAGGTTAGGGTTAGGGTTGGAGTACGGGTTAGGGTTAGTGTTAGGGTTAGGTTAGGGTTAGGTTTATGGTTAGGGTTAGGTTTAGAGTACGGGGTAGGGTTAGTGTTAGGGTTACGGTTACGCTTAATGTACGGGGTAGGCTTAGGGTTAGGTTTAGGGTTAGGATAAGAGTTAGGGTTAGGTTTAGGGTACGGGATAGGGTTAGCGTACCAGTTAAGTTTAGGGTTAGGGTTAGGTTTAGGTTACGGGTTAGGGTTAGGGTACGTGTTAGGGTTAGGTTTAGGGTGCGGGTTAGGGTTATGGTTAGGGTTAGTGTAAGGGTTAGGGTTAGGTTTAGGGTCAGGGTTAGGGTTAGGATTAGTGTTAGGGTACGGGTTAGGGTTAGGGTTGGGGTTAGGGTACGGGTTAGTTTTAGGGTTAGGATACAGGTTAGGGTTATGGTTATGGTTATGGTTAAGGTTAGGGTTAGGGTTAGGGTATGGGTTAGGGTTAGGTTACAGTTAAGTGTTTTGGTTTGGGTTAGGGTTAGGGTTAAGTTTAGGGTGCGGCTTATGGACAGGGTTAGGGTTAGGTTTAGAGTACGGGTTTGGGTTAGTTTAGGGTACGGGTTAGGTTTACCGTTTGGGTACGGGTTAGGGTAAGGGTTAGGGTTAGGGTTAGGGGTTAGGGGTAGTGTTAGGGTTAGGCTACGAGTAGGGTTAGGGTACGGGTTAGGGTTAAGTTAGGGTTAGGGTTAGGTTTAGTGTTAGGGTAACGGTACGGGTTAGGGTTAGGTTTGAGGTTAGGTTACGGGTTAGTTTTAGGGTTAGGGTACAGTTTAGGGTTATGGTTAAGGTTATGTTTAGGTTTAAGGTATGGGTTAGGGTTAGGTTACGGTTAAGGGTTATGGTTTGGGTTAGTGTTAGGGTTAAGTTTAGGCTGCGGGTTAGAGTTAGAGTTAGGATTAGAGTACTGGTTTGGTTTAGTGTTAGGGTACGGGTTATGTTAACCGTTTGGGTACAGGTTAGGGAAGGGTTAGGGTTAGGGTTAGGGGTTAGGGCTAGAGTTAGGGTTAGACTACGGGTAGGTTTAGGGTACGGGTTAGTGTTAGGGTTAGGGTTCGGATTAGGGTTAGTGTACGGGTTAGGGTTAGGGTTAGGGTTAGGTTTAGGGTTAGGGTTAGTGTTAGGGTTACGGTACAGGTTAGGGTTAAGGTTACGGTAAGGGATAGGTTTACTGTACGTTTTAGGTCTAGGGTTAGGTTTAGGTTTAGTGTGCCAGTTAGGGTTAGGGTTAGGGTTATAGTTAGGGTACGTGTTAGGTTTAGGGTTTGGGAGAGTTCGGGTTAGGGTTAGTGTTAGGGTTAGGGTACGGTTAGTGTGCGGATAGGATTAGGGTTAGGGTGTGGGTTAGGGTACGGTTTAGGGTTAGGTTTAGGGTATGGGATAGGGTTAATGTATGGGTTAAGTTTAGGGTTAGGATTAGGTTTAGATTACGAGTTAGGGTTAGGTTTGGTTTTAGGGTCAGGGATTGGGTTAGGGATAGGGTTATGGTATGGGTTAGTTTTAGGGTTGGGGTTAAGGTACGGGTTAGTTTTAGGGTTACTGTACGGGTTAGGGTTACGGTAAGATTAGGGTTAGTGATAGGGTATGGGTTAGGGTTAGGGTACGGGTAAGGGTTATGGTTAGGGTTAGGGTTATGTTTAGGTTTAGGGTGTGGGTTAGGCTTAGGTTTAGGGTTAGGGTTAGCGCTAGGGTATGGGTTAGGGTTACTGTTAGGGTTTGGGTACGGGTTAGGGTTAGGGTTAGGGTACAAGATAGGGTTGGGTACGGGTTAGGTCAAGGGTTAGGGTTAGGTTTAGTGTACTGGTTAGGGTTAGGATTAGGTTTAGGGTTAGGGTTAGGGTATGGGTTAGGTTTAGTGTATGGGTAGGGTTAGGTTTAGGGTCAGGGTTAGGGTTAGGGTACGATTTAGGGTTAGGGTTAGGTTTAGGGTATGGATTAGGGTTAGGGTTAGGGTTAGTGTTAGGGTACGGGTTAGGGTTAGAGTACGGGTTAGGGTTAGTGTTAGTGTTAGTGTTAGGGTTAGGGTTAGTGTACGGATAGGGTTAGGGTTAGGGTAAGGGTTAGGGTTAGGTTTAGGGTACGGGTTAGGGTACGGGTTAAGGTTAGGGTACGGGTTAGGTTTAGGGTACGGGTTAGTGTTAGGGTTACAGTCAGGGTTAGGGTTAGGGTTAGGGTACGAGTTAGGGTTAGGGTTAATGTTAGAGTACGGGGTAGGGTTAGTGTTAGGGTTAGGGTTAGGTTTAATGTACGGGTTAGGCTTAGGGTTAGGTTAAGGGTTAGGATACGGGTTAGGGTTAGGTTTAGGGTACGGGATAAGGTTAGCGTACGGGTTAAGTTTAGGGTTAGGGTTAGGTTTAGGTTACGGGTTATTGTACGGTTTAGGGTACGGGTTAGGGTTAGGTTTAGTGTGTGGGTTAGGGTTAGTGTAAGGGTTAGGGTTAGGTTTAGGGTCAGGGTTAGGGTTAGGGTTAAGGTTAGTGTTAGGGTACATGTTAGGGTTAGGGTTGCGGTTAGGTTATGGGTTAGTTTTAGGGTTAGGGTAGTTTAGGGTTATGGTTAAGGTTAGGGTTAGGTTTAGGGTATGGGTTAGGGTTAGGGTTGCGGTTAAGGGTTATGGTTAGGGTTAGGGTTAGGGTTAAGTTTAGGCTGCGGGTTAGATTTAGAGTTAGGTTTAGAGTACGGGTTTGGATTAATGTTAGGGTACGCGTTAGGTTAACCATTTGGGTATGGGTTAGGGAAGGGTTAGGGTTAGGCTTAGGTTAGGGGTTAAGGTTAGAGTTAGGGTTAGGCTACGGGTAGGTTTAGGGTACGGGTTAGTGTTAGGGTTAGGGTTCGGGTTAGGGTTAGTGTACGGGTTAGGGTTAGGGTTTGTGTTAGGTTTAGGGTTAGGGTTAGTGTTAGGGTTATGGTACGGGTTAGGGTTAAGTTTACGGTAAGGGATAGGTTTACTGTACGTGTTAGGTCTAATGAAGGTTTAGGTTTAGTGTGCCGGTTAGGGTTAGGGTTAGGGTTATTGTACGTGTTAGGTTTAGGGTTTGGGTACGGGTTAGGGTTACATTTAGGGTTAGGGTAAGGGTTAGGTTTAGGGTTAGGGTAAGGGTTACTGTTAGGGTACGGTTTAGGGTTAGAGTACGGGTTAGGGTTAGGTTTAGGGTTAGGGTTAGGGTTAGAGTATGGGTTAGGGTTAGTGTTAGGGTTAGGGTTAGGGTTAGTGTACGGATAGGATTAGGGTTAGGGAGTGGGTTAGGGTACGGGTTAGGGTTAGGTTTAGGGTACGGGATAGGGTTAATGTACGGGTTAAGTTTAGTGTTAGGGTTAGGTTTAGGTTACGAGTTAGGGTTAGGGTACGTGTTAGGGTTAGTTTTAGGTGCGAGTTAGGGTAATGGTACGGGTTAGGGTTAGTTTTAGGGTCAGGGATTGGGTTAGGGATAGGGTTATGGTACATGTTAGGTTTAGGGTTGGTGTTAGGGTATGGGTTAGATTTAGGGTTACTGTACGGGTTAGGGTTACGGTTAAGGTTAGGGTTAGTGATAGGTTATGGGTTAGGGTTAGGGTACGGGTAAGGGTTATGGTTATGGTTAGGGTTAGGTTTAGGTTTAGGGTGCGGGTTAGGCTTAGGTTTAGGGTTAGGGTTAGCGCTAGGGTATGGGTTAGCGTTACTGTTAGGGTTTGGGTACGCGTAATGTTAGGGTTAGGGTACGAGATAGGTTTGGGTATGGGTTAGGTCAATGGTTAGGGTTTGGTTTAGTGTACTGGTTAGGGTTAAGATTAGGTTTAGTGTTAGGGTTAGGGTATGGGTTAGGTTTAGTGTATGGGTTACGGTTAGGTTTAGGGTCAGGGTTAGGGTTAGGGTACGATTTAAGGTTAGGGTTAGGTTTAGGGTATGGTTTAGGGTTAGGGTTAGGGTTAGGGTTAGGGTTAGTGTTAGGGTACGGGTTTGGGTTAGAGTACGGGTTAGGGTTAGGTTTAGGGTTAGGGTTAGGGTTAGAGTACGGGTTAGTGTTAGTGTTAGTGTTAGTGTTAGGGTTAGGGTTAGTGTACGGATAGGGTTAGGGTTAGGGGTAGGGTTAGGGTACGGGTTAGGGTTAGGTTTAGGGTACAGGTTAGGGTTAGTGTTAGGGTCAGGGTTAGGGTTAGGGTTAGGGTACGAGTTAGGGTTAGGGTTAATGTTAGAGTACGGGGTAGGGTTAGTGTTAGGGTTAGGGTTAGGCTTAATGTACGGGTTAGGCTTAGGGTTAGGTTTAGTGTTAGGATACGGGTTAGGGTTAGGTTTAGGGTATGGGATAGGGTTAGCGTACGGGTTAAGTTTAGGGTTAGGGTTAGGTTTAGGTTACGGTTTAGGGTTAGGGTACGGGTTAGGGTTAGGTTTATGGTGTGGGTTAGGGTTAGGGTTAGTGTAAGGGTTAGGGTTAGGGTTAGGTTTAGGGTCAGGGTTAGGGTTAGGGTTAGTGTTAGGGTACGGGTTAGGGTTAGGGTTGCGGTTAGGTTACGGGTTAGTTTTAGGGTTAGGGTACAGTTTAGGGTTATGGTTAAGGTTAGGGTTAGGTTTAGGTTATGGGTTAGGGTTAGGTTACGGTTAAGGTTTATTGTTTGGGTTAGTGTTAGGGTTAAGTTTAGGCTGCGGGTTAGAGTTAGAGTTAGTGTTAGTGTTAGGGTACGGGTTATGTTAACCGTTTGGGTACGGGTTAGGGAAGGGTTAGGGTTAGGTTTAGGTTTAGGGGTTAGGGTTAGAGTTAGGGTTAATCTACGGGTATGTTTAGGGTACGGGTTAGTGTTAGGGTTAGGGTTCGGTTTAGGGTTAATGTACGGGTTAGGGTTAGGGTAGGGTTAGGTTTAGGGTTAGGGTTAGTGTTAGGGTTACGGTACGGGATAGGGTTAAGGTTACAGTAAGGGATAGGTTTACTGTACGTGTTATGTCTAGGGTTAGGTTTAGGTTTAGTGTGCCGGTTAGGGTTAGGGTTAGGGTTAGGGTTAGGGTTAGGGTTAGGGTTAGGGTACGTATTAGGTTTAGGGTTTGGGTACGGGTTAGGGTTACATTGAGGGTTAGTGTACGGGTTAGGTTTAGGGTTAGGGTAAGGGTTAGTGTTAGGGCACGGGTTAGGGTTAGAGTACGGTTTAGGGTTACTTTTAGGGTTAGGGTTAGAGTACGGGTTAGGGTTAGTGTTAGTGTTAGGGTTAGGGTTAGTGTACGGATAGGATTAGGGTTAGGGTGTGGGTTAGGGTCGGGTTAGGGTTAGGTTTAGGGTACGGGATAGGGTTAATGTACGGATTAAGTTTAGGGTTAGGGTTAGGTTTAGGTTACGAGTTATGGTTAGGGTACGTGTTAGGGTTAGGTTTAGGTGCGGGTTAGGGTAATGGTACGGGTTAGGGTTAGTTTTAGGGTCAGGGATTGGGTTAGGGATAGGGTTATGGTACGGGTTAGGTTTAGGGTTGGGGTTAGGGTACGGGTTAGTTTTAGGATTACTGTATGGGTTAGGGTTACGGTTAAGGTTCGGGTTAGTGATAGGGTATGGTTTAGGGTTAGGGTTAGGTTTAGGTTTAGGGTGCGGGTTAGGCTTAGGTTTAGGGCTAGGGTTAGCGCTAGGGTATGGGTTATGGTTACTGTTAGGGTTTGGGTACGGGTTAGGGTTAGGGTTAGGGTACAAGATAGGGTTGGGTACTGGTTAGGTCAAGGGTTAGGGTTAGGTTTAGTGTACTGGTTATGGTTAGGATTAGGTTTAGGGTTAGGGTTATTGTATGGGTTAGGTGTAGGGTATGGGTTAGGGTTAGGTTTAGGTTCAGGGTTAGGGTTAGGGTACCATTTAGGGTTAGGGTTAGGTTTAGGTTATGGGTTAGGGTTAGGGTTAGGGTTAGGGCACGGGTTAGGTTTAGGTTATGGGTTAGGGTTAGTGTTAGGGTCAGGGTTAGGGTTAGGTACGAGTTAGGGTTAGGGTTAGGGTACGGGTTAGGGTTTGAGTATGTTACGGGTTAGGTTTAGAGTACGGGTTAGGTTTACGGTTAGGGTTAGGGTTAGGGTTAGGGTTAGGGAAAGGGTTAGCGTTAGGGTTAGGGTACGGGTTAGGCTTAGGGTTAGGGTTAGGGTTAGATTATGGGGTAGGGTTTGTGTTAGGTTTAGGGTTAGGGTTAATGTACGGGTTAGGCTTAGAGTTAGGTTAGGGTAGGTTACGGTTAGGGTTAGGGTTAGGGTACGGATTAGGGTTATGGTTAAAGTTAGGGTTAGGTTTAGGGTGTGGGTTAGGGTTAGGTTACGGTTAAGGTTTATGTTTAGGGTTAGGGTTAGGGTTAAGTTTAGGGTGCGGTTTAGGGTTAGGTTTAGGGATAGGGTTAGGTTTAGAGTATGGGTATGGGTTAGTGTTAGGTTACGGGTTAGGTTTACTGTTTTGGTACAGGTTATGGTAACGTTAGGGTTAGGTTTAGGGTTAGGGCTTAGGGTTAGAGTTAGGGTTAGGCTACGGGATAGGTTTAGAGTACGGGTTAGGGTTACTGTTAGGGTAAGGGTTAGGGTTACGGTTATAGTATGGATTAGGTTTAGAGTTAGGGTTAGGTTTAGTGTTAGAGTACGGGTTAGGGTAAGTGTTAGGCTTAGGGTTAGGGTTAATGTTAGGGTTAGTGTTAGGGGTAATGTACAGTTTAGGCTTAGGGTTAGGTTTATGGTTAGGATACGGGTTAGGGTTAGTTTTAGGGTACAGGATAGGGTTAGCGTACGGGTTAAGTTTAGGGTTAGGGTTAGGTTTAGGTTACGGGTTAGGGTTAGGGTACGGGTTAGGGTTAGGTTTAGGACGGGTTAGGGTTAGGGTTAGGGTTAGGTTTCGGTTTAGGATTAGGTTTAGGGTCAGGGTTAGGGTAGGGAGAGGGTTATGGTACGGGTTAGCGTTAGGGTTGGTGTTAGGGTACAGGTTAGTTTTAGGGTTAGGGTACGTGTCAGGTTTACGCTTAAGGTTAGGGTTAGGGTTAGGGTATGGATTAGGGTTAGGGTACGGGTAAGGGTTATGGTTAGGTTAAGAGTTAGGTTTAGGTTTAGGGTGCGGGTTAGGGTTATGGTTAGGGTTAGGGTTAGCGCTAGGGTATGGGTTAGGGTTACTGTTAGGCTTTGGGTACGGATTAGGGTTAGGGTTAGGGTATGGGATAGTTTTGGATACAGGTTAGGTCAAGGGTTATGGTTAGTGTTAGGGTTAGGGTTAGGGTTATGGTACGGGTTAGGTTTAGGGTATGGGTTAGGGTTAGGGTCAGGGTTAGTGTTAGGGTACGAGTTAGGGTTAGGGTTAGGGTATGGGTTAGGGTTAGGGTTATGTTACGGGTTAGGGTTACAGTACGGGTTAGGGTTAGGGTGAGGGTTAGGGTTAGGGTTAGAGTACGGTTAGGGTTAGGGTTACAGTTAGGGTTAGAGTACGGTTTAGTGTTAGTGTTAGGGTTATGTTTAGGGTTAGGGTTAGGGTTAGGGTTAGGTTTAGAGTACGGTGTAGGGTTAGTGTTAGGTTTAGGGTTAGGGTTAATGTACGAGTTAGGCTTAGGTTTAGGTTTAGGTTATAGGATAAGGGTTAGGGTTAGGTTTAGGGTACGGGATAGGGTTAGCGTACGGGTTAAGTTTAGGGTTAGGATTAGGTTTAGTTTACGGGTTAGTGTTAGGGTACGGGTTAGGGTTAGGTTTAGGGACAGGGTTAGGGTTAGGGTTAGGGTTAGGTTACGGGATAGGGTTAGGGTTGGGGTTAGGGTACGGGTAGGTTTTAGGGCTAGGGTACGGGTTAGAGTTATGGTTAAGGTGAGGGTAATTGTTAGGGTATGTGTTAGGTTTAGGTTACGGTTAAGGGTTACGGTTTGGGTTAGGGTTAGGGTTAAGTTTAGTGTGCACGTTAGGGTTAGGGTTACATTTAGGGTTAGAGTACGGGTTGGGTTAGTTTTAAGGTACGGGTTAGGTTTACCGTTTGGGTACGGGCTAGGGTAACAGTTAGGGTTAGGGTTAGGGGTTAGGGGTAGGGTTAGCGTTAGGCTACTGGTAAGGTTAGGGTACGGTTAGGGTTAGGGTTAGGGTTCGGTTTCGGGTTAGTGTACGGGTTAGGGTTAGGGTTAGGGTTAGGTTTAGGGTTAGGATTAGTGTTAGGGTTACCGTACGGGTTAGGGTTAAGGTTACAGTACGGGATAGGGTAGTGTACGTGTTAGGTCTAGGGTTAGGGTTAGGTTTAGTGTGCGTGTTAGGATTAGGGTTAGGGTTAGGGTAAAGGTACGTGTTAGGGTTAGGGTTTGGGTACGGGTTAGGTTTATGTTTAGAGTTAGGGTACGGGTTAGTTTTAGGGTTAGGGTAAGGGTTAGTGTTAAGGTACGGGTTAGGGTTAGAGTACGGGTTAGGTTTAGGTTTAGATTTAGGTTTAGAGTTAGAGTACGGGTTAGGGTTAGTGTTAGGGTTAGGGTTAGGGTTAGTGTATGGATAGTTTTAGGGTTAGGTTAGTGTTAGGGTACGGGTTAGGGTTAGGTTTAGGGTACGGGATAGGGTTAGTGTACGGGTTAAATTTAGGGTTAGGGTTAGGTTTAGGTTACGGGTTAGGGTTAGGGTATGGGTTCGGGTTATGTTTAGGTGCGGGTTAGGTTTAGGGTACTGGTTAGGGTTAGGTTTAGGATCAGGGTTAGGGTTAGGTATAGGGTTATGGTACGGGTTAGGTTTAGGGTTGCGGTTAGGGTACGGGTTAATTTTAAGGTTAGTGTATGGGTTAGGGTTACGGTAAAGGTTTGGGTTAGTGTTAGGGTATGGGTTAGGGTTAGGGTACGGGTAAGGGTTATGGTTAGGGTTAGGGTTTCGTTTAGGTTTAGGGTGCGGATTAGGCTTAGGGTTAGGGTTAGGGTTAGCGCTATGCTATGGTTTAGGGTTACTGTTAGGGTTTGAGTATGGGTTAGGGTTAGGTTTAGGGTATGAGATAGTTTTGTGTCCTGGTTAGGTCAAGGGTTAGGGTTAGGTTTAGGGAATGCGTTAGGGTTAGTGTTAGGTTTAGGGTACGGGTTAGGTTTAGGGTTAGGTTTACGGTACGGTTTAGGTTTAGGGTTAGGGTCAGGGTTAGGGTTAGGGTTAGGGTATGAGTTAGGGTTAGTGTTAGGTTTAGGGTACGGGTTAGGTTTAGGGTAGGTTTAGGGTACAGGTTAGGTTTAGAGTACGGGTTAGGGTTAGGGTCAGGGTTAGTGTTAGGGTACGAGTTAGGGTTAGGGTTAGGGTATGGGTTAGGGTTAGGGTTATGTTACCCGTTAGGGTTACAGTACGGGTTAGGTTTAGGGTGAGGGTGAGGGTTAGGGTTAGGGTTCGGTTAGGGTTAGGGTTATGGTTAGGGTTAGAATACGGGGTAGGTTTAGTGTTAGGGTTAGTGTTAGGGTTAATGTACGGGTTAGGCTTAGGGTAGGGTTAGGGTTAGGGCTGGGGTTAGGGTTAGTTTTAGGGTTAGGGTACGGGTTAGGTTAAGGTTAGGGTTAGGTTTAGGATATGGGTTAGGGTTAGATTATGGTTAAGGGTTATGGTTTGGGTTAGGGTTAGGGTTAAGTTTAGGGTGCGGGTTAGGGTTAGGGTCAGGTTTAGGGTTAGGTTTAGGGTACGAGTTTGGGTTAGTGTTAGGGTATGGGTTAGGTTTACCATTTGGGTATGGGTTAGGGTAAGGTTTATGGTTAGGGTTAGGGGTTAGGGTTAGAGTTATGGTTAGGCTACAGGTAGCGTTAGGGTACGGGTTAGGGTTAGGTTTAGGGTTCGGGATAGGGTTAGTGTACGGCTTAGGGTTAGAGTTAGTGTTAGTTTTAGGGTTAGTGTTATGGTTACGGTACGGTTTAGGGTTAAGTTTTGGTTACGGGATAGGGTAGTGTACGTGTTAGGTCTAGGGTTAGGGTTAGGTTTAGGTGCGGGTTAGGGTTAGGTTTAGGGTTAGGTTACGTGTTAGGTTTAGGGTTTGGGTACGGATTAGCATTACGTTTAGGGTTTGGGTACGGGTTAGGGTTAAAGTTAGGGTTAGGGTACGGTTTAGGATTAGGTTACGGGTTAGCGTTAATGTTAGGGTCAGGTTTAGGGTTACGTTTAGGTTTAGGGTTAGGGTTAGGGTACAGATTAGTGTTACTGTACGGTTTAGGGTTAGGGTGAGGGTTATAATACATGTTAGGGTTACAATTAGGGTTAGGTTTAGGGTTAGAGTACGGGTTAGGGTTAGGTTTAGGGTTAGGGTTAGAGTACGGGTTAGTGTTAGTGTTAGTTTAGGGTTAGGGTTAGGTTTAGTGTACGGATAGGGTTAAGGTTAGGGTTAGGGTTAGGTACGGGTTAGGGTTAGGTTTAGGTTACGGGTTAGGTTTAGGGTTAGGGTTAGGGTACGGGTTAGGTTTAGGGTATGGGTTAGGTTTAGGGTTAAGGTGAGGGATAGGTTTAGGGTTAGGGTACGAGTTAGGGTTAGGTTTAAGTTACGGGTTAGGGTTAGGGATATGGTACGGGTTTGGGTTACAGTACGGGTTAGGGTTAGGGTGAGGGTTAGGGTTAGGGTTAGTGTACGTTTAGGGTTAGGGTTAGGGTTAGGGTTAGGGTGAGAGTACGGTTTTGCTTTAGTTTTAGGGTACGGGTTAGGTTTACCGTTTGGGTACAGGTTAGGGTAAGTGTTAGGGTTAGCGTTAGTGGTTAGGGGTAGGGTTAGGGTTAGGCTACGGGTAAGGTTATGGTATGGGTTAGGGTTAGGGTTAGGGTTCGGTTTAGGGTTAGTGTACGGGTTAGGTTTAGGGTTAGGTTTAGGGTTAGGATTAGTGTTAGGGTGACAGTACGGGTTTGTGTTAAGGTTACAGGACGGGATAGGGTTAGTGTACGTGTTAGGTCTAGGGTTAGGGTTAGATTTATTGTGCGTGTTAGGATTAGGTTTAGGGTTAGGGTTAAGGTACGTGTTAGGGTTAGGTTTTGGGTACGGGTTATGGTTACGTTTAGGATTAGGGTACGGGTTAGTTTTAGGGTTAGGGTAAGGGTTAGTGTTAGTTTACGGGTTAGGGTTAGAGTACATGTTAGGGTTAGGTTTAGGTTTAGGGTAGAGTTAGAGTACGGGTTAGGGTTAGTGTTAGGGTTAGGGTTAGGTTTGTGTACGGATAGGTTAGGTTTAGGATGCGGGTTAGGTTTAGGGTACGGGTTATGGTTAGGTATAGGTGAGGGTTAGAGTGAGGGTTAGGGTTAGTGTTAGGGTTAGGGTACGGGTTAGGGTTATGGTTGGGGTTAGGGTACGGGTTAAGTTTAGGGTTAGGGTACGGGTCAGGGTTACGGTTAAGGTTAGGTTTAGGGTTAGGGTATGGGTTAGGATTAGTGTACGGGTAAGTGTTATGTTTAGGGTTAGGGTTAGGTTTAGGTTTAGGGTGCGGGTTAGGGTTAGGGTTAGGGTTAGCGCTAGGGTATGGGTTAGGGTTACTCTTAGGGTTTGGGTACGGCTTAGGGATAGGGTTAGGTTACGGGATAGGTTTGGGTATGGGTTAGGTCAAGGGATAGGGTTAGGTTTAGGGTACGGTTTAGGGTTAGGGACGGTTAAGGGTTAGGGTTTGGGTATGAGTTAGGCTTAGGGTACGGGTTAGGGTTAGGGTTATGGTCAGGGTTAGGGTTAGGGTTAGGGTACGGTTTAGGGTTAGTGTTAGGGTTAGGGTTAGAGTACGGGTTAGGGTTAGAGTTTGGGTTAGGTTTAGGGTGAGATACGGGTTAGGGTTAGTGTGAGGTTTAGGGTTAGTGTTAGGGTACGGTTTAGGGTTAGAGTACAGGTTAGGGTTAGGTTTAGTGTTAGAGTACGGGTATGGGTTAGGTTTAGGGTTAAGTTTAGTGTTAGAGTACGGGTTAGGGTTAGTGTTAGTGTTAGTGTTAGGGTTAGGGTTAGGGTTAAATTACGGATCGGGTTCGGGTTACGGTTAGGGTTAGGGTTCGGGTTAGGGTTAGGTTTAAGGTACGGGATAGGGTTAGGTTTAGGTGAGAGTTAGTGTTAGGGTTAGGGTTAGGGTACGGGTTAGGGTTAGGTTTAGGGTCAGGGTTTGCGATAGGGATAGGGTTATGGTACGGGTTATGGTTAGGGATGGGGTTAGGGTATGGGTTAGATTTAGAGTTAGGGTACGGGTCAGGGTTACGGTTAAGGTTAGGGTTAGGGTTAGGGTATGGGTTAGGGTTAAGGTACAGGTAAGTGTTATGGTTAGGTTTAGGGTGCGATTAGGGTCAGGGTTAGGGTTAGGGTACGAGTTAGGGTTAGGGTTAGGTTCAGGGTACGGGTTAGGTTTAGGGTTAGGGTTAGGGTACGGGTTAGGTTTAAGGTATGGGTTAGGTTTAGGGTTAGGGTTAGGGTACGAGTTAGGGTTCGGGTTAGGGTACGGGTAAGGGTTAGGGTTATGTTACAGGTTAGGGTTACAGTACGGGTTTGGGTTAGGGTGAGTGTTAGTGTTAGGGTTAGAGTACATGTACGGTTACGGTTAGGGTTAGGGTTAGGTTTAGGGTTAGAGTACGGTTAGGGTTAGGGTCAGGGTTAGGGTTAGTGTACGAGTTAGTGTTAGGGTTAGGGTACCAGTTAGGGTTATGGTTATATTACGGGTTAGGGTTACAGTACAGGTTAGTGTTAGGGTGAGGCTAAGGGTTAGGGTTAGAGTATGGTTAGGGTTAGTGCTAGGGTTAGTGTTAGAGTACGGGTTAGGGTTAGGGTTAGGGTTAGGGTTAGGGTTAGGGTTAGAGTACGGGGTAGGTTAGTGTTAGGGTTAGAGTTAGGGTTAATGTATGGGTTAGGCTTAGGGTTAGGTATAGGTTTAGGATAAGAGTTAGGGTTAGGTTTAGGGTACGGGATAGGTTTAGCGTACGGGTTAAGTTTAGGGTTAGGTTTAGGTTTAG
The DNA here is from genome assembly GCA_032313775.1 of Urocyon cinereoargenteus. Taxonomy (NCBI): domain Eukaryota; kingdom Metazoa; phylum Chordata; class Mammalia; order Carnivora; family Canidae; genus Urocyon; species Urocyon cinereoargenteus. The sequence continues at coordinate 72,150,639 of JAVLSZ010000011.1, read as the reverse complement.
GTTACTGGTTAGGTTTAGGGTACGGGTTAGGGTTAGGGTACGGGTTAGGGTTAGTTTAGGGTGCGGGTTAGGGTTAGGGTTAGTGTAAGGGTTAGGGTTAGGTTTAGGGTCAGGTTTAGGGTTAGGGTTAGTGTTAGGGTGCGGGTTAGTTTTAGGGTTAGGGTACGAGTTAGGGTTAAGTTTAGGGTTAGGGTTAGGTTTAGAGTACGGGTTAGGGTTAGTGTTAGTGTTAGGATTAGGGTTAGTGTACAGATAGGGTTAGGCTTAGGGTTGGGGTTAGGGTACGGGTTAGGGTTAGGTTTAGGGTATGAGATAGGGTTGGGTACGGGTTAGGTCAAGGGTTAGGGTTAGGTTTAGAGTTCGGGTTAGGGTTAGGGTTAGGTTTAGGGTTAGGATAAGAGTTAGGGTTAGGTTTAGGGTGCGAGATAGGGTTAGCGTACAGGTTAAGTTTAGGGTTAGGGTTAGGTTTAGTTTACGGGTTAGGGTTAGGTTTAGGGTACGTGTTAGAGTTAGGTTTAGGGTGTGTGTTAGGGTTAGGGTTAGGGTTAGGGTTAGGGTAAGGGTTAGGTTTAGGTTTAGGGTACGGGATAGGGTTAGTGTACACGTTAAGTTTAGGGTTATGGTTAGTTTAGGTTATGGGTTAGGGTTAGGGTACGGGTTAGGCTTAGGTTTATGTGCGGGTTAGGGTTAGGGTACGGGTTAGGGTTAGGTTTAGGGTCAGGGTTATGGTTAGGGATAGGGTCATGCTACGTGTTAGGGTTAGGGTTGGGGTTAGGGTACAGGTTAGTTTTAGAGTTAGGGTACGGGTCAGTGTTACGGTTAAAGTTAGGGTTAGTGTTATGTTACGGGTTAGGGTTAAGGTACGGGTAAGGGTTATGGTTAAGGTTAGGGTTACGTTTAGGTTTAGGGTGCGGGTTAGGCTTAGGTTTAGAGTTAGGGTTAGTGCTAGGGTATGGGTTAGGGTTACTGTTAGGGTTTGGGTACGGGTTAGGGTTAGGTTTAGGGTACGAGATAGCATTGGGTACGGGTTAGGTCAAGGGTTAGGGGTAGGTTTAGGGTACAGGTAGTGTTAGGGTTAGGTTTAGGGTTAGGATAAGAGTTAGGGTTAGGTTTAGGGTGCGAAATAGGGTTAGCGTACAGGTTAAGTTTAGGGTTAGGGTTAGGTTTAGGTTACGGGTTAGGGTTAGGGTTAGGGCACGGGTTAGGGTTAGGTTTAGGGTGCGGGTTAGGGTTAGGGTTAGGGTTAGTGTAATGGTTCGGGTAGGTTTAGGGTCAGGGTTAGGGTTAGGGTTAGTGTTAGGGTACGGGTTAGTTTTAGGATTAGGGTACGGGTTAGGGTTAGGTTTAGGGTTAGGGTTAGGTTTAGAGTACAGGTTAGGTTTAGTGTTAGTGTTAGGGTTAGTGTACGGATAGGGTTAGGGTTAGGGTTAGGGTTAGGTTTGGGTACGGGATAGGGTTAGTGTACGCGTTAAGATTAGGGTTATGGTTAGTTTAGGTTACGGGTTAGTGTTAGGGTTCGAGTTAGGCTTAGGTTTATGTGAGGGTTAGGGTTAGGGTACGGGTTAGGGTTAGGTTTAGGGTCAGGGTTATGGTTAGGGATAGGGTCAAGCTACGGGTTAGGGTTAGGGTTGGTGTTAGGGTACGGGTTAGTTTTAGGGTTAGGGTCCGGGTTAGGGTTACGGTTAAAGTTAGGGTTAGTGTTACATATGGGTTAGGGTTAAGGTACGGCAAAGGGTTATGGTTAGTGTTAGGGTTACATTTAGGTTTAGGGTGCGGGTTAGACTTAGGGTTAGGGTTAGGGTTAGCTCTAGTCGATGGGTTAGGGTTACTGTTAGGGTTTGGGTATGTGTTAGGGTTAGGTTTAGGGTACGAGATAGGGTTGGGTACGGGTTAGGTCAAAGGTTAGGGTTAGGTTTAGGGTACGGGTTAGGGTTAGTGTTAGGTTTAGGGTTAGGGTTAGGGTATGGGTTAGGTTTAGGGTACAGGTTAGGGTTAGGTTTAGGGTCATGGTTAGGGTTAGGGTTAGGGTTAGGGTATGAGTTAGGGTTAGGGTTAGGTTTAGTGTACGGGTTAGGGTTAGGGTTAGGTTTAGGATACGGTTTAGGTTAGGGTACGGGTTAGGGTTAGGGTCAGGTTTAGGGTTAGGGTACGAGTTAGGGTTCGGGTTAGGGTACGGGTTATGGTTAGGGTTATGTTATGTGTTAGGGATACAGTATGGGTTAGGGTTAGGTTGAGGCTTAGGGTTAGGGTTAGAGTACGGTTAGGTTTAGGTTTAGGGTTAGAGTACGGGGTAAGGTTAGTGTTACGGTTAGGGTTAGGGTTAATGTACGTGTTAGGTTTAGGGTTAGGTTTAAGGTTTGGTTACAGATTAGCGTTAGGGTACTGGTTAGGGTTAGGTTTAGGAGCGGGTTAGGGTTAGGGTTAGGGTTAGTGTACGGGTTAGGGTTAGGTTGAGGGTCAGGGTTAGGCTTAGGGTTAGGGTTAGTGTTAGGGTATGGGTTAGGGTTAGGGTTGGGGTTAGGGTACAGGTTAGTTTTAGTGTTAGGTTACAGGTTATGGTTACGGTTAAAGTTAGGGTTAGGGTTAGGGTACGGGTTAGGGTTAGGTTTTGGGAACGGGATAGTGTTAGTGTACGGGTTAAGTTTAGGGTTAGGGTTAGGTTTAGGTTACGGGTTAGGGTTAGGTTACGGGTTAGAATTAGGTTTAGGTGCGGGTTATGGTCAGGGTATGGGTTAGGTTTAGGTTTAGGGTCAGGGTTAGGGTTAGAAATAGGGTTATGGTACAGGTTAGAGTTAGGGTAGGGGTTAGGTTACGGGTAAGTTTTAGGGTTAGGGTACGGGTTAGGGTTACGGTTAAGGTTAGGGTTAGTGTAGGGTATGGGTTAGGGTTAGGGTATGGTTAAGGGTTATGGTTTGGGTTAGGGTTAGGGTTAAGTTCAGGGTGCAGGTTAGGGTTAGGGTTAGGGTTAGAGTACGGGTTTGGGTTAGTGTTAGGGTACGGGTTAGGTTTACCATTTGGGTACGGGTAGGGTTAGGGTACGGGTTAGGGTTAGGGTTAGGGTTCAGGTTAGGTTTAGTGTACGGGTTAGGGTTAGAGTTACGGTTACGGTTAGGTTTAGGGTTAGTGTAGGGTTACGGTACGGGTTAGGGTTAAGGTTAGGATACGGGATAGAGTTAGACTACGTGTTAGGTCTAGGGTTAGGGTTAGGTTTAGTGTGCGGGTTAGGGTTAGTGTTAGGGTACGTGTTAGGTTTAGGGTTTGGGTACGGGTTAGCGTTATGCTTAGGTTTGGGTAATGGTTAGGTTTAGGGTTAGGGTTAAGTTACGGTTTAGGTTTAGGGAACGGGTTTGCGTTAGGTTTATGGTCAGGGTTGGGTTAGGTTTAGGATTAGATTTAGGGTTAGGGTTAGGGTATGGGTTTGGGTTACTGTACGGGTTAGGGTTAGGGTTAGGGTTAGGTTTAGGGTTATAGTACGGGTTAGGTTTTGAGTTAGGGTGTGGTATAGGTTTAGTGTATGGGTTAGGGTTAGTGTTATGGTTAGGGTTAGTGTTAGGGTACGGTTAGGGTTAGAGTACGTGTTAGGGTTAGGTTTAGGGTTAGGGATAGGGTTAGAGTATGGTTTAGGGTTAGTGTTAGGGTTAGGGTTAGGTTTAGTGTTCAGATAGGGTTAGGGTTAGAGTTAGGTTTATGGTACGGGTTAGGGTTAGTTTTAGGGTACGGGATAGGGTTAGCGTACGGGTTAAGTTTAGGGTTAGGGTTAGGTTTAGGTTACGGGTTAGGGTTAGGGTACGGGTTAGGGTTAGGTTTAGGTGCGGGTTAGTGTTAGGGTTAGGGTTAGGTTTCGGTTTAGAGTCAGGGTTAGGGTTAGGCATAGGGTTATGTTACGGGTTAGGGTTAGGGGTGGTGTTAGGGTACGGGTTAGTTTTAGGGTTAGGGTATGGGTCTGGTTTATGGTTAAGGTTAGGGTTAGGGTTAGGATATGGGTTAGGTTTAGGGTACTGTAAAGGTTATGGTTAGGGTAAGGGTTAGGTTTAGGTTTAGGGTGCGGGTTAGGGTTAGGATTAGGGTTAGCGCTAGGGTATGGGTTAGGGTTACTGTTAGGCTTTGGGTACGGTTTAGGGTTAGGGTTAGTGTATGGGATAGTTTTGGATACGGGTTAGGTCAAGGGTTAGGGTTAGGGTTAGGGTTAAGGTTATGGTACGGGTTAAGATTACAGTACGGGTTAGTGTTAGGGTGAGGGTAGGGTTAGGGTTAGAGTACGGTTAGGGTTACGGTTACAGTTAGGGTTAGAGTACTGGTTAGTGTTAATGTTAGGGTTATGTTTTCGGGTTAGGGTTAGAGTTAGGGCTAGGTTTAGAGTACGGGGTAGGGTTAGTGTTAGGTTTAGGGTTAGGGTTAATGTACGAGTTAGGATTAGGTTAAGGTTTAGGGTTAGGATAAGGGTTAGGGTTAGGTTTAGTGTACGGGATAGGGTTAGCGTACGGGTTAAGTTTAGGGTTAGGGTTAGGTTTAGTTTACGGGTTAGTGTTAGGGTGCGGGTTAGGGTTAGGTTTAGGGTGCAGGTTAGGGTTAGGGTTAGTGTTAGTGTAAGGGTTATGGTTAGGTTTAGGGTCAGGTTTAGGGTTAGGTTTAGTGTTAGGTTACGGGATAGGGTTAGTGTTGGGGTTAGGGTACGGGTTAGTTTTAGGGCTAGGGTATGGGTTAGGGTTATGGTTAAGGTTAAGGTTAGGCTTAGGTTATGGGTTAGGTTTAGGTTACGGTTAAGGGGTATGGTTTGGGTTAGGGTTAGGGTTAAGTTTAGGGTGCACGTTAGGGTTAGGGTTAGGGTTAGGGTTAGAGTACGGTTTTGCTTTAGCTTTAGGGTACGGGTTAGGTTTACCGTTTGGGTAGGGGTTAGGGTAAGGGTTAGGGTTAGGGTTGGGCGTTAGGGGTAGTGTTAGGGTTAGGCTACGGGTAAGGTTATGGTATGGGTTAGGGTTAGCGTTAGGGTTCAGGTTAGGGTTAGTGTACGGGTTAGGGTTAGGGTTAGGGTTAGGTTTAGTGTTAGGATTAGTGTTAGGGTGACGGTACGGTTCTGGGTTAAGGTTACAGTACGGGATAGGGTTAGTGTACGTGTTAGGTCTAGGGTTAGGGTTAGGTTTAGTGTGCGTGTTAGGATTAGGGTTAGGGTTAGAGTTAAGGTACGTGTTAGTGTTAGGGTTTGGGTACGGGTAGGGTTACGTTTAGGATTAGGGTACGGGTTAGTTTTAGGGTTAGGGTAAGGGTTAGTGTTAGTTTATGGATTAGGGTTAGAGTACGGGTTAGGGTAAGGTTTAGGTTTAGTGTAGAGTTAGAGTACGGGTTAGGGTTAGTGTTAGGGTTAGGGTTAGGGTTAGTGTACGGATATGGTTAGGGTTAGGTTAGTGTTAGGGTATGGGTTAGGGTTAGGTTTAGGGTACGGGATAGGGTTAGTGTACGGGTTAAATTTAGTGTTAGGGTTAGATTTAGGTTACGGGTTAGGGTTGGGGTACGGGTTCGTGTTATGGTTAGGGTTAGGGTTAGGGTTACGGTATGGGTTAGGGTTAGGTTACCGGTAAGGGTTATGTTTAGGGTTAGGGTTAGGTTTAGGTTTAGGGTGCGGATTAGGGTTAGAGTTAGGGTTAGATTTAGGGTTAGAGTACGTGTTAGGGTTAGGTTTAGGTTTAGTGTAGAGTTAGAGTATGGGTTAGGGTTAGTGTTAGTGTTAGGGTTAGGGTTAGAGTACGGATAGGGTTAGGGTTAGGTTAGTGTTAGGGTACCGGTTGGGGTTAGGTTTAGGGTATGGGATAGGGTTAGTGTACGGGTTAAATTTAGGGTTAGAGTTAGATTTAGGTTACGGGTTAGGGTTAGGGTACGGGTTCGTGTTATGGTTAGGGTTAGGGTTAGGGTTAAGGTATGGGTTAGGGTTAGGGTACGGGTAAGGGTTATGGTTAGGGTTAGGGTTAGGTTTAGGTTTAGGGTGCGGATTAGGGTTAGAGTTAGGGTTAGATTTAGGGTTAGAGTACGGGTTAGGGTTAGTGATAGGGATAGGGTTAGTTTTAGGGTACGAGTTAGGGTTAGAGTTCCAGCTAGGGTTAAGTTTAGGGTTAGGGTTAGGGTTAGAGTACGGTTTAGGGTTAGTGTTCGGTTTAGTGTTAGGGTTATGGTTAGTGTACGGATAGGGTTAGGGTTAGGGTTAGGGTTAGGGTTAGGGTTAGGGTACGGGTTAGGTTTAGGTTTAGGGTACGGGATAGGGTTAGCGTATGGGTTAAGTTTAGGGTTAGGGTTAGGTTTAGGATGCGGGTTAGGGTTAGGGTATGGGTTAGGGTTAGGTATAGGTGAGGGTTAGGGTGAGGGTTAGGGTTAGTGTTAGGGTAAGGGTACACGTTAGGGTTATTTTTGGGGTTAGGGTACGGGTAAGGGTTACGGTTAAGGTTAGGGTTAGGGTTAGGGTATGGGTTAGGCTTAGGGTACGGGTAAGGATTATGGTTAGGGTTAGGGTTAGGTTTAGGTTTAGGGTGCGGGTTAGGGTTAGGTTTAGGGTTAGCGCTAGGGTATGGGTTAGGGTTACTGTTAGGGTTTGGGTACGGCTTAGGGATAGGTTTAGGTTACGGGATAGGTTTGGGTACGGGTTAGGTCAAGGGATAGGATTAGGTTTAGGGTATGGGTTAGGGTTAGGGACGGTTTAGGGTTAGGGTAAGGGTATGAGTTAGGCTTAGGTTACGGGTTAGGGTTAGGGTTATGGTTAGGTTTAGGATTAGGGTTAGGGTACTGTTTAGGGTTAGTGTTAGGGTTAGGGTTAGGTTTAGGGTCAGGGGAAGGATTAGGGTTAGTGTTAGGGTACAGGTTAGGGTGAGGGTTGGGGTTAGGGTACGGGTTAAGGTAGAGGTTAGGGTACGTGTCAGGGTTAGTGTTAGTGTTAGTGTTAGGGTACGGTTTAGGGTTAGGGTTGGGGTTAGGGTCCGGGTTAGGGTACGGTTTAGGGTTAGTGTTAGGGTTACTGTTAGGTTTAGGGTCAGGGTTAGGGTTAGGGTTTGTGTTAGGGTACGGGTTAGGGTTAGGGTTAGGGTACGGGTTAGGGTTAGTGTAAGGGTTATGGTTAGGTTTAGGGTCAGGGTTAGGGTTAGGGTTAGTGTTAGGGTACGAGTTAGGGTTAGGTTTGGGGTTAGGGTACGGGTTAGTTTTAGGGTTAGTGTACGGGTTAGGGTTACGGTTAAGGTTAGGGTTAGGGTTAAGATATGGGTTAGGGTTAGGTTACGGTTAAGGGTTATGGTTTGGGTTAGGGTTAGGGTTAAGCTTAGGGTGCGGATTAGGTTTAGGGTTAGGGTTAGGGTTAGGGTTAGAGTACGGGTTTGGGTTAATGTTACGGTACGGGTTATGTTTACTGTTTGGGTACGGGTTAAGGTAAGGTTTAGGGTTAGTGTTAGGGGTTAAGGTTAGAATTTGGGTTAGGCTACCGGTAGGGTTAGGGTTCGGGTGAGGATTAGGGTTCGTGTTAGGGTTATTGTAAGGTTTAGGGTTAGGGTTAGGGGTAGCGTTAGGGTTAGTGTTAGGGTTTCAGTACGGGTTAGGGTTAAGGTTATGGTACGGGAAAGGGTTAGTGTACGTGTTAGGTCTAGGGTTATGGTTAGGTTTAGTGTGCGGTTTAGGGTTAGGGTTAGGGTTAGGGTACATGTTAGGGTTAGGGTTTGGGTACGGGTGAGGGTTACATTTAGCGTTAGGGTACGGGGTAGGTTTAGGGTTAGGGTAAGGGTTAGTGTTAGAGTACGGGTTAGTGTTAGAGTACGGGTTAGGGTTAGGTTCAGGATTGGGGTTAGGGTTAGAGTACCAGTTAGGGTTAGTTTTAGGGTTTGGGTTAGGGTTAGTGTACGGATAGGGTTAGGGTTAGGGTTAGGGTGAGGGTATGGGTTAGGGTTAGGTTTAGGGTTCCGGATAGGGGTAGTGTACGGGTTAAATTTAGGGTTAGGTTAGGTTTAGGTTACGGGTTAGGGTTAGGGTACGGGTTAGGGTTAGGCTTAGGGTCGGGGTTAGTGTTAGGGATAGGGTTATGGTACGGGTTAGTGTACGGGTTAGAGTTATGGTTAAGGTTAGGGTTAGTGTTAGGGTATGGTTTAGGGTTAGGGTACGGGTAAGTGTTATGGCTAGGGTTAGGGTTAGGTTTAGGTTTAGGGTGCGGATTAGGCTTAGGGTTAGGGTTAGGGTTAGCGCTAGGTTATGGTTTAAGGTTACTGTTAGGGTTTGGGTACGGGTTAGGGTTAGGGTTAGGGTATGGAATAGGGTTGGGTATCGTTAGGTCAAGGGTTAGGATTAGGGTTAGGGTTTGTGTTATGTTTAGGGTACGGGTTAGGGTTAGGGTTAGGGTTAGAGTACGGGGTAGGGTTAGTGTTAGGGTTAGGGTTAGGGTTAATGTACAGGTTAGGCTTAGGGTTAGGTTTAGGGTTAGGTTACGGGTTAGGGTTAGGTTTAAGGTACCGGATAGGGTTAGCGTACGGGTTAAGTTTAGGGTAGGGTTAGGTTTAGGTTACGGGTTAGGGTTAGGGTACAGGTTAGGTTTAGGTTTAGTATGTGGGTTAGGGTTACGGTTAATGTTAGGGTTAGGTTTAGGATATCGGTTAGGGTTAGATTACGGTTTAGGGTTATGGTTTGGGTTAGCGTTAGGGTTAAGTTTACAGTGCGGGTTAGGGTTAGGTTCAGGGTTAGGGTTAGGTGTAGGGTACGGTTTTGGGTTAGTGTTAGGGTACGGGTTAGGTTTACCGTTTCTGTATGGGTTAGGGTAAGGTTTAGGGTTAGGGTTAGGGGTTAGGGTTAGAGTTATGGTTAGGCTACGGGTAGTGTTAGGGTACGGGTTAGTGTACGGGTTAGGGTTCGGGATAGGGTTAGTGTATGGGTTAGGGTTAGGGTTTGGTTTAGGGTTAGTATTATGGTTATGGTACGGGTTAGTGTTAAGGTTGGGTTACGGGATAGGGTTAGTGTACGTGTTAGGTCTAGTGTTACGGTAAGTTTTAGGTGCGGGTAGGGTTAGGGTTAGGGTACGTGTTAGGGTTAGGGTTTCGGTACGGGTTAGCGTTACGTTTAGGGTTAGGGTACGGGTTAGGTTTAGGGTTAGGGTTAGGGTACGGTTAAGGATTAGGGTATGGGTTAACGTTAGGTTTAGGGTCAGGGTTAGGGTTAGGTTTAGGGTTATAGTACGTGTTAGGGTTAGAGTTAGGGTTAGGTTTAGGGTTAGAGTACGGGTTAGGGTTAGTGTTAGGGTACCGGATAGGGTTAGAGTACCGGTTAGGGTTAGGTTTAGGGTTAGGGTTAGGGGTAGAGTACGGGTTAGGGTTAGGGTTAGTGTTAGGGTTAGGGTTAGGGTACGGGTTAGGTTTAGGTTATGAGTTAGGGTTAGTGTTAGGGTCAGGGTTAGGGTTAGGGAACGCGTTACGGTTAGGGTTAGGGTACAGGTAAGGGTTAGGGTTATGTTACAGGTTAGGGTTACAGTACGGTTTAGGGTTAGATTGAGGGTTAGGGTCAGGGTTAGAGTACGGGTTACGGTTAGTTTTAGGGTTAGGGTTAGGGTTAGGGTTAGAGTTAGGGTTAGTTTTAGTGTTAGGGTTAGGGTACGGTAAGGGTTATGGTTAGGCTTAGGGTTAGGGTTAAGTTTAGCGTGCGGTTTAGGGTTAGGGTTAGTGTTAGGGTTAGGGTTAGAATACGGGTTTGGGTTAGTGTTAGGGTACAGGTTAGGTTTACCGTTTGGGTACGGGTTAGGGTAAGGGTTAGGTTTAGGGGTTAGGGTTAGAGTTAGGGTTAGGCTACGGGATAGGGTTAGAGTATGGGTTAGGGTACGTGTTACGTTTAGGGTACGGGTTAGGTTTAGGGTTAGGGTCAGTGTTAGGGTTAGGGTTAGGGTACGATTTAGGGTTAGGGTTAGGTTTAGTGTGCGGGTTAGGGTTAGGGTTAGGGTACGGGTTAGGTTTAGGGTATGGGTTAGGGTTAGGTTTATGGTACGTGTTAGGGTTACAGTACGGGTTAGTGTTAGTGTGAGGGTTTGGTTTAGGGTTAGAGTACGGTTAGGGTTAGGGTCAGGGTTAGGGTTAGTGTACAAGTTAGGGTTAGGTTTAGTGTACGAGTTAGGGTTAGGGTTATGGTACGGGTTAGGGTTACAGTACGGATTAGTGTTAGGGTGAGGGTTAGGGTTAGGGTTAGAGTACGGTAGGGTTAGTGTTAGAGTACGGGTTAGGGTTAGTGTTAGCGTTAGTGTTAGGGTTAGGTTTAGAGTATGGGGTAGGGTTAGTGTTAGGGTTAAAGTTAGGGTTAGTGTTAGGGTAAGGGTTAGGGTTAGGGTACGGGTAAGGGTTATGGTTAGGGTTAGGGTTACGTTTAGGTTTAGGGTGCGGTTTAGGCTTAGGGTTAGGGTTAGGGTTAGCCCTAGGGTATGGGTCAGGGTTACTGTTAGGGTTTGGGTATGGGTTAGGGTTAGGTTTAGGGTACGGGATAGGGTTAGCGAATGTGTTAAGTTTAGGGTTTGGTTCGGTTTAGGGTATGGGTTAGGGTCATGGTACGGGTTAGGGTTAGGGTTGGGGTTAGGGTACGGGTTAGTTTTAGGGTTAGGGTACGGGTTAGGGTTACGGTTAAAGTTAAGGTTAGTGTTAGGGTAAGAGTTTGGGTTAGGGTTTGGGTAAAGGTTATGGTTAGGTTTAGGGTTACGATTAGGTTTAGGGTGCGGGTTAGGCTTAGGGTTAGAGTTAGGGTTAGCGCTAGGGTATGGGTTAGGGTTACTGTTAGGTTTTGGGTACGGGTTAGGGTTAGGTTTAGTGTATGAGATAGTTTTGGGTACGGGTTAGGTCAAGGATTAGGGTTAGGTTTAGGGTACAGGTTAGGTTTAGTGTTAAGTTTAGGGTTAGGATAAGAGGGTTAGGTTTAGGGTACAGGATAGGGTTAGCGTACGGGATAAGTTTAGGGTTAGGTTTAGGTTTAGGTCACGGGTTAGGGTTAGGGTACGGTTTAAGGTTAGGTTTAGGGTGCGGGTTAGGTTTAGGGTTATGGTTAGTGTAAGGGTTAGGGTTAGGTTCAGCGTCATGGTTAGGGTTAGGGTTAGTGTTAGGGTACGGGTTAGTTTTAGGGTTAGGATACGGGTTAGGGTTAGGTTTAAGGTTAGGGTTAGTTTCGAATACGGGTTAGGGTTAGTGTTAGTGTTAGGTTTAGGGTTAGTGTACGGATAGGGTTAGGCTTAGCGTTAGGTTTAGGGTACCAGTTAGGGTTAGGTTTAGGGTACGGGATAGGGTTAGTGGACGGGTTAAGTTTAGGGTTAGGGTAGGTTTAGGTTACGGGTTAGGGTTACGGTACGGGTTAGGGTTAGGTTTAGGTGCGGGTTAGGTTTAGGGTACGGGTTAGGGTTAGGTTTAGGGTCAGGGTTAGGGTTAGGGATAGGGTCATGGAACGGGTTAGGGTTAGGGTTGGGGTTAGGGTACGGGTTAGTTTTAGGGTTAGGGTACGGGTTAGGGTTACGGTTAAAGTTAGGGTTATTGTTAGGGTATGGGTTAGGGTTAGGGTACGGGTAAGGGTTATGGTTAGGGTTAGGGTTACGTTTAGATTTAGGGTGCGGTTTAGGCTTAGGGTTAGGATTAGGGTTAGCCCTAGGGTATGGGTTAGGGTTACTCTTAGGGTTTGGGTACGGGTTAGGGTTAGGTTTAGGGTACGGGATAGGGTTAGCGAACGGGTTAAGTTTAGGGTTTGGTTCGGTTTAGGTTACGGGTTAGGGTTAGTGTACGGGTTAGGGTTAGGTTTAGGGTGCGGGTTAGGTTAGGGTTAGGGTTTGTGTATGGGTTAGGTTTTGGGTTAGGGTTAGGGTTACGTTACGGGTTAGGTTTAGGTTTAGGGTACGGGTTAGGGTTAGGGTTAGGGTCAGGGTTAGGGTTAGGGTAAGGGTACGAATTAGGGTTAGGTTAGGGGACGGTTGAGGGTTAGGGTTATTGTACGGGTTAGGGTTACAGTACTGGTTAGGGTCAGGGTTAGGGTTAGGGTAAGGGTACGAATTAGGGTTAGGGTTAGGGTACGTGTTAGGGTTAGGTTTTGGGTACGGATTAGGGTTACGTTATGGTTAGGGTACGGGTTAGGTTTAGGGTTAGGGTAAGGGTTAGTGTTAGAGTACGGGATAGGTTTAGAATACGGGTTAGGGTTAGGTTTAGGGTTAGGGTTGGTAAGGGTTAGTGTTAGTGTACGGGATAGGGTTAGAGTACAGATTAGGGTTAGGTTTAGGGTTAGGGTTAGGGTTAGAGTACGGGTTAGGGTTAGTGTTAGAGTTAGGGTTATGTTTAGTGTATGGATAGGGTTAGGGTTAGGGTACGTGTTAGGGTTAGGTTTATGGTACGGGATAGGGTTAGTGTACGGGTTAAGTTTAGGGTTAGGGTTAGGTTTAGGTTATGGCTTAGGGTTAGGGTACGGGTTAAGGTTAGGTTTAGGTGCGGGTTAGGGTTAGGATACGGGTTAGGGTTAGGTTTAGGGTCCGGGTTAGGGTTAGGTATAGGGTTAGGGTTGGGGTTAGGGTATGGGTTAGTTTTAGGATTTGGGTACGGGTTAGGGTTATGGTTAAGGTCAGGGTTAGTGTTAGGGTATGGGTTATGGTTAGGGTACGTTTAAGGATTATGGTGAGGGTTAGGGTTAGGTTTACGTTTAGGGTGCGGGTTAGGCTTAGGGTTAGGTTTAGGGTTAGCGCTTGGGTATGGGTTAGGGTTACTGTTAGGGTTTGGGTACGGGTTAGGGTTAGGGTTAGGGTACGAGATAGGGTTGGGTACGGGTTAAGTCAAGGGTTAGGGTGAGGTTTAGGGTACAGGTTAGGGTTAGGGTTAGGTTTAGGGTACGAGTTAGGGTTAGGGTTAGGTTTAGGGTACGAGTTAGGGTTAGGGTTAGGGTTAAGGTTAGAGTACGGGGTAGGGTTAGTGTTAGGTATAGGGTTAGGTTTAATGTCCGGGTTAAGCTAAGGGTTAGGTTAGGGTTAGGATACGGGTTAGTGTTAGGTTTAGGGTACGGGATAGGGATAGCGAACGGGTTAAGTTTAGGGTTTGGTTCGGTTTAGGTTACGGTTTAGGGTTAGGGTACGGGTTAGGGTTAGTTTTAGGGTGCGGGTTCGGTTAGGGTTAGGGTTAGTGTAAGGGTAAGTGTTAGGTTTAGGGTCAGGGTTAGGGTTAGTGTTAGTGTTAGGGTACGGGTTAGGGTTAGGGTTGGGGTTAGGGTACGGGTTAGTTTTAGGGTTAGGGTACGGATTAGGGTTATGGTTAAGGTTAGGGTTAGGGTTAGGTTATGGGTTAGGGTTAGGTTACGGTTAAGGGTTATGGTTTGGGTTAGGGTTAGAGTTAATTTTAGGGGCGGGTTAGGATTAGGGTTAGAGTACGGCTTTCGGTTAGTGTTAGGGTACGGGTTAGGTTTACCGTTTGGGTACGGGTTAGTTTAAAGGTTAGGTTTAGGCTTAGGGTTAGGGGTTAGGGTTAGAGTTAGAATTAGGCTATGGGTAGGGTTAGGGTACGGGTTAGGGTTAGGGTTAAGTTTCGAGTTAGGGTTAGTGTACCGGTTAGGGTTAGGGTTAGGGTTAGGTTTAGTGTTAGGGTCACGGTACGGGTTAGGATAAAGGTTAGGGTACGGGATAGGGTTAGTGTACGTGTTAGGTCTAGGGTTAGGGTTAGGTTCAGCGTGCGGGTTAGGATTAGGGTTAGGGTAAGGTTAGGATATGTGTTAGGGTTAGGTTTTGGGTATGGGCTAGGGTTAAGTTTAGGGTTAGGGTATGGGTTAGGTTTAGGGTTAGGGTTAGGGTACGGTTTAGGGTTAGGGTACGGGATAGGATTAGTGTTAGGGTCAGGGTTATGGTTAGGTTTGGGGTCCAGGTTAGTGTTAGGGTTAGGGTTAGCGCTAGGTTATGGGTTAGGGTTACTGTACAAGATAGGGTTAGTGTACGTGTTAGGTCTAGGGTTAGGGTTAGGTTTAGTGTGCGGGTTAGGATTAGGGTTAGGGTTAGGGTTAGGGTTAAGGTACGTGTTAGGTTTAGGGTTTGGTTACGGGTTAGGGTTACGTTTAGGGTTAGGGTACGGAATAGTTTTAGGGTTAGGGTAAGGGTTAGGGTTATGGTTATGGGTTAGGGTATGGGTTAGAGTACGGGTTAGGGTTAGGTTTAGGGTTACGGTTAGAGTTAGAGTACGGGTTAGGTTTAGTGTTAGTGTTAAGGTTAGGGTTAGTGTACGGATAGGGTTATGGTTAAGTTAGTGTTAGGGTACGTGTTAGGGTTTGGATTAGGTTACGGGATAGGGTTAGTGTACAGGTTAAATTTAGGGTTAGGGTTAGGTTTAGATTACGGGTTAGGGTTGGGATACGGGTTCGGGTTAGGTTTATGTGCGGGTGAGGGTTAGGGTTCGGGTTAGGGTTAGGTTTAGGGTCAGGGTTACGGTTATGGATAGGTTTATGGTACGGGTTAGGGTTTGGTTTGGGGTTAGGGTACGGGTTACTTTTAGGGTTAGCGTATGGGTTAGGGTTACGGTTAAGGTTAGGGTTAGTGTTAGGGTACGGGTTAGGGTTAGGGTTGGGGGTTAGGTATGGGTTAGTTTTAGGGTTAGGGTACGGGTTAAGGTTATGGTTAAGGTAAGGGTTAAGGTTAGTTTATGGGTTAGGGTTAGGTTACGGTTAAGGGTTATGGTTTGTGTTAGGGTTAGTTTTAAGTTTAGGGTGCGGGTTAGGGTTAGGGTTAGAGTACGGCTTTGGGTTAGTGTTAGGGTACGGGTTAGGTTTACCATTTTGGTACGGGTTAGGGTAAGGGTTAGGGTTAGGGTTAGGGTTAGGGGTTAGTGGTAAGGTTAGGGTTAGGCTACAGGTAGGGTAGGCTACGAGTGAGGTTAGGGTTAGGGTTCGTGTTAGTGTAAGGGTTAGGGTTAGGTTCAGAGTCAGGGTTAGGGTTTGGGTTAGTGTTAGTGTACGGGTTAGTGTTATGGTTAAGGTTAGTGTTAGGGTTAGGGTATGGGTTAGGGTTAGGTTACGGTTAAGGGTTATGGTTTGGGTTAGGGTTAGGGTTAAGTTTAGGGTGCAGGTTAGGGTTAGGGTTAGAGTACGGGTTTGGGTTAATGTTAGGCTACGGGTTAGGTTTACCATTTGGTTACGGGTTAGGTTAAGTGTTAGGGTTAAGGTTAGGGTTAGGCTATGGGTAGGGTTAGAGTACCGGTTAGGGTTAGGGTTAGGGTTCTGGTTAGGGTTAGTTTACGGGTTAGGGTTATGGTTAGGGTTAGGGTTAGTGTTAGGGTTAGGGTTAATGTTACGGTACAGGATAGGGTTAGTGTACGTGGTGTACGTTTTAGGTCTAGGGTTAGGGTTAGGTTTAGTGTGCGGGTTAGGGTTAGGGTTAGGGTAATGTTAGGGTTAGGGTTTGGGTAAGGGTTAGGGTTACGTTTAGGGTTAGGTTACGGGTTAGGATTAGGTTTAGGGTAAGGTTTAGTGTTAGGGTAAGGGTTAGGGTTAGAGTACAGGTTAGGGTTAGGTTTAGGTTTAGGGTTAGGTTTAGAGTACGGGTTAGGGTTAGTGTTAGGGTTATGGTTAGTGTTAATGTACGGATAGGGTTAGAGTTAGGGTTAGAGTATGGTTAGCGTTAGGGTTAGGGTTAGGTTTAGAATATGGGTTAGGGTTAGTGTTAGGGTTAGGGAAAGGGTTAGGGTTAGGGTACGGGTTAGAGATAGGGTTAGAGTTAGGTTTAGGGTACGGGTTAGGGTTAGGTTTAGGGTAAGGGCTAGGGTTAGCATACGGGTTAAGATTAGGTTTAGGGTTAGGTTTAGGTTACGGGTTAGGGTAAGGGTACAGGTTAGGGTTAGGTTTAGGTGAGGGTTCGGGTTAGGGTTAGGAGTTAGGGTTAGAGTTAGGATTAGGTTACAGGTAGGGTTAGGGTACGGGTTAGGGTACGGGTTAGTGTTCGTGTTAGGGTTAGTGTAGGGTTTAGGTTTGGGTTAGGGTTAGGGTTAGTGTTAGGGTTACAATACGGGTTAGGGTTAAGGTTGGGGTATATGATAGGGTTAGTGTACGTGCTAGGTCTAGGGTTAGGTTTAGGTTTAGTGTGCGGTTAGGGTTAGGGTTAGGGTACGTGTTAGGGTTAGGGTTTGGGTACGGGTTAGCATTACGTTTAGGGTTAGGGTATGGGTTAGGTTTAGGGTTAGGGTTAGGGTACGGTTTAGGGTTAGAGTACGGGTTAGGGTTAGGTCAGGGTTAGGGTTAGGGTTAAGGTTAGGGTACGATTTAGGGTTACAGTACGGGTTAGGGATATGGTTATGTTTAGGGTTAGGGTTAGCGTTATAGTACGGGTTAGGGTTAGAGTTAGTGTTACGTTTAGGGTTAGAGTACGGTTTAGGGTTAGTGTGAGGGTTAGGTTTAGGGATAGGTTTAGGGTTAGAGTACGGGTTAGGGTTAATGTTGGTGTTAGGGTTAAGTTTAGGGTTAGTGTACGGATAGGGTTAGGGTTAGGGTTAGGGTACGGGTTAGGGTTAGAGTTAGGTATAGCATTAGTGTTAGGGTATGAGTTAGGCTTAGAGTACGTGGTAGGGTTAAGGTTAGGGTACATTAGGTTTAGGGGTAGGTTATGAGTTGGGGTTAGGGTTACGTTTAGGGTACGGGTTAGGGTTAGGATTAGGGTTAGAGTACGGGTTAGGTTTAGGGTACGAGTTACGGTTAGGGTTAGGGTCAGGGTTAGGGTTACATTTAGGGTACAAGTTAGGGTTAGGGTAGGGTATGGGTTAGGTTTAGTGTTAACGTACGGATTAGGGTTACAGTACGGGTTAGGGTTAGGGTGAGGGTTATGGTTAGGGTTAGAGTATGGTTAGGATTAGGGTTAGGGTTAGGGTTAGAGTGTTGGTTAGGGTTAGTGTTAGGTTAGGTTTAAGGTTAGGGTTAGTGTACGGGTTAGGGTTAGGGTTAGTGTTAGGGTTAGGTTTAGAGTACGGGGTAGGGTTAGTGTTAGGGTTAGGGTTAGGGTTAATGTACGGGTTAGGCTTAGGTTTAGGTTTAGGGTTAGCATACGGGTTAGGGTTAGGTTCAGGGTACGGGATAGGGTTAGCGTACGGGTTAAGTTTAGGGTTAGGGTTAGGTTAAAGTTACGGGTTAGGGTTAGGGTACGGGTTAGGGTTCGGTTTAGGGTGCAGGTTAGGGTTAGTTTTAGGATTAGTGTAAGGGTTAGGGTTAGGTTTAGGGTCAGGGTTAGGCTTAGTGTTAGTGTTAAGGTACGCGTTAGTGTTAGGTTTGGGCCCAGGGTACGGGTTAGTTTTAGGGTTAGGGTACAGGTTAGATTTATGGTTAAGTTTAGGGATAGGGTTAGGGTATGGGTTTGGGTTAGGTTACGGTTAAGGGTTATGGTTTCGGTTAGGGTTCAGGTTAAGTTGAGGGTGTGAGTTAGGGTTAGATTTAGGGTTAGGGTTAGGGTTAGAGTACAGGTTTGGGTTTGTGTTAGGGTACGGGTTAGGTCTACCATTTGGCAACGGGTTAGGGAAGGGTTAGGTTTAGGGTTAGGGTTTAGGGTTATAGATAAGTTTAGGCTACGAGTAGGGTTAGGGTACGGGTTAGGGTATGGTTTAGGGTTCGGGTTAGGGTTAGTGTACGGGTTAGGGTTAGGATTAGGGTTCGGGTTAGTGTTAGGGTTACAATACGGGTTAGGGTTAAGGTTAGGGTATGGGATAGGGTTAGTGTACGTGTTAGGTCTAGGGTTAGGGTTAGGTATAGTGTGCGGGTTAGGGTTAGGGTTAGGGTACGTGTTAGGTTTAGGGTTTGGGTACGGGTTTGTGTTACGTTTAGGGTTAGGGTACGGGTTAGGTTTAGGGTTAGGGTACGGGTAAGGTTTAGGGTTAGGTTACGGGTTAGGGTTAGGGTTAGGTCAGGGTTAGCGTTAGGGTTAGGGTTAGGGTACGGTTTAGGGCTACAGTACGGGTTAGGGTTATGGTTATGGTTAGGGTTAGGGTTAGCGTTATAGTATGGGTTAGGGTTAGAGTTAGGGTTACGTTTAGGGTTAGAGTACGGGTTAGGGTTAGTGTTAGGGTTAGGTTTAGGGTTAGGGTTAGGGTTAGAATACGGGTTAGGGTTAGTGTTGGTGTTAGGTTTAGGTTTAGGGTTACTGTATGGATAGGGTTAGGGTTAGTGTTAGGGTACGGGTTAGGGTTAGAGTTAGGTATAGCGTTAGTGTTAGGGTATGGGTTAGGCTTCGGGTATGGGTTAGGGTTAAGGTTAAGGTACGTTAGGTTTAGGGGTAGGTTACGAGTTGGGGTTAGGGTTACGTTTAGGGTACGGGTCAGGGTTAGGATTAGGGTTAGAGTACGGGTTAGGTTTAGGGTACGGGTTACTGTTAGGGTTAGGGTCAGGGTTAGGGTTACGTTTAGGGTACAAGTTAGGGTTAGGGTACGGGTAGGTTTAGTGTTAAGGTACGGGTTAGGGTTACAGTACGGGTTAGGGTTAGGGTGAGGGTTAGGGTTAGGGTTAGAGTATGGTTAGGGTTAGGGTTAGAGTACGGGTTAGGGTTAGTGTTAGGTTAGGTTTAGGGTTAGGGTTAGTGTACGGGTTAGGGTTAGGGTTAGTGTTAGGGTTAGGTTTAGAGTACGGGGTAAGGTTAGTGTTAGGGTTAGGGTTAGGGTTAATGTACGGGTTAGGCTTAGGTTTAGGTTTAGGGTTAGGATACGGGTTAGGGTTAGGTTCAGGGTACGGGATAGGGTTAGCGTACGGGTTAAGTTCAGGGTTAGGGTTAGGTTAACGTTACGGGTTAGGGTTAGGGTACGGGTTAGGGTTAGGGTTAGGGTTAGGGTTAGGGTTAGGGTTAGGGTTGGGTTAGGGTTAGGGTTAGGGTTATAGTACGGGTTAGGGTTAGAGTTAGGGTTATTTTTCGGGTTAGAGTACGGGTTAGGGTTAGTGTTAGGGTTAGGGTTAGTGTTAGGGTACGGGTTAGGGTTAGAGTTCGGGTTAGGGTTAGGGTTAGGTTTAGGGTTAGGGTTAGGGTTAGAGTACGGTTTAGGTTTAGTGTTAGGTTTAGGATTAGGGTTAGGGTTAGTGTACGAATAGGGTTAGGGTTAGGGTTAGGTTTAGGGTACGGGTTAGGGTTAGGTTTAGTTATGGGATAGGGTTAGCATATGGGTTACGTTTAGGGTTAGGGTTAGGTTTAGGTTACGGGTTAGGGTCAGGGTACGGGTTACGTTTAGGGTTAGGGTAAGGGTTAGTGTTAGTGTACGGGTTAGGGTTATAGTACGAGTTAGGGTTAGGGTTAGGGTTAGTGTACGGGTTAAGGTTAGTGTTAGGGTTAGGGTTACAGTTAGTGTTAGGGTTACGGTACGGGTTAGGGTTAAGGTTACGGTACGGGATAGGGTTAGTGTACGTTTTAGGTCTAGGGTTAGTGTTAGTTTTAGTGTGCTGGTAAGGGTTAGGGTTAGAGTTAGGGTTAGGGTACATGTTAGGGATAGGGTACGGGTTAGGGTTAGGTTTAGGGTTAGGGTTAGGGTTAGGGTTAAAGTACGGGGTAAGGTTAGTGTTAGGGTTTTGGTTAGGGTTAATGTACGGGTTAGGCTTAGGGTTAGGTTAAGGGTTAGTATACGGTTTAGGGTTAGGTTGGGGGTATGGGATAGGGTTAGCGTACGGGTTAAGTTTAGGGTTAGGGTTAAGTTTAGGTTACGGGTTAGGGTTAGGGTACGGGTTAGGGTTAGGTATAGGTGAGGGTTAGGGTTAGGGTTAGTGTTTGGGTTAGGGTACGGGTTATGGTTAGGGTTGGGATTAGGGTACGGGTTAAGTTTAGGGTTAAGGTATGGGTCACGGTTACGGTTAAGGTTAGGGTTACGGTTAGGTATGTGTTAGGTTTAGGGTATGGGTAAGGGTTATGGTTAGGGTTAGGGTTAGGTTTAGGTTTAGGCTGCGGGTTAGGGTTAGGGTTAGGGTTAGCGCTAGGATATGGGTTAGGGTTACTGTTAGTGTTTGGGTACGGGTTAGGGATAGGGTAAGGTTACGGGATAGGTTTGGGTACTGGTTAGTTCAAGGGATAGGGTTAGGTTTAGGGTACGGGTTAGGGTTAGGGACAGTTTAGGGTTAGGGTTAGGGTATGAGTTAGGCTTAGGGTACGGGTTAGTGTTAGGGTTATGGTCAGGGTTAGGGTTAGGGTTAGGGTTAGGGTACGGTTTAGGGTTAGTGTTAGGGTTAGGGTTAGGTTTAGGGTCAGGGTTAGGGTTAGGGTTAGTGTTAGGGTACAGGTTAGGGCTGGGGTTGGGGTTAGGGTACGAGTTAAGATACAGTTTAGGGTACGTGTCAGGGTTAGTGTTAGGGTTAGTGTTAGGGTACGGGTTAGGGTTAGGGTTGTGGTTAGGATACGGGTTAGGGTACGGTTTAGGGTTAGTCTTAGTGTTAGGTTAGGGTCAGGGTTAGGGTTAGTGTTAGTGTTAGGGTACGGGTTAGGGTTAGGGTTAGGGTTAGGGTACGGGTTAGGGTTAGTGTAAGGGTTAGGGTTAGCTTTAGGGTCAGGGTTAGGGTTAGGGTTAGTGTTAGGGTATGGGTTAGGGGTAGGTTTGGGGTTAGGGTTACGTTTAAGGTTAGGGTTAGGGTTAAGGTATGGGTTCGTTTAGGTTACGGTTAAGGGTTATGGTTTGGATTAGGGTTAGGGTTAAGCTTAGGGTGCGGGTGTGGGTTAGGGTTAGGGTTAGAGTACGGGTTTGGGTTCTTGTTAGGGTACGTGTTAGGTTTACCATTTGGGTACGGGTTAGGGTAAGGGTTAGGGTTAGGGTTAGGGGTTTGGGTTAGAGTTAGGGTTAGGCTACGGGTAGGGTTAGGGTACGGGTTAGGGTTAGGGTTAGGGTTCGAATTAGTGTTAGTGTACGGTTTAGGGTTAGGGTTAGGGTTAGGGTTAGGGTTAGGGTTAGGGTTAGGGTTACAGTACGGGTTAAGGTTAAGGGTTCGGTACGGGATACATTCAGTTTACGTGTTAGGTCTAGGGTTAGGGTTAAGTTTAGTGTGCGGGTTAGGGTTAGGTTTAGGGTTAGGGTCCGTGTTAGGGTTAGGGTTTGAGTACGTGTTAGGGTTACGTTTAGGGTTTTGGTATGGGTTAGGTTTAGGGTTAGGGTAAGGGTTAGTGTTAGGGTACGGCTTAGGGTTAGAGTACGGGTTAGTGTTAGGTTTAGGGTTAGATTACTGGTTAGGGTAGTGTTAGGTTTAGGGTTATGGTTAATATACAGATAGGGTTAGAGTTAGGGTTAGGGTTAGGGTACGGGTTAGGGTTAGGTATAGGTGATGGGTTAGGGTTAGGGAACGGTTTAGGGTTAGGTTTAGGTGTGGGTTAGATTTAGGGTTAGGGTTAGGGTTAGGGTTTGGTTTAGGGTTAGGTTTAGGGTCAGGGTTAGGGTTAGGGATAGGGTTATGGTACGGGTTAGGGTTAGGATTGGGGTTAGGGTACAGGTTAATTTTAGGGTTAGGGTATGGGTCAGGGTTACGGTTAATGTTATGGTTAGGTTTAGGGTATGGGTTAGGGTTAGGGTACGGATAAGGTTTATGGTTAGGGTTAGGGTTAGGTTTAGGTTTAGGGTGCGGGTTAGGGTTAGGGCTCGGGTAGTGCTAGGTTATGGGTTAGGGTTACTGTTACGGTTTGGGTACGGGTTAGGGTTAGGGATAGGTTACGTGTTAGGGTTGGGTAAGGGTTAGGTCATGGGTTAGGGTTAGGTTTCGGGTACGGGTTAGGGTTAGGGTTAGGTTTGGGTTAGTGTTAGGGTATGGGTTAGGCTTAGAGTACGGGTTAGTGTAAAGGTTAGGTCAAGGTTAGGGTTAGGGTTAGGATATGAGTTAGGGTTAGGGTTAGGTTTAGGGTCCGGGTTTGGGATCTGATTAGGGTTAGGGTACGGGTTAGGATTAGGGTACGGGTTATGGTTAGGGTTAGGGTCAGGTTTAGGGTTAGGGTACAATGTAGGGTTAGGTTTAGGATACGGGTTAGGGTTAGGGTTATGGTACGGGTTAGGGTTACAGTACGGGTTAGGGTTAGGGTGAGGGTAGGGTTAGAGTATGGTTAGGGTTAGGGTTAGGGTTAGAGTACGGGTTAGGGTTAGTGTTAGGTTAGGTTTAGGGTTAGGGTTAGTGTACGGGTTAGGGTTAGGTTCAGGGTACAGAATAGGGTTAGCGTACGGGTTAAGTTTAGGGTTAGGGTTAGGTTTAGGTTACGGGTTAGGGTTAGGGTACGGGTTAGGATTAGTGTTAGTGTTAGAGTACGGGGTACGGTTAGTGTAAGGGTTAGGGTTAGGGTTAGGGTTAATGTACGGGTTAGGCTTAGGGTTAGGTTTAGGGTTAGGATACGGGTTAGTGTTAGGTTTAGGGTACGGGATAGGTTTATCGTACGGGTTAAGTTTAGGGTTAGGGTTAGGTTTAGGGTGCGGGTTAGGGTTAAGTTTAGGGTTAGGGTACGGGTTAGGTTTAGGGTATCTGTTAGGGTTAGGGTTAGTGTGCGAATTAGGTTTAGGTTTAGGGTACAGGTTAGGGTTAGCGTTATGGTACGGGTTAGGTTTACAGTACGGTTTAGGGTTCGGGTGAGGGTTAGGGTTAGGGCTAGAGTTCGGGTTAGGGTTAGTGTTAGGGTTAGGGCTAGTGTTAGGGTACGGGTACGGGTACGGGTTTGGATTAGGGTTAGAGTACGGGGTAGGGTTAGTGTTAGGGTTAGGGTTAGGGTTAGAGTTAGGGTTAGGGTATGGGTTAAGCTTAGGGTACGTGTTAGGGTTAGGGCTAGGTTCAGGTTTAGGTTTAGGGTTAGGGTTAGGGTATGGTTTAGGTTTAGGTTTAGGTTATGGGTTAGAGTTAGGTTTAGGGTCAGGGTTAGAGTTAGGGTTAGGTACGAATTAGGGTTAGGTTTAGGATACCTTTTAGGGTTAGGGTTATGGTACGGGTTAAGGTTACAGTACTGGTTAGGGTTAGGGTGAGGTTTAGGGTTAGGTTTAGGGTTAAGGTACGCGTTTGGGTTAGGGTTTGGGTATGGGTTAGGGTTACGTTTAGGGTTAGGGTACGGGTTAGGTTTAGGGTTAGGGTAAGGGTTAGTGTTAGGGTACGGGTTAGGGTTACAGTACTGGTTAGGGTTAGGGTGAGGGTTAGGGTTAGGTTTAGGGTTAAGGTACGCGTTTGAGTTAGGGTTTGGGTATGGGTTAGGGTTACGTTTAGGGTTAGGGTACGGGTTAGGTTTAGGGTTAGTTTAAGGGTTAGTTTTAGGGTACGGGATAGGTTTAGAGTACGGTTTAGGGTTAGGTTTAGGGTAAGTGTTGGTAAGGGTTAGTGTTTGGGTACGGGATAGGGTTAGAGTACGGGTTACGGTTAGGTTTAGGGTTAGGGTTAGGGTTAGAGTATGGGTTAGGGTTAGTGTTAGGGTTAGGATTAGGTTTACTGTACGGATAGGGTTAAGGTTAGTGTTAGGGTTACGGTACGGGTTAGGGTTAACATTCCGGTACGGGATAGGGTTAGTGTACGTGTTAGGTCTAGGGTTAGGGTTAGGTTTAGTGTGCAGTTTAGGGGTAGGGTTTGGGGTAGGTTTAGGGTACATGTTAGGGTTAGGGTTTGGGTACGGGTAAGGGTTACGTTTAGGGTTAGGGTACGGGTTAGGTTTAGGGTTAGGGTAAGGGTTAGTGTTAGGGTATGGGTTAGGGTTACAGAACGGGTTAGGGTTAGGTTTAGGGTTAGGTTTAGGGTTAGAGTACGGGTTAGGGTTAGTGTTAGGGTTAGTGTTAGTGTTACGGTGTGGATAGTGTTAAGGTTAGGGTTAGGGTTAGGGTACGGATTAGGGTTAAGTTTAGGGTACGGGATAGGGTTAGTGTACGGGATAAGTTTAGGGTTAGGGTTAGGTTTAGGGTGCGAGTTAGGGTTATAGTATGGGTTTGGGTTAGGATTATGTTACGGGTTAGGGTTACAGTACGGGTTAGTGTTAGGGTGAGGGTTAGGGTTACGGTTAGATTACGGTTAGGGTTAGGGTTAGGGTTAGGGTTAGGGTTAGAGTACCAGTTAGGGTTAGTGTTAGGGTTAGGTTTAGGGTTAGGGTTAGGGTTAGCGTCAGGTTTAGGTTTAGAGAACGGGGTAGGGTTAGTGTTAGGTTTAGGGTTAGGGTTAATGTACGGGTTAGGCTTAGGTTTAGGTTTAGGGTTAGGATAAGGGTTAGGGTTAGGTTTAGGGTACGGGATAGGGTTAGCGTACGGGTTAAGTTTAGGGTTAGGGTTATTTTTAGGTTACGGGTTTGGGTTAGGGAACGGGTTAGGGTTAGGTTTAGGGTGCGGGTTAGGGTTAGGGTTAGGGTTAGTGTAAGGGTAAGGGTTAGGTTTAGGGTCAGGTTTAGGGTTAGGGTTAGTGTTAGGTTTAGGGAAAGGGTTAGATTTAGGGTTAGGGTACGGGTTAGGGTTATGTTACGGTTAAGGTATGGTTTGGGTTAGGGTTAGGGTTAAGTTTAGGGTGCGGGTTAGCGTTAGGGTTAAGGTTAGTGTTAGGGTTAGAGTACGGGTTTGGGTTACTGTTAGGGTACGGGTTAGGTTTACCGTTTGGGTACGGGTTAGGGTAAGTGTTAGGGTTAAGGTAAGGGTTAGGGGTTAGGGTTAGAGTTAGGGTTAGGCTATGGGTAGTGTTAGGGTATGGGTTAGGGTTAGGTTAGGGTACGGGATAGGTTTAGTGTACGTGTTATGTCTACGGTTAGGGTTAGGTTTAGTGTGCGGGTTAGGGTTAGAGTTAGGGTACGTGTTAGGGTTAGGGGTTGGGTACGGGTTAGCGTTATGTTTAGGTTAGGGTACGGGTTAGGTCTAGGGTTAGGGTTAGGGTACGGTTTAGGGTTAGGGTTGGGTTAGGGTCAGGGTTAGGGTTAGTTTTAGGGTTAGGGTTAGGGTTAGGGTACGGGTTAGGGTTACTGTACAGGTAGGGTTAGGGTTAGGGTAAGGTTTATAGTAAGGTTTAGGGTTTGAATTAGGGTTAGGTATAGTGGTAGAGTATGGGTTAGGGTTAGTGTTAGGGTACGGGTTAGTGTTAGGGTACGGGTTAGGGTTAGAGTACGGGTTAGGGTTAGGGTTAGGGTTAGGGTTAGAATACAGGTTAGTGTTAGTGTTAGTGGAGTTAGAGTTAGGGTTAGTGTACGGATAGGTTTAGGGTTAGGGTTAGGTTTAGGGTACGGGTTAGGGTTAGTTTTAGGGTACGGGAAAGGTTAGTGTAAGGGTTAAGTTTAGGGTTAGTGTTAGGTTTAGGTTACGGGTTAGGGTTAGGGTACGGGTTAGGGTTAGGTTTAGGTGCGGGTTAGGGTTAGGGTTAGGGTTAGGTTTAGGGTTAGTGTTCGGTTTAGGTATAGGTTTAGGGTCAGGGTTAGGGTTAGGGATAGGGTTATGTTACGGGTTAGGGTTAGGGTTGGGGTTAGGGTACAGGTTAGTTTAAGGGTTAGGGTACGAGTCCGGGTTACTGTTAAGGTTAGGGTTAGGGTTAGGGTATGGGTTAGGGTTAGGGTACGGTTAAGGGTTATGGTTAGGTTTAGGGTTAGGTTTAGGTTTAGGGTGCGGGTTAGGGTTAGGGTTATGGTCAGGGTTAGGGTTAGGATTAGGGTACGAGTTAGGGTTAGGGTTAAGTTTAGTGTACGGGTTAGGGTTAGGGTTATGGTATGGGTTAGGTTTAGGGTACGGGTTAGGGTTAGGGTTAGGGTCAGTGTAGGGTTAGGGTTAGGGTACGAGTTAGGGTTACAGTTAGGGTACGTGTTAGGTTTAGGGTTATGGTATGGGTTAGGGTTACAGTAAGGGTTAGGGTTTGGGTGAGGGTTAGGGTTAGGGTTAGAGTACGGATAGGGTTAGTGTTAGGGTTAGGGTTAGAGTACGGGTTAGGGTTAGTATTAGGGTCAGGGTTAGGGTTAGGGGTAGGGAACGGGTTAGGGTTAGGTTTAGGTAACGGGATAGGGTGTGTGTACGGGTTAAGTTTAGGGTTAGGGTTAGGTTTAGGTTACGGGTTAGAGTTAGTGTACGGGTTAGGGTTAGGTTTAGGTGCGGGTTAGGGTTAGGGTCTGGGTTAGTTTTAGGGTCGGGGTTAATGTTAGGGATAGGGTTATGGTACGGGTTAGGGTACGGGTTAGGGTTATGGTTAAGGTTAGGTTTAATGTTAGGGTTTGGGTTAGGGTTAGGGTACGGGTAAGTGTTATGGCTAGGGTTAGGTTTAGGTTTAGGTTTAGGGTGCGTGTTAGGCTTTGGGTTAGGGTTAGGGTTAGCACTAGGGCATGGTTTAAGGTTACTGTTAGTGTTTGGGTACGGGTTAGGGTTAGGGTTAGGGTATGGGATAGGGTTGGGTATGGGTTAGGTCAAGGGTTAAGGTTAGGGTTAGGGTATGTGTTATATTTAGGGTACGGGTTAGGGTTAGGGTTAGGGTCAGGGTTAGGGTTAGGGTTAGGGTACGAGTTAGGGTTAGTGTTAGTGTTAGAGTACGGGGTACGGTTAGTGTAAGGGTTAGGGTTAGGGTTAGGGTTAATGTACAGGTTAGGCTTAGGGTTAGGTTTAGGGTTAGGATACGGGTTAGTGTTAGGTTTAGGGTACGGGATAGGTTTATCGTACGGGTTAAGTTTAGGGTTAGGGTTAGGTTTAGGGTGCGGGTTAGGGTTAAGTTTAGGGTTAGGGTTCGGGGTAGTTTTAGGGTATCTGTTAGGGTTAGGGTTAGTGTGCGAATTAGGTTTAGGGTTAGGGTACAGGTTAGGGTTAGCGTTAAGGTACGGGTTAGGTTTACAGTACAGGTTAGGGTTCGGGTGAGGGTTAGGGTTAGGGCTAGAGTTCGGGTTAGGGTTAGCGTTAGGGTTAGGGCTAGTGTTACGGTACGGGTACGGGTACGGGTTTGGATTAGGGTTAGAGTACGGGGTAGGGTTAGTTTTAGGGTTAGGGTTAGGGTTAGAGTTAGGGTTAGGGTATGGGTTAGGCTTAGGGTACGGGTTAGGGTTAGGGCTAGGTTCAGGTTTAGGTTTAGGGTTAGGGTTAGGGTATGGTTTAGGTTTAGGTTTAGGGTATGGGTTAGGGTTAGGTTTAGGGTCAGGGTTAGGGTTAGGGTTAGGTACGAATTAGGGTTAGGTTTAGGATACCTTTTAGGGTTAGGGTTATGGTACGGGTTAGGGTTACAGTACTGGTTAGGGTTAGGGTGAGGGTTAGGGTTAGGTTTAGGGTTAAGGTACGCGTTTGGGTTAGGGTTTGGGTATGGGTTAGGGTTACATTTAGGGTTAGGGTACGGGTTAGGTTTAGGGTTAGTTTAAGGGTTAGTTTTAGGGTACGGGATAGGTTTAGAGTACGGTTTAGGGTTAGGTTTAGGGTTAGGGTTGGTAAGGGTTAGTGTTTGGGTACGTGATTGGGTTAGAGTACGGGTTAGGGTTAGGTTTAGGGTTAGGGTTAGGGTTAGAGTATGGGTTAGGGTTAGTGTTAGGGTTAGAATTAGGTTTACTGTACGGATAGGGTTAGGGTTAGTGTTAGGGTTAGGGTACGTTTTAGGGTTAGGTTTAGGGTATGGGATAGGGTTAGTTACGGGTTAAGTTTAGGGTTAGGGTTAGGATTAGGTGATGGGTTAGGGTTAGGGAATGGGTTAGGGTTAGGTTTAGGTGCGGGTTAGGGTTAGGGTACGGGTTAGGCTTAGGTTTAGGGTCAGGGTATAGGGTTAGGGATAGGGTTATTGTATGGGTTAGGGTTATGGTTGGGGTTAGGGTATGGGTTAGTTTTAGGGTTAGGGTACGGGTTAGGGTTACGGTTAAGGTTAGGATTAGTGTTAGGGTATGGGTTAGGGTTAGGGTACGGGTAAGGATTATGTTTAGGGTTAGGGTGAGGTTTAGGTTTAGGGTACAGGTTAGGTTCAGGGTCAGCGTTAGGGTTAGTGCTAGGGTATGGTTTCGGGTTACTGTTAGGGTTTGGCTACGGGTTAGGTTTAGGGTTAGGGTACGGGATAGGCTTGGGTACGGGTTAGGTCAAGGGTTAGGGTTAGGTTTAGGGTATGGGTTAGGGTTAGGGTTAGGTTTAGGGTTAGGGTTAGGGTATGGGTTAGGTTTAGGGTACGGGTTAAGGTTAGGGTTAGGGTCAGGTTTAGGGTTAGGGTTAGGGTACGAGTTAGGGTTAGGGTTAGTTTTAGGGTACGGGTGAGGGTTAGGGTTAGGGTGAGTGATAGGGTTAGAGTACGGGGTAGGGTTAGGTTTAGGGTTACGGTTAGGGTTAATGTACGGGTTAGGCTAAGGGTTAGGTTAAGGTTAGGATATGGCTTAGGGTTAGGGTAGGATACGGGATAGGGTTAGCGAACGTGTTAAGTTTAGGATTTGGTTCGGTTTAGGTTACAGGTTAGGGTTAGGTTACGGGTTAGTGTTAGGTTTAGGATGCGGGTTGGGTTAGGGTTAGGGTTATGGTAAGCGGTATGTTTAGGTTTAGGGTCAGGGTTACGGTTAGGTTGGGGTTAGGTTACGGTTTAGTTTTAGGGTTAGGGTACGGATTAGGGTTATGGTTAAGGTTACGGTTAGGGTTAGGTTATGGGTTAGGGTTGCTACGGTTAAGGGTTATGGTTTGGGTTAGGGTTAGAGTTAAGTTTAGGGTTCGGGTTAGGGTTATCCCTAGGGTTAGAGTACGTGTTTGGGTTAGTGTTAGGGTACGGGTTAGGTTTACCGTTTGGGTACGTGTTAGGGTAAGGGTTAGGATTAGGTTTAGGGTTAGGGGTTAGGGTTAAGGTTAGGATTAGGCTACGGCTAGGGTTAGGTTACGGGTTAGGGTTAGGGTTAAGGTTCGGGTCAGGGTTAGTGTACGGGTTAGGGTTAGTGTTAGGGTTAGGTTTAGGTTTAGGGTTAGTGTTAGGGTCATGGTACGGGTTATGGTTAAGGTTAGGGTATGGAATAGGGTTAGTGTACGTGTTAAGTCTAGTGTTAGGGTTAGGTTCAGTGTGCGGGTTAGGGTTAGGGTTAGGGTTAGGATATGTGTTAGGGTTAGGGTTTGGGTACAGGCTAGGGTTAAGTTTAGGGTTAGGATATGGTTTAGGTTTAGGGTTGGGGTTAGGGTACGGTTTAGGGTTAGGGTACGGGATAGGGTTAGTGTTAGGGCCAGGGTTAGGGTTAGGTTTGGGTCCAGGTTACGGTGAGGGTTAGGGTTAGCGCTAGGGTATGGGTTAGGTTTCCTGTTAGGTTTTGGGTACGGGTTAGGTTTAGGGTTAGGGTACGGGATAGGTGAAGGGTTAGGTTTAGGGTAAGGATTAGGGTTAAGGTTAGTTTTAGGGTTAGGTTTAGGGTTAGTGTACAGATAGGGTTAGGGTTAGGGTTAGGGTACGGGTCAGGGTTTGGTTTAGGGTATGGGATAGTGTTAGCATACGGGTTAAGTTTAGGGCTAGGGTTAGGGTTAGGTTACGGGTTAGGGTTAGGGTACGGGTTAGGGTTAGGTATAGGTGAGGGTTAGGGTTAGGGTTTGGGTTAGGGTACGGGTTAGGGTTAGGTTTGGGGTTAGGGAACGTGTTAGTTTTAGGTTTAGGGTACGGGTCAGGGTTAAGGTTAAGGTTAGGGTTAGGGTTAGGGCATGGCTTAGGGTTAGGGTACGGGTAAGGGTTATGGTTAGGGTTAGGGTTAGGTTTAGGTTTAGGGTGCGGGTTAGGGTTCGGTTTAGGGTTAGGGTTAGCGCTAGGGTATGGGTTAGGGTTACTGTTAGGGTTTGGGTACGGTTTAGGGTTAGGGTTAGGTTACAGGATAGTGTTGGGTACGGGTTAGGTCAAGGGATAGGGTTAGGTTTAGGGTACGTGTTAGGGTTAGGGATGGTTTAGGGTTAGGTTTAGGGTATGGGTTAGGCTTAGGGTATTGGTTAGGGTTAGGGTTATTGTCAGGGTTAGTATTAGTGTTAAGATTAGGGTACGGGTTAGGTTTACTGTACCGCTTAGGGTTAGGTTTAGGATTAGGGTTAGGGTTAGGGTTATAGTCTGGGTTAGGGTTAGGTTTAGGGTTAGAGTACGGGTTAGGGTTAGTATTAGTGTTAGTGTTAGGGTTAGGGTTAGTGTACAGATAGGGTTAGGGTTAGGGTTAGGGTACGGGTTTGGTTAGGTTTAGGGTATGAAATAGGGTTAGCGTACGGGTTAGGTTTAGGGTTAGGGTTAGGTTTAGGTAATGGGTTAGGGTTAGGGTACGGGTTAGGGTTAGGTTTAGGTGCGGGTTAGGGTTAGGGTTAGGGTTATAGTACGGGTAAGGGTTAGAGTTAGGGTTAGGTTTAGGGTTAGAGTACGGGTTAGGGTTAGTGTTAGGGTTAGGGTTAGTGTTAGGGTACGGATTAGGGTTAGAGTTTGGGTTAGGGTTAGGTTTAGGGTTAGGGTTAGGGTTATAGTACGGTTTAAGGTTAGTGTTAGGTTTAGGGTTAGGGTTAGGGTTAGTGTAGGGATAGGGTTAGGGTTAGGTTACGGGTTAGGGTTAGGTTTAGGGTACGGGATAGGGTTAACGTACGGGTTAAGTTTAGGGTTAGGGTTAGGGTTAGGTTACGGGTTAGGGTTAGGGTATGGGTTAGGGTTAGGTTTAGGGTGCGGGTTATGGTTAGGGTTAGTGTAAGGGTTAGGGTTAGGTTTAGGGTCAGGTTTAGGGTTAGGGTTAGTGTTAGGGTACGGGTTAGGGTTAGGGTTGTGGTTAGGTTATGGTTTGGTTTAGGGTTAGAGTACAGTTTAGGGTTATGGTTAAGGTTAGGCTTAGGTTTAGGGTATGGGTTAGGGTTAGGTTACGGTAAAGAATTATGTTTTGGGTTAGGGTTAGGGCTAAGTTAAGGCTGCAGGTTAGAGTTAGAGTTAGGGTTAGAGTACGGGTTTGGTTTAGTGTTAGGGTACGGGTTAGGTTAACCGTTTGGGTATGGGTTAGGGAAGGGTTAGGGTTAGGGGTTAGGGTTAGAGTTAGGGTTAGGCTACCAGTAGGTTTAGGGTACGGGTTAGGGTTAGGGTTAGGGTTCGGGTTAGGGTTAGTGTACGGGTTAGGGTTAGGGTTAGGGCTAGGTTTAGGGTTAGGGTTAGTGTTAGGGTTACGGTACGGGTTAAGGTTAAGGTTATGGTAAGGGATAGGTTTACTGTACGTGTTAGGTCTAGGGTTAGGTTTAGGGTTAGGGTACGGGTTATTGTTTCGGTTAAGGTTAGGGTTAGTGATAGGGTATGGGTTAAGTTTAGGGTACGGGTAAGGGTTATGGTTAGGGTTAGGTTTAGGTTTAGGGTGCGGGTTAGGCTTAGGTTTAGGGTTAGGGTTAGCGCTAGGGTATGGGTAAGGGTTACTGTTAGGATTTGGGTACGGGTTAGGGTTAGGGTTAGGGTACGAGATAGGGTTGGGTACGGGTTAGGTCAAGGGTTAGGGTTAGGTTTAGTGTACTGGATAGGGTTAGGATTAGGTTTAGGTTTAGGGTTAGGGTATGGGTTAGGTTTAGGGTACGGGTTAGGGTTAGGTTTAGGGTCAGGGTTAGGGTTAGGGTTAGGGTACGAGTTAGGGTTAGGGTTAGGTTTAGAGTATGGGTTAGGGTTAGGGTTAGGGTTAGGGTACGGGTTAGGTTTAGGTTACGGGTTAGGGTTAGTGTTTGGGTCAGGGTTAGTGTTAGGGTACGAGTTAGGGTTAGGGTTAGGATACGGGTTAGGGTTTGGGTTATGTTACAGGTTAGGTTTAGAGTACGGGTTAGGGTTAGGGTGAGGGTTAAGGTTATGTTTAGAGTACGGTGAGGGTTAGGGTTAGGTTTAGGGTTAGGGTTAGAGAAAGGTTTAGGGTTAGGGTTAGGGTACGGCTTAGGCTTAGTGTTAGGTTTAGGGTTAGAGTATTGGGTAGGGTTAGTGTTAGTATTAGGGTTAGGGTTAATGTACAGTTTAGGCTTAGAGTTAGGTTAGGGTTAGGTTACAGGTTAAGATTTAGGTTAGTGTACGGGATAGGGTTAGCGTAATGGTTAAGTTTAGTGTTAGGGTTATGTTTAGGTTACGGGTTAGTGTTAGGGTATGGGTTAGGGTTAGGTTTAGGGTTCGGGTTAGGGTTAGGGTTAGGGTATGAGTTAGGGTTATGGTTGGGGTTAGAGTACGGGTTAGGTTTAGGGTTAGGGTACGGGTTAGGCTTATGGTTAAAGTTAGGTTTAGGGTTAGGGTTTGGGTTAGGGTACGGTTAAGGGTTATGTTTAGGGTTAGGGTTAGGTTTAAGTTTAGGGTGCGGTTTAGGGTTAGGTTTAGGGATAGAGTTAGGGTTAGAGTACGGGTTTGGGTTAGTGTTAGGATACGGGTTAGGTTTACTGTTTCGGTACTGGTTAGGGTAAGGTTTAGGGTTAGGTTTAGGGTTAGGGGTTAGGGTTAGAGTTAGGGTTAGGCTACGGGATAGGGTTAGATTACGGGTTAGGGTTACGGTTAGGGTAAGGGTTAGGGTTAGGGTTATAGTATGGATTAGGTTTAGAGTTAGGGTTAGGTTTAGTGTTAGAGTACGGATTAGGGTTAGTGTTAGGGTTAGGTTTAGTATTAGAGTATGGGTTAGGGTTAGATTACGGGTTAGGGTTAGGTTTAGGGTTAGGGTTAGGGTTAGAGTACAGGTTAGGGTTAGAGTTAGGGTTAGGGTTAGGGTTAGGGTTAGTGTATGGATCATGTTAGGTTTAGGGGTAGGGTTAGGGTACGGGTTAGGGTTAGGTTTAGGGTACGGGATAGGGTTAGTGTACGGGTTAAGTTTAGGGTTAGGGTTAGGTTTAGGTTACGGGTTAGGGTTAGGTAAGTGTAAGGGTTATGTTTAGGTGAGGGTTATGGTTAGGGTTAGGGTTAGGGTACGAGTTAGGGTTAGGTTTAGGGTCAGGGTTAGCATTAAGGATAGGGTTATGGGACAGGTTAGGGTTAGGGTTGGGGTTAGGGTACGGGTTAGTTTTAGGGTTAGGGTACGGGTCAGGGTTACGTTTAAGGTTAGGGTTACAGTTAGGGTATGGGTTAGGGTTAGGGTAGGGGTAAGGATTATGGTTAGGGTTAGGGTTAGGTTTAGGTTTAGGGTGTGGGTTAGGTTTAGGATTAGGGTTAGGGTTAGGGTTAGCGCTAGGGTATGGGTTAGAGTTACTGTTAGAGTTTGTGTATGGGTTATGGTTAGGTTTAGGGTACAGGATAGATTTGGATTCGGGTTAGGTCAAGGGTTAGGGTTAGGTTTAGGGTACGGGTTAGGGTTAAGGTTAGGTTTAGGGTTAGGTTTAGGGTATGGGTTAGGCTTAGAGTATGGGTTAGGGTTACGGTTAGGGTCCGGGTTAGGGTTAGGGTTATGTTAGGAGTTAGGGTTAGGGTTAGGTTTAGGGTACGGTTTATGTTTAGGGTTAGGGTTAGGGTACGGTTGAGGTTTTGGGTACGGGTTAAGGTTAGGATTAGAGTCAGGGTTAGGTTTAGGGTTAGGGTACGAGTTAGGGTTAGGGTTAGGGTACGGGTTAGGGTTAGGGTTATGGTATGGGTTAGGGTTACAGTACGGGTTAGGTTTAGGGTGAGGGTCAGGGTTAGGGTTAGAGTACGGTTAGGGTTAGGGTTAGGGTTAGGGTTAGGGTTAGGTTTAGAGTACGGATTAGGGTTAGTGTTAGGGTTAGGGTTAGGGTTAGGGTTAGGGTACGGGTTAGGGTTAGGGTTAGGGCTAGTGTACGGGGTAAGGTTAATGTTAGGGTTGGTGTTAGAGGTAATGTATAGGTTAGGCTTAGGTTTAGGTTTAGGGTTAGGATACGGGTTAGGGTTAGGTTCAGGTTATGGGATAGGGTTAGGTAAGTGTAAGGGTTAGGTTTAGGTGAGGGTTAGGGTTAGGGTTAGGGTTAGGGTACGAGTTAGGGTTAGGTTTAGGGTTAGGGTTAGGGTTAGAGTACGGGTTTGGGTTTGTGTTATGGAACGGTTTAGGTTTACCGTTTGGGTACGGGTTAGGGAAGGGTTAGGTTTAGGGTTAGGGTTTAGGGTTATAGATAGTGTTAGGCTACGGGTAGGGTAGGGTAAGGGTTAGGGTTAGGGTTAGGGTTCGGGTTAGGGTTAGTGTATGGGTTATGGTTAGTTTTAGCGTAGGGTTAGTGTTAGGGTTACGATACGGGTTAGGGTTATGGTTGGGGTATGGGATAGGGTTAGTGTACGTGTTAGGCCTAGGGTTAGGGTTAGGTTTAGTGTGCGGGTTAGGGTTAGGGTACGTGTTAGGGTTAGGGTTTGGTTACGGTTTAGTGTTACGTTTATGGTTAGGGTACGGGTTAGGTTTAGGGTTAGGGTTAGGGTACGGTTTAGGGTTAGTGTATGGGTTAGGGTTAGGTCAGGGTTAGGTTTATGGTTAGGGTTAGGGTACCGGTTAGGGTTACTGTATGGGTTAGGTTTATGGTTATGGTTAGGGTTAGGGTTAGCGTTATAGTACGGGTTAGGGTTTGAGTTAGGGTTAGTTTTAGGGTTAGAGTACGAGTTACGGTTAGTGTTAGGTTTAGAGTTAGTGTTAGAGTACGGGTTAGGGTTAGAGTACGGGTTAGGGTTAGGTTTAGGGTTAGGGTTAGGGTTAGGGTTAGAGTACTGGTTAGGGTTAGTGTTAGTGTGAGGGTTAGGGTTAGTGTACAGATAGGGTTAGGGTTAGGGTTAGGGTTGGGGTACGGGTTAGGGTTAGGTTTAGGGTACGGGTTAGGGTTAGGGTTAGAGTTAGGGTACGGGTTAGGTTTAGGGTACGGGTTAGGGTTAGGGTTAGGGTCAGGGTTAGGTTTAGGTTTAGGGTACGAGTAAGGGTTAGGGTTAGGGTACGGGTTAGGGTTAGGGTTATGGTACGCTTTTGGGTTACAGTACGGGTTAGGGTTAGGGTGAGGTTTAGGGTTAGGGTTAGAGTACAGTTAGGTTTAGGGTTAGGGTTAGGGTGAGAGTACGGTTTAGGGTTAATGTTAGGGTATTGGTTATGGTTAGGTTTAGGGTTAGGGTACGATTTAGGTTTAGGGGTAGTGTTAGAGTACGGGGTAGGGTTAGTGTTAGTGTTAGGGTTAGGGTTAATGTACGGGTTAGGATTAGGGTTAGGTTTAGGGTTAGGATACGTGTTAGGGTTAGGTTTAGGGTACGGGATAGGTTTAGCGTACGGGTTAAGTTTAGTGTTAGGGTTAGGTTTAGGTTACAGGTTAGGGTTAGGGAACGGTTTAGGGTTAGGTTTAGAGTGCGGGTTAGGTTTAGGGTCAGGGTTAGGGTTAGGGTTAGTGTTAGGGTACAGGTTAGGGTAGGTTTGCGGTTAGGTTACTGTTTAGTTTTAGGGTAAGAGTACAGTTTTGGGTTATGGTTAAGGTTAGGGTTAGGTTTAGGGTATGGGTTAGGGTTAGGGTTAGGTTTAGGGTACGGGTTAGGTTTAGGTTACGAGTTAGGGTTAGTGTTAGGGTCAGGGTTAGGGTTAGGGTACGAGTTAGGGTTAGGGTTAGGGTACGGGTAAGGTTTTGGTTTATGTTACGGGTTAGGTTTAGAGTACGGGTTAGGGTTAGGGTGAGTGTTAGTGTTAGGGTTAGAGTACGGTGAAGGTTAGGGTTAGGGTAAGGTTTAGGGTTAGGGTTAGGGTACGGGTTAGGCTTAGGGTTAGGATTAGGGTTAGAGTATTGGGTAGGGTTAGTGTTAAGGTTAGGGTTAGGGTTAATGTACGGGTTAGGCTTAGAGTTAGGTTAGGGTTAGGTTACAGGTTAGGGTTAGGGTTAGGGTACGGGTTAGGGTTAGGTTAGGGTTCGGGTTAGGTTTAGGGTTAGGGTTAGTGTACGTGTTAGGGTTAGGTTTAGGGTCAGGGTTAGGTTTAGGGTTACTGTTAGGGTATGAGTTAGGGTTAGGGTTGCGGTTAGAGTACGGGTTAGGTTTATGGTTAGGGTACGGGTTAAGGTTATGGTTAAAGTTAGGGTTAGGGTTAGGGTGTGGGTTAGGGTTAGGGTACGGTTAAGGATTATGTTTAGGGTTGGGATTAGTTTAAGTTTATGGTGCGGTTTAGGGTTAGGTTTATGGATAGGTTTAGGGTTAGAGTACGGGTTTGGGTTAGTATTAGGGGACGGTTTAGGTTTACCGTTTGGGTACGTGTTAGGGTAAGTTTTAGGGTTAGGTTTAGGGTTAGGGGTTAGGGTTAGAGTTAGGGGTAGGCTACGGGATAGGGTTAGAGTACGGTTTAGGGTTACGGTTAGGGTAAGGGTTAGGGTTAGGGTTATAGTATGGATTAGGTTTAGAGTTAGGGTTAGGTTTAGTGTTAGAGTATGGGTTAGGGTTAGTGTTAGGGTTAGGTTTAGTGTTAGAGTATGGGTTAGGGTTAGAGTACGGGTTAGGGTTAGGTTTAGGGTTAGGGTTAGGTTTAGAGTACAGGTGGGGGTGTTAGGGTTAGGTTTAGGGTTAGTGTATGGATCATGTTAGGTTTAGGGCTAGGGTTAGGGTACGGGTTAGGGTTAGGTTTAGGGTACGGGATAGGGTTAGCGTACGGGTTAAGTTTAGGGTTAGGGTTAGGTTTAGGTTACGGGTTAGGGTTAGGTAAGTGTAAGGGTTAGTTTTAGGTGAGGTTTAGGGTTAGGGTTAGGGTTAGAATACGTGTCAGGTTTAGGTTTAGGGTCAGGTTAGCGTTAGGGATAGGGTTATGGACGGGTTAGGGTTAGGGTTGGGGTTAGGGTACGGGTTAGTTTTAGGGTTAGGGTACGGGTCAGGGTTATGTTTAAGGTTAGGGTTACGGTTAGGGTATGGGTTAGGGTTAGAGTATGGGTAAGGGTTATGGTTAGGGTTAGGGTTAGGTCTAGGTTTAGGGTGTGGGTTAGGTTTATGGTTAGGGTTAGGGTTAGGGTTAGCGCTAGGGTATGGGTTAAGGTTACGGTTAGAGTTTGTGTAAGGTTTATGGTTAGGGTTAGTGTACGGGATAGATTTGGATACGGGTTAGGTCAAGGGTTAGGGTTAGGTTTAGGGTACGGGTTAGGGTTAGCGTTAGGTTTATGGTTAGGTTTAGGGTTAGGGTATGGGTTAGGCTTAGAGTACGGGTTAGGGTTAGGGTTAGGGTCCGGGTTAGGGTTAGGGTTAGGGTACGAGTTAGGGTTAGGGTTAGGTTTAGGGTACGGTTTATGTTTAGGGTTAGGGTTAGGGTACGGTTGAGGTTTAGGGTACGGGTTAAGGTTAGGGTTAGAGTCAGTGTTAGGTTTAGGGTTAGGGAACGAGTTAGGGTTAGGGTTAGGTTACGGGTTAGGTTTAGGGTTATGGTACGGGTTAGGGTTACAGTACGGGTTAGGGTTAGGGTGACGGTTAGGGTTAGGATTAGAGTACGGTTAGGGTTAGGGTTAGGTTTAGGGTTAGGTTTAGAGTACGGGTTAGTGTTAGTGTTAGGGTTAGGGTTAGGGTTAGGGTTAGGGTACGGGTTAGGGTTAGGGTTAGGATTAGAGTACGGGGTAGGGTTAATGTTAGGGTTGGTGTTAGCGGTAATGTACAGGTAAGGCTTAGGTTTAGGTTTAGGGTTAGGATACGGGTTAGGGTTAGGTTCAGGGTACGGTATAGGGTTAGCATACGGGTTAGGTTTATGTTTAGGGTTAGGTTAAGGTTACGGGTTAGGGTTAGGTTACGGATTAGGGTTAGGTTTAGGGTGCGGGTTAGGGTTAGGTTTAGGATTAGTGTAAGGATTAGGGTTAGGTTTAGTGTCAGGGTTAGGGTTAGTGTTAGTGTTAGGTACGCGTTAGTGTTAGGTTTGGGGTTAGGTTATGGGTTAGTTTTAGGGTTAGGGTACAGGTTAGATTTATGGTTAAGTTTAGGGTTAGGGTTAGGGTATGGGTGGGTTAGGTTATGGTTAAGGGTTATGGTTTCGGTTAGGGTTCAGGTTAAGTTTAGGGTGCGGGTTAGTGTTAGGTTTAGGGTTAGGGTTAGGGTTAGAGTACGGGTTTGGGTTCGTGTTAGGGTATGGTTTAGGTTTACCGTTTGGGTACAGGTTAGGGAAGGGTTAGGTTTAGGGTTAGGGTTTAGGGTTATAGATAGGGTTAGGCTACGGGTAGGTTTAGGGTACGGGTTAGGGTTAGTGTTAGGGTTCGGGTTAGGGTTAGTGTACGGGTTAGGATTAGGTTTAGGGTAGGGTTAGTGTTAGGATTATGATACGGGTTAGGGTTAAGGTTGGGGTATGGGATAGGGTTAGTGTACGTGTTAGGTCTAGGGTTAGGGTTAGGTTTAGTGTGCGGGTTAGGGTTAGGGTACGTGTTAGGTTTAGGGTTTGGTTACAGTTTAGCATTACTTTTAGGGTTAGGGTACGGGTTAGGGTTAGTGTATGGGTTAGGGTTAGGTCAGGGTTAGGTTTACGATTAGGGTTAGGGTACCGGTTAGGGTTGCTGTATGGGTTAGGGTTATGGTTATGGTTATGGTTAGGGTTAGGGTTATAGTATGGGTTAGGATTTGAGTTAGGGTTAGGTTTAGGTTTAGAGTACGGGTTACGGTTAGTGTTAGGGTTAGGGTTTGTTAGAGTACGGGCGAGGGTTAGAGTACGGGTTAGGGTTAGGTTTAAGGTTAGGGTTAGGGTTAGAGTACGGGTTAGGGTTAGTGTTAGTGTAAGGGTTAGGGTTAGGGTTAGTGTACGGATAGGGTTAGTGTTAGGGTTAGGTTTGGGGTACGGGTTAGGGTTAGTTTTAGGGTACGGGTTAGGGTTAGTTTTAGGGTACGTGTTAGGTTTAGGGTTTGGGTACGGGTTAGCGTTATGTTTCTGTTAGGGTACGGGTTAGGTTTAGGTTTAGGGTTAAGGTTCGGTTTAGGTTTAGGGAACGGTTTACGGTTAGGTTTAGGGTCAGGGTTAGGGTTAGGTTTAGGGTTAGGGTACAGGTTAGGGTAACTGTACGGGTTAGGGTGAGGGTTAGGGTTAGGTTTAGTTTTAGGGTTGTAGTACGGGTTAGGTTTTGAGTTAGGGTGAGGTATAGGTTTAGTGTATGGGTTAGGGTTACTGTTATGGTTAGGGTTAGTGTTAGGGTACGGTTAGGGTTAGAGTACGGGTTAGGGTTAGGTTTAGGTTTAGGGTTAGGGTTAGTGTTCGTGTTAGGGTTAGGGTTAGGGTTAGTGATCGGATAGGGTTAGGGTTAGAGTTAGGTTTAGGGTACGGGTTAGGGTTAGTTTTAGGGTACGGGATAGGGTTAGCGTATGGGTTAAGTTTAGGGTTAGGGTTAGGTTTAGGTTACGGGTTAGGGTTAGGGTTAGGGTACGGGTTAGGGTTAGGTTTAGGTGTGGGTTAGGGTTAGGGTTAGGGTACGGGTTAGGGTTAGGTTTCGATTTACGGTTAGGTTTAGGGTCAGGGTTAGGGATAGGGATAGGATTATGGTACGGGTTAGTGTTAGGGTTGGGGTTAGGGTACCGGGTAGTTTTAGGGTTAGGGTACGGGTCAGGTTTATGGTCAAGGTTAGGGTTAGGGTTAGGGTCTGGCTTAGGGTGAGGGTACAGGGAAGTGTTATGGTTAGGGTAAGGGTTAGGTTTAGGTTTAGGGTTCTGGTTAGGGTTAGGGTTAGGTTTAGAGTTCGGTGTAGGGTTAGTGTTAGGTTTAGGGTTACGGTTAATGTACGAGTTAGTCTAGTTTTAGGTTTAGGGTTAGGATGAGGGTTAGGGTTAAGTTTTGGCTACGGGATAGGGTTAGCGTACGGGTTAATTTTAGGGTTAGGGTTAGGTTTAGATTACGGTTTAGTGTTAGGGTATGGGTTAGGGTTAGGTTTAGGGTGCAGGTTAGGGTTAGGGTTAGCGTTAGTGTAAGTTTAGGGTTAGGTTTAGGGTCAGGTTTAGGGTTAGGGTTAGTGTTAGGGTACGGGATAGGGTTAGGGTTGGGGTTAGGGTACGGTTTAGTTTTAGGTTTAGGGTACGGCTTAGGGTTATGGTTAAGGTTAGGGTTAGGGTTAGGATATGGGTTAGGGTTAGGTTATGGTTAAGGTTATGGTTTGGGTTATGGTTAGGGTTAAGTTTAGGGTGCGCGTTAGGGTTAGGGTTAGGGTTAGGGTTAGAGTACGGGTTTGGGTTAGTTTTAGGGTACAGGTTAGGTTTACCGTTTGGGTACGGGTTAGGGTAAGGGTTAGGGTTAGGGGTTAGGGTAGGGTTAGGGTTAGGCTGCGGGTAGGGTTAGGGTACGGGTTAGGGTTAGGGTTAGGGTCGGGTTAGGGTTAGTGTATGGGTTAGGGTTAGGGTTAGGGTTAGGTTTAGGGTTAGGATTAGTGTTAGGGTTATGGTACTGGTTAGGGTTAAGGTTACAGTAAGGGATAGGGTTAGTGTACGTGTTAGGTCTAGGGTTAGGGTTAGGTTTAGTGTGTGGGTTAGGATTAGGGTTAGTGTTAGGTTTAGGGTTAAGGTACGTGTTAGGTTTAGTGTTTGGGTACGGGTTAGGGTTACGTTTTGGTTAGGGTATGGGTTAGTTTTAGGGTTAGGGTAAGGGTTAGTGTTAGTTTATGGGTTAGGGTTAGATTACGGGTTAGGGTTAGGGTTAGGGTTAGGGTTAGGGTTAGGGTTAGTGTACGGATAGGGTTACGGTTAGGTTAGTGTTTGGGTACGTGTTAGGGTTTGGTTTAGGTTACGGGATAGGGTTAGTGTACGGGTTAAATTTAGGGTTAGGGTTAGGTTTAGGTTATGGGTTAGGGTTAAGATACGGGTTCGGTTTAGGTTTATGTGCGGGTAGTGTTAGGGTATGGGTTAGGGTTAGGTTTAGGGTCAGGGTTAGGGTTATGGATAGGGTTATGGTACGGGCTAGGGTTTGGTTTGGGGTTAGGGTATGGGTTAGTTTTAGGGTTAGCGTACGGGTTAGGGTTACGATTAAGGTTAGGGTTAGTGTTAGGGTATGGGTTAGGGTTAGGGTTGGGGTTAGGGTACGGGTTAGATTTAGGGTTAGGCTAAGGGTTAAGGTATGGTTAAGATAAGGGTTAGGGTTAGGGTATGAGTTAGGGTTAGGTTACGGTTAAGGGTTATGGTTTGTGATAAGGTTAGGGTTAGGGTTAGGGTTAGGGTACGGGTTAGGGTTAGAGTTAGGTATAGCGTTAGTGTTAGGGTATGGGTTAGGCTTTGGGTACGTGTTAGGGTTAAGGTTAGGGTACGTTAGGTTTAGGGGTAGGGTACGAGTTAGGTTTAGGGTTAGGTTTAGGGTATGGTTTAGGGTTAGTGTATGGGTCAGGGTTCGGTCAGGGTTATGTTTAGGGTTAGGGTTAGGGTGCCGGTTAGGGTTACTGTATGGGTTAGGGTTACGGTTATTGTTAGGGTTAGGGTTAGCGTTATAGTACGGGTTAGGATTTGAGTTAGGGTTAGGTTTAGGGTTAGAGTACGGGTTACGGTTAGTGTTAGGGTTAGGGTTAGTGTTAGAGTACGGGTTAGGGATAGAGTACGGGTTAGGGTTAGGTTTAGGGTTAGGGTTAGGGTTAGAGAACGCGTTAGGTTTAGTGTTAGTGTTAGGGTTAGGGTTAGGGTTAGTGAACGGATAGGGTTAGGGTTAGGGTTAGGTTTGGGGTATGGTTTAGGGTTAGGTTTAGGGTACGGGTTAGGGTACGGGTTAGGGTTAGGGTATGGGTTAGGTTTAGGGTTAGAGTATGGGTTAGGGTTAGGGTTATGGACGGGTTTGGGTTACAGTACGGGTTAGGGTAAGGGTGAGGGTTAGGCTTAGTGTTAGAGTACGGTTAGGGTTAGGTTTAGGGTTAGGGTACGATTTAGGGTTAGGGTTAGTGTTAGAGTACAGGGTAGGGTTAGTGTTAGGGTTAGGGTTAGGGTTAATGTACGGGTTAGGCTTAGGGTTAGGATTAGGGTTAGGATACGGTTTAGGGTTAGGTTTAGGGTACGGGTTAGGGTTAGCGTACGGGTTAAGTTTAGTGTTAGGTTTAGGTTTAGGTTACAGGTTAGTGTTAGGGTACGGGTTAGGGTTAGGTTTAGGGTGCAGGTTAGGGTTAGGGTTAGTGTAATGGTTTGGGTTAGGTTTAGGGTCAGGGTGAGGGTTAGGGTTAGGGTTAGGGTTAGTGTTAGGGTACGGGTTAGGGTTAGGGTTGCGGTTAGGTTACGGGTTAGTTTTAGAGTTAGGGTACAGTTTAGGGTTATGGTTAAGGTTAAGGTTAGGTTTAGGGTATGGGTTAGGGTTAGGTGATGGTTAAGGGTTATGGTTTGGGTTAGGGTTAGGGTTAGGGTTAGAGTTAGAGTTAGGGTTAGAGTACGGGTTTGGGTTAGTTTTACGGTACGGATTATGTTAACCATTTGGGTACGGGTTAGGGAAGGGTTAGGGTTAGGGTTAGGGTTAGGGGTTAGGGTTAGTTTTAGGGTTAGGCTACGGGTAGGTTTAGGGCACGGGTTGGTTAGGGTTAGGGTTAGGGTTAGTTTTAGGCTTAGGGTGCGGGTTAGGGTCAGGGTTAGGGTTAGGTTACGAGTTAGGGTTAGGGTTAGGTTCAGGGTACGGGTTAGGTTTAGGTTTAGGGTTAGGGTATGGGTTAGGTTTAGGGTACGGGTTAGGGTTAGGTTTAGGGTCAGGGTTAGGGTTAGGGTTAGGGTACGAGTTAGGGTTAGGGTTAGGTTTAGGGTATGGGTTAGGGTTAGGGTTAGGGTTAGGGTACGGGTTAGGTTTAGGTTATGTTACGGGTTAGGTTTAGAGTATGGGTTAGGGTTAGGGTGAGGGTTAGGGTTAGGGTTAGAGTACGGTGAGGGTTAGGGTTAGGGTTAGGGAAAAGTTTAGGGTTAGGGTACGGGTTAGGGTTAGGGTTAGAGTATTGGGTAGGGTTAGTGTTAGGGTTAGGGTTAGGGTTAATGTACGTGTTAGGCTTAGATTTAGGTTAGGGTTAGGTTACAGGTTAGGGTTATGGTACGGGATAGGGTCAGCGTATGGGTTAAGTTTATGTTAGGGTTATGTTGAGGTTACGGGTTAATGTTAGGGTATGGGTAGGGGTTAGGTTTAGGGTTCGGGTTAGGGTTAGGGTTAGTGTTAGGGTATGAGTTAGGGTTAGGTTTAGGGTTAGAGTACAGGTTAGGGTTAGTGTGAGGGTTAGGATTAGTGTTAGGATACGGGTTAGGTTTAGAGTACAGGTTAGGGTTAGGTTTAGGGTTAAGTTTAGGGTAGAGTACGGGTTAGGGTTAGTGTTAGAGTTAGGGTTAGGGTTAGGGTTAGTGTACGGATCGAGTTCGGGTTAGGGTTAGGGTTAGGGTACGGGTTAGGGT
The DNA here is from genome assembly GCA_032313775.1 of Urocyon cinereoargenteus. NCBI lineage: Eukaryota > Metazoa > Chordata > Mammalia > Carnivora > Canidae > Urocyon > Urocyon cinereoargenteus. The sequence goes on along the minus strand of JAVLSZ010000011.1, from coordinate 72,107,649 downwards.
TAGGTTTAAGGTACGTGATAGGGTTAGGTTTAGGTGAGGGTTTGTGTTAGGGTTAGGGTTAGGGTTAGGGTACGGGTTAGGGTTAGGTTTAGGGTCAGGGTTAGGTTTAGAGATAGGGTAATGGTATGGTTTAGGGTTACGGTTGGGGTTAGGGTACGGGTTAGTTTTAAGGGTTAGGATACGGGTCAGTGTTACGGTTAAGGTTAGGGTTAGGGTTAGGGTATGGGTTAGGGTTAGAGTACGGGTAAGTGTTATGATTAGGGTTAGGGTTAGTTTTAGGTTTAGGGTGCGGGTTAGGGTCAGGGTTAGGGTTAGGGTACAAGTTAGGGTTAGAGTTAAGTTTAGGGTGCGGGTAAGGGTTAGGGTTAGGGTACGGGTTAAGTTTAAGGTACGGTTTAGGTTTAGGGTTAGGGTCAGGGTTAGGGTTATGTTATGAGTTAGGGTTAGGGTTAGGGTACTGGTTAGGTTTAGGGTTATGTTCCGGGTTAGGGTTACAGTACGGGTTAGGGTTAGGGTGAGTTTTATTGTTAGGTTTAGAGTACGAGTAGGGTTAGGGTTAGGGTTAGGGTTAGAGTACGGAGTAAGGTGAGTGTTAGAGTTAGGGGTAGGGAAAGGGTTAGGGTTAGGGTTAGGGTATGGGTTAGGTTTAGGGTTAGGTTTAGGTTAGGGTTAGAGTACGGGGTAGGGTTAGTGTTAGGTTTAGGGTGAGGGTTAAAGTACGGGTTAGGCTTAGGGTTAGGTTTAGGTTTAGGTTACGGGTTAGGGTTAGGTTTAGGGTACGGAATAGGTTTAGCGTACGGGTTAAGTTTAGGGTTAGGGTTAGGTTTAGGTTACGGGCTAGGGTTAGGGTTAGTGTACGGGTTAGGGTTAGGTATAGGGTCAGGTTTAGGGTTAGGTTTAGTTTTAGGGTATGGGTTAGGGTTAGAGTTGGGGTTAGGGTACGGGTTAGTTTTAGAGTTAGGGTATGTGTTAGGGTTACGATTAAAGTTAGGGTTATGTTAGGGTGTGGTTTAGGGTTAGGGTACGGTTAAGTGTTATGATTAGGGTTAGGGTTATGTTTAGATTGCGATATAGGTTTAGGGTTAGGGTTAGGGTTAGAGTACGGGTTTGGTTAGTGTTAGGGTACGGGTTAGGTTTACCATTTGGGTAAGGGTTAGGGTAAGGGTTAGGGTTAGGGATAGGGTACGGGTTAGGGTTAGGTTTAACGTACGGGATAGGGTTAGGTTTAGGTGAGGGTTTGTGTTAGGATTAGGGTTAGGGTTAGGATTCGGGTTAGGTTTAGGTTTAGGGTCAGGGTTTGGGTTAGGGGTAGGGTTATGGTACGGGTTAGGTTCAGGGTTGGGGTTAGGGTACGGGTTAGTTTTAATGTTAGGATACGGATCAGGGTTACGGTTAATGTTAGGGTTAGGGTTAAGGTATGGGTTACGGTTAGGGTACGGGTAAGTGTTATGGTTCAGGTTAGGGTTAGTTTTAGGTTTAGGGTGCGGGTTAGGGTCAGGGTTAGGGTTAGGGTACGAGTTAGGGTTAGGGTTAGGTTTAGGGTACGGGTTAGGGTTAGGGTTAGGGTCAGGGTTAGGGTTAGTATTAGGGTATGGGTTAGGGTTAGAGTTGGGGTTAGGGTACGGGTTAGTTTAAGGGTTAGGGTACGTGTTAGGGTTACGGTTAAAGTTAGGGTGATGTTAGGGTGTGGGTTAGGGTTAGGGTACGGTTAAGGGTTATGGTTAGGGTTAGGGTTATGTTTAGATTGCTGTTTAGGGTAAGGGTTTGGGTTAGGGTTAGAGTACGGGTTTGGGTTAGTGTTAGGTACGGGTTAGGTTTACCATTTGGGTAAGGGTTAGGGTAAGGGTTAGGGTTAGGGTTAGGGTTAGGGGTTAGGGTTAGAGTTACGGTTAGGCTACTGGATAGGGTTAGAGTACAGGTTTGGGTTAAGTTTAGGGTTAGGGTTAGGGTTATAGTACGGGTTAGGGTTAGAGTTAGGGTTAGGTTTAGGGTTAGAGTACGGGTTAGGTTTAGTGTGAGTGTTAGGGTTAGTGTTAGGGTTCGGGTTAGGTTTAGAGTATGGGTTAGGGTTAGGTTTAGGGTTAAGTTTAGGGTTAGAGTACGGGTTAAGGTTAGTGTTAGTGTTAGGGTTAGGGTTAGGGTTAGTGTACGGATCGGGTTCGGGTTAGGGTTAGGTTTAGGGTACGGGTTAGGGTTAGATTTAAGGTACGGGAGAGGGTTAGGTTTAGGTGAGGTCTAGTGTTAGGGTTAGGGTTAGGTTTAGGGTACAGGTTAGGGTTAGGTTTAGTGTCAGGGTTTGCGTTAGGGATAGGGTTATACTATGGGTTACGTTAGGGTTGGGTTAGGGTACGGGTGAGTTTTAGGGTTAGGGTACGGGTCAGGGTTATGGTTAAGGTTAGGGTTAGGTTTAGGTTATGGGTTAGGCTTAGGGTATGGGTAAGTGTTATGGTTAGGGTTAGGGTTAGTTTTAGGTTTAGGGTGCGGGTTAGGGTCAGGGTTAGGGTTAGGGTACGAGTTAGGGTTAGGGTTAGGTTTAGGGTACGGGTACGGGTTAGGGTTAGGGTTAGGGTACAGGTTTGGTTTAAGGTACGGGTTAGGGTTAGGGTTAGGGTTAGGGTACGAGTTAGGGCTAGGGTTAGTGTACGGGTAAGGGTTAGGGTTATGTTACGGTTTAGGGTTACAGTTCGGGTTAGGGTTAGGGTGAGTGTTAGTGTTAGGGTTAGAGTACGAGTAGGGTTAGGGTTAGGGTTTGGGTTAGAGTACAGAGTAAGGTTAGTGTTAGGGTTAGGGTTAATGTACGGGTTAGGCTTAGGGTTAGGTTTAGGGTTAGGTTACGGGTTAGGGTTAGGTTTAGTGTACGGGATAGGGTTAGCGTGCGGGTTAAGTTTAGGGTTAGGGTTAGGTTTAGTTTACGGTTTAGGGTTAGAGTACGGGTTAGGGTTAGGTTTAGGGTGCAGGTTAGGGTTAGGGTTAGGGTTAGTGTACAGGTTAGGGTTAGGTTTAGGGTCAGGGTTAGGGTTAGGGTTAGTTTTAGGTTTAGGGTATGTGTTTGGGTTACAGTTAAAGTTAGGGTTAGGGTTATGCTGTGGGTTAGGGTTAGGGTAAGGTTAAGGATTATGGTTAGGCTTAGGGTTAGGGTTAAGTTTAGGGTGCGGTTTAGGGTTAGGTTTAGGGTTACGGTTAGGGTTAGAGTACGGGTTTGGGTTAGTGTTAGGGTACGGGTTAGGTTTACCGTTTGGGTACGAGTTAGGTTAAGGGTTAAGGTTAGGGGTTAGGGTTAGAGTTAGGATTAGGCTACGGGTAGGGTTAGGGTACGGGTTAGGGTTAGGGTTAGGGTTAAGGTTCAGGTTAGGGTTAGTGTACGGGTTAGGGTTAGGTTCAGGGTTAGTGTTAGGGTCTCGGTACGGGTTAGGTTTAAGGTTAGGGTACGGGATAGGGTTAGTGTACGTGTTAGGTCTAGGGTTAGGGTTAGGTTCAGTGTGCGGGTTAGGGTTAGGGTTAGGATAGGTGTTAGGGTTAGGGTTTTGTACGGGCTAGGGTTAAGTTTAGGGTTAGGGTATGGGTTAGGTTTAGGGTTAGGGTTAGGGTACGGTTTAGGTTTAGGGTACGGGATAGGGTTAGTGTTAGGGTCAGGGTTAGGGATAGGTTTGGGGTCCGGGTTAGGGTTAGGGTTAGGGTTAAGTTTAGCGCTAGGGTATGGGTTAGGGTTTCTTTTAGGGTTTAGGTATGGGTTAGGGTTAGGGTTAGGTTTAGGGTACGGGATAGGTTTGGGTACGGGTTAGGTCAAGTGTTAGGTGTAGGTTACGGGTTAGGGTTAGTGTTAGGTTTAGGGTTAGGTTTAGGGTATGGGTTAGGCTTAGGGTACGGTTTAGGGTTAGGATTAGGTTCAGGGTTAGGTTTAGGGTTAGTGTTAGGGTACGGGTTAGGGTTAGGTTTAGGGTACGGGTTAGGGTTATGGTTATGGTACGGGTTAGGGTTACAGTACTGGTTAGGGTTAGGGTGAGGGTTAGGGTTAGGGTTAGGGTTAGGTTACGGGATAGGGTTGGGTACGGGTTAGGTCAAGGGTTAGGGTTAGGGTTAGGGTATGTGTTAGGTTTAGGGTACGGGTTAGGGTTAGGGTTAGGTTACAGGTTAGGGTTAGGTTTAGTGTAGGAGTACGGTGTAGGTTTACTGTTTGGGTTAGGGTTAGGGTTAATGTACGGGTTAGGCTTAGGTTTAGGTTTAGGGTTAGGATATGGGTTAGGGTTAGGTTTAAGGTACAGGATAGGGTTAGCGTACGGGTTAAGTTTAGGGTTAGGTTTAGGTTTAGTTTACGGGTTAGGGTTAGGGTACGGGTTAGGGTTAGGTTTAGGGTGCGGGTTAGGTTTAGGTTTAGGATTAGTGTAAGGGTTAGGGTTAGGTTTAGTGTCAGTGTTAGGGTTAGGGTTAGTGTTAGGGCACGGGTTAGGGTTAGGGCTGGGGTTAGGGTTCGGGTTAGTTTTAGAGTTAGGGTACGGGTTAGGGTTACAGTTAAGGTTAGGGTTAGGTTTAGGATATGGGTCAGGGTTAGATTACGGTTAAGGTTTATGGTTTGGGTTAGGGTTAGTGTTAAGTTTAGGGTGCGGGTTAGAGTTAGGGTCAGGGTTAGGGTTAGGTTTAGGGTACGGGTTTGGGTTAGTGTTAGGGTACGGGTGAGGTTTACCGTTTGGGTATGGGTTAGGGTAAGGTTTAAGGTTAGGTTTAGGGGTTAGGGTTAGAGTTATGGTTAGGCTACGGGTAGCGTTAAGTTACGGGTTAGGGTTAGGTTTAGGGTTAGGGATAGGGTTAGTGTACGGGTTAGGGTTAGGGTTAGGTTTAGGTTTAGGGTTAGTGTTATGGTTACGGTACGGTTTAGGGGTAAGTTTGGGTTATGTGATAGGGTTAGTGTACGTCTTAGGTCTAGGGTTAGGGTTAGGTTTAGGTGCGGGTAAGGGTTAGGGTTAGGTTACGTGTTAGGATTAGGGTTTGGGTACGGGTTAGCGTTACGTTTAGGGTTAGGTACGGGTTAGGGTTAGGGTTAGGGTACGGTTTAGGATTAGGGTACGGGTTAGCATTACGGTTAGGGTCAGGGTTAGGGTTAGGGTTAGGGTTAGGGTAAGGTTTAGTGTGCTGGTTAGGGTTAGATTTAGGGTTAGGGTACGTGTTAGGGTTAGGGTTTAGGTATGGGTTAGGGTTACGATTAGGGTTAGGGTACGGGGTAGGTTTAGGGTTAGGGTAAGTGTTAGTGTTAGGGTACGGGTTAGGGTTAGAGTACGGGTTAGGGTTAGGTTTAGGTTTATGGTTAGGGTTAGAGTACGGGTTAGGGTTAGTGTTAGGGTTAGGGTTAGGGTTAGTGTACGGATAGGATTAGGGTTAGGGTGTGGGTTAGGGTACGGGTTAGGTTTAGGTTCAGGGTACGGGATAGGGTTAGTGTACGGGTTAAGTTTAGGGTTAGGGTTAGGTTTAGGTTACGGGTTAGGGTTAGGGTACGTGTTAGGGTTAGGTTTAGGTGCGGGTTAGGGTTAGGGTACGGGTTAGGGTTAGGTTTAGGGTCAGGGTTAGGGTTAGGTATAGGGTTATGGTACGGGTTAGGAATAGGGTTGGGGTTAGGGTACGTGTTAGTTTTAGGGTTAGGGTTTGGGTTAGGGTTACGGTTAATTTTAGGGTTAGGTTTAGGGTATGGTTTAGGGTCAGGGTAGGGGTAAGGGTTATGGTTAGGGTTAGGGTTAGTTTCAGGTTTAGGGTGCGGGTTAGGCCTCGATTTAGGGTTAGGGTTAGCGCTAGGGTATGGGTTAGGGTTACTGTTAGAGTTTGGGTACGGGTTAGGGTTAGGGTTAGGGTACGACATAGGGTTGGGTACGGGTTAGATCAAGGGTTAGGGTTAGGTTTAGTGTACTGGTTTCGGTTAGGATTAGGTTTAGGGTTAGGGTGCCGTTTAGGGTTAGGGTTAGGGTTAGTGCTAGGCTATGGGTTAGGATAACGGTTAGGGTTTTGGTATGGGTTAGGGTTAGGTTACAGGATAGGGTTGGGAACGGGTTAGGTCAAGGGTTACGATTAGGTTTAGGGTACGGTTTAGGGTTAGGGTTAGCATCAGGGTTAGGCTTAGGGTTAGGGTACGGGTTAGGTTTAGGGTACAGTTTGGGTACGGGTACGGGTTAGGGTTCGGGTTAGGGTACGGGTTAGGGTACGGGTTAGGGCTAGGGTTAGAGTATGAGGTAGGTTTAATGTTAGGGTTAGGGTTATGGTTAATGTACGGGTTAGGCTTAGGGTTAGGTTTAGGGTTAGGATACGTGTTAGGGTTAGGTTTAGGGTACGTGTTAGGGTTAGGTTTAGGGTGCGGGTTAGCGTTAGGGTTAGGATTAGTGTAAGGGTTAGGGTTAGGTTTAGGGTCAGGGTTAGGGTTAGGGTTAGGGTTAGGGTACGGGTTAGGGTTACGGTGAGGTTTAGGGAATGGGTTATGTTTAGGGTTAGGGTACGGGTTAGAGTTACGGTTAAGGTTAGGGTTAGGGTTAGGGTATGGGTTAGGGTTAGATTACATTTAAGGGTTTTGGTTTCGGTTAGGGTTCGGGTTCAGTTTAGGGTTCGGGTTAGGGTTAGGTTTAGGGTTAGGGTTAGAACACGGGTTTGGGTTAGTGTTAGGGTACGGGTTAGGTTTACCGTTTGGGTACGGGTTAGGGTAAGGGTTAGGGTTAGGATTAGGGGTTAGGGTTAGAGTTAGGATTAGGCTACAGGTAGGGTTAGGGTACGGGTTAGGGTTAGGGTTAGGGTTCGTTTTAGGGTTAATGTACGGTTTAGGTTTAGGGTTAGGGTTTGTGTTAGTGTTAGGGTTATGAACCGGCTTAGGGTTAAGTTTAGGGTATGGGATAGGGTTAGTGTACGTGTTAGGTCTAGGGTTAGGTTTAGGTTTAGTGTGCGGGTTAGGGTTAGAGTTAGGGTATGTGTTAGGGTTAGGGTTTGGGTACGGGTTAGCGTTACGTTTAGGGTTAGGTTATGGGTTAGGTTTAGGTTCAGGGTTAGGGTATGGGTTAGGGTTAGGTTTAGGTTTAGTGTTAGTGTTAGGGTATGGGTTAGGCTTAGGGTATGGGTAAGGGTTAAGATTAGGGTAGGGTTAGGGTTAGGGGTAGGGCACGAGTTAGTTTTAGGGGAGGTTTAGGGTACGGGTTAGGGTTAGGATTAAGGTTAGAGTACGGGTTAGGTTTAGGGTATGGGTTACGGTTAGGGTTAGGGTCAGGGTTAGGGTTATGGTTAGGGTACATGTTAGGGTTAGGGTCAGGGTACGGGTTAGGGTTAGGTTTAGGGTCAGGGTTAGGGTTAGGGATAGGGTTATGGTACGGGTTAGGGTTAGGGTTGGGGTTAGGGTACGGGTTAGTTTTAGGATTAGGGTACGGGTTAGGGTTATGGTTAAGGTTCGGGTTAGGGTTAGGGTTAGGGTATGGGTTAGGGTCAGGGTACGGGTAAGTGTTATGGTTAGGGTTAGGGTTAGGTTTAGGTTTAGGGTGCGGGTTAGGCTTAGGTTTAGGGTTAGGGTTAGCGCTAGGGTATGTATTAGGGTTACTGTTAGAGTTTGGGTAAGGGTTAGGTTTAGGGATAGGGTACGAGATAGGGTTGGGTACGGGTTAGATCAAGGGTTAGGGTTAGGTTTAGTGTACTGGTTAGGGTTAGGATTAGGTTTATGGTTAGGGTTAGGGTATGGGTTAGGTTTAGGGTACGGTTTAGGTTTAGGTTTAGGGTCAGGGTTAGGGTTAGGTTTAGGGTACGAGTTAGGGATAGGGTTAAGTTTAGGGTATAGGTTAGGGTTAGGGTACGGGTTAGGTTTAGGTTATGGGTTAGGGTTAGTGTTAGGGTCATGGTTAGGTTTAGGGTACGATTTAAGGTTAGGGTTAGGGTACGGGTTAGCGTTAGGGTTATGTTATGTGTTAGGTTTAGAGTACGGGTTAGTGTTAGGGTGAGGATTAGGTTAGGGTTAGAGTACGGATAGGGTTAGGGTTATGGTTAGGGTTAGGGTTAGGGTTAGAGGACGGGTTAGGGTTAGTGTTAGGGTTAGGGAAAGGGTTAGGGTTAGCGTTACGTTACGGGGTAGGCTTAGATTTAGGTTTAGGGTTAGGTTATGGGTTAGGGATGGGTTTAGGGTACGGGATAGGGTTAGCGTAATGGTTAAGTTTAGTGTTAGGGTCAGGTTTAGGTTACGGGTTAGGGTTAGGGTACGGGTTAGGGTTAGGTTTAGGGCTCGTGTTAGGGTTAGGTTTAGGGTTAGTGTACGGGTTAGGGTTAAGTTTAGGGTCAGGGTTATGGTTAGGGTTAGTGTTAGGGTATGAGTTAGGATTAGGGGTGGGGTTAGGGTACGGGTTAGTTTTAGGGTTAGGGTACGGGTTAGGGTTATGGTTAAAGTTAGGGTTAGGGTTAGGGTGTGGGTTAGGGTTAGGGTACGGTTAAGGGTTAGGGTTAGGGATAGGGTTAGGGTTAAGTTTAGGGTGCGGTTTAGGGTTAGGTTTAGGGTTAGGATTAGGGTTAGATTACGGGCTTGGGTTAGTGTTAGGGTACGGGTTAGGTTTACCGTTTGGGTACGGGTTAGATTAAGGGTTAGTGTTAGGGTTAGGGTTAGGGATTAGGTTTAGAGATAGGGTTAGGCTATGGGATAGCGTTAGTGTGCGGGTTAGGGTTATGGTTAGGGTAAGGGTTAGGGTTATGGTAATAGTATGGATTAGGGTTAGAGTTAGTGTGAGGTTTAGGGTTAGAGTACGGGTTAGGGTTAGTGTTAGGGTTAGGGTTAGGGTTAGGGTTAGGGTTAGGGTTAGTGTACGGATCATGTTAGTGTTAGGGTTAGGCTTAGGGTACGGGATAGGTTTAGGTTTAGGGTACGGGATAGTGTTAGCGTACGGGTTAAGTTTAGGGTAGGGTTAGGTTTAGGTTACGGGTTAGGGTTAGGTAAGGGTTAGGGTTAGGTTTAGGTAAGGGTTAGGGTTAGGGTTAGGGTTAGGGTACGGGTTAGGGTTAGGTTTACGGTCTGGGTTAGCGTTAGGGATAGGGTTATGGGACGGGTTAGGGTTAGGGTTGGGGTTAGGGTACGGGTTACTTTTAGGGTTAGGTTACGGGTCAGGGTTACGGTTAAAGTTACGGTTACGGTTAGGGTATGGGTTAGGGTTAAGGTATGGGTAAGGATTATGTTTAGGTTTAGGGTTAGGTTTAGGGTTAGGGTTAGGGTTAGGTTTAGGATTAGGTGCGGGTTAGGTTTAGGGTTAGGGTTAGGGTTAGGGTTAGGGTTAGGGTTAGGTTTAGTGTACGGGTTAAGGTTAGGGTTAGGTTTAGGGTTAGGGTTAGGGTATGGGTTAGGCTTAGAATACGGGTTAGGGTTAGGGTTAGGGTCCCGGTTAGTGTTAGAGTTAGGGTACGAGTTAGGGTTAGGATTAGGTTAGGGTACCGGTTATGGTTAGTGTTAGGGTTAGGGTATGGTTTAGGTTTAGGGTACGGGTTAGGGTACGGGTTAGGGTTAGGGTTAGGGTGAGGGTTAGTGTTAGGTTACGGTTAGGGTTAGAGTACAGGTTAGGGTTAGGTTTAGGTTTAGGGTTAGGGTTAGAGTACGGGTTAGGGTTAATGTTAGGGTTAGTGTTAGGGGTAATATACAGGTTAGGCTTAGGGTTAGGTTTAGGGTTAGGATACGGGTAGGGTTAGGTTTAGGGTATGGGATAAGGTTAGCGTATTGGTTATGTTTAGGTTTAGGGTTAGGTTTAGGTTACGGGTTAGGGTTAGGGTGCAGGTTAGGGTTAGGGTTAGGATTAGTGTAAGGGTTAGGGTCAGGTTTAGGGTCAGGGTTAGGGTTAGTGTTAGTGTTAGGGTATGGGTTAGGGTTAGGGTTGGGGTTAGGGTATGGGTTAGTTTTAGGGTTAGGGTACGGGTCAGGGTTACGGTTAAGGTTAGGGTTAGGTTAAGGGTATGGGTTAGGGATAGGTTACGATTAAGGGTTATGGTTTGGGATAGGGTTAGGTTTAAGTTTAGGGTGCGGGTTAGGATTAGGGTTAGGGTTAGGTTTAGAGTACGGGTTTGGTTTAGTGTTAGTTTACGGGTTAGGTTTACCGTTTGGGTACGGGTTAGGGTAAGGGTTAGGGTTAGGGTTAGGGTTAGAGTTAGGGTTAGGTTACGGGTAGGGTTAGGGTACGTGTTAGGTTTCGATTTAGGGTTCAGGTTAGGGTTAGTGTATGGGTTAGGATTAGAGTTAGGGTAGTGTTAGGGTTAGGGTTAGTGTTAGGGTATGGGTTAGGGTTAGGGTTGGGGTTAGGGTATGGGTTAGTTTTAGGGTTAGGGTATGGGTCAGGGTTACGGTTAAGGTTAGGGTTAGGGTTAGGGTATGGGTTAGGGATAGGTTTCGGTTAAGGGTTATGGTTTGGGATAGGGTTAGGTTTAAGTTTAGGGTGTGGGTTAGGATTAGGGTTAGGGTTAGGGTTAGAGTACGGGTTTGGTTTAGTGTTAGTTTACGGGTTAGGTTTACCGTTTGGGTAAGGGTTAGGGTAAAGGTTAGGGTTAGGGTTAGGGTTAGAGTTAGGGTTAGGCTACGGGTAGGGTTAGGGTACGTGTTAGGTTTTGATTTAGGGTTCGGGTTAGGGTTAGTGTACGGGTTAGAATTAGAGTTAGGGTTAGAGTTAGGGTTAGGATTAGTGTTAGGGTACGGGATAGAGTTAGTCTACGTGTTAGGTCTAGGGTTAGGGTTAGGTTTAGTGTGCGGGTTAGGGTTAGGGTTAGGGTACGGGTTAGGGTTAGGGTTTGGGTATGGGTTAGCATTATGTTTAGGTTAGGGTACGGGTTAGGTTTAGGGTTAGGGTTAAGGTACGGTTTAGGTTTAGGGAACCGTTTAGGATTAGGGTTATGGTCAGGGTTAGGGTTAGGTTTAGGGGAAGGGTTAGGGTTAGGGTTAGGGTACGGTTTAGGTTTAGGGTTATGCTCAGGGTTAAGGTTAGGTTTAGGGGAAGGGTTAGGTTTAGGGTACGGGTAAGTGTTAAGGTTAGGGTTAGGGTTAGTTTTAGTTTTAGGGTGCGGGTTAGGATCAGGGTTAGGGTTAGGGTACGAGTTAGGGTTAGGGTTAGGTTTAGGGTACGGTTAGGGTTAGGGTTAGGATCAGGTTTAGGGTTAGGGTTAGTGTATGAGTTAGGGTTAGGGTTAGGTTTAGGGAAAGGGTTAGGGTTAGGGTAAGGGTTAGGGTACGGGTTAGGTTTAGGGTACGGGTTAGTGTTAGGGTCAGGGTTAGGGTTAGGGTACTAGTTAGGCTTAGGTTTAGGGTACGGGTTAGCGTTAGGGTGATGTTATGGGTTAGGGTTACAGTACGGGTTAGGGTTAGGGTGAATTTTAGTGTTAGGGTTAGAGTACGAATAGGGTTAGGGTTAGTGTTAGGATTAGGGTTAGAGTACGGAGTAAGGTTAGTGTTAGGGTTAGGGAAAGGGTTAGGTTTAGGGTTAGGATATGGGTTAGGTTTAGGGTTACATTTAGGTTAGGGTTAGAGTACGGGGTAGGGTTAGTGTTAGGGTTAGGGTGAGTGTTAAAGTACGGGTTAGGCTTAGGTTTAGGTTTAGGGTTAGGTTGCGGGTTAGGGTTAGGTTTAGGGTACGGAATAGGTTTAGCGTACGGGTTAAGTTTAGGGTTAGGGTTAGGTTTAGGTTACGGGTTAGGGTTAGTGTACGGGTTAGGGTTAGGTTTAGGGTCAGGTTTAGGGTAGGGGTTAGTTTTAGGGTTAGAGTACGTTTAGGGTTACGGTTAATTTTAGGGTTATGTTAAGGTGTGGGTTAGGGTTAGGGTACGGTTAATGGTTATGGTTAGGGTTAGGGTTAGGGTTAGACCTCGGGTTTGGGTTAGTGTTAGGGTACGGGTTAGGTTTACCGTTTGGGTAATGGTTAGGTTAAGGTTTAGGGTTAGGGTTAGGGTTAGGGGATAGGTTTAGAGTTATGGTTAGGCTACGGGATAGGGTTAGAGTACAGGTTCGGGTTAAGTTTATGGTTAGGGTTAGGGTTATAGTACGGGTTAGGGTTAGAGTTAGGGTTAGGTTTAGGGTTAGATACGGGTTAGGGTTAGTGTGAGGGTTAGGGTTAGTGTTAGGGTACGGGTTAGGGTTAGAGTACGGGTTAGGGTTAGGTTTAGGGTTAAGTTTAGGGTTAGAGTAGGGGTTAGGGTTAGTGTTAGTGTTAGGGTTAGGGTTAGGTTTAGGGTTAGTGTACGGATCGGGTTCGGGTTCGGGTTACGGTTAGGGTTCGTGTAGGGTTAGGTTTAAGGTACAGGATAGGGTTAGGTTTAGGTGATGGTTAGTTTTAGGGTTTGATTTAGGGTACGGGTTAGTGTTAGGTTTAGGGTCAGAGTTTGCGTTAGCGATAGGGTTATGGTACGGGTAAGGGTTAGGGTTGGGGTTAGGGTACGGGTTAGTTTTAGGATTAGGGTACGGGTCAGGGTTATGGTTAAGGTTAGGGTTAGAGTTAGGGTATGGGTTAGGGTTAGGGTCATGGTTAGGGTTAGGGTTAGGGTATGTGTTAGGGTTAGGGTTAGGTTTAGGGTACGGGTACGGGTTAGGGTTAGGGTTAGGTTTAGGATATGGTTTAGGTTAGGGTACGGGTTAGGTTTAGGGTCAGGTTTAGGGTTAGTGTACGAGTTAGGGTTAGGGTTAGGGTTCGGGTAAGGGTTATGTTATGTGTTAGGGATACAGTATGGGTTAGGGTTAGGTTGATGCTTAGGGTTAAGGTTAGAGTAAGGTTAGGGTTAGGGTTAGAAATAGGGTTATGTTAAGGGTTAGGTTTAGGGTTGGGGTTAGGGTACGGGTTAGTTTTAGGGTTAGGGTACGGGTTAGGGTTACGGTTAAGGTTAGGTTTAGTGTAGGGTATGGGTTAGGGTTAGGGTACTGGATAGGGTTGGCTACGGGTTAGGTCAAGGGTTAGGGTTAGTTTTACGGTACGGGTTAGGGTTAGGGTTATGTTACGTGTTAGGGTTACAGTACAGGTAAGGGTTAGGATAAGGGTTAGTGTTAGGGTTAGAGTACGGGTTAGGATTAGTGTTAGGGTTAGGGTTAGGGTTAAGGTTACAGTACGGGTTAGGGTTAGGTTTGGGTTAGGGTTAGGGTTAGGGTTAGTGTACGGTTTAGGGTTAGGGTTAGGGTTAGGGTTAGAGTACGGGGTAGGGTTAGTGTTAGGTTTAGGGTTAGGTTTAATGTACGGGTTAGGCTTAGGGTTAGGTTTAGGGTTAAGTTACGGGTTAGGGTTAGGATTAGGGTACAGGATAGGGTTAGCGTACGGGTTAAGTTTAGGGTTAGGGTTAGGTTTAGGTTACGGGTAAGGGTTAGGGTACGGATTAGGGTTAGGTTTAGGATACCGGTTAGGGTTTGGGTTAGGGTTAGTGTACTGGTTAGGGTTATTTTAGGGTCAGGGTTAGGGTTAGGGTTATTGTTAAGGTATGGGTTAGGGTTAGGTTTGGGTTTAGGATACGGGTTATTTTAGGGTTAGGGTACGTGTTAGGGTTACGGTTAAAGTTAGGGTTAGGGTTGGAGTGTGGGTTAGGTTTAGTGTACGGTTAAGGGTTACGGTTAGGCTTAGGGTTAGGGTTAAGTTTAGGGTGCGGTTTAGGGTTAGGGTTAGGTTTAGGGTTAGGGTTAGAGTACGGGTTTGGGTTAGTGTTAGGGTACGGGTTAGGTTTACCGTTTGGGTACGGGTTAGGGTAAGGTTTAGGGTTAGGGGTTAGGGTTAGAGTTAGGGTTAGGCTACGGGATAGGGTTAGAGTACGGGTTAGTATTAGGGTTAGGGTTAGTTTTAGGGTTAGGGTTATAGTACGGGTTAGGGTTAGAGTTAGGGTTAGGGTACGGATTAGGTTTTGGGTACGGGTTAGGTTTAGGGTTAGGGTCAGTGTTAGGGTTAGGGTTAGGGTACGATTTAGGGTTAGGGTTAGGTTTAGGGTACGGGTTAGGTTTAGGGTTAGCGTTAGGGTATGGGTTAGGTTTAGGGTACGGGTTAGGGTTAGGTTTATGTTACGTGTTAGTGTTACAGTACGGGTTAGAGTGAGGTTGAGGGTTAGGGTTAGGGTTAGAGTACGGTTAGGGTTAGGTTCAGGGTTAGGGTTAGTGTACGAGTTATGGTTAGGGTAAGGGTACAGTTTAGGGTTAGGGTTATGGTACGGGTTAAGGTTACAGTACGGGTTAGTGTTAGTGTGAGGGTTAGGGTTAGAGTTAGAGTACGGTTAGGGTTAGGGTTATTGTACGCGTTAGGTTTAGTGTTAGGGTTAGGGTTAGGGTTAGGTTTATAGTACGGTGTAGGTTTAGTGTTAGGTTAGGGTTAGGGTTAATGTACGGGTTAGGCTTAGGTTTATGCTTAGGGTTAGGATAAGTGTTAGGGTTAGGTTTAGGGTACGGGATAGGGTTAGCGTACGGGTTAAGTTTAGGGTTAGGAATAGTTTTAGGTTACGGGTTAGGGTTAGGGTACAGGTTAGGGTTAGGTTTAGGGTGCAGGTTAGGTTTAGGGTTAGGGTTAGTGTAAGTGTTAGGGTTACGTTTATGGTCAGGGTTAGGGATAGTGTTAGGGTACGGTTTAGTTTTAGGGTTAGTGTACGGGTTAGGGTTAGTGTACGGGTTAGGGTTAGGTTTAGAGTATGGGTTAGGGTTAGTGTTAGTGTTAGGGTTAGGGTTAGTGTACGGATAGGGTTAGGGTTAGGGTTAGGGTTAGGGTTAGGGTACGGGTTAGGGTTAGGTTTAGGATACGGGGTAGGGTTAGTGTACGGGTTAAGTTTAGGGTTAGGGTGAGGTTTAGGGTACGGGTTAGGTTTAGGGTACAGGTTAGGTTTAGGTTTAGGTGCGGGTTAGGGTTAGGGTACGGGTTAGGGTTAGGTTTAGGGTCAGGGTTAGGGTTAGAGTAAGGGTTTGGGTTAGTGTTAGGATACGGGTTAGGTTTATCGTTTGGGTAATTAAGGGTTAGGGTTAGGGTTAGGGTTTGGGGTTAGAGTTACGGTTAGGCAACGGGATAGGGTTAGAGCACGGGTACGGGTTAAGTTTAGGGTTAGGGTTAGGGTTATAGTACGGGTTAGGGTTAGAGTTAGGGTTAAGTTTAGGGTTAGTGTACAGGTTAGGGTTAGTGTGAGGGTTAGGATTAGAGTTAGGGTTAGTGTACGGATCGGGTTCGGGTTAGGGTTAGGTTTAGGGTACGGGTTAGGGTTAGGTTTAAGGTACGGGATAGGGTTAGGTTTAGGTGAGGTTTAGTGTTAGGGTTAGGTTTAGGTTTAGGGTACGGGTTAGGGTTAGGTTTAGGGTCAGGGTTTGCGTTATGGATAGGGTTATGATATGGGTTAGGGTTAGGTTTGGGGTTAGGGTACGGGTTAGTTTTAGGGTTAGGATACGGGTCAGGGTTCCGGTTAAGGTTAGGGTTATGGTTAGAATATGGGTTAGGGTTAGGGTACGGGTAAGTATTATGGTTAGGGTTAGGGTTAGTTTTAGGTTTAGGGTGCGGGTTAGGGTCAGGGTTAGGGTTAGGGTACGAGTTAGGGTTAGGGTTAGGTTTAGAGTATGGGTTAGGGTTAGGGTACAGGTTATGTTTAAGGTACGGGTTAGGGTTAGGGTCAGGGTTAGGGTTAGGGTTAGTGTATGAGTTAGGGTATGGGTTAGGTTTAGGGTACGGATTAGGGTTAGAGTCAGGGTTAGGGTTAGGGTACGAGTTAGGGTTAGCGTTAGGGTTCCAGTTAGGGTTAGGGTTATGTTACGGGTTAGGGTTACAGTACGGGTTAGGGTTAGTGTGAGTTTTAGTGTTAGGTTTAGAGTACGAGTAGGGTTAGAGTTAGGGTTAGGGTTAGAGTACGGTGTAAGGTTAGTTTTAGTGTTAGGGTTAGGGAAAGGATTAGGGTTAGGGTTAGGGTATGGGTTAGGTTTAGGGTTAGGGTTAGGTTAGGGTTAGAGTACGGGTAGGGGTAGAGTTAGGTTTAGGGTGAGGGTTAAAGTATGGGTTAGGCTTAGGGTTAAGTTTAGGGTTAGGTTACGGGTTAGGGTTAGGTTTAGGGTACGGAATAGGTTGAGCGTATGGGTTAAGTTTAGGGTTAGGGTTAGGTTTAGGTTATGGGTTAGGGTTAGGGTTAGTGTACGGGTTAGGGTTAGGTTTAGGGTCAGGGTTAGGGTTAGGGTTTGTTTTAGTGTATGGGTTAGGGTTAGAGTTGGGGTTATGGTACGGGTTAGTTTTAGGGTTAGGGTATGTGTTAGGGTTACATTTAAAGTTAGGGTTATGTTAGGGTGTGGGTTAGGGTTAGGGTACGGTTAAGGTTTATGGTTAGGGTTAGGTTTATGTTTAGATTGCGGTTTAGGGTTAGGGTTAGGGTTAGGTTTAGAGAACGGGTTTGGGTTAGTGTTAGGGTACGGGTTAGGTTTACCGTTTGGGTACGGGTTAGGGTAAGGTTTAGGGTTAGGGTTAGGGTTTAGGGTTAGAGTTAGGGTTAGGTTTGGGTTAGAGTACGGATTAGGGTTAGTGTGAGGGTTAGGGATAGTGTTAGTGTACGGGTTAGGGTTAGAGTACGGGTTAGGGTTAGGTTTAGGGTTAAGTTTAGTGTTAGATTACAGGTTAGGGTTAGTGTTAGGGTTAGGGTTAGGGTTAGGGTTAGTGTACGGATCAGGTTCGGGTTCGGGTTAGGGTTAGGGTACGGGTTAGGTTTAGGTTTAAGGTACGGGATTGGGTTAGGTTTAGGTGAGGTTTAGTGTTAGGGTTAGGGTTAGGGTTAGGGTACGGGTTAAGGTTAGGTTTAGGGTCAGGGTTTGCGTTAGGGTTAGGGTTAGGTTAGGGTTGGGGTTAGGGTACGGGTAAGTGTTATGGTTAAGGTTAGGGTTAGTTTTAGGTTTAGGGTGCGGGTTAGGGTCAGGGATGGGGTTAGGGTACGAGTTAGGCTTAGGGTTATGTTTAGGGTACGGGTTAGGGTTAGGGTTAGGGTTAGGGTACGGGTTAGGTTTAAGGTACGGGTAGGGGTTAGGGTTAGGGTTAGGGTACGATTTAGTGTTAGGGTTAGGGTACGGGTTTTTAGGGTTAGTGTACGGGTTAGGGTTAGGTTTAGGGTTAGGGTGAGGTTTAGAGTACAGGTTAGGGTTAGTGTTAGTGTTAGGGTTAGGGTTAGGGTTAGGGTTAGTGTACGGATAGGGTTAGGGTTAGGGTTAGGGTTAGGGTTAGGGTACGGTTTAGGGTTAGGTTTAGGGTACGGATTAGGGTTAGTGTACGGGTTAAGTTAGGGTTAGGTTTAGGTTTAGATTACAGGTTAGGGTTAGGGTACGGGTTTGGGTTAGGTTTAGGTGCGGGTTAGGGTTAGGGTACGGGTTAGGGTTAGGTTTAGGGTCAGGGTTAGGGTTAGGGATAGGGTCATATTACGGGTTAGGTTTAGGGTTGGGGTTAGAGTATGGGTTAGTTTTAGGGTTAGGGTACGGATTAGGATTATGGTTAAAGTTAGGGTTAGTGTTAGGGTATGGGTTAGCATTAGGGTACGGGTAAGGGTTATGGTTAGGTTTAGGGTTACGTTTAGGTTTAGGGTGCGGGTTAGGCTTAGGGTTAGAGTTAGGGTTAGCGCTAGGGTATGGGTTAGGGTTACTGTAAGGGTTTGGGTACGGGTTAGGGTTAGTTTTAGGGTATGAGACAGGGTTGGGTACGGGTTAGGTCAAGGGTCAGGTTTAGGTTTAGGGTACAGGTTAGGGTTAGGGTTAGGTTTTGTGTTAGGATAAGAGTTAGGGTTAGGTTTAGGGTACGGGATAGGTTTAGTGCATGGGTTAAGTTTAGGGTAAGGTTTAGGTTTGTGTTACGGGCTAGGGTTAGGGTTAGTTTACGGGTTAGGGTTAGGTTTATGGTGCGGGTTAGGGTTAGGGTTAGGGTTAGTGTAAGGGTTATGGTTAGGTTTAGGATCAGGGTTAGGGTTAGGGTTAGTGTTATGGTACGTGTTAGTTTTAGGGTTAGTGTACGGGTTAGGGTTAGGTTTAGGGTTAGGGTTAGGTTTATAGTACGGGTTAGGTTTAGTGTTAGGGTTAGGGTTAGGGTGAGTGTACGGATAGGGTTAGGGTTAGGGTTATGGTTAGGGTTAGGGTTAGGGTATGGGTTGGGTTAGGTTTAGGCGACGGGATAGGGTTAGTGTACGCGTTAAGTTTAGGGTTAGGGTTAGGTTTAGGTTACGGGTTAGTGTTAGGGTACGGGTTAGCCTTAGGTTTTTGTGCGGGTTAGGGTTAGGTTATGGGTTAGGGTTAGGTTTAGGGTCAGGGTTATGGTTAGGGATAGGGTCATGCTACGGGTTAGGGTTAGGGATGGGTTTAGGGTACGGGTTAGTTTTAGGGTTAGGATACGGTTTAGGGTTACGGTTAAAGTTAGGGTTAGTGTTAGGGTATGGGTTAGGGTTAGGGTACGGGTAAGGTTTATGATTAGGGTTAGGGTTATGTTTAGGTTTAGGGTGCAGGTTAGGCTTAGGGTTAGGGTTAGCTTTAGCTCTAGGTTACAGGTTAGGGTTACTGTTAGGGTTTGGGTACGTGTTAGGGTTAGGTTTAGGGTACGAGATAGGGTTGGGTATGGGTTAGGTCAAGGGTTAAGTTTAGGTTTAGGTATGGGTTAGGGTTAGGTTTAGGGTTAGGGTTAGTGTATGGGTTAGGTTTAGGGTACGGGTTAGGGTTAGGGTTAGGGTCAGGGTTAGGGTTAGGGTTAGGGTATGAGTTAGGGTTACGGTTAGGGTTAGGTTTAGGGTACGGGTTAGGGTTAGGGTAAGGTTTAGGATACGGTTTAGGTTAGGGTACAGGATAGGGTTAGGGTCAGGATTACGGTTAGGGTACGAGTTAGGGTTAGGGTTAGTGTACGGGTTAGGGTTAGGGTTATGTTACGGGTTAGGGATACAGTATGGGTTAAGGTTAGGTTGAGGCTTAGGGTTAGTGTTAGAGTGCAGTTAGGGTTAGGGTTAGGGTTAGGTTTAGAGTACGGTTTAGGGTTAGTGTTAGGTTTAGGGAAAGGTTTAGGTTTAGGGTTAGGGCACGGGTTAGGGTTAGGGTTAGAGTACGGTGTAGGGTGAGTGTTAGGGTTAGGGTTAGGGTTTACGTACGTGTTAGGCTTAGGGTTAGGTTTAGGGTTAGGTTACGAGTTAGCGTTAGGGTACTGTTTAGGTTTAGGTTTAGGGTGCAGGTTAGGGTTAGGGTTAGGTTTAGTGTACGGGTTAGGTTTAGGTTGAGTGTCAGGGTTAGGGTTAGGGTTAGTGTTAGGGTATGGGTTAGGGTTAGGGTTGGGGTTAGTGTACGGGTTAGTTTTAGGGTTAGGGTACAGGTTATGGTTATGGTTAAAGTTAGGGTTAGGGTTAGGGTACGGGTTAGGGTTAGGTTTAGGGAACGGGATAGGTTTAGTGTATGGGTTAAGTTTAGGGTTAGGGTTAGGTTTAGGTTATGGGTTAGGGTTAGGTTACGGGTTAGGATTAGGTTTAGGTGCGGTTTAGTGTCAGGGTATGGGTTACGATTAGGTTTAGGGTCAGGGTTAGGTTTAGAAATAGGGTTATGGTACGGGTTAGTGTTAGGGTTGGGGTTAGGGTACAGGTTAGTTTTAGGGTTTGGGTACGGGTTAGGGTTACGGTTAAGGTTAGGTTAGTGTAGGGTTTGGGTTAGGGTTAGGGTACGGGTAAGGGTTATGTTTAGGGTTAGGGTTAGGTTTAGGTTTAGGGTGCGGGTTAGGCTTAGGGTTAGGGTTAGGGCTAGGGTATGGGTTAGGGTTAATGTTAGGTTTTGGGTTCGGGTTAGGGTTAGGGTTAGGGTTAGGGTACGGGATAGGGTTGGCTACGGGTTAGGTCAAAGGTTAGGGTACAGGTGAGGTTTATGTTATGAGTTAGGGTTACTGTTAGGGTCAGGGTTAGGGTTAGGGAACGAGTTATGGTTAAGGTTAGGGTACTGGTTAGGGTTAGGGTTATGATATGGGTTAGGGTTACAGTACTGGTTAGGGTTAGGTTGAGGGTTAGGGTAAGGGTTAGAGTACGGGTTAGGGTTAGTGTTAGGGTTAGGGTTAGGGTTAGGTTTAGGGTTAGAGTACGGGTTAGTGTTGGTGTTAGGGTTCGGTTTAGGGTTAGGGTACGGTTTAATGTTAGGGTTAGGGTTAGGGTTAATGTACGGGTTAGGCTTAGGGTTAGGTTTAGGGTTAGGTTACGGCTTAGGGTTAGGTTTAGGGTACGGGTTAGGGTTAGGGTACGGGTTAGGGTTAGGTTTAGGGTGCGGTTAAGGGTTAGGGTTAGGGTACGGGTCAGGTTTAGGGTTGTGGTTAGGGTACGGGTTAGTTTTAGGGTTATGGTACGGGTTAGGTTTACTGTTAAAGTTAGGGGTTAGGGTTACAGTGCGGGTTAGATTTAGGGTTAGTGTGTGGTTTAGGGTTAGGGTGCGGTAAAGGGTTATTGTTAGGTTTAGGGTTAGGGTTAAGTTTAGGGTGCGGTTTAGGGTTAGGGTTAGGGTTAGAGTACGGGTTTGGTTTAGTGTTATGGTACGGGTTAGGTATACCGTTTGGGTACGGGTTAGGGTAAGGGTTAGGGTTAGGGTTAGGGTTAGGCGTTACCATTAGAGTTAGGGATAGGCTACGGGATAGTGTTAGAGTAAGGGTTAGGGTTAGGGTTAGGGTATAGTTCAGGGTTAGGTTTAGGGTTCGGGCTAGGGTTAGCGTACGGGTTAAGTTTAGGATTAGGGTTAGGTTTAGGTTACAGGTTAGGGTTAGGGTACAGGTTAGGTTAAGGTGAGTCTTAGGGTTAGGGTTAGGGTTAGGGTTAGGGTTAGGGTACGGTTTAGGGTTAGGTTTAGGGTCAGGGTTCGCGTTAGGGATAGGGTTATGGTACGGGTTAGGGTTAGGGTTGGTGTTAGGGTACGGGTTAGTTTTAGGGTTAGGGTACGGGTTAGGGTTACGGTTAAGGTTAGGGTTAGTGTAGGGTATGGGTTAGGGTTAGGGTACATGTAAGGGTTATGGTTAGGGTTAGGGTTAGGTTTAGGTTTAGGGTGCGGGTTAGGCTTAGGGTTAGTGTTAGGGTTAGCGCTAGGGTATGGGTTAGGGTTAATGTTAGGTTTTGGGTACGGGTTAGGGTTAGGGTTAGGGTACAGCATAGGGTTAGCTACGGGTTAGGTCAAGGGTTATGGTTAGTTTTAGGGTACGGTTTATGGTTAGATTTAGGTTTAGGGTTAGGGTTACGTTTAGGGTACGGGTTAGGGTTAGGGTAAGGGTTAGGGTTAGGGAACAAGTTAGGGTTAGGGTTACGTTTACGGTATGGTTTATGGTTTGTGTTAGGGTCAGGGTTATGGTTAGGGTACGAGTTAGGGTTTGGGTTAGGGTACGGGTTAGGGTTAAGGTTATGAAATGGGTTAGGGTTACAGTACGGGTTAGGGTTAGGTTGAGGGTTAGGGTTAGGGTTAGAATATGGTTAGGGTTAGGGTTAGGGTTAGAGTACAGGTTAGGGTTAGTGTTTGGGTTAGGGAAAGGATTAGGGTTTGGGTACAGGTTAGAGTTAGGGTTAGGGTTAGGGTTAGGGTTAGGGTTAGGGTACGGGTTAGGGTTAGGTTTAGGGTACGGGCTAGTGTTAGCGTACGGGTTAAAATTAGGTTTAGGGTTAGGTTTAGGTTACGGGTTATGGTTACAGTACGGGTTAGGTTTAGGGTGAGTGTTAGGGTTAGGTTTAGGGTACGGGTTAGGGTTAGGCTTAGGGTACGGGTTAGTGTTACAGTTAAAGTTAGGGTTAGTGTTAGGGTATGGGTTACGGTTAGGGTACGGGTAAGGGTTATGGTTAGTGTTAGGGTTACGTTTACGTTAAGGGTACGGGTTAGGCTTAGGGTTAGGGTTAGGGTTAGCTCTAGGCTATGGGTTAGGGTTACTCTTAGGGCTTGTGTACGTGTTAGGTTTAGGTTTAGGGTACGAGATAGGGTTGGGTATGGGTTAGGTTAAGGGTTAGGGTTAGGTTTAGGGTACGGGTTAGGGTTCGGGTTAGGTTTAGGGTTAAGATATGGGTTAGGTTTAGGGTACGGGTTAGGGTTAGTGTTAGGGTCAGGGTTAGGGTTAGGGTTAGGGTATGTGTTAGGGTTAGTGTTAGGTTTAGGGTACGGGTTAGGGTTAGGTTTATGTTTAGGATGCGGTTTAGGTTAGGGTACGGGTTAGGTTTAGGGTCAGGTTTAGGGTTAGGGTACGATTTAGGGTTAGGGTTAGGGTACGGGTTAAGGTTAGGGTTATATTATGTGTTAGGGATACAGTATGGGTTAGGGTTAGGCTGATGCTTAGGGTTAAGGTTAGAGTACGGTAAGGTTTAGGGTTAGGGTTAGTGTTAGAGTAAGGGGTAGGGTTAATGTTAGGGTTAGGGTTAATGTACGTGTTAGGCTTAGGGTTAGGTTTAAGTTTAGGTTACGAGTTAGCTTTAGGGTACTGGTTAGGGTTAGGTTTAGGGTGTGGGTTAGGGTTAGGGTTAGGGTTAGTGTACGGGTTAGGGCTAGGTTGAGGGTCAGGGTTAGGGTTAGGGTTAGTGTTAGGGTGTGGGTTACGGTTAGGGTTGGGGTACGGGTTATTGTTAGGTTTTGGGAACGGGATAGGGTTAGTGTACGGGTAAAGTTTAGGGTTAGGGTTAGGTTTAGGTTAAGGTTTAGGGTTAGGGTACGGGTTAGGTTTAGGTTTAGGTGCGGGTTAGGGTCAGGGTATGGGTTAGGTTTAGGTTTAGGGTCAGGGTTAGGGATAGAAATAGGGTTATGGTAAGGGTTAGGGTTAGGGTTGAGGTTAGGGTACAGGTTAGTTTTAGGGTTAGGGTACGGGTTAGGGTTACGGTTAAGGTTAGGGTTAGTGTAGGGTATGGGTTAGGGTTAGGGTACAGGATAGGGTTGGCTACGCGTTAGGTCAAGGGTTAGGGTTAGTTTTACGGTACGGGTTAGGGTTAGGGTTATGTTGCGTGTTAGGGTTACAGTACAGGTTAGGGTTAGGATGAGGGTTAGGGTTAGGGTTAGAGTACGGGTTAGGGTTAGGGTTAGGGTTAGGGTTAGGGTTAGTGTATGGTTTGGGTTAGGGTTAGGGTTAGGGTTAGGGTTAGGGTTAGGGTTAGAGTACGGGATAGGGTTAGTGTTAGGGTTAGGGTTAGGTTTAATGTACGGGTTAGGCTTAGGGTTAGGTTTAGGGTTAAGTTACGGGTTAGTGTTAGGATTAGGGTACGGGATAGGGTTAGCGTACGGGTTAAGTTTAGGTTTAGGTTTAGGTTTAGGTTTAAGTTACGGGTTAGGGTTAGGGTACGGTTTAGGGTTAGGTTTAGGGTACCGTTTAGGGTTAGGTTTAGGGTTAGTGTACTGGTTAGGGTTATTTTTAGGGTCAGGGTTAGGGTTAGGGTTATTGTTAGGGTATGGGTTAGGGTTAGGGTTGGGGTTAGGGCTAGAGTACGGGTTTGGGTTAGTGTTGGGTACGGGTTAGGTTTACCGTTTGGGTACGGGTTAGGGTAAGGGTTAGGGTTAGGGGTTAGGGTTAGAGTTAGGGTTAGGCTAAGGGATAGGGTGAGAGTACAGGTTAGTATTAGGGTTAGGGTTAGGTTAGGTTTAGGGTTATAGTACGGGTTAGGATGAGAGTTAGGGTTAGGGTACGGGTTAGGTTTAGGGTTAGGGTCAGTGTTAGGGTTAGGGTCAGTGTTAGGGTTAGGGTTAGGGTACGATTTAGGGTAGGGTTAGGTTTAGGGTACGGGTTAGGTTTAGGGTTAGGGTTAGGGTACGGGTTAGGTTTAGGGTACAGGTTAGGGTTAGGGTTATGGTACGTGTTAGGGTTACACTACGGGTTAGTGTTAGGGTGAGCGTTAGGGTTAGGGTTAGAGTACGGTTAGGGTTAGGGTCAGGGTTAGGGTTAGTGTACGAGTTAGGGTTAAGGTTAGGGTACGGTTTAGGGTTAGGGTTATGGTACGGGTTAGGGTTACAGTACGGGTTAGTGTTAATGTGAGGGTTAGGGTTAGATTTAGAGTACGGTTAGGGTTAGGGTTATAGTACGGGTTAGGGTTAGTGTTAGGGTTAGGGTTAGGGTTAGGTTTATAGTACGGGGTAGGGTTAGTGTTAGTGTTAGGGTTAGGGTCAATGTACGGGTTAGGCTTAGGGTTAGGTATAGGGTTAGGATACGGGTTAGGGTTAGGTTTAGGGTACGGTTTAGGGTTAGGGTTATGGTATGGGTTAGGGCTACAGCACTGGTTAGGGTTAGGGTGAGGGTTAGGGTTAGGGTTAGGGTACAGGTTAAGGTTAGTGTTAGTGTTAGGGTTAGGGTTAGGTTTAGGGTCAGGGTTAGGGTTAGGGTTAGTGTTAGAGTACGGGTTAGGGTTAGTGTTAGGGTACGGTTTAGGGTTAGGGGTGGGGTTAGGGTACGGGTTAGTTTTAGGGTTAGGTTACGGGTTAGGGTTATGGTTAAGGTTAGGTTTAGGGTTAGGGTATGGATTAGGGTTAGGTTACGGTTAAGGGTTATGGTTTGGGTTACGGTTAGGGTTAAGTTTAGGGTTCGGGTTAGGGTTAGGGTTAGTGTTAGAGTACGGGTTTGGGTTAATGTTAGGGTATCGGTTAGGTTTAACATTTGGGTACGGGTTAGGGTAAGGGTTAGGTTTAGGGTTAGGGGTTAGGGGTAGGGTTAGGGTTAGGCTACGGGTAGGGTTAGGGTACGGGCTGGTGTTAGGGTTAGGGTTCGAATTAGGGTTAGTCTACGGGTTAGGGTTAGGGTTAGAGTAAGGTTTAGGGTTAGGATTAGGGTTACGGTACGGTTTAGGGTTAAGGGTACGGTTCGGGATAGGGTTAGTGTACGTGTTAGGTCTAGGGTTAGGGTTAGGTTTAGTGTTCGGGTTAGGGTTAGGATTAGGGTTAGGGTACGTGTTAGGGTTAGGGTTTGGGTACGGGTGAGGGTTACGTTTAGGTTTAGGGTACGGGTTTGGTTTAGGGTTAAGGTAAGGGTTTTTGTTAGGGTACGGTTTAGGGTTAGAGTACGGGTTAGAGGTAGGTTAAGGGTTAAGGTTAGGGTTAGAGTACGGGTTAGGGTTAGTGTTAGTGTTAGGGTTAGGGCAAGTGTAAGGATAGGGTTAGGGTTAGGGTTAGGGTTAGGGTTAGGGTACGGGTTAGATTTAGGTTTAGGGTACGGGATAGGGTTAGTGTACGGGTTAAGTTTAGGGTTAGGGTTAGGTTTAGGTTACGGTTTATGTTTAGGGTACGGGTTAGGGTTACGGTTAAGATTAGGGTTAGTGTTATTGTATGGGTTAGGGTTAAGGAACGGGTAAGGGTTATGGTTAGGGTTAGGGTTACGTTTAGGTTTAGGGTGCGGGTTAGGCTTAGGGTTAGGATTAGGTTTACTGCTAGGGTATGGGTTAGGGTTACTGTTAGGGTTTGGGTACGGGTTAGGGTTAGGTTTAGGGTACGAGATAGGGTTGGGTATGGGTTAGGTCAAGGGTTAGGTTTAGGTTTAGGGTACGGGTTAGGGTTAGGGTAAGGTTTCGGGTTAGGGTTTGGGTATGGGTTAGGTTTAGGGTACGGGTTAGGGTTAGGTTAGGGTCAGGGTTAGGGTTAGTGTTAGGATATGAGTTAGGGTTAGCGTTAGGTTTAGGGTACGGGTTAGGGTTAGGGTTAGGTTTAGGGTACGGATTAGGTTTAGGGTACGGGTTAGGGTTAGGGTCAGGTTTAGGGTTAGTGTACGAGTTAGGGTTAGTGTTAGGGTACGGGTTAGGTTTAGGTTTAGGGTTAGAGTTAGAGTACAGGTTAGGGTTAGTGTTAGGTTTAGGGAAAGGGTTAGGTTTAGGGTTAGGGTACGGGTTAGGTTTAGGGTTAGTGTTACGGTTAGAGTACGGTTAGGTTTAGGGTTAGGGTTAGGGTTAGAGTACGGTTTAGGGTTATGTTACGATTAAGGCTATGGTTTGGGTTAGGGTTAGTGTTAAGTTTAGGGTGCGGGTTAGGGTTAGGGTTAGGGTTAGAGTACGGGTTTCGGTTAGTGTTAGAGTACGGGTTAGGTTTACCGTTTGGGTACAGTTTAGCGTAAGGTTTAGGGTTAAGGTAAGGGTTAGGGTTTAGGGTTCGAGTTAGGGTTAGGCTACGGGTAGGATTAGGGTACGTGTTAGGGTTACGGTTAGGTTTCGGGTAGGGTTAGGGTACAGGTTAGGGTTAGAGCTAGGGTTAAGGTTAGGATTAGGGTTAGAGTTAGGGTTACAGTACGGGTTAGGGTTAAGGTTAGGGTACGGGATAGGGTTAGTGGACGCGTTAGGTCTAGGGTTAAGGTTAGGTATAGTGTATGGGTTAGGGTTAGAGTTAGGGTGCGTTTTAGGGTTAGGGGTTGGGTATGGGTTAGCGTTATAATAGGTTAGGGTACGGGTTAGGTTTAGGGTTATGGTTAGGGTACAGTTTAGGGTTAGGGTAAGGGTTAGGGTCAGTGTTAGGCTTAGGTTTAGGGTTAGGGTACGGGTTAGGGTATGGGTTAGGGTTACACTACGGGTAGGGTTAGGGATAGTGTTATACTATGGGATAGGTTTTGAGTTAGGGTTAGGTATAGTGTTAGAGTATGGGTAGGGTTAGTGTTAGGGTTAGGGTTAGTGTCAGGGTACGGGTTAGGGTTAGAGTACAGGTTAGGGTTAGGTTTAGGGTTAGGGTTAGGGTTAGAGTACGGGTTAGGGTTAGTGTTTGTGTTAGGGTTAGAGTTAGGGTTAGTGTACGCATAGGGTTAGGGTTAGGGTTAGGTTTAGGGTACGGGTTAGGGTTAGTTTTAGGGTATGGGAAAGGTTAGCGTATGGGTTAAGTTTAGGGTTAGGGTTAGGTTTAGGTTATGGGTTAGGTTTAGGGTACGGGTTAGGGTTAGGTTTAGGTGCGGGTTAGGGTTAGGGTTAGGTTTAGGGTTAGGGTTCGGTTTAGGGTTAGGTTTAGGGTCAGGGTAAGGGTTAGGGATAGGGTTATGTTACGGGTTAGGTTTAGGGTTGGGGTTAGGGTACAGGTTAGTTTTAGGGTTAGGGTATGGTCCGGGTTATGGGTAAGGTTAGGGTAATGGTTAGGGTATGGGTTAGGGTTAGGGTACAGTTAAGGGTTATAGTTAGGCTTAGGGTTAGGTTTAGGTTTAGAGTGCGGTTTAGGGTTAGGGTTAGGTTTAGGGTTAGGGTTAGGGTATGGGTTAGGCTTAGGGTACGGGTTAGGGTTAGGCTTATGGTCAGGGTTAGGGTTAGGGTTAGTGTAGGACTTACGGTTAGGGTTAAGTTTAGTGTACGGGTTAGGGTTAGGGTTAGTGTATGGGTTAGGTTTAGGGTACGGGTTAGGGTTAGGGTTAGGGTCAGGGTAAGGTTAGGGTTTGGGTGAGGGTTAGGTTTAATGGGTTAGTGTTAGGGTTAGGGTTATCATACGGGTTAGGGTTAGTGTTAGGGTTGCGGTTAGGGTTAGGGTTAGGGAACGGGTTAGGGTTAGGTTTAGGGTACCTGATAGGGTTAGTGTACGTGTTAAGTTTAGGGTTAGGGTTAGGTTTAGGTTACGGGTTAGGGTTAGGGTACGGTTAGGGTTAGGTTTAGGGGCGGGTTAGGTTTTGGGTATGGGTTAGGGTTATGTTTAGGGTCGGGGTTAGTGTTAGGGATAGGGTTATGGTACGGGTTAGGTTACGGAATAGGGTTATGGTTAAGGTTAGGGTTACTGTTAGTGTATGGGTCAGGGTTAGGTTACGGATAAGTGTTATGCCTAGGGTTAGGTTTAGGTTAAGTTTAGGGTGCGGGTTAGGCTTAGGGCTAGGGTTAGGGTTAGGTTAGGATATCGGTTAGGATTAGATTGCGGTTAAGTGTTATGGTTTGGGTTAGGGTTAGGGTTAAGTTTAGGGTGCGGGTTAGGGTTAGGGTCAGGGTTAGGGTTAGGTTTACCGTTTTGGTATGGGTTAGGGTAAGGGTTAGGGTTACGGTTAGGGGTTAGGGTTAGAGTTATGGTTAGGCTAAGGGTAGCGTTAGGGTATGGGTTATGGTTAGGGTTGGGTTACGGGATAGAGTTAGTGTACGTGTTAGGTCTAGGGTTAGGGTTAGGTTTAGGTGCGGGTTAGGGTTAGGGTTAGGGTACGTGTTAGGGTTAGGGTTTGGGTACGGGTTAGGATACGGGTTAGGGTTAGGGTTAGTGTTAGGGTACGGGTTAGGGTTAGGTTTAGGGTTAGGGTTAATGTACGGGTTAGGGTTAGTGTAAGGGTTAGAGTTAGGTTTAGGGTCAGGTTTAGGGTTAGGGTTATTGTTAGGTTACGGGTTAGGGTTAGGGTTGGGGTTAGGGTACGGGATATTTTTAGTGTAAGGGTACGGGTTAGGGTTACGGTTAAGGTTAGGGTTAGGTCTAAGGTATGGATTAGGGTTAGGTTACAGTTAAGGGTTATGGTTGGGGTTAGGGTTAGGTTTAAGTTTTGGGTGCGGGTTAGGGTTAGGGTTAGGGTTAGAGTACGGGTTTGTTTTAGTGTTAGGGTACGGATACCGTTTGGGTACGGGTTAGGTTAAGGGTTAGGGTTAGTGTTAGGGTTAGGGTTAGGGTTAGAGTTTGGGTTAGGCTACGGGTAGGGTTAGGGTATGGGTTATTGTTAGGGTTAGGGTTCGGGTTAGGGTTATTTTATAGTTTAGGGTTAGGTATAGGGTTAGGGTTAGGGTTAGTGTTAGGGTTACAGTACGGGTTAGTGTTAAGGTTACGGTACGGGATAGCATTAGTGTATGTGTTAGGTCTAGGGTTAGGGTTAGGTTTAGTGTGCGGGTTAGGGTTAGGGTTAGGGTTAGGGTACGTGTTAGGGTTAGCGTTTGGGTACAGGTTAGTGTTACGTTTAGGGTTAGGGTACGGGTTAGGTTTAGGGTTATGGAAAGGGTTAGTGTTAGGGTACGGATTAGGGTTAGTGTACGGTTTAGGTTTAGGTTTAGGATTAGGTTTAGGGTTAGAGTACGGGTTAGAATAGTGTTAGGGTTAGGGTTAGGGTGAGTGTACGGATAGGGTTAAGGTGAGGGTTAGGATTAGGGTACATGTTAGGGTTAGGTTTAGGGACGGGATAGGGTTAGTGTACGGGTTAAGTTTAGGTTTATGGTTTGGTTTAGGTTATGGGTTAGGGATAGGGTACGGGTAGAGTTAGGTATAGGTGCGGGTTATGGTTAGGGTACGGGTTATGGTTAGGTTTAGGGTCAGGGTTAGGGTTAGGGATAGAGTTATGGTACTGGTTAGGTTTAGGGTGGGGGTTAGGGTATGGGTTAATTTTAGGGTTAGGGTACGGGTTAGGGTTACGGTTAAGGTTAGGGTTAGTGTTAGGGTATGGGTTAGGTTTAGGGTACGGTTAAGGATTATGGTTAGGGTAAGGGTTAGGTTTAGGTTTAGGGTGCGGGTTAGGCTTAGGGTTAGGGTTAGGGTTAGTGCTAGGGTATGGGTTAGGGTTAATGTTAGGTGTTGGGTACGGGTTAGAGTTAGGGTTAGGGTATGGGATAGGGATGGGTATGGGTTAGGTCAAGGGTTAGGATTAGGTTCATGGTACGGGTTAGGGTTAGGGTTAGGGTATGGGTTAGGCTTAGGGTATGGGTTAGGGTGAGGGTTAGGATCAGGGTTAGGATTAGGGTTAGGGTTAGAGTACGGTTTAGGGTTAGGTTTAGGGTACGGGTTAGGGTTAGGTTTAGGGTTAGGGTACGGGTTATGTTTAGGGTACGGGTTAGGGTTAGGGTTAGCGACAGGGTTAGGGTTAGTGTTAGGGTACAAATTAGGGTTAGGGTTAGGGTACGGATTAGGGTTAGTGTTAGGTACGTGTTAGCATTACAGTACCAGTTAGGGTTAGGGTGAGGGTTAGGGTTAGGTTTAGAGTACGGTTAAATTTAGTGTTAGGGTTAGGGCGAGAGTACGGGTTAGGGTTAGTGTTAAGGTTAGGGTTAGGATTAGGGTACAGGTACGGGTACGGGTTAGGGTTAGGCTTAGAGTACGGGGTAGGGTTAGTGTTAGGGTTAGGGTTAGGGTTAGGGTAAGGGTACGGGTTAGGTTTAGGTTTAGTGTACGGTTTAGGGTTTGGGTTAGGGTCAGGGTTAGGGTTAGGGTTAGGGTACGAATTAGGGTTAGGTTTAGGGTCGTTTTAGGGTTAGGGTTATGGTACGGGTTAGGGTTACAGTACTGGTTAGGGTTAGGGTGAAAGTTAGGATTAGGGTTAGGGTTAGGGTACGTGTTAGGGTTAGGGTTTGGGTACGGTTAGGGTTACGTTTAGGGTTAGGGTACGGGTTAGTTTTATTGTTAAGGTAAGGGTTATTTTTAGGGTACGGAATAGGTTTAGAGTACGGATTAGGTTTAGGTTTAGGGTTAGGGTTGGTAAGGGTTAGTGTTAGGATACGGGATAGGGTTATAGTACGGGTAAGGGTTAGATTTAGGGTTAGGGTTAGGGTTAGAGTACGGGTTTGGGTTAGTGTTAGGGTTAGGGTTAGGTTTAGTGTACGGATAGGGTTAGGGTTAGGGTACGTGTTAGGGTTAGGTTTAGGGTACGGGATAGGGTTAGTGTATGGGTTAATTTAGGGTTAGGGTTAGGTTTAGGTTATGGGTTAGGGTTAGGCTACGGGTTAGGGTTAGTTTTAGGGTCAGGGTTAGGGTTAGGGTACGGGTTAGGGTTAGGTTTACGGTCAGGGTTTGTGTAAGGGATAGGGTTATGGTACGGGTTAGGGTTAGGGTTGGGGTTAGGGTATGGGTTAGTTTTAGGGTTAGGGTATGGGTTAGGGTTACGGTTAAGGTTAGGGTTAGTGTTAGGGTATGGGTTAGGGTTAGGGAACTGGTAAGGATTATGGTTAGGGTTAGGGTTAGGTTTAGGTTTATTGTGCGGGTTAGGTATAGGGTTAGGGTTAGGGTTAGCGCTAGGGTATGGGTTAGGGTTACTGTTAGGGTTTGGGTAGTCTTAGGGTTAGGGTACGGGATAGGGTTGGGTACGGGTTAGGTCAAGTGTTAGGTTTAGGATTAGGGTTAGGGAATGGGTTATGTTTAGGGTACGGGTTAAGGTTAGGGTTAGGGTCAGGTTTAGGGTTAGGGTTAGGGTACGAGTTAGGGTTAGGGTTAGGTTTAAGGTACGGGTAAGTGTTAGGGTTAGGGTTAGGGTTAGGGTTACAGTACGGGGTAGGGTTAGTGTTAGGGTTAGGGTTAGGGTTAATGTACTGGTTAGGCTTAAGTTAGGTTAGGGTTAGGATACGGGTTAGGGTTAGGTTTAGGGTACGGGATAGGGTTAGCGAACGGGTTAAGTTTAGGGTTTGGTTCGGTTTAGGTTACGGGTTAGGGTTAGGGTACGGGTTAGGTTTAGGTTTAGGGTGCGGGTTGGGTTAGGGTTAGGGTTAGTGTAATGGTTAGGGTTAGGTTTAGGGTCAGGGTTAGGGTTAGGGTTAGTGTTAGGATACGGGTTAGTGTTAGGGTTGGGGTTAGGGTACGGGTTAGTTTTAGGGTTAGGGTACGGATTAGGGTTATGGTTATGGTTAGGGTTAGGGTTAGGTTATGGGTTAGGGTTAGGTTACGGTTAAGGGTTATGGTTTGGGTTAGGGTTAGAGTTAAGTTTAGGGTGCGGGTTAGGGTTAGGGTTAGGGTTAGAGTACGGGTTTGGGTTAGTGTTAGGGTATGGGTTAGGTTTACCATTTGGGTATGGGTTAGGTTAAGGGTTAAGGTTAGGGGTTAGGTTTAGAGTTAGGATTAGGCTATGGGTAAGGTTAGGGTACAGGTTAGGGTTAGTGTTAAGGTTCGGGTTAAGGTTAGTGTACGGATTAGTGTTAGGGTTAGGGTTAGGGTTAGGTTCAGGGTTAGTGTTAGGGTCACGGTACGGGTTAGGCTTAAGGTTAGGGTCGGGATAGGGTTAGTGTACGTGTTAGGTCTAGGGTTAGGGTTAGGTTCAGTGTGCGGGTTAGGGTTAGGGTTAGGGTTAGGATATGTGTTAGGGTTAGGTTTTGGGTACGGGCTAGGTTTAGGTTTAGGCTTAGGGTATGGGTTAGGTTAGGGTTAGGGTTAGGGTACGGTTTAGGTTTAGGGTATGGGATAGGGTTAGTGTTAGGGTCAGGGTGAGGGTTAGGTTTGGGTCCGGGTTAGGGTTAGGGTTAGTGTTAGCGCTAGGGTATGGGTTAGGGTTACTGTTAGGGTTTGGGTACAGGTTAGGGTTTGGGTTAGGGTACGGGATAGTTTTGGGTTCAGGTTAGGTCAAGGGTTAGGTTTAGGGTACGGGTTAGGGTTAGGGTTAAGTTTAGTGTTAGGGTTAGGGTATGGGTTAGGCTTAGGTTACGGTTTAGGGTTAGGGTCAGTGTTAGGATTAGGGTTAGGGTTAGGGTACGGGTTAGGGTTAGGTTTAGGGTACGGCTTAGGGTTAGGTTTAGGGTTACGGTACGGGTTAGTTTTAGGGTACGGGTTAAGGTTAGGGTTAGGGTCAGCGTTAGGGTTAGTTTTAGGGTACGAATTAGTGTTAGGGCTAGGGTACGGGTCAGGTTTAGCATTATGGTATGGGTTAGGTTACAGTACGGGTTAGGGTTAGGGTGAGGGTTAGGGTTAGGGTTAGGGTTAGAGTACGGTTAAAGTTAGTGTTAGAGTTAGGCCTAGAGTATGGGTTAGGGTTTGTGTTAGGGTTAGGGTTAGGGTTAGGTTACAGGGACGGGTACGGGTTAGTGTTGGGGTTAGAGTACGGGGTAGGGTCTGGTTTAGGGTTAATGTTAGGGTTAGGGTACGGGTTAGGTTTAGGTTTAGAGTATGGGTTAGGGTTAGGGTTAGGGTCAGGGTTAGGGTTAGGGTTCGAATTAGGGTTAGGTTTAGGGTACGGTTTAGAGTTAGGGTTATGGTACGGGTTAGGGTTACAGTACGGGTTAGGGTTAGGGTGAGGGTTAGGGTTAGGGTTAGGGTACGTGTTAGGGTTAGGGTTTGGGTACGGATTAGAGTTACATTTAGGGTTAGGGTACGGATTAGGTTAGGGTTAGGGTAAGGGTTAGGTTAGGGTAGGGGATAGGTTTAGATTACGGGTTAGGGTTAGGTTTAGGTTTAGGGTTAGGGTAAGGGTTAGTGTTAGGGTACGGGATAGGGTTAGAGTATGGGTTAGGGTTAGGTTTAGGGTTAGGGTTAGTGTTAGAGTACGGGTTAGAGAAGTGTTAGGGTTAGGGTTAGGTTTAGTGTACGGATAGGGTTAGGGTTAGGGTTAGGGTAAGGGTACATGTTAGGGTTAGGTTTAGCGTACGGGATAGGGTTAGTTTACGGGTTAAGATTAGGTTTAGGGTTAGGTTTAGGTTATGGGTTAGGGTTAGGGTACAGGTTAGGGTTAGGTTTAGATGCGGGTTAGGGTTAGGGTATGGGTTAGGGTTAGGTTTAGGGTACGGGTTAGGTTTATGGTTAGGGTCAGGGTTAGGGTTAGGGTTAGGGTTCGAATTAGGGTTAGGTTTAGGTTACGGTTTAGAGTTAGGGTTATGGTATGTGTTAGGGTTACAGTACGGGTTAGCGTTAGGTTGAGGGTTAGGGTTAGGGTACGTGTTAGGGTTAGGTTTTGGGTACGGATTAGGGTTACGTTTAGGGTTAGGGTACGGGTTATGTTTAGGGTTAGGGTAAGGGTTAGTGTTAGGGTACGGGATAGGTTTAGATTACGGGTTAGGGTTAGGTTTAGGGTTAGGGTTAGGGTAAGGGTTAGTGTTAGGGTACGGGATAGGGTTAGAGTATGGGTTAGGGTTAGGTTTAGGGTTAGGGTTAGGGTTAGAGTACGGGTTAGAGAAGTGTTAGGGTTAGGGTTAGGTTTAGTGTACGGATAGGGTTAGGGTTAGGGTTAGGGTAAGGGTACATGTTAGGGTTAGGTTTAGGGTACGGGAAGGGTTAGTGTACGGGTTAAGTTTAGGGTTAGGGTTAGGTTTAGGTTATGGGTTAGGGTTAGTGTACAGGTTAGGGTTAGGTTTAGGTGCGGGTTAGGGTTAGGGTATGGGTTAGGGTTAGGTTTAGGGTACGGGTTAGGGTTAGGGTTAGGGTCAGGTTTATGGTTAGGGTTAGAGTACGGGTTAGGGAAGTGTTAGGGTTAGGGTTAGGTTTAGTGTACGGATAGGGTTAGGGTTAGGGTTAGGGTAAGGGTACATGTTAGGGTTAGGTTTAGGGTACGGGAAGGGTTAGTGTACGGGTTAAGTTTAGGGTTAGGGTTAGGTTTAGGTTATGGGTTAGGGTTAGTGTACAGGTTAGGGTTAGGTTTAGGTGCGGGTTAGGGTTAGGGTATGGGTTAGGGTTAGGTTTAGGGTGCGGGTTAGGGTTAGGGTTAGGGTCACGTTTATGGTTAGGGTTAGGGATTTAATTAGGGTTAGGTTTAGGGTACGGGTTAGAGTTAGGGTTATGGTACGGGTTAGGGTTACAGTACGGGTTAGGGTTAGGGTGAGGGTTAGGGTTAGGGTTAGGGTACGTGTTAGGGTTAGGTTTTGGATACGGATTAGGGTTACGTTTAGGGTTAGGGTACGGGTTATGTTTAGGGTTAGGGTAAGGGTTAGTGTTAGGGTACGGGATAGGTTTAGATTACGGGTTAGGGTTAGGTTTAGGGTTAGGGTAAGGGTTAGTGTTAGGGTACGGGATAGGGTTAGAGTATGGGTTAGGGTTAGGTTTAGGGTTAGAGTTAGGGTTAGGGTTAGAGTACGGGTTAGGGACGTGTTAGGGTTAGGGTTAGGTTTAGTGTACGGATAGGGTTAGGGTTAGGGTAAGGGTACATGTTAGGGTTAGGTTTAGGGTGCGGGATAGGGTTAGTGTATGGGTTAAGTTTAGGGTTAGGGTTAGGTTTAGGTTATGGGTTAGGGTTAGGGTACAGTTTAGGGTTAGGTTTAGGTGCGGGT
The DNA here is from genome assembly GCA_032313775.1 of Urocyon cinereoargenteus. NCBI lineage: Eukaryota > Metazoa > Chordata > Mammalia > Carnivora > Canidae > Urocyon > Urocyon cinereoargenteus. The sequence continues at coordinate 72,072,954 of JAVLSZ010000011.1, read as the reverse complement.
TAGGGTTAGGGTACGGGTTAGGGTTAGGTCATGGTCAGGGTTAGGGTTAGGGATAGGGTTATGGTACAGTTTAGGGTTTGGGTTGGGGTACGGGATAGGGTTGTGTACGGGTTAGGTCAAGGCTTAGGGTTAGGTTTAGGGTACGGGTTAGGGTTTGGGTTAGGTTTAGGGTTAGGGTTAGGGTATGGGTTAGGTTTAGGGTACGGGTAAAGTTAGGGTTAGGGTCAGGTTTAGGGTTAGGGTTAGGGTACGAGTTAGGGTTAGGTTTAGGTTTAGGGTACGGGTTAGTGTTAGGGTTAGGGTTAGGGTTAGAGTACGGGGTAGGGTTAATGTTAGGGTGTGGGTTAGGGTTAATGTACGGGTTAGGCTTAGGGTTAGGTTAGGGTTAGGATAAGGGTTAGGGTTAGGTTTAGGGTACGGAATAGGGTTAGCGAACGGGTTAATTTTAGGGTTTGGTTTGGTTAGGTTATGGGTTACGGTTAGGGTTTTGGTTAGGGTTAGGTTTATGTTTAGGTTTAGGTTTAGGGTACGGGTTAGTGTTAGGGTTAGGGTTAGGGTTAGAGTACGGGGTAGGGTTAATGTTAGGGTGTGGGTTAGGGTTAATGTACGGGTTAGGCTTAGGGTTAGGTTAGGGTTAGGATAAGGGTTAGGGTTAGGTTTAGGGTACCGAATAGGGTTAGCGAACGGGTTAATTTTAGGGTTTGGTTCGGTTTAGGTTACGGGTTAGGGTTAGGGTACGGGTTAGGTTTAGGTTTAGGGTGCGGGTTGGGTTAGGGTTAGGGTTAGTGTAACGGTTAGGGTTAGGTTTAGGGTCAGGGTTAGGGTTAGGGTTAGTGTTAGGGTACGGGTTGGGTTAGGGTTGGGGTTAGGGTACGGATTAGTTTTAGGGTTAGGGTACGGATTAGGGTTATGGTTAAGGTTAGGGTTAGGGTTAGGTTATGGGTTAGGGTTAGGTTACGGTTAAGGGTTATGGTTTGGGTTAGGGTTAGAGTTAAGTTTAGGGTGCGGGTTAGGGTTAGGGTTAGGGTTAGAGTACGGGTTTGGGTTAGTGTTAGGGTATGGGTTAGGTTTACCTTTTGGGTACGGGTTAGGGTAAGGGTTAGGGTTAGGCTTTGGGTAAGGGGTTAGGGTTAGAGTTAGGATTAGACTACGGGTAGGGTTAGGGTACGGGTTAGGGTTAGGGTTAAGGTTCGGGTTAGGGTTAGTGTACGCGTTAGGGTTAGGGTTAGGGTTAAGGTTAGTGTTAGGGTCACGGAACGGGTTAGGGTTAAGGTTAGGGTACGGGATAGCGTTAGTGTACGTGTTGGGTCTAGGGTTAGGGTTAGGTTCAGTGTGCGGGTTTGGGTTAGGGTTAGGGTTAGGATATGTGTTAGGGTTAGGTTTCGGGTATTGGCTAGGGTTAAGTTTAGGGTTAGGGTATGGGATAGGTTTAGGGTTAGGGTTAGGGTACGGTTTAGGGTTAGTATACGGGATAGGGTTAGTGTTAGGGTCACGGTTAGGGTTAGGTTTTGGGTCCGGGTTAAGGTTAGGGTTAGGGTTAGGGTTAGCGCTAGGGTATGGGTTAGTGTTACTGTTAGGTTTGGGTACGGATTAGGGTTAAGGTTAGGGTACGGGAAAGGTTTGGATACGGGTGTTGTCAAGGGTTAGGTTTAGGGTACGGGTTAGGGTTAGGGTTAGGGTTAGGGTTACGATTAGGATTAGGGTTAGGGTACGGGTTAGGGTTAGTTTTAGGGTACGGGTTAGGGTTAGGTTTAGGGTTAGGTTACGGGTTATGTTTAGGGTACGGGTTAGGGTTAGGTTTAGGGTCAGTGTTAGGGTTAGGGTTATGGTACGAATTAGGGTTAGGGCTAGGGTACGGGATAGGGTTAGCGTTATGGTACGGGTTAGGGTTACAGGTGGGTTAGGGTTAGGGTGAGGGTTAGGGTTAGGGTTAGAGTACGGTTAAAGTTAGTGTTAGGGTTAGGGCTAGAGTACGGGTTAGGGTTAGTGTTAGGGTTAGGGTTAGGGTTAGGGTTAGGGTTAGGCTTAGGGTACGTGTTAGGGTTAGGGTTAGGGATAGGGTACGGGTTAGGGTTAGTGTAAGGGTTAGGGTTAGGTTTAGGGTCAGGGTTAGGTTTAAGGTTAGTGTTAGGTTACGGGTTAGGGTTAGGGTTGGGGTTAGGGTACAGGATATTTTTAGTGTAAATGTACGGATTAGGGTTACAGTTAAGGTTAGGGTTAGGTTTAAGGCATGGTTTAGGGTTAGGTTACGGTTAAGGGTAATGGTTTAGGTTAGGGTTAGGTTTAAGTTTAGGGTGCGGGTTAGGGTTAGGGTTAGGGTTAGATTACGGGTTTGTTTTAGTGTTAGGGTACGTTTATGTTTACCGTTTGGGTACAGGTTAGGGTAATGGTTAGGGTTAGGGTTAGAGTTTGTGTTAGGCTACAGGTAGGGTTAGGGTACGGGTTATTGTTAGGGTTAGGGTTCGGGTTAGGGTTATTTAACGGTTTAGTGTTAGGTATAGGGTTAGGGTTAGGGTTAGTGTTAGGGTTAGGGTCAGGGTTAGGGTTAAGGTTATGGTACGGGATAGGGTTAGTGTACGTGTAAGGTCTAGGGTTAGGGTTAGGGTTAGTGTGTGGGTTAGGCTTAGGTTTAGGGTTAGGGTACATGTTAGGGTTCGTGTTTGGGTACGGGTTAGGGTTATGTTTAGGGTTAGGGTATGGGTTAGGTTTAGGGTTAGGGTAAGGGTTAGTGTTAGGGTACGGATTAGGGTTAGAGTACGGGTTAGGGTTAGGTTTAGGTTTAGGGTTAAATTTAGAGTATGGGTTAGGCTTAGGGTACGGGTTAGGGTTAGGGTTAGGGTCAGGGTTAGGGTTAGGGTTACGGTATGAGTTAGGGTTAGGGTTAGGTTTAGGGTACGGATTAGGGTTAGAGTTAGGGTTAGGGTTAAAGTTCGGGGTAGGGTTAGTGTTAGGTTTAGGGTTAGGGTTAATGTACGGGTTAGGCTTACGGTTAGATTTAGTGTTAGGATACGGTTTAGGGTTAGATTCAGTGTACGGGATAGGGTTAGCGTATGGGTTAACTTTTGGGTTAGGGTTAGGTTTAGGTTACGGGTTAGGGTTAGGGTCAGGGTTAGGGTGAGGCTTAGTGTTAGAGTACGGGTTAGGGTTACGGTTGGGGTTAGGTTACGGGTTAGTTTTAAGGTTAGGGTACAGGTTATGGTTATGGTTATGGTTAAGGTTAGGGTTAGGGTTAGGGTATGGGTTAGCGTTAGGTTACGGTTAAGGTTTATGGTTTCGGTTAGGGTTTGGGTTAAGTTTAAGGTGCGGGTTAGGGTTAGGGTTAGAGTACAGGTTTGGGTTAGTGTTAGGGTACGGGTTAGTTTTACCGTTTGGATACGGGTTAGGGTAAGGGTTAGGGTTAGTGTTTGGGGTTAGGTTAGAGTTAGAGTTAGGCTACGGGTAGGGTTAGGGTACGGGTTAGGGTTAGGATTCGGGTTAGGGTTAGTGTACGGGTTAGGGTTAGGGTTAGGGTTAGGGTTAGTGTTAGGTTTACGGTAAGTGTTAGGGTTAAGGTTTCGGTACGGGATAGGTTTAGTTTACGTGTTAGGTCTAGGGTTAGGGTTAGGTTTAGTGTGCGGGATAGGGTTAGGGTTAGGGTTAGGGTTAGGGTTAGGGTTAGGGTTAGGGTTAGTGTTAGGTTTACGGTACGGGTTAGGGTTAAGGTTTCGGTACGGGATAGGTTTAGTTTACGTGTTAGGTCCAGGGTTAGGGTTAGGTTTAGTGTGCGGGTTAGGCTTAGGGTTAGGGTTAGGGTTAGGGTCCGTGTTAGGGTTTGGGTTTGGGTACGGGTTAGGTTTACGTTTAGGTTTAGGGTACGGTTAGGTTTAGGGTTAGGGTAAGGGTTAGTGTTAGGGTACGGGTTAGGGTTAGTGTACGGGTTAGGGTTATGTTTAGGGTTAGGTTTAGTGTTAGAGTACTGGTTAGGGTTAGTGTTAGGGTTAGTGTACGGATAGGGTTAGGGTTAGGGTTAGGGTTAGGGTACGGGTTAGCGTTAGGTTTAGGGTATGGGATAGGGTTAGTCTACGCGTTAAGTTTAGGGTTAGGGTTAGGTTTAGTTTACGGGTTAGGGTTAGGTTTAGGTGCGGGTTAGGGTTAGGGTACCGGTTATGGTTGGGTTTATGGTCAGGGTTAGGTTTAGGGATAGGGTTATGGTACGGGTTAGGGTTAGGGTTGGGGTTAGGGTACGGGTTAGTTTTAGGGTTAGGGTACGGGTTAGGGTTACGGTTAAGGTTAGGGTTAGTGTTAGGTTATGGGTTAGATTTAGGGTACGGGTTAGGGTTATGTATAGGGTTAGGGTTAGGTTTAGGTTTAGGGTGCGGGTTAGGCTTAGAGTTAGGGTTTGTGTTAGCCCTAGGGTATGGGTTAGGGTTACTGTTAGGGTTTGGGTACGGGTTAGGTTTAGGGTAAGCGTACGGGATAGGGTTGGGTACGGGTTAAGTCAAGTGTTAGGGTTAGGTTTAGGGTTAGGGTTAGGTTTAGGGTTATGTTTAGGTTATGGGTTAGGTTTAGGGTACATGTTAGGGTTAGCGTTAGGGTCAGGGTTAGTGGTAGGGTTAGGGTGCGAGTTAGGGTTAAGGTTAGGTTTAGGGTACGGGTTAGTGTTAGGGTTAGGTTTAGGGTATGGGTTAGGTTTAGGTTACGGGTTAGGGTTACGGTCAGGTTTATTGTTAGAGAACGAGTTAGTGTTAGGGATATGGTACGGGTTAGGGTTAGAGTTATGTTACGGGTTAGGGTTATAGTACGGTTTAGGGTTAGGGTGAGGGTTAGGCTTTGGTTACAGTACGGTTAGGTTTAGGGTTAGGGTTAGTGTTAGGGTTAGAGTACGGGTTAGGGTTAGTTTAGGGTTAGGGAAAGGGTAGGGTTAGGGTTAGGGTACGTTTTAGGGTTAGGGATAGTGTTAGGGATAGGGTTAGATTATGGGGTAGTGTTAGTGTTAGGGTTAGGGTTAGGGTTAATGTACGAGTTAGGCTTAGGGTTAGGTTTAGGGTTAGGTTACGGGTTAGGGTTAGGTTTAGTGTACGGGATAGGGTTAGCGTCGGGTTAAGTTTAGGGTTAGGGTTAGGTTTAGTTTACGGGTTAGGGTTAGAGTACGGGTTAGGGTTAGGTTTAGGGTGCGGTTTAGCATTAAGTTTAGTGTTAGTGTACGGGTTAGGGTTAGGTTTACGGTCAGGGTTAGGGTTAGGGTTAGTGTTAGGGTATGGGTTAGTTTTAGGGTTGGTGTTAGGGTAGAGGTTAGTTTTAGGGTTATGGTACGGGTTAGGGTTACGGTTAAAGTTAGGGATAGTTTTAGGGTGTGGGTTAGGGTAGGGTACGGTTAAGGGTTATGTTATGGTTAGGGTTAGGGTTAAGTTTAGGGTGCGGTTTAGGGTTATGGTTAGGGTTAGGGTTAGGGTTAGAGTACGGGTTTGTGTTAGTGTTAGGGTACGGGTTAGGTTTACCGTTTGGGTACGGGTTAGGTTAAGGGTTAGGGTTAGGGTTAGGGTTAGGGGTTAGGCTTAGAGTTAGGGTTAGGCTACGGGTTAGGGTTAGAGTACGTGTTAGGGTTAGGGATATGGTTAGGGTTATAGTACATGTTAGGGTTAGATTTAGGATTATTTTTAGGGTTAGAGTATGGGTTAGGTTTAGTGTGAGGGTTAGGGTTAGTGTTAGGGTACGGGTTAAGTTTAGAGTTCGGGTTAGGGTTAGGTTTAGGGTTGGGGTTAGGGTTAGAGTACGGTTTAGGGTTAGTGTTAGGTTTAGGGTTAGGGTTAGATTAGTGTACGGTTAGGGTTAGCGTTAGGGTTAGGGTACGGGTTAGGGTTAGGTTTAGGTTACGGGATAGGGTTAGCGCACGGTTTAAGTTTAGGGTTAGGGTTAGGTTATGTTACGGGTTAGGGTAAGCGTACGGGTTAGGTTGAGGGTTACGGTAAGTGTTAGTGTTAGGGTACGGGTTAGGGTTAGAGTACGGGTTAGGGTTAGGTTTAGGGTTAGGGTTAGGGTTAGAGTACAGGATAGGGTTAGTGTTAGGGTTAGGGTTAGGGTTAGTGTACGGATAGGGTTAGGGTTAGGGTTAGGGTACGGGTTAGGTTTAGGTTTAGGGTACGGGATAGGGTTAGTGTACGGGATAAGTTTAGGGTTAGGTTTAGGTTTAGGTTACGGGTTAGGGTTATGGTACGGGTTAGGGTTAGGTTTAGATGCGGGTTAGGGTTAGGGTTCGGGTTAGGGTTAGGTTTAGGGTCAGGGTTAGGGTTAGGGATAGGGTTATGGTACGGGTTAGGGTTAGGGTTGGGGTTAGGGTACGGGTTAGTTTTAGGGTTAGGGTACTGGTTAGGGTTACGGTTAAAGTTAGGGTTAGGGTTAGGGTACGGGTTAGGGTTAGGTTTAGGGTTCGGGATTGGGTTAGGGTACGGGTTAAGTTTAGGGTTAAGGTTAGGTTTAGGTTACGGATTAGGGTTAGGGTACGGGTTTGGTTTAGGTTTGAGGTCAGGTTTAGGGTTAGGGATAGGGTTATGGTACAGGTTATGGTTAGGATTGGTGTTAGGGTACGGGTTAGTTTTAGGGTTAGGGGACGGGTTAGGGTTACGGTTTAAGTTAGGGTTAGGGTTAGGGTATGGGTTAGGGTTAGGTTTAGGGTACGGGATTGGGTTAGTGTACGGGTTAAGTTTAGGGTTAGGGTTAGGTTTAGGTTACGGGTTAGGGTTAGAGTACGGGTTTGCGTTAGGTTTGAGGTCAGGTTTAGGGTTAGGGATAGGCTTATGGTACAGGTTATGGTTAGGGTTGGTGATAGGGTACGGGTTAGTTTTAGGGTTAGGGGACAGGTTAGGGTTACGGTTAAGGTTAAGGTTAGTGTTAGGGTATGTGTTAGGGTTAGGGTACGGGTAAGGTTTATGTTTTGGGTTAGGGTTAGTTTTAGATTTAGGGTGTGGGTTAGGCTTAGGGTTAGGGTTAGGCTTAGCCCTAGGGTATGGGTTAGGGTTACTGTTAGGGTTTGGGTACAGGTTAGGTTTAGGGTATGGGATAGGGTTGGGTACGGGTTAGGTCAAGTGTTAGGGTGAGGTTTAGGGTACGGGTTAGGGTTAGGTTTAGTGTTAGGGTTAGGGTATGGGTCAGCATTAGGGTACGGGTTAGTGTTAGAGTTAGGGTCAGGGTAAGGGTTAGTGTTAGAGTACGAGTTAGGGTTAGGGTTAGTTTTAGGGTACGGGTTAGGGTTAGGTTTAGGTTTAGGGTACGGGTTAGGTTTAGATTACGGGTTAGGTTTAGGGTTAGGATCAGGGTTAGGGTTAGAGTACGAGTTAGGGTTAGGGATTGGGTACGGGTTAGTGTTAGGGTTATGTTACGGGTTAGGGTTACAGTAAGGGTTAGGTTTAGGGTGAGGGTTAGGGTTAGGGTTAGAGCACGGTTAGGGTTTGGGTTAGGGTTAGGTTTAGGGTTAGAGTACGGGTTAGGGTTAGTGTTAGGGTTAGGTTTAGGGTTAGGGTTAGTGTTTGGGTACGGGTTAGGGTTAGGGCTAGTGTACGGATAGGGTTGGGTACGGGTTAGGTCAAGGGTTAGGGTTAGGTTTAGGGTTCAGGTTAGGGGAAGGGTTAGGTTTAGGGTTAGGGTTTGTGTATGGGTTAGGCTTAGGGTACAGGTTAGGGTTAGGGATAGGGTCAGGATTAGGGTTAGGGTTAGGGTACGAGTTAGGTTTAGGGTTACGTTTAGGGTACGGGTTAGGATTAGGGTTAGGGTTAGGGAATGGGTTAGGTTTAGGGTACGGTTTAGGTTTAGGGTTAGGGTCAGGGTTAGTGTTAGTGTTAGTGTACGAGTTAGGTTTAGGGTTAGGGTACGGGTTAGGGTTAGGTTTAGGGTACGGGATACGGTTAGCGTACAGGTTAAGTTTAGGGTTAGGGTTAGGTTTAGGTTACGGGATAGGGTTAGGATTAGGTTCAAGGTTAGGATTAGGGATAGGGTTATGGTACGGGTTAGGGTTAGGGTTGGGGTTAGGCTACGGGGTAGTTTAGGGTTAGGTTACGGGTCAGAGTTATGGTTAAGGTTAGGGTAGGGTTAGGGTATGTGTTTGGTTTAGGGTACGGGTAAGGGTTATCGTTTGGGTTAGGGTTAGGTTAAGGTTTCGGTTACGGGTACGAGTTAGGGTTAGGGTTAGGTTTAGCGCTAAGGTATGGGTTAGGGTTACTGTTATGGTTTGGGTACGGGTTAGGGTTATGGTTAGGTTACGGGATAGGGTTGGGTATGGGTTAGGTCAAGCGTTAGGGTTAGGTTTGGGTACGGTTTAGGGTTAGGGAAGGATTACGTTTAGGGTTAGGGTATGGGTTAGGCTTAGGGTACGGGTAAGGGTGAGGGTTAGGGTCAGGGTTAGCTTTAGGGTTAGGATACGGGTTAGGGTACGGGTTAGGGTTAAGTTTAGGGTACGGGTTAGGGTTAGGTTTAGGGTACGGGTTAGGGTTAGGTTTAGGGTCAGGGTTAGGGTTATGGTTAGGGTATGAGTTAGGGTTAGGGTTAGGGTATGGGTTAGATTTAGGGTTATGGTACGGGTTAGGTTTACAGTACGGTTTAGGGTTAGGGTGAGGGTTAGGGTTAGTGTTAGAGTACGGTTAGGGTTGGGGTTAGGGTTAGGGTTAGGGTTAGGGTTAGGGTTAGAGTACGGGTTAGGGTTAGTGTTAGGGTAAGGGTTAAGGTTAGTGTTAGGGTACAGGTAGGGTTAGGGTTAGGGTTAGGATTAGGGTTAGAGTACGGGGTAGGGTTAGTGTTAGGGTTAGGGTTATGGTTAATGTACAGGTTAGGCTTAGGGTTAGGTTTAGGGTTAGGATACGGGTTAGGGTTAGGTTTAGGGTACGGGATAGGGTTAGTGTACGGGTTAAGTTTAGGGTTAGGGTTAGGTTTAGGTTACGGGTTAGGGTTAGGGTATGGGTTAGAGTTAGGTTTAGGGTGTGGGTTAGGATTAGGGTTAGGGTTAGTGTAGGGTTAGGGTTAGGTTTAGGGTCAGGGTTAGGATTAGGGTTAGTGTTAGGGTATGTGTTAGGGTTAGGGTTGGGGTTAGGGTACGGGTTAGTTTTAGGGTTAAGGTACGGGTTAGGGTTATGGTGAAGTTTAGGGTTAGGGTTAAGGTATGGGTTAGGGTTAGGTTACGGTTAAGGATTATGGTTTGGGTTAGGGTTAGGGTTAAGTTTATGGTGCGGTTTAGGGTTAGGGTTAGGATTAGAGTACAGGTTTGGGTTAGTGTTAGGGTACGGGTTTGGTTTACCGTTTGGGTATGGGTTAGGTTAAGGTTTTGGGTTAGGGTTAGGGTTAGGGGTTAGTGTTAGAGTTACGGTTAGGGTATGGGAAGGGTTAGGTTACGGGTTAGGTTTAGGGTTAGGGTTCAGGTTAGGGTTAGTGTACGGGTTAGGTTTAGGTTTAGGGTTTGGGTTAGGGTTAGTGTTAGGGTTACGGTACGGGTTAGGGTTAAGGTTACGGTATGGGATAGGTTTAGTGTAAGTTTTAGGTCTAGGGTTAGTGTTAGGTTTAGTGTGTGGGTTAGGGTTAGGGTTAGGGCACGTGTTCGGATAGGGTACGGTTTAGGGTTAGGTTTAGGTTTAGACTTAGGTTTAGGGTTAGGGTTAAAGTACGGAGTAGGGTTAGTGTTAGGGTTAGGGTTAGGGTTAATGTACGGGTTAGGCTTAGGGTTAGGTTTAGGGTTAGGATACGGGTAAGGGTTAGGTTCAGGGTACTGGATAGGGTTAGCTACGGGTTAAGTTTAGGGTTAGGGTTAGTTTTAGGTTTAGGATGCGGGTTAGGCTTAAGTTTAGGGTTAGGGTTAGCGCTAGGGTATGGTTTAGCGTTACTGTTAGGTTTTGGGTACGGGTTAGGGTTAGGGTTAGGGTACGGGATTGGATTGGGTATGGATTAGGTCAAGGGTTAGGGTTAGGTTTAGGGTACGGGTTAGGGTTAGGGTTAGGTATAGGGTTAGGGTTAGGGTATGGGTTAGGTTTAGGGTACGGGTTAAGGTTAGGGTTAGGGTCAGGTTTAGGGTAGGGTTAGGGTACGAGTCAGGGTTAGGGTTAGGTTTAGGGTATGGGTTAGGGTTAGGGTTAGGTTTAGGGTACGGGGTAGTGTGAGTGTTAGGGTTAGGTTTTGGGTTAATGTACGTTTTAGGCTTTGGGTTAGGTTAGGGTTAGGATACAGGTTAGGGTTAGGTTTAGGGTGCTGGTTGGGTTAGGGTTAGGGTTAGTGTAAGGGTTAGGGTTAGGTTTAGGGTCAGGGTTAGGGTTAGGGTTATGGTTAATGTACGGGTTAGGCTTAGGGTTAGATTTAGGATTAGGTTACGGTTTAGGGTTAGGTTCAGGGTACGGGATAGGGTTAGCATACGGGTTAACTTTAGGGTTTGGGTTAGGTTTAGGTTACGGGTTAGGGTTAGGGTACAGGTTAGGGTTAGGTTTAGGGTCCGGGATAGGGTTAGGGTTAGGGTTAGTGTAAGGTTAGGGTTAGGTTTAGGCTCAGGGTTAGGGTTAGGGTTAGTGTTAGAGTACGGGTTAGGGTTAGGGTTGGGGTTAGGGTACGGGTTAGTTTTAGGGTTAGGGTACAGGTTAGGGTTATGGTGAATGTTAGGGTTAGGGTTAGGGTATTGGTTAGGGTTAGGTTACGGTTAAGGGTTATGGTTTGGGTTAGGGTTAGGGTTAAGTTTAAGGTGCGGGTTAGGGTTAGGTTAAGGTTTAGAGTACGGGTTTGGGTTAGTGTTAGGGTACGGGTTAGGTTTACCATTTGGGTATGGGTTAGGGTAAGGGTTAGGGTTAGGGTTAGGGGTTAGGGTTAGAGTTAGGGTTAGGCTACGGGTAGGGTTAGGGTACGGGTTAGGGTTAGGGTTAGGGTTAGGGTTATGATTAGTGTTAGGGTTACGATACGTGTTAGGGTTAATGTTGGGGTATGGGATAGGGTTAGTGTACGTGTTAGGTTTAGGGTTAGGGTTAGGTTTAGTGTACGGGTTAGGGTTAGGGTTAGGGTACGTGTTAGGGTTAGGGTTTTGTTACGGGTTAGCGTTACATTTAGGGTTAGGGTACGGGTTAGGTTTAGGGTTAGGGTTAGGGTACGGTTTAGGGTTACGGTACGGGTTAGGGTTAGGTCAAGGTTAGGTTTAGGGTTAGGGTTAGGGTAGCGGTTAGGTTTATGGTTAGGGTTAGGGTTAGGGTTAGCGTTATAGTACGGGTTAGGATTAGAGTTAGGGTTAGGTTTAGGGTTAGAATACGGGTTACGGTTAGTGTTAGGGTTAGGGTTAGTTTTAGGGTTTGTGTACGGATAGGGTTAGGGTTAAGGTTAGGGTACGGGTTAAGGTCAGGTTTAGGATACGGAACAGGGTTAGTGTACGGGTTAAGTTTAGGGTTAGGGTTAGGTTTAGGTGACGGGTTAGGGTTAGGGAATGGGTTAGGGTTAGGTTTAGGTGTGGATTAGAGTTAGGGTTAGGGTTAGGGTTAGGGTTAGGGTTTGGTTTAGGGTTCGGTTTAGGGTCAGGGTTAGGTTAAGGGATAGGGTTATCGTACGGGTTACGGTTAGGTTTGGGGTTAGGGTACAGGTTAGTTTTAGGGTTAGGGTATGGGTCAGGGTTATGGTTAAGGTTATGGTTAGGGTTAGGGTATGGGTTAGGGTTAGGGTACGGGTAAGGGTTATGTTTAGGGTACGGGTTAGGGTTAGGTTTAGGGTGCGGTTTAGGGTTAGGGTTAGTGTAAGGGTTAGGATTAGGTTTAGGGTCAGGGTTCGTGTTAGGGTTAGTGTTAGAGTACTCCTTAGTGTTAGGGTTGGCGTTAGGGTACGGGTTAGTTTTACGGTTAGGGTACAGGTTAGGGTATGTTTAAGGTTAGGGTTAGGGTGAGGGTACGGTTTAGGGTTAAGTTACGGTTAAGGGTTATGGTTTCAATTAGGGTTCGGGTTAAGATTAGGGTCCGGGTTAGGGTTAGGGTTAGGGTTAGAGTACGGGTTTGGGTTACTGTTAGGGTACGGGTTAGGTTTACCTTTTGGGTACGGGTTAGTGTAAGGTTTAGGGTTAGTGTTAGGGTTAGGGGTTAGGTTTAGAGTTAGGGTTAGGCTATGGGTAGGGTTAGGGTATGGGTAAGGGTACGGGTTAGGTTTCGGGTTAGGGTTAGTGTACGGGTTAGGGATAGGGTTAGGGTTAGGGTTAGGTTTAGGGTTAGGGTTAGTTTAGGGTTATGGTTCGGGTTAGGGTTAAGATTCCGGTACGGGATAGGGTTACTGTAAGTGTTACTTCCAGGGTTAGGGTTAGGTTTAGTGTGCTGTTTAGGGTTATGGTTAGAGTTAGGGTTAGAGTACGTGTTAGGGTTAGGGTTTCTGTACGGGTAAGGGTTACATTTAGGGTTAGGGTACGGGTTAGGTTTAGGCTTAGGGTAAGGTTTAGTGCTAGGGTACGTGTTAGAGTTACAGAACGGGTTAGGGTTAGGTTTAGGGATAGGGTTAGGGTTAGAGTATGGGTTAGGGTTAGTGTTAGGGTTAGGGTTAGGGTTAGGGTACGGGCTAGGTTTAAGTTTAGGTTACGGGATAGGATTAGTGTACGGGATAAGTTTAGGTTTAGGGTTAGGTTTAGGGTACGAGTTAGGCTTAGGGTTAGGGTACAGGTTAGGGTTAGGGTTATGTTACGGGCTAGGGTTACAGTACGGGTTAGTGTTAGGGTGAGGGTTAGGGTTACGGTTAGATTACGGTTAGGGTTAGGGTTAGGGTTAGGGTTATAGTACGGGTTAGGGTTAGTGTTAGGGTTAGGTTTAGGGTTAGGGTTAGGGTTAGGGTTAGGGTTAGGGTTAGGGTTAGGTTTAGACAACGGGGTAGGGTTAGTGTTAGGTCTGGTTAGGGTTAATGTACGGGTTAGGCTTAGGTTTAGGTTCAGGGTTAGGATAAGGGTTAGGGTTAGGTTTAGGGTACGAGATAGGGTTACCGTACGGGTTAAGTTTAGGGTTAGGGTTAGGTTTAGGTTACGAGTTAGGGTTAGGGAACGGGTTAGGGTTAGGTTTAGGGTGCGGGTTAGGGTTAGAGTTAGGGTACGTGTTGGGGTTAGGGGTTGGGTACGGGTTAGCATTACGTTTAGCTTAGGGTACGGGTTAGGTTTAGGGTTAGGGTTAGGGTACGGTTTAGGGTTAGGGTACGGGTTAGGGTCAGGGTTAGACTTAGGTTTAGTGTTAGGGTACGGCTTAGGGTATGGGTTAGGGTTACTGTACGGGTAGGGTTAGGGTTAGTGTTAGACTACGGGTTAGGGTTTGAGTTAGGGTGGTTAGGTATAGTGTTAGATTATGGGTAGGGTTAGTGTTAGGGTTAGTGTTATGGTACGGGTTAGGGTTAGAGTTCGGGTTAGGGTTAAGTTTAGGGTTAGTGTTAGGATTAGAGTATGGGTAGGGTTAGTGTTAGTGTTAGGGTTAGAGTTAGGGTTAGTGTACGGATAGGGTTAGGGTTAGGGTTAGGTTTAGGGTACGGGTTAGGGTTAGTTTTAGGGTATGGGAAAGGTTAGCGTATGGGTTAAGTTTAGGGTTAGGGTTAGGTTTAGGTTACGGGTTAGGGTTAGGGTACGGGTTAGGGTTAGGTTTAGGTGCGGGTTAGGGTTAGGGTTAGGTTTAGGGTTAGGGTTCGGTTTAGGTTTAGGTTTAGGGTAGGGTAAGGGTTAGGGATAGGGTTATGTTACGGGTTAGGTTTAGGGTTGTGGTTAGGGTACAGGTTAGTTTTAGGGTTAGGGTATGGGTCCGGGTTATGGGTAAGGTTAGGGTTATTGTTAGGGTATGGGTTAGGGTTAGGGTACGGTTAAGGGTTATGGTTAGGTTTAGGGTTAGGTTTAGGTTTAGAGTGCGGGTTAGGGTTAGGGTTAGGTTTAGGGTTAGGGTTAGGGTATGGGTTAGGCTTAGGGTACGGGTTAGGGTTAGGGTTATGTTCAGGGTTAGGGTTAGGGTTAGGGTACGAGTTAGGGTTAGTGTTAAGTTTAGTGTACGGGTTAGGGTTAGGGTTAGTGTATGGGTTAGGTTTAGGGTACGGGTTAGGGTTAGGGTTAGGGTCAGGGGAGGGTTAGGGTTTCGGTGAGGGTTAGGTTTAGTGTTAGAGTACGGATAGGGTTAGGGTTAGGGTTAGAGTACGGGTTAGGGTTAGTGTTAGGGTTACGGTTAGGGTTAGGGATAGGGAACGGGTTAGGGTTAGGTTTAGGGTACGGGATAGGGTTAGTGTAGGGGTTAAGTTTAGGGTTAGGGTTAGGTTTAGGTTACGGGTTAGGGTTAGGGTACGGGTTAGGGTTAGGTTTAGGTGCGGGTTAGGTTTAGGGTACGGGTTAGGGTTATGTTTAGGGTCGGGGTTTGTGTTAGGGATAGGGTTATGGTACGGGTTAGGGTACGGATTAGGGTTATGGTTAAGGTTAGGGTTACTGTTAGGGTATGGGTCAGGGTTAGGTTACGGGTAAGTGTTATGGCTAGGGTTAGGGTTAGGTTAAGTTTAGGGTGCGGGTTAGGCTTAGGGTTAGGGTTAGGGTTAGGTTAGGATATCGGTTAGGTTTAGATTACAGTTAAGGGTTATGGTTTGGGTTAGGGTCAGGGTTAAGTTTAGGGTGCGGGTTAGGGTTAGGGTCAGGGTTAGGGTTAGGTGTAGGTTACGGGTTTGGGTTAGTGTTAGGTTACGGGTTAGGTTTACCATTTGGGTATGGGTTAGGGTAAGGGTTAGGGTTACGGTTAGGGGTTAGGGTTAGAGTTATGGTTAGGCTATGGGTAGCGTTAGGGTATGGGTTAGGGTTAGGGTTAGGGTTCGGGATAGGGTTAGTGTACGGGTTAGGGTTAGGGTTAGGGTTAGTGTTATGGTTACGGTACGGGTTAGTGTTAAGGTTGGGTTATGGGATAGTGTTAGTGTACGTGTTAGGTCTAGGGTTAGGGTTAGGTTTAGGTGCGGGTTAGGGTTAGGGTTAGTGTTAGGGTACGTGTTAGGGTTAGGGTTTGGGTATGGGTTAGGGTACGGGTCAGGGTTAGTGTTAGGGTACGGGTTAGGTTTAGGGTTAGGGTTATTGTACGGTTTAGGGTTAGTGTAAGGGTTAGGGTTAGGTTTAGGCTCAGTTTTAGGGTTAGGTTTAGTGTTATGTTACGGGTTAGGGTTAGGGTTGGGGTTAGGGTATGGGATATTTTTAGTGTAAGGGTACGGGTTAGGGTTTCG
This sequence comes from Urocyon cinereoargenteus, assembly GCA_032313775.1. Classification (NCBI taxonomy): domain Eukaryota; kingdom Metazoa; phylum Chordata; class Mammalia; order Carnivora; family Canidae; genus Urocyon; species Urocyon cinereoargenteus. The sequence goes on along the minus strand of JAVLSZ010000011.1, from coordinate 72,057,792 downwards.
GTTAAGGTTAGGGATAGGTTATGGTATAGGTTGGGGTTAGGTTACGGTTAAGGGTTATGGTTTGGGTTAGGGTTAGGGTTAAGTTTTGGGTGCGGGTTAGGGTTAGGCTTAGGGTTAGGGTTAGAGTACGGGTTTGTTTTAGTGTTAGGGTATGGTTTATGTTTACCGTTTGGGTACGGGCTAGGTTAAGGGTTAAGGTTAGTGTTAGGGTTAGAGTTTGGGTTAGGCTACGGGTAGGGTTAGGGTACGGGTTATTGTTAGGGTTAGGGTTCGGGTTAGGGTTATTTTACGGTTTAGGGTTAGGTATAGGGTTAAGGTTAGGGTTAGTGTTAGGGTTACGGTTCGGGTTAGTGTTAAGGTTACGGTACGGGATAGGGTTAGTGTACGTGTTAGGTCTAGGTTTAGGGTTAGGTTTAGTGTGCGGGTTAGGGTTAGGGTTAGGGTACGTGTTAGGGTTAGTGTTTGGGTACGGGTTAGGGTTACGTTTAGGGTTAGGGTACGGGTTAGGTTTAGGGTTAGGGTAAGGGTTAGTGTTAGGTTACGGATTAGTGTTAGAGTACGGGTCAGGGTTAGGTTTAGGATTAGGGTTAGGGTTAGAGTACGGGATAGGGTTAGTGTTAGGGTTAGGGTTAGGGTGAGTGTACGGATAGGGTTAGGGTTAGGGTTAGGTTTAGGTTACATGTTAGGGTTAGGTTTAGGGTACGGGATAGGGTTAGTGTACAGGTTAAGTTTAGTTTTATGGTTAGGTTTAGGTTATCGGTTAGGGATAGGGTACGGGTTAGAGTTAGGTTTAGGTGAGGGTTATGATTAGGGTACAGGTTATGGTTAGGTTTAGGGTCAGGGTTAGGGTTAGGGATAGGGTTATGGTACGGGTTAGGGTTAGGGTTGGGGTTAGGCTACGGGTTAGTTTAGGGTTAGGTTACGGGTCAGAGTTACGGTTAAGTTTAGGGTTAGGGTTAGGGTATGTGTTAGGTTTAGGGTACGGTTAAGGGTTATCGTTTGGGTTAGGGTTAGGTTAAGGTTTAGGTTACGGGTTAGAGTTAGGTTTAGGGTTAGTGTTAGTGCTAAGGTATGGGTTAGGGTTACTGTTAGGGTTTGGGTATGGTTTAGGGTTATGGTTAAGTTACGGGATAGGGTTGGGTACGTGTTAGGTCAAGGGTTAGGGTTAGGTTTAGGGTACGGTTTAGGGTTAGGGAAGGATTAGGTTTAGGGTTAGGGTATGGGTTAGGCTTTGGGTACGGGTAAGGGTTAGGGTTAGGGTCAGGATTAGCTTTAGGGTTAGGGTTAGGGTTAGGGTACAGGTTAGGGGTAGGTTTAGGGTCAGTGTTAGGGTTAGGGTTAGGGTATGAGTTAGGGTTAGGGTTAGGGTACTTGTTAGGTTTAGGGTTATGGTACGGGTTAGGGTTACAGTACGGTTTAGGGTTAGGGTGAGGGTTAGGGTTAGTGTTAGAGTACGGTTAGGGTTAGGGTTAGGGTTAAGGTTAGAGTACGGGTTAGGGTTAGTGTTAGGGTAAGGGTTAGGGTTAGGGTTAGGGTACAGGTAGGGTTAGGGTTAGGGTTAGGTTTAGGGTTAGAGTATGGGGTAGGGTTAGTGTTAGGGTTAGGGTTATGGTTAATGTATGGGTTAGGCTTAGGGTTAGGTTTAGGGTTAGGATACGGGTTAGGGTTAGGTTTAGGGTATGGGATAAGGTTAGCGTACGGGTTAAGTTTAGGGTTAGGGTTAGGTTTAGGTTACGGGTTAGGGTTAGGGTATGGGTTAGAGTTAGGTTTAGGGTGCGGGTTAGGATTAGGTTTAGGGTTAGTGTAGGGTTAGGGTTAGGTTTAGGGTTAGGGTTAGGATTAGGGTTAGTGTTAGGGTATGTGTTAGGGTTTGGGTTGGGGTTAGGGTACGGGTTAGTTTTAGGGTTAGGGTACGGGTTAGGGTTAGGGTTAAGTTATGGGTTAGGGTTAGGTTACGGTTAAGGGTTATGTTTTGGGTTAGGGTTAGGGTTAAGTTTATGGTGTGGGTTAGGGTTAGGGTTAGGGTTAGAGTACGGGTTTGGGTTAGTGTTAGGGTACGGGTTAGGTTTACCATTTGGGTACGGGTTAGGTTAAGGTTTAGGGTTAGAGTTAGGGGTTAGTTTTTGAGTTAGGGTTAGTGTATGGGTAGGGTTAGGGTACAGGTTAGTGTTAGGGTTAGGGTTCGGGTTAGGGTTAGTGTACGGGTTAGGTTTAGGGTTAGGGTTTGGGTTAGGGTTAGTGTTAGGGTTACGGTACGGGTTAGGGTTAAGGTTACAGTATAGGATAGGGTTAGTGTACGTGTTAGGTCTAGGGTTACTGTTCGGTTTAGTGTGCGGGTTAGAGTTAGTGTACGTGTTAGGGATAGGGTTCGTTTTAGGGTTAGGTTTAGGTTTAGGGTTAGGTTTAGGGTTAGGGTTAAAGTACGGGGTAGGGAGAGTTTTAGGGTTAGGGTTAGGGTTAATGTACGCGTTAGGCTTAGGGTTAGGTTTAGGGTTAGGATACGGGTTAGGGTTAGGTTCAGGGTACGGATAGGGTTAGCCTACGGGTTAAGTTTAGGGTTCGGGTTAGGTTTAGGTTTAGGGTGCGGGTTAGGCTTAGGGTTAGGGTTTGGGTTAGCGCTAGGGTATGGTTTAGGGGTACTGTTAGGGTTTGGGTACGGGTTAGGGTTAGGGTTAGGGTACGGGATAGGGTTGGGTATGGATTAGGTCAAGGGTTAGGGTTAGGTTTAGTGTACGGGTTAGGGTTAGGTTTAGGGTTAGGGTTAGGGAATGGGTCAGTTTTAGGGTACGGGTCAAGGTTAGGGTTAGGGTCAGGTTTAGGGTTAGGGTTAGGGTACGAGTCAGGGTTAGTGTTAGGTTTAGGGTATGGGTTAGTGTTAGGGTTAGGGTTAGGGTTAGGTTTAGAGTACGGGGTAGGGTGAGTGTTAGGGTTAGGGTTAGGGTTAATGTACGGGTTAGGCTTAGGGTTAGGTTAGGGTTAGGATTCGGGTTAGGGTTAGGTTTAGGGTGGGGGTTGGGTTAGGGTTAGGGTTAGTGTAAGGGTTAGGGTTAAGTTTAGGGTCAGGGTTAGGGTTAGGGTTAGTTTTAGGGTACGGGTTAGGGTTAGGGTTGGGGTTAGGGTACGGGTTAGTTTTAGGTTTAGGTTACGGATTAGGGTTATGGTTAAGGTTAGGGTTAGGGTTAGGTTATGAGTTAGGGTTAAGTTACGGTTAAGGGTTATAGTTTGGGTTAGGGTTAGAGTTAAGTTTAGGGTGCTGGTTAGGGTTAGGGTTAGCGTTAGAGTACGGGTTTGGGTTAGTGTTAGGGTACGGGTTAGGTTTACCGTTTGGGTACGGGTTAGTGTTAGGCTTAGTGTTAGGGGTCGGGTTAGAGTTAGGATTCGGCTACGGGTAGGGTTAGTGTATGGCTTAGGGTTAGGGTTAGGGTTAGGGTTAGGGTAAGGGTTAGTGTTAGGGTATGGGATAGGGTTAGAGTATGGGTTAGGGTTAGGGTTAGGGTTAGGGTTAGGGTTAGGGTTAGAGTATGGGTTAGGGAAGTGTTAGGGTTAGGGTTAGGTTTAGTGTACAGATAGGGTTAGGGTTAGGGTTAGGGTAAGGGTACATGTTAGGGTTAGGTTTCGGGTACTGGATAGGGTTTGTGTACGGGTTAAGTTTAGGCTTAGGGTTAGGTTTAGGTAATGGGTTAGGGTTAGGGTACAGGTTAGGGTTAGGTTTAGGTTCAGGGTTAGGTTTAGGGTTATTGTTAGGTTACGGGTTAGGGTTAGGGTTGGGGTTAGGGTACGAGATATTTTTAGTGTAAGGGTACGGTTTAGGGTTATGGTTAAGGTTAGGGTTAGGTTTAAGGCATGGTTTAGGTTTAGGTTACGGTTAAGGGTTATGTTTTGGGTTAGGGTTAGGGTTAAGTTTAGGGTGCGGGTTAGGGTTAGGGTTAGTGTTAGAGTACGGGTTTGTTTTAGTGTTAGGGTACGGTTATGTTTACCGTTTGGGTACTGGTTAGGGTAAGGGTTAGGGTTAGGGTTAGAGTCTTGATTAGGCTACAGGTAGGGTTAGGGTACGGGTTATTGTTAGGGTTAGGGTTCGGGTTAGGGTTATTTTATGGTTTAGGGTTAGGTATAGGATTAGGGTTAGGGTTAGTGTTAGGGTTACGGTATGGGTTAGTGTTAAGGTTACGGTACGGGATAGGGTTAGTGTACGTGTTAGGTCTAGGGTTAGGGTTAGGTTTAGTGTGCGGGTTAGGATTAGGGTTAGGGTTAGTGTACGTGTTAGGGTTAGTGTTCGGGTACGAGTTAGGGTTACATTTAGGGTTAGGTTACGGGTTAGGTTTAGGGTTAGGGTAAGGGTTAGTGATAGGGTACGAATTAGGGTTAGAGTACGGGTTAGGGTTAGGTTTAGGTTTAGGGTTAGGGTTAGGGTTAGGGTATGGGTTAGGCTTAGGGTATGGGTTAGGGTTAGGGTTAGGGTCAGGGTTAGGGTTAGGGTTAGGGTACGAGTTAGGGTTAGGGTTAGGGTACGGGTTAGGGTTAGGTTTATGGTACAGGTTAGGGTTACAGTATGGGTTATGGTTATGGTGAGGCTTAGGGTTAGTGTTAGTGTACGGTTAGTGTTAGGGTTAGGGTTAGATTACAGGTTAGGGTTAGTGTTAGGGTTCCGGTAAGTGTTAGGGTTAGGGTTAGGTTTAGGGTTAGAGTACAGGGTAGGGTTAGTGTTAGGGTTAGGGTTAAGGTTAGTGTTAGGGTACGGGTTAGGGTTAGGTTTAGGGTTAGGGTTAGGGTACAGGATAGGGTTAGTGTTAGGGTTAGGGTTTGGGTTAATGTACGGTTTAGGCTTAGGGTTAGGTTTAGTGTTAGGATACGTGTTAGTGTTAGGTTTAGGGTACGGGATAGGGTTATCGTACGGCTTAAGTTTAGGGTTAGGGTTAGGTTTAGTGTGCGGGTTAGGGTTAGGGTTAGGATTAGTGTAAGGGTTAGGGTTAAGTTTTGGGTCAGGGTTAGGGTTAGGGTTAGTGTTAGGGTACGGGTTCGGGTTACGGTGGGGTTTAGGTTTACGGGTTAGGTTTAGGGTTAGGGTATGTGTTAGGGTTACAGTTAGGGTTAGGTTTAGGGTTAGGGTATCGGTTAGGGTTAGGTTACGGTTAAGGGTTATGGGGTGGGTTAGGGTTAGGTTTAAGTTTAGGGTGCGGGTTAGGGTTAGGGTTAGGGTTAAGGTTAGAGTATGGGTTTGGGTTAGTGTTAGGGTACGAGTTAGGTTTACCATTTGGGTACGGGTTAGGGTTAGGGTTACGGTTAGTTTTAGGGTACGTGTTAGGGTTAGGGTTAGTTTAGTTTTAGGGTCAGGGTTAGGGTTAGGGTTAGGGTTAGGGTACAAGTTAGGGTTAGTGTTAGGGTTAGGGTACAGGTTAGGGTTAGGGTTTCGGTACGGGTTAGGTTTAGGGTACGGGTTAGGGTTAGGCTTAGGGTCAGGCTTAGGTTTAGGTTTAGAGTTAGGGTGTGGATAAGGGTTAGGGTTAGGGTTAAAGTACAAGGTAGGGTTAGTGTTAGGTTTAGGGTTAGGGTTAATGTACAGGTTAGGCTTAGGGTTAGATTTAGGGTTAGGATACGGTTTATGGTTAGATTCAGGTTACGGGATAGGGTTAGCGTATGGGTTAACTTTTGGGTTAGGGTTAGGTTTAGGTTACGGGTTAGGATTAGGGTTAGGGTACGGGTTAGGGTTAGGTTTAGGGTCAGGGTTAGGGTGAGGGTTAGTGTTAGAGTACGGGTTAGGGTTAGGGTTGGGGTTAGGTTACGGGTTAGTTTTAAGTTTAGGGTACAGGTTAGGGTTATGGTTAAGGCTAGGGTTAGGGTTAGGGTATGGGTTAGCGTTAGGTTACAGTTATGGGTTATGGTTTGGGTTAGGGTTTGGGTTAAGTTTAAGGTGCGGGTTAGGGTTAGAGTCAGAGTACGGGTTTGGGTTAGTGTTAGGGTACGGGTTAGTTTTACCGTTTGGACACGGGTTAGGGTAAGGGTTAGGGTTAGGGTTTGGGGTTAGATTAAGGTTAGGGTTAGGCTACGGGTAGGGTTAGGGTACGGGTTAGGGTTAGGGTTAGGATTCGGGTTAGGGTTAGTGTACGGGTTAGTGTTAGGGTTAGGGTTAGGGTTAGGGTTAGTGTTAGGTTTACGGTACGGGTTACGGTTAAGGTTTCAGTACGGGATAGGTTTAGTTTACGTTTTAGGTCTAGGGTTAGGTTTAGGTTTAGTGTGCGGGTTAGGGTTAGGTTTAGGGTTAGTGTACGTATTAGAGTTAGGGTTTGGGTACGGGTTAGTGTTACGTTTAGGGTTAGGGTACGGGTTAGGTTTAGGGTGAGGGTAAGGGTTAGTGTTAGGGTACGGGTTAGGGTTAGAGTACGGGTTAGGGTTAGGTTTAGGGTTAGGTTTAGTGTGATAGTACTGGTTAGGGTTAGTGTTAGGGTTAGTGTACGGATAGGGTTAGGGTTAGGGTTAGGGTTAGGGTACGGGTTAGGGTTAGGTTTAGGGTACGGGATAGGGTTAGTGTACGCGTTAAGTTTAGGGTTAGGGTTAGGTTTAGGTTACGGTTTAGGGTTAGGGTATGGGTTAGGGTTAGGTTTAGGTGCGGGTTAGGGTTAGGGTACCAGTTATGGTTGGGTTTAAGGTCAGTGTTAGGGTTAGGGATAGGGTTATGGTACGGGTTAGGGTTATGTTGGAGTTAGGGTACGGGTTAGTTTTAGGGTTAGTGTACGGGTCAGGGTTACGGTTAAGGTTAGGGTTAGTGTTAGGTTATGGGTTAGTTTTAGGGTACGGGTTAGGGTTATGGTTAGGTTTAGGGTTAGGTTTAGGTTTAGGGTGCGGGTTAGGTTTAGAGTTAGGGTTTGGGTTAGCCCTAGGTTATGGGTTAGGGTTACTGTTAGGGTTTGGGTACGCGTTAGGTTTAGGGTAAGCGTACGGGATAGGGTTGGGTACGGGTTAGGTCAAGGGTTAGGGTTAGGTTTAGGGTACGGGTTAGGGTTAGGGTTAGGTTTAAGGTATGGGTTAGGTTTAGGTTACGGGTTAGTGTTAGGGTTACGGACAGGTTTAGTGTTAGAGTACGAGTTAGGGTTAGGGATAGGGTACGGGTTAGGTTTAGGGTTATGTTACGGGTTAGGGTTACAGTACGGTTTAGGGTTAGGGTGAGGGTTAGGCTTAGGGTTAGAGTACGGTTAGGGTTAGGGTTAGGGTTAGGGTTAGGGTTAGAGTACGGTTTAGGGTTAGTGTTAGGGTTAGGGAAAGGGTTAGGGTTAGGGTTAGGGTACGTTTTAGGGTTAGTGATAGTTTTAGCGTTAGGGTTAGAGTATGGGGTAGTGTTAGTTTTAGGGTTAGGGTTAGGGTTAATGTACGAGTTAGGCTTAGGGTTAGGTTTAGGGTTAGGTTACTGGTTAGGGTTAGGTTTAGTGTACGGGATAGGGTTAGCGTACGGGTTAAGCTTAGGGTTAGGGTTAGGTTTAGTTTACGGGTTAGTGTTAGAGTACGGGTTATGGTTAGGTTTAGGGTACGGGATAGGGTTAGTGTACGGGTTAAGTTTTGGGTTAGGGTTAGGTTTAGGTTATGGGTTAGGGTTCGGGTACGGGTTAGGGTTAGGTTTAGATGCGGGTTAGGGTTAGGGTACGCGTTAGGGTTAGGTTTAGGGTCAGGGTTAGCGTTAGGGATAGCGTTATGGTTACGGGTTAGGGGTAGGTTTGGGGTTAGGGTACAGGTTAGTTTTAGGGTTAGGGTACAGGTCAGGTTTACGGTTAAGGTTAGGGTTAGTGTTAGGTATGGGTGAGTGTTAGGGTACAGGTTAGGTTTAAGTTTAGGGTTCGGGTTAGGTTTAGTGTACGGGTTAGGGTTAGGTTTAAGGTTAGGGTTAGGATTAGGTTTAGTGTTAGGGTTATAGTGCGGGTTAGGGTTAAGTTTCCGTTACGGGAAAGGGTTAGTGTACGTGTTAGGTCTAGGGTTAGGGTTAGGTTTAGTGTGCGGGTTAGGGTTAGGTTACATGTTAGGGTTAGGGTTTGGGTACGGGTTAGGGTTACGTTTAGGGTTAGGGTATGGGTTAGGTTTAGGGTTAGTGCAAGGGTTAGTGTTAGGGTACAGGTTAGGGTTAGAGTACGGGTTAGGTTTAGGTTTAGGGTTAGGGTTAGGTTTAGAGTACGTGTTAGGGTTAGTGTTAGGGTTAGAGTTAGGTTTAGTGTACGGATAGGGTTAGGGTTAGGGTTAGGGTACGGGTTAGGGTTAGGTTTAGGGTACAGGATAGTGTTAGTGTGCGAGTTAAGTTTAGGGTTAGGGTTAGGTTAATGTCAAGGGTTAGGGTTAGTGTACGGGTTAGGTTTAGGTTTAGGTGCGGGTTAGGATTAGGGTATGGGGTAGGGTAGATTTAGGGTTAGAGTTAGGGATAGGGTTATGGTACGGATTAGGGTTAGGGTTGGGGTTAGGGTACGGGTTAGTTTTAGGGTTAGGATACAGGTTAGGGTTACAGTTAAGGTTAGGGTTAGTGTAGGGTATGGGTTAGGTTTAGGATACGGGTAAGGGTTATGGTTAGGGTTAGGGTTAGGTTTAGGTTTATGGTGCGGTTTAGGCTTAGGTTTAGGGTTAGGGTTAGCGCTAGGGTATGGATTAGGGTTACTGTTAGGGTTTGGGTGCGGGTTAGGGTTAGGGTTAGGGTACGAGATAGGGTTGGGTACGGGTTAGGTCAAGGGTTAGGGTTAGGTTTAGTGTACTGGTTAGGGTTAGGATTAGGTTTAGGGTTAGGGTTAGGGTATGGGTTAGGTTTAGGGTAGGGGTTAGGGTTAGGTTTAGGGTCAGGGTTAGGGTTAGGGTACGATTTAGGGTTAGGGTTAGGTTTAGGGAATGGTTTATGGTTAGTGTTAGGGTTAGGGTTAGTGTTAGGGTACGGGTTAGGGTTAGAGTACGGGTTAGGGTTAGGTTTAGGGTTAGGGTTAGGGTTAGAGTACGGGTTAGGGTTAGTGTTAGTGTTAGTGTTAGGGTTAGGGTTAGTGTACGGATAGTGTTAGGGTTAGGGTTAGGGTACGGGTTAGGGTTACGTTTAGGGAACGGGTTAGGGTTCGGGTTAATGTTAGAGTACGGGGTAGGGTTAGAGTTAGGGTTAGGGTTAGGTTTATTGTACGGGTTAGGCTTAGGGTTAGGTTTAGGGTTAGGATACGGTTTAGGGTTAGGTTTAGTGTACGGGATAGGGTTAGCGTACGGGTTAAGTTTAGGGTTAGGGTAAGGATTAGGTTTAGGTTACGGTTAGGGTTAGGGTACGGGTTAGGGTTAGGTTTAGTGTGCGGGTTAGGGTTAGGGTTAGTGTATGGGTTAGGGTTAGGTTTAGGGTCAGGGTTAGGGTTAGGATTAGGGTTAGTGTTAGGGTACGGGTTAGGGTTAGGGTTGCGGTTAGGTTATGGGTTAGTTTTAGGGTTAGGGTACAGTTTAGGGTTATGTTTAAGGTTAGGGTTAGGTTTACGGTATGGGTTAGGGTTAGGGTTGCGTTTAAGGGTTATGGTTAGGGTTAGGGTCAGGGTTAAGTTTTGGCTGCGTGTTAGATTTAGAGTTAGGTTTAGAGTACGGGTTTGGGTTAATGTTAGGGTACGCTTTAGGTTAACCGTTTGGGTATGGGTTAGGGAAGGGTTAGGGTTAGGGTTAGGGTTAGGCGTTAGGGTTAGAGTTAGGGTTAGGCTACGGGTAGTTTTAGGGTACGGGTTAGTGTTAGGGTTAGGGTTCGGGTTAGGGTTAGTGTACGGGTTAGGGATAGGGTTTGGGCTAGGTTTAGGGTTAGGGTTAGTGTTAGGGTTACGGTACGGGTTAAGGTTAAGGTTACGGTAAGGGATAGTTTTACTGTACGTGTTAGGTCTAGGGTTAGGTTTAGGTTTAGTGTGCTGGTTAGGGTTAGGGTTAGGTAACGGGTTAGGGTTACATTTAGGGTTAGAGTAAGGGTTAGGCTTAGGGTTAGGGTAAGGGTTACTGTTAGGGTACGGGTTAGGGTTAGAGTACTGGTTAGGGTTAGGTTTAGGGTTAGGGTTAGGGTTAGAGTACGGATTAGGGTTAGTGTTAGGGTTAGGGTTAGGGTTAGTGTATGGATAGGATTAGGGTTAGTGTGTGGGTTAGGGTACAGGTTAGGGTTAGGTTTAGGGTACGGGATAGGGTTAATGTACGGGTTAAGTTTAGTGTTAGGGTTAGGTTTAGGTTACGAGTTAGGGTTAGGGTACGTGTTAGGGTTAGTTTTAGGTGCGGGTTAGGGTAATGTTACAGGTTAGGGTTAGTTTTAGGGTCAGGGATTGGATTAGGGATAGGGTTATGGTATGGGTTAGGTTTAGGGTTGGGTTTAGGGTACGGGTTAGTTTTAGGGTTACTGTACGGGTTAGGGTTACGGTTAAGGTTAGGGTTAGTGATAGGGTATGGGTTAGGGTTAGGGTACGGGTAAGGTTTATGGTTTGGGTTAGGGTTAGGTTTAGTTTTAGGGTGCTGGTTAGGCTTAGGTTTAGGGTTAGGGTTAGCGCTAGGGTATGGGTTAGGTTTACTGTTAGGGTTTGGGTAAGCGTTAGGGTTAGGATTAGCGTACGAGATAGGGTTGGGTACGGGTTAGGTCAATGGTTTGGGTTAGGTTTAGTGTACTGGTTAGGGTTAGGATTAGGTTTAGGGTTAGGGTTAGGGTATGGGTTAGGTTTAGGGTATGGGTTAGGGTTAGATTTAGGGTCAGGGTTAGGGTTAGGGTACGATTTAAGTTAGGGTTAGGTTTAGGGTATGGGTTATGGTTAGGGTTAGGGTTAGGGTTAGTGTTAGGGTACGGGTTTGGGTTAGAGTACGGGTTAGGGTTAGGTTTAGGTTTAGGGTTAGGGTTAGAGTACGGGTTAGTGTTAGTGTTAGTGTTAGGGTTAGGGTTAGGGTTAGGGTTAGTGTACGGATAGGGTTAGGGTTAGAGTACAGTTTAGGGTTAGGTTTAGGGTACGGGTTAGGGTTAGTGTTAGGGTCAGGGTTAGGGTTAGGGTTAGGGTACGAGTTAGGGTTAGGGTTAATGTTAGAGTACGGGGTAGGGATAGTTTTAGGGTTAGGGTTATGCTTAATGTACGGGTTAGGCTTAGGGTTAGGTTTAGGGTTAGGATACAGTTTAGGGTTAGGATTAGGGTATGGGATAGGGTTAGTGTACGGGTTAAGTTTAGGGTTAGGTTTAGGTTTAGGTTACGGGTTAGGGTTAGGGTACGGATTAAGGTTAGGTTTAGGGTGCAGGTTAGGGTTAGGGTTAGTGTAAGGGTTAGGGTTAGGTTTAGGGTCAGGGTTAGGGTTAGGATTAGTGTTAGGATACGGGTTAGTGTTAGGGATGCGGTTAGGTTATGGGTTAGTTTTAGGGTTAGGGTACAGTTTAGGGTTATGGTTAAGGTTAGGGTTAGGTTTAGGGTGTGGGTTAGGGTTAGGTTAACGGTTAAGGGTTATGGTTTGGGTTAGGGTTAGGGTTAAGTTTAGGCTGCAGGTTAGAGTTAGAGTTAGGGTTAGAGTACGGCTTTGTGTTAGTGTTAATGTACGGGTTAGGTTAACCGTTTGGGTACAGGTTCGGGAAGGGTTAGGGTTAGGTTTAGGTTTAGGGGTTAGGGTTAGAGTTAGGGTTAGGCTACGGGTAGGTTTAGGGTACGGGTTAGTGTTAGGGTTAGGGTTCGGATTAGGGTTAGTGTACGGGTTAGGGTTAGGGTTATGGTTAGGTTTAGGGTTAGGGTTAGTGTTTGGGTTACGGTACGGGACAGGGTTAAGGTTACGGTAAGGGATAGGTTTACCGTACGTGTTATGTCTAGGATTAGGTTTAGGTTTAGTGTGCCGGTTAGGGTTAGGGTTAGGGTTAGGGTACGTTTTAGGGTTAGGTTTAGGTGCGGGTTAGGGTTAGGTATGGGTTAGGGTTAGGTTAGGGTCAGGGTTAGGGTTAGGGATAGGGTTATGGTACGGGTTATGGTTAGTGTTGGGGTTAGGGTATGGGTTAGTTTTAGGATTAGGGTACGGGTTAGGGTTACATTTAAGGTTAGGGTTAGGGTTAGGGTATGGGTTACGGTTAGGGTACGGGTAAGGGTTATGGTTAGGGTTAGGGTTAGGTTTAGGTTTAGGGTGCGGGTTAGGCTTAGGATTAGGGTTAGGGTTAGCACTAGGGTATGGGTTAGGGTTACTGTTAGAGTTTGGGTATGGGTTAGGGTTAGGGTTACGGTACGAGATAGGGTTGGGTACGGATAGTTCAATGGTTAGGGTTAGGTTTAGTGTACTGGATAGGGTTAGGATTAGGTTTAGAGTTTGGGTTAGGGTATGGGTTAGGTTTAGGGTACCGGTTAGGGTTAGGTTTAGGGTCAGGGTTAGGGTTAGGTTTAGGGTACGAATTAGGGATAGGGTTAAGTTTAGGGTAAGGGTTAGGGTTAGGGTATGGGTTAGTGTTAGGGTTATGTTACGGGTTAGGTTAGAGTACGGGTTAGGGTTAGGTTTAGGGTTCGGGTTAGGGCTAGCGTTAGGGTTAGTGTACAGGTTAGGGTTAGGTTTAGGGTCAGTGTTAGGGTTAGGGTTAGTGTTAGGGTGTGAGTTAGGGTTAGAGTTAGGGTAGGGTATGGGTTAGTTTTAGGGTTAGGGTACGGGTTAGGGTTATGGTTAAATTTAGGGTTAGGGTTAGGGTGTGGGTTCGGGTTAGGGTACGGTTAAGGGTTATGGTTATTGTTAGGGTTAAGGTTAAGTTTAGGGTGCGATTTAGGGTTAGGTTTAGGGTTAGGATTAGGGTTAGAGTACGGGCTTGTGTTAGTGTTAGGGTACGGGTTAGGTTTACCATTTGGGTACGGGTTAGGGTAAGGGTTAGGGTTATGGTTAGGGTTAGGGTTTAGGGTTAGAGTTAGGGTTAGGCTACGGGATAGAGTTAGAGTACGGGTTAGGGTTACGGTTAGGGTAAGAGTTAGGGTTAGGGTTATAGGATGGATTAGGGTTAGAGTTAGGGTTAGGTTTAGGGTTAGAGTACGGGTTAGGGTTAGTGTTAGGGTTAGGGTTAGTGTTAGAGTATGGGTTAGGTTTAGAGTACAGGTTAGGGTTAGGTTTAGGGTTAGGGTTAGGGTTAGATTACCGGTTAGTGTTAGTGTTAGTGTTAGGATTAGGGTTAGGGTTAGTGTACGGATCATGTTAGTGTTAGGGTTAGGGTTAGGTTGCAGGTTAGGTTTAGGTTTAGTGTACGGGATAGTGTTAGCGTACGGGTTAAGTTTAGGGTAGGGTTAGGTTTAGGTCACGGGTTAGGGTTAGGTAAGGGTTATGGTTAGGTTTAGGTAAGTGTTAGGGTTAGGGTAGGTTTAGGGTTATGGTACGGGTTAGGGTTAGGTTTAGGGTCAGGTGTAGCGTTAGGGATAGGGTTATGGGGCGGGTTAGGGTTAGGGTTGGGGTTAGGGTACGGGTTAGTTTTAGGGTTAGGATACGGGTCAGGGTTACGGTTATAGTTAGGGTTACAGTTAGGGTATGGGTTAGGTTTGGGTACGGGTAAGGTTGATGTTTAGGGTTAGGGTTAAGTTTAGGATTAGGGTGCGGGTTAGGTTTAGGGTTAGGTTTAGGTTTAGGGTTAGCGCTATGGTATGGGTTAGGGTTACTGTTAGAGTTTGGGTACGGGTTAGGTTTAGGGATAGTGTACGGGATAGGTTTGGATTCGGGTTAGGTCACGGGTTAGGGTTAGGTTTAGTTTACGGTTTAGGGTTAGGTTTAGGGTTAGGGTTAGGGTATGGGTTAGGCTTAGAGTACGGGTTAGGGTTAGGGTTAGGGTCTGGGTTAGGGTTAGGGTTCGGGTACGAGTTAGGTTTAGGGTTAGGTTTAGGGTACGGGTTAGGGTTAGGGTTAGGATTAGGGTACGGTTTAGTTTTAGGGTACGGGTTAGGTTATGGGTTAGTGTTAGGGTTAGGGTTAGTTTTAGTGTTAGGTTACAGTTATGGTTAGAGTACGGGTAGGGTTAATGTTAGGGTACTGTTAGGGGTAATGTACAGGTTAGGCTTAGGGTTAGGTTTAGGGTTAGGATACGGGTTAGGGTTAGGTTTAGGGTACGGGATAGGGTTAGCGTACTGGTTAAGTTTAGGTTTAGGGTTAGGTTTAGGTTACGGGTTAGGGTTAGGGTGCGAGTTAGGGTTAGGTTTAGGATTAGTGTAAGGGTTAGGGTTAGGTTTAGGGTCAGGGTTAGGGTTAGTGTTAGTGTTAGGGTACAGTTTAGGGTTAGGGTTGGGGTTAGTGTTAGGGTTAGGGTACGGGTTAGGGTTAGGTTTAGGTTACGGGATAGGGTTAGTGTACGGGATAAGTTTAGGGTTAGGGTTAGGTTTAGGTTACGGGTTAAGGTTAGGGTACGTGTGACGGTTAGGTTTAGGTGCGGGTTAGGGTTAGGTACGTGTTAGGGTTAGGTTTAGGGTCAGGGTTAGGGTTAAGGATAGGGTTATGGTACGGGTTAGGGTTTGGTTGGGGTTAGGGTATGGGTTAGTTTTAGGATTAGGGTACGGGTTAGGGTTACGGTTAAGGTTAGGGTTAGTGATAGGGTATGGGTTAGGGTTAGGGTACAGGTAAGGGTTATGGTTAGGGTTAGGGTTAGGTTTAGGTTTATGGTGCGGGTTAGGCTTAGGTTTAGGGTTAGGGTTAACGCTAGGGTATGAGTTAGTGTTACTGTTAGAGTTTGGGTACGGGTTATGGTTAGGGTTAGGGTACGAGATAGGGTTGGGTACGGGTAGTTCAAGGGTTAGGGTTAGGTTTATTGTACTGGTTAGGGTTAGTATTAGGTTTAGGGTTAGGGTTAGGGTATGGGTTAGTTTTAGGGTACGGGTTAGGGTTAGGTTTAGTGTCAGGGTTAGGGTTAGGTTTAGGGTACAAGTTAGGGATAGGGTTAAGTTTAGGGTACGTGTTAGGGTTAGGGTATGGGTTAGCGTTAGGGTTATGTTACGGGTTAGGTTTAGAGTACGGATTAGGGTTAGTATGAGGGTTAGGGTTAGGGTTAGTGTACGGTTAGGCTTAGGGTTTGGGTTAGGGTTAGAGTTAGGATTAGGGTTAGAGGACGGGTTAGGGTTAGTGTTAGGGTTAGGGAAAGGTTTAGGGGTAGGGTTAGGGTACGGGTCATGCTTAGATTTAGGTTTAGGTTTAGGTTACGGGTTAGGGATAGGTTTAGGGTACGGGATAGGGTTAGTGTAATGGTTAAGTTTAGTGTTAGGGTCAGGTTTAGGTTACGGGTTAGGGTTAGGGTACGGGTTAGGGTTAAGTTTAGGGTTCGGGTTAGGGTTAGGTTTAGGGTTAGTGTACGAGTTAGGGTTAGGTTTAGGGTCAACGTTAGGGTTAGGGTTAGTGTTAGGGTATGAGTTAGGGTTAGGGTTGGGGTAGGGTACGGGTTAGTTTTAGGGTTAAGGTACGGGTTAGGTTAGGGTTAGGGTTAGGGTTAGGGTTAGGGTTAGGGTACGGTTAAGGGTTATGGTTAGGGTTAGGGTTAAGGTTAAGTTTAGGGTGCGGTTTAGGGTTAGGTTAGGGTTAGGATTAGGGTTAGAGTACGGGCTTGGTTTAGTGTTAGGGTACGGGTTAGGTTTACCGTTTCGGTATGGGTTAGGGTAAGGGTTAGGTTTAGGTTTAGGGTTAGGGTTTAGGGTTAGAGTTAGGGTTAGGCTATGGGATAGAGTTAGAGTACGGGTTAGGGTTACGGTTAGGGTAAGAGTTAGGGTTAGGGTTATAGGATGGATTAGGGTTAGAGTTAGGGTTAGGTTTAGCGTTAGAGTACGTGTTAGGGTTAGTGTTAGGGTTAAAGTTAGTGTTAGAATATGGGTTAGAGTTAGAGTACGGGTTAGGTTTAGGGTTAGGGTTAGGTTCAGGGTTAGCGCTAGGTTATGGGTTAGGGTTACTGTTAGAGTTTGGGTACGGGGTAGGTTTAGGGATAGTGTACAGGATAGGTTTGGATACGGATTAGGTCAAGGGTTAGGGTTAGGTTTAGTGTACGGGTTAGGGTTAGGGTTAGGTTTATGGTTAGGGTTAGGGTATGGGTTAGGCTTAGAGTACAGGTTAGGTTTAGGGTTAGGGTCTGGGTTAGGGTTAGGGTTAGGGTACGAGTTAGGGTTAGGGTTAGGTTTAGGGTACGGGTTAGGGTTAGGGTTAGCGTTAGGTTTAGGGTTAGGGTTAGGGTATGGGTTAGGCTTAGAGTACGGGTTAGGTTTAGGGTTAGGGTCCGGATTAGGGTTAGGGTTAGGGTACGAGTTAGGGTTAGGGTTAGGTTTAGGGTACGGGTTAGGGTTAGGTTTAGGCTTAGGGTACGGTTTAGTTTTAGGGTACGGGTTAGGGTACGGGTTAGTGTTAGGGTTAGGGTTAGTTTTAGTGTTAGGTTACGGTTAGGTTTAGAGTACGGGTTAGGGTTAGTTTTAGGGTTAGGGTTAGAGTACTGGTTAGTGTTACAGTACGGGTTAGGGTTAGGGTGAGTTTTAGTGTTAGGGTTAGAGTACGAGTAGGGTAGGGTTAGTGTTAGGGTTGGGGTTAGAGTACGGAGTAAGGTCAGTTTTAGTGTTAGGGTTAGGGTAAGGGTTAGGGTAAGGGTTAGGGTATTGGTTAGTTTTAGGGTTAGGGTTAGGTTAGGGTTAGAGTACGGGGTAGGGTTAGTGTTAGGGTTAGGGTGAGGGTTAAAGTACGGGTTAGGCTTAGGGTTATGTTTAGGGATAGGTTACGGGTTAGGGTTAGGGTTAGGGTACGGAATAGGTTTAGCAGACAGGTTAAGTTTAGGGTTAGGTTTAGGTTTAGGTTACGGGTTAGGTTTAGGGTTAGGGTTAGTGTAAGGTTTAGGGTTAGGTTTAGGGTCAGGGTTAGGGTACGGGTTAGTTTTAGGATTAGGGTACGTGTTAGGGTTAAGGTTAAAGTTAGGGTTATGTTAGGGTGTGGGTTAGGGTTAAGGTACGGTTAAGGGTTATTGTTAGGTTTAGGTTTAGGGTTAGGGTTATGTTTAGATTGCAGTTTAGGGTTAGGGTTAGAGTACGGCTTTGGGTTAGTGTTAGGGTACGGTTTAGGTTTACTGTTTAGTAAGGGTTAGGGTAAGGGTTAGGGTTAGGGTTAGAGTTAGGGGTAGGGTTAGAATTATGGTTAGGCTACGGGATAGGGTTAGAGTACGGGTTCGGGTTAAGGTTAGGGTTAGGGTTAGGGTTATAGTATAGGTTAGGGTTAGAGTTAGGGTTAGGTTTAGGGTTAGATACGGGTTAGGGTTAGTGTGAGGTTTAGGGTTAGTGTTAGGGTATGGTTTAGGGTTAGAGTACAGGTTAGGGTTAGGTTTAGGGTTAAGTTTAGTGTTAGAGTATGGGTTAGGGTTAGTGTTAGTGTTAGGGTTAGTGTTAGGGTTAGTGTACGGATCGGGTTCGGGTTAGGGTTAGGGTTAGGTTTCGGGTTAGGGTTAGGTTTAAGGTACGGGATATGGTTAGGTTTAGGTGGGAGTTAGTGTTAGGGTTAGGGTTAGGGTAAGGGTACGGGTTAGGGTTAGGTTTAGGGTCAGGGTTTGCGTTAGGGATAGGGTTATGGTACGGGTTATGGTTAGGGTTGGGGTTAGGGTACGGGTTAGTTTTAGGGTTAGGGTACGGGTCAGGGTTACGGTTAAGTTTAGGGTTAGGGTTAGGGTATGTGTTAGGCTTAGAGTACGGGTAAGTGTTATGGTTAGGGTTAGGGTTAGTTTTAGGCTTAGGGTGCGGGTTAGGGTCAGGGTTAGGGTTAGGGTACGAGTTAGGGTTAGGGTTAGGTTCAGGGTACGGGTTAGGTTTAGGGTTAGGGTTAGGGTATGGGTTAGGTTTAAGGTACGGGTTAGGGTTAGGGTTAGGGTTAGGGTACGAGTTAGGGTTAGGGTTACGGTATGGGTTAGGGTTAGCGTATTGTTACGGGTTAGGGTTACAGTATGGGTTAGGGTTAGTGTGAGTGTTAGTGTTAGGGTTAGAGTACGTGTAGGGTTACGGTTAGGGTTAGGGTTAGGTTTAGGGTTAGAGTACGGTTAGGGTTAGGGTCAGGGTTAGGGTTAGTGTACGAGTTAGGGTTAGGGTTAGGGTACCAGTTAGGGTTAGGTTTATATTACGGGTTAGGGTTACAGTACGGTTTAGTGTTAGGGTGAGGGTAAGGGTTAGGGTTAGAGTATGGTTAGGGTTAGTGTTAGGGTTATGGTTAGAGTACGGGTTAGGGTTAGGGTTAGGGTTAGGTTTAGGTTTAGAGTACGGGGTAGGGTTAGTGTTAGGGTTAGAGTTATCATTAATGTACGGGTTAGGCTTAGGGTTAGGTATAGGTTTAGGATAATAGTTAGGGTTAGGATTAGGGTACGGGATAGGTTTAGCGTATGGGTTAAGTTTAGGGTTAGGGTTAGGTTTAGGTTACTGGTTAGGTTTAGGGTACGGGTTAGGGTTAGGGTACGGGTTAGGGTTAGTTTAGGGTGCGGGTTAGGGTTAGGGTTAGTGTAAGGGTTAGGGTTAGGTTTAGGGTCAGGGTTAGGGTTAGGGTTAGTGTTAGGGTACAGGTTAGTTTTAGGGTTAGGATACGAGTTAGGGTTAGGTTTAGGGTTAGGATTAGGTTTAGAGTATGGGTTAGGATTAGTGTTAGTGTTAGGATTAGGGTTAGTGTACGGATAGGGTTAGGCATAGGGTTAGGGTTAGGGTACGGGTTAGGGTTAGGTTTAGGGTACGAGATAGGGTTGGGTACGTGTAGGTCAAGGGTTAGGGTTAGGTTTAGGGTACGGGTTAGGGTTAGGGTTAGGTTCAGGTTTAGGATAAGAGTTAAGGTTAGGTTTAGGGTGCAGGATAGGGTTAGCGTACAGGTTAAGTTTAGGGTTAGGTTTAGGTTTAGGTTACGGGTTAGGGTTAGGGTTAGGGTACGTGTTAGGGTTAGGTTTAGGGTGCGGGTTAGGGTTAGGGTTAGGGTTAGGGTTAGGTACGGGTTAGGGTTAGGTTTAGGGTACGGGATAGGGTTAGTGTACACGTTAAGTTTAGGGTTATGGTTAGTTTAGGTTACGGGTTAGGGTTAGGGTTAGGGTACGGGTTAGGCTTAGGTTTAGGGTCAGGGTTATGGTTAGGGATAGGGTCATGCTACGGGTTAGGGTTACGGTCGGGGTTAGTGTACGGGTTAGTTTTAGGGTTAGGGTACGGGTCAGGGTTACGGTTAAAGTTAGGGTTAGTGTTAGGTTATGGGTTAGGGTTAGGGTACGGGTAAGGGTTATGGTTAGGGTTAGGTTTACGTTTAGGTTTAGGGTGCGGGTTAGGCTTAGTTTTAGAGTTAGGGTTAGCGCTAGGGTATGGGTTAGGGTTACTGTTAGGGTTTGGGTATGGGTTAGGGTTAGGTTTAGGGTACGAGATAGGGTTGGGTATGGGTTAGGTCAAGGGTTAGGGTTAGGTTTAGGGTACGGGTTAGGGTTAGGGTTAGGTTTAGGGTTAGGGTTAGGGTTTGGGTTAGGTTTAGGGTACAGTTTAGGGTTAGGGTTAGTGTTAGGGTTAGGGTTAGGGTTAGGGTAGGGGTTAGGTTTACTGTACGGCTTAGGGTTAGGTTTACGGTTAGGGTTAGAGTTAGGGTTATAGTCCGGGTTAAGGTTAGGTTTAGGTTTAGAGTACGAATTAGGGTTAGTGTTAATGTTAGGTTTAGGTTTAAGGTTTGTGTACGGATACGGTTAGGGTTAGGTTTAGGTTACGGGTTAGGGTTAGGGTATGGGTCAGGTTTAGGTATAGGTGAGGGTTAGGGTTAGGGTTAGGGTTAGGGTACGGATTAGGTTAGGGTTGGGGTCAGGGTACGGGTTAGGGTTAAGTTTAGGTGCGGGTTAGGGTTAGGGTTAGTTTTAGGTTTAGGGTTAGTGTTAGGGTACGGGTTAGGGTTAGAGTTCGGGTTAGGGTTAGGTTTAGGGTTAGGTTTAGGTTTAGAGTACGGGTTAGGGTTAGTGTTATGGTTAGGGTTAGTGTTAGGGTACGGGTTAGGGTTAGAGTTTGGGTTAGGGTTAGGTTTAGGGTTAGGTTTAGGGTTAGAGTACGGTTTAGGGTTAGTGTTAGGTTTAGGTTTAGGGTTAGGGTTAGTGTACGGATAGGGTTAGGGTTAGGGTACGGGTTAAGTTTAGGTTTAGGGTACGGGATAGGGTTAGCGTACGGGTGAAGTTTAGGGTTAGGGTTAGGTTTAGGTTACGGGTTATGGTTAGGGTACCGGTTAGGGTTAGGTATAGGTGAGGGTTAGGGTTAGGGTTAGGGTTAGGGTACGGTTTAGTTTTAGGGTAAGAGTACAGGTAAGGCTTACGGTTAGGGTTAGGGTTAGGTTTAGGTTTAGGGTGCAGGTTAGGGTTAGGGTTAGGTTGAGGGTTAGCGCTAGGGTATGGGTTAGGGTTACTGTTAGAGTTTGGGTACGGGTTAGGGTTAGGGTTAGGTTACGGGATACGGTTGGGTACGGGTTAGGTCAAGGGATAGGGTTAGGTTTAGTGTATGGGTTAGGGTTAGTGATGGTTTAGGGTTAGGGTTAGGGTTAGGGTATGGGTTAGGCTTAGGATACGGGTTAGGGTTAGGGTTAGGGTTAGGGTCAGGGTTAGGGTTAGGTTTAGGGTTAGGGTTAGGGTACAGGTTAGGTTTACTGTACGGGTTAGGGTTAGGTTTAGGGTTAGGGTTAGAGTTAGGGTTATAGTCCGGGTTAGGGTTAGGTTTAGGGTATGAGTACGGGTTAGGGTTAGAGTTAGTGTTAGCGTTAGGGTTAGTGTACGGATAGGTTTAGGGTTAGCGTTAGGGTACGGGTTAGGATTAAGTTTAGGTGCGGGTTACGGTTAGGGTTAGCGTTAGGTTTAGGGTTATAGTACGGGTTAGGGTTAGAGTTAGGGTTAGGTTTAGGGTTAGAGTACAGGTTAGGGTTAGTGTTAGGGTTAGGATTAGTGTTTGGGTACGGGTTAGGTTTAGAGTTCGGGTTAGAGTTAGGTTTAAGTTAGGTTTAGGGTTAGAATATGGTTTAGGGTTAGTGTTAGGGTTAGGGTTAGGGTTAGTGTACGGAAAGGGTTAGGGTTAGGGTTAAAGTTAGGGTAAGGGTTAAGGTTAGGTTTAGGGTACCGGATAGGGTTAGCGTACTTGTTAAGTTTAGGGTAAGGGTTAGGTTTAGGTTACGGGGTTGGTTTAGGGTACGGGTGAGGGTTAGGTATAGGTGAGGGTTAGGGTTAGGGTTAGGGTTAGGGTACGGGTTAGGGTTAGGGTTGGGCTTAGGGTACGGGTTAGTTTTAGGGTTAGGGTACGGGTCAGGGTTACCATTAAGGTTAGGGTTAGGGTTAGGGTATGGGTTAGTGTTAGGGTACGGGTAAGGGTTATGGTTAGGGTTAGGTTATGTTTAGGTTTAGGGTGCGGTTTAGGGTTAGGGTTAGGGTTAGGGTTAGCGCTAGGGGATGGGTTAGGGTTACTGTTAGGTTTTGGGTACTGGTTAGGGTTAGGGTTAGGTTACAGGATAAGGTTGGGTACGGGTTAGGTCAAGAGATAGGGTTAGGTTTAGGGTACGGCTTAGGGTTAGGGATAGTTTAGGGTTAGGGTTAGGGTATGGGTTAGGCTTAGGGTTCGGGTTAGGGTTAGGGTTAGTGTCAGGGTTAGTGTTAGGGTTAGGGTAGGGGTTAGGTTTACTGTACGGTTTAGGGTTAGGTTTACGGTTGGTTAGTGTTAGGGTTATAGTCCGGGTTAGGGTTAGGTTTAGGGTTAGAGTACGGGTTAGTGTTAGTGTTAGGGTTAGTGTTAGGGTTAGGGTTAGCGTTATGGTGTGGGTTAGGGTTACTGTTAGTGTTTGGGTACGGGTTAGGGTTAGGGTCAGTGTACGGGATAGGGTTGGGTACGGGTTAGGTCAAGGGTTAGGGTTAGGTTTAGGGTTCAGGTTAGGGGAAGGGTTAGGTTTAGGGTTAGGGTTAGTGTATGGGTTAGACTTAGGTACAGGTTAGGGTTAGGGATAGGGTCAGGATTAGGGTTAGGCATAGGGTACGAGGTAGGGTTAGGTTTAGGTTTAGGGCATGGGTTAGGGTTAGGGTTAGGGTTACGGAATGGGTTAGTTTTAGGGTACGGGTTAGGGTTAGGGTTAGGGTCAGGGTTAGGGTTAGTGTTAGTGTACGAGTTAGGGTTAGGGTTATGGTACGGGTTGGGGTTAAGGTTATGGTATGGGTTAGGGTTACAGTACGGGTTAGAGTTAGGGTGAGGTTTAGGTTTAGGGTTAGGGTTAGAGTACAGATAGGGTTTGGGTTAGGTTTAGGGTACGGGTTAGGGTTAGGTTTAGGGTATGGGATACGGTTAGCATACGGGTTAAGTTTAGGGTTTGGGTTAGGTTTAGGTTATGGGATACGGTTAGATTTAGGGTCAGGGTTAGGGTTAGGGATAGGGTTATGGTACGGGTTAGGTTTAGGGTTGGGGTTAGGCAACTGGTTAGTTTAGGGTTAGGTTAAGGGTCGGGTTACGGTTAAGTTTAGGGTTAGGGTTAGGGTATGTGTTAGGGTTAGGGTACGGGTAAGGGTTATCGTTAGGGTTAGGGTTAGGTTTAGGTTTAGTGTACGGGTTAGAGTTAGGTTTAGGGTTAGGATTAGCACTAAGGTATGGGTAAGGGTTACTGTTAGGTTTTGGGTACGGGTTAGGTTTAGGGTTAGGTTACGGGATAGGATTGGGTACGGGTTAGGTCAAGGGTTAGGTTTAGGTTTAGGGTACGGGTTAGGGTTAGGGTAGGATTAGGTTTAGGGTTAGGGTATGGGTTAGGCTTAGGGTACGGGTATGGGTTATGGTTAGGGTCAGTGTTAGCTTTAGGGTTAGGGTTAGGGTTCGGGTCAGGGTTAGGTTTAGGGTCAGGGTTAGGGTTAGGGTTAGGGTATGAGTTAGGGTTAGGTTTTGGGTATGGGTTAGGTTTAGGGTTATGGTACGGGTTAGGGTTACAGTACGGGTTAGGGTTAGGGTGAGGGTTAGGGTTAGGGTTAGAGTACGGTTAGGGTTAGGGTTAGGGTTAGAGTTAGGGTTAGAGTACGGGTTAGGTTTAGGGTTAGTGTAAGGGTTAGGGTTAGGGTTAGGGTACGGGTTAGGGTTAGGTTTAGGGTTAGGGTTAGAGTAGTGGTTAGGGTTAGTGTTAGGGTTAGGGTTTTGGTTAATGTATGGGTTAGGATTAGGGTTAGGTTTAGTGTTAGGGTATGGGTTAGGGTTAGGTTTTGGGTTAGGGTACAGGTTAGTTTTAGGGTTAGGGTACAGGTTAGGGTTAAGGTTAAGGTTAGTGTTAGGGTTAAGGTATGGGATATGGTTAGGTTACGGTTAACGGTTATGGTTTGGGTTAGGGTTAGGGTTACGTTTAGGGTGCGGGTTAGGGTTAGGGTTAGAGTACGGGTTTGGGTTAGTGTTAGGGTACGGGTTAGGTTTACCGTTTGGTTCGGGTTAGGTTAACGGTTAAGGTTAGGGTTCGGGGTTAGGGTTAGAGTTAGGGTTAGGGTTAGGCTACGGGTAGTTTAGGGTACTGGTTAGGGTTAGGTTTAGTACGGTATGGGATAGGGTTAGTGTACGAGTTAGGTCTAGGGTTAGTGTTAGGTTTAGTGTGCGGGTTAGGTTTAGGGTTAGGGTTGGGTTACGTGTTAGGGATAGGGTACGGGTTAGGGTTAGGTTTAGGGTTTGGGTTAGGGTTAGGGTTAGGGTTAAACTATGGGGTAGAGTGAGTGTTAGGGTTAGGGTTAGGGTTAATGTACGGGTTAGGCTTAGGGTTAGGTTTAGGTTTAGGATACGGGTTAGGGTTAGATTCAGGGTATGGGATAGGGTTAGCGTACGGGTTAAGTTTAGGGTTAGGGTTATGCTTAGGTTACGGGTTAGGGTTAGCGTACGGGTTAGGGTTAGGTTAAGGGTTAGGGTTAGGGTTAGGGTTAAAGTATGGGGTAGGGTTAGTGTTAGGGTTAGGGTTAGGGTTAATGTACGGGTTAGGCTTAGGGTTAGATTTAGGGTTAGGATACGGTTTAGGGTTAGGTTCAGGATACGGGATAGGGTTAGCGTACGGGTTAACGTTAGGGTTAGGTTTTGGTTTAGGTTACGGGTTAGGGTTAGGGTACAGGTTAGGGTTAGGTTTAGGGTCAGGGTTAGGGTTAGGGTTAGTGTTAGAGTACGGGTTCGGTTTAGGGTTGGGGTTAGGGTACGGGTTAGTTTAGGGTTAGGGTACAGGTTAGGCTTATGGTTAAGGTTATGGTTAGGGTTACGGTATGGGTTAGGTTTAGGTTACGGTTAAGGGTTATGGCTTGGTTTAGGGTTAGGGTTAAGTTTAAGGTGCGGGTTAGGGTTAGGGTTAGGGTATGGGTTTGGGTTAGTGTTAGTGTACGGGTTAGGTTTACTGTTTGGGTACGGGTTAGGGTAAGGGTTAGGGTTTGGGTTAGGGGTTAGGGTTAGAGTTATGGTTAGGCTACGGGTAGGGTTAGCGTACAGGTTAGGGTTCGTGTTAGGGTTAGTGTACGTGTTAGGGTTAGGGTTAATGATAGGGTTAGGGTTAGGGTTAGTATTAGGGTTACGGTATGGGTTAGGGTTAAGGTTTTGGTTCGGGATAGGTTTAGTTTACGTGTTAGGTCTAGGGTTAGGGTTTCGTTTAGTGTGCGGGTTAGGGTTAGGGATAGGGTACGTGTTAGGGTTAGGGTTTGGGTACGGGTACGGGTTACATTTAGGGTTAGGGTACGGGTTAGGTTTAGGGTTACTGTAAGGGTTAGTGTTAGGGTACGGGTTAGGGTTAGAGTACGGGTTAGGGTTAGGTTTAGGGTTAGGTTTAGGGTTTGAGTACCGGTTAGGGTTAGTGTTAGGGTTAGGGTTAGGGTTAGTGTATGGATAGGGTTAGAGTTAGGGTTAGGGTTAGGGTTAGGGTACGGGTTAGGGTTAGGTTTAGGTTACGGGTTAGGGTTAGGGTACGGGTTAGGGTTAGGTTTAGGTGCGGGATAGGGTTAGGGTACGGGTTATGGTTAGGTTTAGGGTCAATGTTAGGGTTAGGAATAGGGTTATGGTACGGGTTAGGGTTAAGGTTCGGGTTAGGATACGGGTTAGTTTAGGGTTAGGGTATGGGTTAGGGTTACGGTTAAGGTTATGGTTAGTGTTAGGGTATGGGTTAGGTTTAGGGTACGGGTTAGGTTTATGGTTAGTGTGAGGGTTAGGTTTAGGTTTAGGGTGCGGGTTAGGCTTAGAATTAGGGTTTGGGTTAGTCCTAGGTTATGGGTTAGGGTTAGTGTTAGGGTTTGGGTAGGGGTTAGGGTTATGGTTAGGGTACGGGATAGGGTTAGGTTTAGGGTACGGGTTAGGGTTAGGGTATGGGTTAGGGTTAGGTTTAGGGTACAGGTTAGGGTTAGGGTTAGTGTTAAGGTACGGGTTAGGTTTAGGGTACGGGTTAGGGTTAGGGTCAGGGTCAGGGTTAGGGTTAGGGTTAGGGTACGAGTTAGGGTTAGGGTACGTGTTAGGGATTGGGTTATGATACGGTTTGGGTTACAGTACGGGTTAGGTTTAGGGTGAGGTTTAGGGTAAAGGTTAGAGTATGGTTAGGTTTACGGTTAGGTTTAGGGTGAGAGTACAGTTTAGGGTTAATGTTAGGTTTAGGGTTAGGGTTAGGTTTAGGGTTAGGGTACGATTTAGGGTTAGGGTTAGTGTTAGAGTACGGGGTAGGGTTAGGGTTAGGGTTAGGATTAATGTACGGGTTAGGCTTAGGTTTAGGTTTAGGGTTAGGATACGGGATAGGGTTATGTTTAGGGTACCTGATAGGGTTAGCGTACCGGTTAAGTTTAGGGTTAGGGTTAGGTTTAGGTTACGGGTTAGGGTTAGGGTTAGGGTCAGGGTAGGGTTAGGGTTAGGGTAAGAGTTAGGGTTAGGGTTAGGTTTAGGGTATGGGTTAGGGTTAGGCTTAGGGTTAGGGTATAGGTTAGGTTTAGGTTACGGGTTAGGGTTAGTGTTAGGGTCAGGGTTAGAGTTAGAGTACGGGTTAGGGTTAGGTTTAGGGTTAGGGTTCGTGTTAGAGTACGGGTTAGTGTTAGTGTTAGTGTTAGTGTTAGTGTTAGGTTTAGGGTTAGTGTACGGATAGGGTTAGGGTTAGGGTATGGGTTAGGATTAGGTTTAGGGTACGGGTTAGGTTTAGGGTTAGGGTTAGGGTACGGGTTAGGTTTAGGGTACGGGTATGGTTAGGGTTAGGGTCAGGGTTAGGGTTGTTAGGGTACGAGTTAGGGTTAGGGTTAGGGTACTGGTTAGAGTTAGGGTTATGGTACGGGTTTGGGTTACAGTACGGGTTAGGATTAGGGTGAGGGTTAGGGTTAGGGTTAGAGTACGATTAGGGTTAGGTTTAGGGTTAGGGTGAGAGTACGGTTTAGGGTTAATGTTAGGGTTAGGGTTAGGGTTAGGTTTAGGGTTAGGGTACGATTTAGGGTTAGGGTTAGTGTTAGAGTAAAGTTTAGGGTTAGTGTTAGGGTTAGGGTTAGGATTAATGTACGGGTTAGGCTTAGGGTTAGGTTTAGGATTAGGATACGGGTAGGTTTAGGTTTAGGGTACGGGATAGGGTTAGCGTACGGGTTAAGTTTAAGGTTAGGGTTAGGTTTAGGTTACGGGTTAGGGTTAGGGTACGGGTTAGGGTTAGGTTTAGGGTGCGGGTTAGGGTTAGGGTTAGTGTAAGGGTTAGGGTTAGGTTTAGGGTCAGGGTTAGGGTTAGGGCTAGTGTTAGTGTACGGGTTAGGGTTAGGGTTGCAGTTAGGTTACGGGTTAGTTTTAGGGTTAGGGTTACAGTTTAGGGCTATGGTTAAGGTTAGGGTTAGGTTTAGGGTATGAGTTAGGGTTATGTTACGGTTAAGGGTTATGGTTTGGGTTAGGGTTAGGGTAAGTTTAGGATGCGGGTTAAAGTTAGAGTTAGGGTTAGAGTACGGGTTTGGGTTAGTGTTAGGGTAGGGGTTAGGTTAACCGTTTGGGTACGATTTAGGGTAAGGGTTAGGGTTAGGGTTAGGGTTAGGGGTTAGGTTTAGAGTTAGGGTTAGGCTACGGGTAGGTTTAGGGTATGGGTTAGGGTTAGGGTTCGGGTTAGGGTTAGTGTACGGGTTAGGGTTAGGGGTAGGTTTAGGGTTAGGCTTTGTGTTAGGGTTATGGTACGGGTTAGGGTTAAGGTTACGGTAAGGGATAGGTTTACTGTATGTGTTAAGTCTAGGGTTAGGTTTAGGTTTAGTGTGCGGGTTAGGGTTAGTGTTAAGGTTAGCGTATGTGTTAGGTTTAGGGTTTGGGTACGGGTTAGGGTTACATTTAGGGTTAGGGTACGGGTTAGGTTTAGGGTTAGGGTAAGGGTTAGTGTTAGGGTACGGGTTAGGGTTAGATTACGGGTTAGGGTTAGGGTTAGGGTTAGGGTTAGGGCTAGAGTACGGGTTAGGGTTAGTGTTAGGGTTAGGTTTAGGGTTAGTGTACAGATAGGGTTAGGGTTAGGGTTAGGGTTGGGGTTAGGGTACGGGTTAGGGTTAGGTTTAGGGTACGGGTTAGTGTTAGGGTTAGGGTTAGGGTACGGATTAGGTTTAGGGTACGTTTAGGTTTAGGTTTTGGGTATGGGTTTGTGTTACGTTTAGGGTTAGGGGACGGGTTAGGTTTAGGTTTAGGGTAGGGTTAGTGTTAGGGTATGGGTTAGGTTTAGAGTACAGGTTAGGGCTAGGTTTAGGGTTAGGGTTAGGATTAGAGTACGGGTTAGTGTTAGTGTTAGTTTTAGGTTTAGGGTTAGTGTACGGATAGGGTTAGGGTTAGGGTTGGGGTTAGGGTACGGGTTAGTGTTAGGTTTAGGGTACGGGTTAGGGTTAGGGTTAGGGTATGGGTTAGGTTTAGGGTACGGATTAGGGTTATGGTTACGGTCAGGGTTAGGGTTAGGGTTGGGTACGGG